>CM053417.1:51258181-51354832 GCA_028644305.1 Xerus rutilus | reverse complement strand
TTATATGATCTTTAACTGACAATATGAAAATAGGTCTTAAAATTGGATGAGAAATGTCACCCAGTCTTCTTTCTTCTGCCTTTCTTTAGGTGAGAGAAATCTATCACAAAGCAAGGGAAGACAGGCCAAATAAACAACTTCAAACATCACTAAATTTCAGTATGTTTTTTCAAAAGCACCTAATGTATTTTGAGGGTGGATGAGAATATGTCAATTGCCTTGAGTAACGTAACTTTTTTTTCAATTGTACTTTACTGTACACAATTTGGTTAACAAAAAAGATACTAATATTAGAACAATGCAGAGATTTGAGTCACACTTAGTATCAAATAAGTGCTGTACTTCAAATAAAATAACTAAGTAGTCTCTTTTTATGTATTTATCAAAGAAAAGCATTATGAGATGTCTTAAGTTTAGTTTCAGGCCAGAAGATGGATGACCAAAACAATACTGCTCTACATTCCTTAGCTTATGTTAAAACCCTCCAGGGGAAGACCATGGAGGCATCATCAAATTATGCTTATAACTCAAAGAAAGAAATAAAAAATATTTCTCCTTTTAGACCATCTTCCTACCCCAAAACTCTGCCAGGATTCTTGTTGTCCGCCCTCTCTATCCATAGTCAATATAGATTCAATGTAAGAAATGTAGGTTTTCTTTTCTCCAAACTTTCATTACAAAATAATCTGGCTTCTTACATCTGTTGAACACGTTTCCAACTGCTACCTAGTAATGCTGCTAGTGGTTTAGTGAATTGATCCCAGGACTGATCCTTTCTTTCTGTCTAGCATTTGTTATGACTCAATAAACCTTTTTTATTTCAGAGAACTCTTGGTCTCTAGAATTTTCATTTTATAATAGATATACTATAATAATTGAGGTTTTTCAAAAAAAGTAATCTAATTAAAACAGGCAAATGATCTGGATAGATACTTTTTAAAAGAAGAATATACTAATGGCCAAAAAATATGAAAAAAAATTCTCAATATCATTAGCCATTTGGGAAATGCAAATAAAAACTACAATGAATTATTATCTCACACCAGCTAAAATGGCTTTTATAAATAAAATAACAAATGACAGTGAGGATGTAGATAAAAGAGCATTTTGGGGGGGTACCAGGGATTTGAACTCAGGGGTACTCGACCACTGAGCCACATCCCCACCCCTATTTTGTGTTTTATGTAGAGACAGGGTCTCACTGAGTTGCTTAGCACCTCGCTGTTGCTGAGGCTGGCTTTGAACTTGCAATTCTCCTGTTTCAGCCTCCCAAAGTGCTGGGATTACAGGCTTAAGCCACCACACCCGGATGAAAAAAGAGCATTTGCACACTGCTGATGGCAATGTAAATTAGTATAGCCATTATTGAGTACTATATGATGGTTCCTCAAAAACCTAAAAAGATCTACTATATGATTCAGGTATTCCACGTCTAGGTATATATCCAAAGGAAATAAAATCAACAGATACCCTCATGCCCATGTATACTGTGGCAATATTCACAGTAAGATGGCAACAGCCTAGGTGCCCATCATCAGATGAAGAAAATATATTAACATTTATTTATTAATATATACATACACACTATGGAGTATAATTCAACAATAAAATGAATGAAATTCTGTTATGTCCAGAAACAAGAATGGATTAGATTTTATTATGTTAAATGAAATTAACTATACACCAAGAGGCAAGTACCAAATGTTCTTTTTCTTTTGTATAAACTTAAAAGAAAAAATGGACCTGAGAGTAAAATAGTGTTTACTGGGGATTGGGAACTGTGTGTGTGGCATGGTTGGATATGATTAATGCACACTGTATGCATATATGTAAATATCACACTAATCTTCATTTATATGTATAATAAATATGGGTTAGTAAATAAAATAAAAAATATATAACATTAAAAAAGAAAATCTCTTGAAATGAAAATCACACTTCTGGATTAGTATTCTTCAAACCTATAGCATTCTACATAACATTTGTTTTGTTGAGTCTTGTAAAGTTATTCAATCACTACTAACTATACTTGTGGTGATGCTTCATAATACAAACTAAATAAACCTAAACAGAATATTTGAAAAGACCTTATCTCTAAAACTATTCAGAAAATCAACCAATTTCCCTAAACCACAGAAATTTTGTGATGCTCTCCTACGTGTTACTTAGAGCTTGCTCCTTTATTATAAATTTCAAAAATTCAGGATTCACTTTCCTAAAGCTTTATCATTTATACAGATATTATAAAATAGTTATGTTCTTTCTCTAGCCTTCAGCCTACTTAATACAGCTGCACTCTTTTCACAAAATAATTTCAATTAATTGGCAATCTGCTGACATAGTTATTATTCTATAAAAATACAATTCTTCCAATATTTAAAAGTATATTACAATTATTGAAATGCTTTACTTGAACTCTGAACTCAGCAAAAAAGAAAAAGAAAATGATACTCAAAAGTGATTTATTAGTTCTGTTGCACTGTTTTTTAAATCTCTATTTTAATTCAAAGACTGAAGAATTTTATTAAAAGCTGATGTACACCTAAATAATTATAAGCAATGCAACTTATTCTCAAAGTCCTTTTTTTAAAATTGGATTAAATGGACTGCTTTGCTTAAGGCAAGATATACTGCTATGAGTTAATACCAGTTTCAGAAGTTCTAACATTGTGATATTTTACCTGAAGTTGCAAAAATGATGGTGATAGTTCACACACACACACAAAATGACAAGAAATGTCTACTTTCCTCAAATTTCATTTTTCACTGGATACCATGCTAACGTTTTCAATAAGTACGATCTAGTGTGTCATTCATTTCCTTTCACTCCTGGTGTTTTCTTAAATTTCTACAAGCAATTTTGTAAAATGAATTTCATGTTCAAAAGTTCATTTTCAGAACCCGTGGTGCCAGCGGGAGTGGCACACATCTGTACTCCCAGCTGCTCTGGAGGTTGAGGCAAGTAGATCACAAGTTGGAGGTCAGCATGGGCAATTCAGCAAGACACTTGTCTCAATATAAAAAAAAAATCCTAATTAAAATGAGATATATTCAATGTTTGCATAATTATATCAAAATGAATTCTACTGTCATGTATAACTGAAAAGAAACAATAAAATAAAATAAATAATTAAATAAATAAATAAGTTAGGGATTTTGCTCTGTAGTAGAGGCCCCCCTAGGTTCAAACCTCAGTACCACAATAAAATAAAATAAAATCCAGAGCAAAAAATAAAATATCACTGAGGACTGGGGTTGTAGCTCAGTGGTAGAGCACTTGACTAGTATGTGTGAGGCACTGGGTTTGATTCTCAGCACCACATATAAATCAATTAATTCAATAAAGGTCCTCCAACAAATAAAAAATATTTTAAAAAGTCTTTGACCTGTCTCTATGTTCTCTAGTAGTACCCTGAAAACTAGAGGAAGTCATAAAGAAAGCATTCCACACTGAAAATAGTTTTTAAATTCCTATCTTATGGTTTCACTGGTGCTATTAATTAGATACAAAGAAATGGTAGTCTAGGGCTCTGGAAAAGATCCTATTGTATCAACACTGATTTTATAGACTTGATCAGGTAGAATACTGGTCCTTTGGAGGAGTGGATAAAAAATTTAAAATGAGCTTTAGAGAGACTCAAAGTATAGGGATGATAAAAGCTGTGAAGTATTTACCAGGTTATAAATGAAGGGATAATGATTTGGGGAGGAAAAATATAAGAAAGAACCAGAATGGTTACAAAAAATCCATGAAAACGGAGAATTGTTTCCCCATGAAGTAACACAGAGTGCGTTGATAATATATTAAACACTTTTAGTATCATGACATTTTACCTATAATTCCAAGTAAAACTTGATTATCCTAATTATGGTAAAAATACTGTGAAATATTATTTGAGTCATTGCATCCGCAAGAGTATGCTGAGTTTGATAAATGATATCTCATTTAAGCCTTATAATAATTCCATGGATGAGGCAGGTAACAGTTCCATTTTATAGATATAGAAAGTGAATATTAAAGGAGTTAGGCAACTTTCATAAGGTCATACAATAAGTTTCAAACGTTGGAGTCAATACAAGTCTATTAGCCTTCAAATCTGTACTTATACCTCTTACAATGGCTAATTCTTGTAAATACTCTTTGAGTTCTCTTCAAGTATGCTGATAGTAAATTGCTTTTCAGTTTATTTTCCCTGGATTTAAGGGCTATTTCTTGCTGCTAACTACAGAAATACAGGGAATAAAAAATATATGAACTTGGAAAGCCAAAATAAAACTTTAATAGTAACAGATTACCCTGCATTTAATTGCAGTATAAATTTACTAAACCATTTCTCATACCCTAGGTGTGATGGATATGAACTGGGGACTATCCTTTACCACGAAAAAAATGCTCACATATGAGGTAGAGGTAGATGGAGACACCACTGCTAAACAAGATAGGATTCTTAACTGTAGTCTACAGAGCCTCTTTGGCTCCAGTTTGTAATATTTTCCCCTTCTTCCCTTGGCCTTATCTAGAAGTGAGCATGAACAAGGAAGAAACATTTTTAGGTAGTAGAAAGTTGGTATAATATAGCATTTAAGAACATGGAGTCTAGCTAGGCTGTCAAGTTTAAAGCCTGGTTTTGACACTTAATAGCTGTGTGAGCTCAGACAAATTACTTAAACTCTATATACTTCAGTTTCCCATGTGTTAAACAGATATAATAATGGTACCTACTTAATAGGGCTGTAATAAGGATTACATTAATAATAATAATATGTATATACCTCTCATACAGTAAACACATTTACTATTGATAAAATTAAATTTTCAGATTTTAAAAAGGAGGAAAAGGCAAATCTTGAAAACCATTTTTTTTTTGTCCCTAAGGGATATTCTGGTCACTGAGAGTCCTACTATTTCCTTTCCATCTGGGTTTATTTCTTATAGAGTAATTGGAGATTAATGATTAATCAAATGGAATATATTACTCAGCAATAAAAAGAACAATGTATACATATAAGTACAAGATTATTATGCTGCATAAAAACAGACAAATCTCAAGAGTGTATATAGTGTATAATTCCATTCCATTTATATAACCATCAGTATGATTTTGTCATTTAAAGAATGAGAACAAGTTAGCAGTTGTCAGAAATTAGAGACAGGAGGGAGAAGTTATTCAAAGGGAATTTCTTTGTAATAATGGGATTATTCTAATATTGATTATAGTGTCAGTTATGAGAATCTATATGTGTAATGCAGTTGCTTACACACACACACACACACACACACACATACACACACACACAAAGTAATGCATGCAAAATCCAGTGTGATCTGAATAAGGCTTATAAATTGTACCAATCTTAACTTCCTGGCCTTAGTATTGGTCTATAGTTATATAAGGTGTTACCATTATAGAAAACTGAGTGAAGTGTACACAGGACTTTACTATTTTTGCAACTTTCTATGACTCTTTGATTATCTCAAAATAAAAGTTAATAAAAATAGTGATTAAGGATATTTTCACCTATAGGTAATTCTGGACTAACTTACATAGTTGGTCAAAAGCAGTATTAGCTAGAACACTATTCCATTAGGAAAGCTTTAAATAGTTGTGCTGCAGAAAGTTTTCAAGTTGGTACATTCGGAGAATACTATATATTCACTTCTTAGAAATTCCCCTGTATGTTCCCTGTTTCTCAATCCAGGCTGTGTATCATATTCATCTGAATAGAAATTTAAGAAGTAAATAATTTTCAATGAATCAATGAAATAGCCACACCTTTATTGCATGCACTGGAAAGACAATCTTGCAGTTACACCGAAATCTGGACTAAAACAATAAGTGTACTTGTGAGTGCTCTGTGTTTTAATACTTAATTCTTTTTTTTTGATATTTTAAAAATTTACTGTGCAAAAACAAAACAAACTTTTAAAATAATGCACAATTTTGTTACAATTATTATACTACAGGTTATGCACTTTGTTTCACCGAGTCATATTTTTTTCTCTAAAACCATGTTCAAAGTATTTTACAGACCTTGAAAACTAAGAGTCAGGATCTCAGGCAGAGGCAGCCTTTTTCTTTGCTCTCATCCTTGAGTTGAAAATCTCTCCTTTTCAGGGCAATTCTTGTCTCTGAATTAGAAAATCAGTTAATTAAGTTCTAGCCATTACAAGGTCATAAATATGACTTTTTCCCCAATGGGTTCCAATTTCATGCACAGTAAGATTTCAGGAGAACTATAGGAAATAAAGTAAAGGAAATAAAGGTTTTGAGAACCTGCTGTTTAGGTTGGAGTGTTCATTTAAAAGGTGATTACTTTCGCTTTTAGTTCTTTATTCCCTCTGGTCTGACATCTTTTACAAATCTCAATTTCGACCACAATCTCTTATTTTTATTTTTTAGGGAGGTATCAGGGATTGAATTCGAAGGCACTCAACTACTGAACCACATCCCCAGCCCTATTTTATATTGTATTTTGAGATAAGATCTCACTGAGTCGCTTAGTATCTCGCCTTTGCTGAGGCTGGTTTTGAACTCGTGATCCTCCTGTCTCAGCCTCTAGAGCCCCTGGGATTACAGGCGTGCACCACCTAGCCCCGCACAATCTCTTATTTTTTCATGTTCAAAGAGGAAGGTATCAAATTTTATTGTAATAATACCTATCTTTTTCATCACCTTAGTTTTGATATGTTTTTCCTTCTAATGTAATATAAGAATTTACATTTATAATGTAAAAATGTGTAACATTTTTAAAAAGAAAGCCAGCAGATACTGTATTTAAGGATTTTTTTTCTAATTAATTTTCACTTTTACAACTTTTATCTCCTTTTTAGTTTCTCAACTTTACCAGTCACCTCAAAATCTGGATCCCCGTTACTCAAAACCTCTTCACTTTCATAATATTCTTCTTGTAATCTTTAGGCATATCCGAACGTTGTCCTCATACATGCGCCGGTGGGCTCAAACGCAAGAGAAGGTTTGTACTTTTTCCCCAGAGCCTGCAGTTTCTGATCAAATTCATCTTTTATCTTATCACATTACTCCCGCAGTTTTTAAGGGCAAACAGGGGAGACAATGTGGGACAGAGGGCTTGAAGCACTCTTTTGGTGTCAGAATGAGGCATTTGCATCATTTGTTGACATTTTCTTTGCTCAGCTCAAATTTTTCCATTACTTCTTCAGCAGCCTCTGCGGCCGCTGCTTATGAAAGTCCCTTGTTATCTCAGTTAGCCACATTAAAGCAAAAAAGTAAACATCTCAGACTGATTCCTGGGTACTCAGTGCCTAAGGAAAAGAAGGAACTCATTAAGGAGGAGGTGGCGGCAACTGCAGAGGAAGAGGAGGTGGCGACAGTGGCCACATCCTAGGTCCTGCTGGGAACAGTGAAGGGGACAGCTGGCCTCCGTTTTGGGTCACAGCGAAAATAAATAGCGCACCAGAAGGAGCGCGCAGGAAAAGACCGGGTTAAGCACTTCTCAGGCTCTCTGCGCTCTGTTAGCTTTATTCCCACCGGGCTTCTCCTTGTAACATCACTCATTGGTTGAGCAATTATGATAGACAAACATGCAGTCCAATGAATGTTTCAGCCCTACCCACATTCCCGGATCTACCCACCTTCTTCAACCTGCCAAAGTGGTTAAAGTCTCCAGTACAGACCACTTGTATTTTCGGAATTGTAACTTTACTGATGGAGAGATACTTGGCACCTACTTGTCTCCCATCCCTAGGCTTCAACCTAAAAGTTAAAAATAGTGGTTAAACTATCTTTCCAATTAGCTTCTCTTACATTCATCCAACTTGAATTTGCTTTTTAATTTGGGGCCAGTGAAAGAGAAAAATCACCAATGTACAAGCAGGACATAGCGTGGTGTGTTTCTGGGTGTTTATTTTCTGAGTTATGAAAACTACAGAGGAGGGTTGTGTTAAATACTTTGGCAAGAGTTCTAAGAGGCTATAAGGATTTTGCATTCCATGTAGAAATCTTAAGGGTTCTGCTATCTGTGACGTATCGCAAATATGGTATATATCTAATATGGGAATCTAGCCACTCGGAGCCAGGTACACCATAATTGTTATCATTGTTTCTTTGGCCCTGGCATAAAAGTCAATCTGCCACATGGATTCGTTTTTATTAGTTCTTTGTAGTTATACGTAAGATTAGGAGTTATTTTGACATAATTATAAAATCATATAGTTTGTTCTAATTCAGTCCCCAGCGTTTCCTTTTCTTCCCTCCTCCCTCTCGTTCTCTTCCTTCTATTCTACTGATCTTTCTGCTGTTTATACTATTTTTTTAAAAAATTAATGTCTTATGAATATGCATGATAGTGAGATTCACTATGGTATTTCATATATGTATATAGGGGTTATGTCCCATTCATTCCATTGTTCTTCCCTTGTCCCTCCTCCCTCCTCTTCAATCCCTTTCCTCTAGTCTACTAATCTTCTATTTTGACGGACAACCCCCTCCCATTTCTTTTTTCCTTATTTTGGACTATTTGGACTAGCTTCTGTGTATCAGGGAAATCATTCAACCTTTGATTTTATGGGCCTGGCTTCTTTCATTTAGCATGATGGTCTCCAGTTCCATCCCATATGGATACTTAATGGATGCAAAAATCTCAGAAGACAACCACTCTCAAAAGTGCAATAGTTTGCTCAAATTAATAATTTGCTTCCTGATGTATAAATCACAGAGAACACAATGATCAAAACATACTTCATGGGTTAAATATAGAATATCAGAGGTTGTAAATGTTTTTACATTTATATGCATGGGAGGGGAGAATATTGTTAAGCAATGATATAAGCAAGATGTTAAACTATATATGATGGAATTTGGGAAGATTATTAGGTAACTTTTGATCTGGTGACCCAGAAAGTCTTAAATACTGTCATCCTCCTGTCATAGTTCCTTCCTGTAAAATCTTGAAGGAAAATGTGTACCATAATGTAAAATAAGATAATACTTTATCATTTGCCGTGCTTGTGACTTTATGCCTAGTGCAAAGTTCTTTGGTAAGGCCCTTTTCAAGGCCCTTTGAGTTTAATGGGCCTTGTTCTTTTAGTAGTCTCAAGCCAAAATTTCAGGATATAATTACCCTGTGACCAGCTGCACAGTACAGTATAGAGGAGGTGAGACCATGATGTCACCTATAAGAAAAATAGAGCCATGGTCAAGTCAAGTTGAAGGGTGGCTCTGGGCATGTGAAAAAATCAACTTAAACAGATGGCCTTTTTTGGATGAGATATTCCTGCCTTCCTTCTCCTCCTACCTGCAGTTATCCTCCCCATCTCATTGTTTCTATTCCTCATCTTCCTCCCCTAACCTTCCTTTTCCTTCTTCTCCCTTTCCTCCTCTAAGCCTCCTCTTTTCCAACCTCTTCCCCTCCTTCCTCTGCTTCCATTTTTCTCTTCTTTCTCCCATTTTCTCTTCCCCCTTCCTTGTTCCATTTCTCTCCAATAACTTGAAAGTGCATCCTCAAAAAGAAGAACAAGGATCTGGGAAATATATCAGAATGTTAAAAATATTTTTTAAATCTAAGTACCGCAATTTTACAATTATGAGAAAATGCTAGATTTTCATAGCATCACACACTTTATTTGACATTTATTAATTTTACGTTGCAATAAAAGAACATGAAACAAGTATCAAATGATGTAATCATTTTCAGTCAAAGGTAAAGTAGAACATATTACAAAGAAAATGTGATATCTTTAGTTTACAATTACACAACATGAGAAAACTTTAAAAAAATACTATGTCATATTAACACCTCAGTGGTAAACAATAACTTCATTGTGATTAATTTATAAACCATTATGTCACATAAACAAATTCATAGAAATCAAATGTGGTTTCAACATTCTTAAAAGTATACTCATTTTTCTCAAGCAGTTAAATTTCACAATGCACTGTTCTAGTTAGCAATAAGTAGTGTATTTCTATAGCAAATTAATGAAGGCACAGCTAGTGCAAGCAGATTTAAACCCTTAGATTTCTGGGCTGGAAAAAGAAAAAAAAAACACTTGCATTACTTCAGGAACTTTTTTTTTCCCCAAGCAAATATTTTTGTAACAATTCTGACAGTTTTCACAGCTATAATCTAAGAGGAACATGACAAAAGGATTTCACAAAAATCAACACTCTGTAGCACCAAACTAACATGCTTTAAATAATAACAGTTTATAAATTTTGAAGAATATTATACTATAACAGGCTCAATAGAATAAACTGATACTTGGCACTTTTTAGAACAATTTTTAAATGGGCTAAGAAAATAGGAAAACACAAGACTTGTATAAGGAGTAATAGTGTTCAGGTTATAGGGCAGGTTTTGATTTATTTCAAGGCTACATGAACCTGCTTCACTTCTGCTTGCTTGAATTTTTAAGATTCTTGAAATATTTTTCAGCCATCTTTTTTATTTTCGGTATTTCCTATTTATATAATCTCTGCCATCTTGATAGTAGGTACCATTGACTTCTCCTGTAAAATAATAGATTGACTTCAGAATGACGTTATCATGTAAAATTTGACCAATTTCAAAGTCCTCATCAAGGATAGCATCTTCTCGTGGTTCCAGCTTTCCAATCTTAGGAATCTCAGGAGGACTAAAGAAATTGAAGAATGATGCATTAGGAACCATTCTTGGCTGGATTTCAATTTCTCCAGTAGCAGTTGTACGACTCTGGGTGGTCGTCACAGTAACATCCTTTCCTCTTCTCCAATCTATCTTGCAGCCTTTGCAATCTTCAATTTCCCATCCCCAAGAAAAGAAGGGATCATTGTGATCTGGTTTTGACTTTATTATGTATGTCTTCATCAGAAGCTCATTTCTGAAGTATGGATTGGGTAGGAAATGGAATTCAAAGGTATAACTTATAGGCTGGCCAGGTTTTGAGAACTTCAGGCTAACATCAGACAAGAATTTCAGAATGGGCTCATCATACTTCTGAATCATGGGCCCAAGCTTGTCGACATTCTTTAAAACAGTCAGCCAGTAGTCAGGAATTCCTTTAGGATCTTCTCTTTTAGGTTTCCCCTTCCGAGCTCTTTTAAGATTCACTCTTTCTTTAGGCCTTGTCTCAGGAACTCTTTTATGAGCCTCTCTTACTGCAGCCCTTGCCTTTGCCTCTGTTACTTTAGGTTGTTCTTCATGTTCTGCTTTTGCCTGGAGGACTTCTTTAGGATCTTCTTTTTCTTTAGGAGTTGCCTCCATACAATCTGTAGAATCTGCTTCTTCAACTTTTATTTCAGGAATTTCTTTAGGAACTTCCTTTTCTTCAGGCTTTACCTCAACAATTTCTTTAGGAAGTTCCTTTTCTTCAGCTTTTACCTCAGGACTTTCTTTAGGAACTTCATTTTCTTCAGCCTTTACCTCAGGGATTTCGTTAGGAACTTCATTTTCTTCAACCTTCACCTCAGATTTGTCTTTAGACTTTTCTTCTTCTTCCTCACCCTCTAAGGGAGGCATTTCACTAGGAGTGTCGTCCTGCACTTCCTCATCACTGCTGAACTCCTCATCCTCTGAATTCCACTCACATTCTTCTTCTGTAGGCTCATATTCTGCATTGATGATTTGAAATCGCCTATCATACAGAGGCTTATTGAGTTCAGCATATTTTCTTTCAAGATCATGAATTGCCTTTAAGAACAGGGCGTCTACCTTGTCACATTCATCTTGAATATTCCTGAGTGCCTGCACACGATTTCTAACTGCCTGGGGCAGTCTATCCACGAAATTTGTCCCCGAAGGAGCCCGCCGACCCCTTCTGGAAGGCTCAGGTACCCGCTTCTTTCTATACAAGCGGCTGCGGCTGCTGCTGCTGCCGCTGCTGCTGCTGCTGCTGCTGCTGCTGCAACTAGTGCTGCTGCTAGAGCTACTGCTGTCAGATTCTTCCCCAGAATCACTAGCGGAGCTAGCCATCTCTTCTTCAGCAACCCCCTGGGCGGCAGGTTCTGTGATCATTTTAAGATCCGCTTCTGCCATGTTGCAATCCTGCAAACCTCTTAAGGTGGTGACTACCGCAGAGACCGCGCACCCAGAGATGGACAGAAAATGACTCACGGATGCTTGGCTGGAGACTGTGAAGGCCCGGGCTGCGGAGGTGGCAGCGGCGACTGCAGCGGCAGCTCAGGGCGGGGCGGGACTACGGCCGCGGTGCGGGAATACAGCCGCGGTGCTGTAGTGGCAGCTTCTGAGGTGGCAGCCGCAGAGGACGCCTGTGCGAGAGCCGCGGAGGCAGGGCCTCTCCCCGCTGCAGCAGAAGCGGACCCAGGCGTGCCGCAGTGGAATGGCGCAGTATGAGACTTCGAGTTCTTTTCTCAGCTCAAATCGTGAGCCCCCACCCCTAGCAGTCAGACCTCCCGTTATTTCGTTCCCAGTGTGCCTTTAGTTCGCTCCTCATTTGCTCAGCAACTTTGATTGACAAGCCCTATGCCCAACGAATGGCCAACCGCAACGGCCACCCCCCCTGGCTCCGCCCACCTTCCCAGACGCTCCGTGGTAGCTGAGGCGCACACACCCCTGGAAGACGTTCCTTACCCCCCACCCCCTCAAAAATTTTTTTCTTTATAGTTTTATAATTCAAAGAGAGAAAAAAAAGCGTTACATGAGGTAAAAAAAATGCCAGCCATAGTTCCTAACACGGAAAGAAGAGGAGTGTTTTCCTCCTCCCAACCGCCCATCCTGAATTACCGTTTGGTTGGTCACGGGCCTCTTAACAAAAATCTGGTTTTTAAAAAAAATTGGATGAAAATGCTCTGAATGGCGTCATTGGGTAGTATGACTCTGGGTAATTTAAAAAACAAACCCGAGTTCCTCTAAATATCCTGTGAGCATGTGTTTTTACACTGGGAAAAAGGGGGAGTCGTTTATTGGCAGAGGGGGGAGGGGCTAGACAGCAGGCATATTGCATTCCACGTAGCAGATTTAATAAGTGCTGTCTGTGATGTTTGGCAAGCCTGGTTTATATTCATCTACAAGGTTTGCGAACCCATGTTGCCGTGAGTCAGTTACACCATTTTTTATTGTATTTCTCTTTTTAAGCTGTCATATACCCCAACCTTGCTGCTGAATTGCCACGAAGTCCTTTTCAATGCTTGCAACAACCTTTTAGTTAAAACAATGGGGTATTCAAATGTTAGATAGTATTGTTAAAAAGCAGACAGTTTGTTTTATACTTTAGTGCAGCAGGTTTCAATTCCACAAACTGCAGGATGGGAGGGGGAATTTGTGCTAATGAAAGTGCATCCTCTGTCAGTGTATACGATGTCATCTGCCACCAGTTTCCTTTTTATATTGTAAAATTTTAACCATGTTGAAGAATGATTTACAAGTCCTAGAGTATATGAATAAAATTTTGTAAAATGAAGTTTAAAAACAGATATTTGTTGTTTTTATTTACAGGATTCTTTTCTGCTACAGAACAACTCCCTTGGTACAACCAAAAAGACCAGTGTTTACATTTCATTGAAAGGTAAGGAAGATATTTAGCCCATTTTTATGAATGACACAAAAATACTCGACTGTATTTGAATTGAAATTCACAGGATATAGTCTTTTAGATATTTAATTGGAAGATATCTTTATATTTTTATAGAAAAAAAATCCACAGAGGTGATTTGGCATTGTAATAATCTACTAAACCACATTCACTATCTAAACTTGGTCATGGAATACAAGTAGTGTATTAAATTAGAAAATATAATGTATTATTCATTTCAAATGAGGAAAGATTAAATTTAGATTAACCATTATGTTGCTTCTTATTATAGAATTTGTGCCTTGTCATTTAGTTACATATTTTTAAAAGTTAGGAAATGCTTTCTAAATTGTAAATGAGTTTACTTTTATTGTTTATCTCTGATTGTCAAAGTATATGAGCACTGCAAAGATGAGACTCCAAATAGAAAATTAAAGTGATAGTAAAAACACACTCAACAACCAAATAATCATTGTTAGCATTTTGATGTATTTCTTTCTAGAAATTTCCTTGTGCATATTTACACTTGCCTGTTTCATCAAATTATGTTTTGTAGTTTTCTAATTTAGCAATTGATTATAGGTATATTTTTAGAGCAAATAATCAGTGTCTTATTTTTAAATTGATGTATATTCCATGGAAATAATTGCTTTAATTTATTTAACCAGATTTCTGTTTTAGGGAACCTTATCCACACCATTTCTCTCTTTATGAACACACTCTTCCTGTTGTTAAATCATTTCCCTGGACACCTAGTGTATGTATACATATGCACTTGAGAAAATCAATATAGTATAAATTCCTAGAAATAAGGATGGTGGACTAAATTGTATGACCATTTTATCTTTTTATGAATAGTACCAAGGCATGTGCCAGGCACACTCATAGAGGATGATGGTATAATGGTAAATAAAATTTACTGGATGTGTGTGTATCCTATCATTTCATAATTTTACTCAAAACATATACTGTAAAAACAATGATTTAAATTAATAGGGTTATATAGTAAATATTGTTTTTCAACTTATTTTCAGGTAAAATGATGTACATTTTTAATGAATGTTCTTTTATTTTATAGTACTTTAATGGTTTCATTTCCATGTTAAGGTTTGTACCATCAAGAATTAGTATTTTTGAATCAATAATGAGTTAATCTAAATTTTGTAAAATTTATTTTTATTATCCAATTCATACAGAACCATGATAATGTTTCTGTCCTATACTTATTTGAAATGCCACCTTTATCACATTTACTGAATTGAATTGGTCTATTACTAAATTCTCTTTTTTGATCATTTGGGCTTAATTTTTCTGTAAAAAGCAAAACTTAGAAGGCAGTTTTAAAATGACTTTATATTTTGTGAAAATAATATATGTCAATTTTAAAAAGTCAGACAGTATATTAAAACACAAAGAAGCAAAAGTAATTCAAGATATATCAAGAGGTAATCATAATTCATATTTTTACCGAATATCTCTAAAATAATTTCTCAATATTATGTGTTTATATTTCTTATTAGTGGTATGATTGAGTGTATTTTCTTATTTATTGTCCATTTGAGTGTTGTTTATATCTTTTGCTTGTATTCCATGATATTAAGAAAGAAATTAATCAGTGGTGAAATCCTAAAGGTAAAAAGAGTTTGGCCTTCATTTAAGGGAACTATGACTCCTTTAGAAAATACCTCTGTTCTGACTCAGTTGCAGCTTTCATTTTCAAGTTATCTACTTGGAGGATTTCTTGGATGCTTTTCAAAATTCAATTCTTTTGTTAAAATTTTTTTTTAGTTGTATATGTATTCAATGCATTTATTTCTTTTTATGTGGTGCTAGGATCGAACCCAGTGCCTCACACGTGCCAGGCAAGTGCTCTACCACTGAACTACAACTCCAGCCTCCAAATTTAGTTTTTAAACACTCCCACTGATACCAGAAAAGTTTGGAAAATAATAAGGAAATAAATATTTGTAAAAGGCCCCATGCAAAAGTAATATGCTAATTATTGTAATGTTCAATTTGGAAGCATTTGTTCCTTAGCTGTAGACTATGACAGTGGTTAAAAAGTAGGTGATTATTTCAGTTGCAATACTCTACTTTTGTTGTGTCTGTACTTCGTTTGGTATCTTATAATATACTTTTATTTTGTGTTTTTTGTCTATTATTTTACTTAGCTTTATATGGTAGGTCCCTAAAATAAAATAAATTTTTCTTCATATAATCCATTTAATTTATATATTATACCATATAATTTCTACTGTAAATTTCTTTAAAAATATTAGTTCTAACTTATCCTTAGCTTATTTTTTCTTCAAAGGTTATATGTACATTTCTTGCACAGCAATATGAACATATACCCAATGCCTTCCACAACCACACACATACAAATTACACAATGGCAGGCATCTCAATATTATCTTTTGTTGTAGATATCTAAGATGCTAAACATTGAAAATTCATTTTTTAATTTTTTTTCATTTTTTGTTCATGTAGACAGGTTTTATCTGAATACAGAGGTCAATCTTTTTTTAAGTTTTTTATTGAATATAATATATGTAATTGTACATAAGTTATATAATTTTATAAATTTTGACAAATGTATATGCCTGAAAAAGCATTACCAACATTAAGATAATGAAAACTTTTATCATCCTAAACTTTTATCATGCCCCTCTGAATCCCACTTCTATCCCTAGGCAAACACCAATCTATTTTTTTGTTCTTATAGATTAATTTGCATTTTTTAACATTTTATATAAATGAAATCATTATATTAGTATACACTCTGAAGCCAGAATTCCACGACTTGAATTCTAACTTTTCCCCTTCCTAGCTCCCTTAGATATTGGGTAGTTTATTTCATTTTTATTGCCTTTGTTCCTCATCTCTAAAATGGGGCTAGTGATGGCACATAAAATGCAGATTTAATATTCTTTACTACTTTACATACTGTTCATCAAGACTGTATGTAAAAAGACCATCTTTGTTGTATAGTCTCAACCCACTGCTAGCCTTTCCTCTTGCTCATGCTTTGACTTATATTTTAGAAGCAGCATGGAAATATACAAATAGATATTTTTCTACATCTAATTTGTATAAGGGTAGCAATTTCAAGGATGTTGGCTACTCCTTGATATTAATAATAATTCTTGGTCCTGATAGTTCTAAGATCAAATAGACACTCATCCTGCTTAACATCCACCTATGGAATATCTCCTATTATTTTGAATGGAAAAAACCCACATTTTATATAAAATATTAATTCATGTATACCACACATGACCCTCTTTCTTCATGAAGAGCTTTAAAATTACCTGACAGTTCTAAATTATACAAACTTTATTTTCCAAATCTCAAGCTCATTGTGTATCATATCAATTTTTATCATATTTAGTTTTTATTCCATTATAAAGTATAACACTTACATACAATTAACTACCTTTGTCTTAAAATTTAGTAAATCTAAATTTGTTAAGTAGTATATTCTGTTCTAGATATAACCATGTTTTCTTTGTATATATAAGTTTGGTGTACTATGTATTGTAACTTTGTATAGTCAGCTTTCATTGCTGTGACCAAAACACCTGACAAAAACAAATTAGAGAAGGAAAAGTTTATGGCTTCCAGTTTTAAAGGGTCAGTCCCTGGCCAGCTGACTCCATTACTTTGGGCTGGGTGTGAGACTACCATCATGGTAATAGGGGATAGTGGAGAAAAACTGCCTGGTTCATGGTAGCCAGTAAGCAGAGAGAGGCCACCAGCACAAGGAGCCAGGGACAAAATATATAATCCCAGGGAACACCCTCAGTAACCCACTTCCTTTATCCCACTTTTTACAGTTACTACCCAGTAATCTATTCAAATCCACTGTTAGGTTACAGCTTTCATAATCATTTCACTTCCTGCATTAACACAATAGCTTTTGGGGGGACACTTCACATCCAAACCATGATAGACTTAAGTTAAAATGCTCACTTAAATTATGTTTAAAAATCTAATAGTTTAGGTTTTCTTTGGTCTTTTCTATTGCTTAGAGTAATGACCTCAAATCTAATAGCTGCGTGGAAATATTTTACTTTTCAGAGGTAGAAGGGATTTGAGAGATCATGTAGTGTAATTTCCTTGTACACACTGGGGAAACAGAGGATTTCCATGCTGATAGATATTCTAGATATTTCTAGGTATTCATCACTACAAAAATTTAGTTTAACACACTTTTAAATATATTATTATTTGTTCAAAGGTCTTTTTCACAACTTTTAGAATTTTGGTTTGGGAGCAGATTAAGAAATAAATGAAAACTCTTCAATCTTCTAATAATGGGTTATTATCCTCAGCATTATGCAGTTAGTGTTCATACCTGTCACTGAATAATAACTAATTTTATCACTTCAAATGTAACACTAGGAGCTAGGGTTGTGGCTCAGTGGTGGAGTGCTTGCCTCACATGTATGATCCTCAGCACCACATAAATAAATAAAGGTTATATATATAAAAAGAAGTGAAATGTTTAAAAACAATAAATTATGTTTAAAAAAGGTAACACTGGACTCAGTGCTTTGCTTTTGCGATTTCATTTTAGGGTTCATTATCGTTCTCACACTATCCTCATACCATCTTTATATGATATTGTCATCATATTTGAGGATATTAAGTCATTTACCTACTCCAAGTCACATAGTTTATAATTGGAAGAATCCATATGTGAAACCAGATGGGCTGATATTAGATGTTAAGTTCTTTACCACTCTACCATGTCAGCTTTGATGTACAAAAGTGAATGGACTCCTGGACAGAGACACTAGAATTAGAGTTACATCCATGACCAATCTTCCATGTCTGTGATAGTAGTTTTATTTTCACAGTGTTAACAACTTTGGGAGCACCAGTCCTAAAGTTCCTCTGGCTTACACAAGATTCTTGTATGAAATGACAAGATATCAGAACAAATTAATTTAATGAAAAAGATGGGTTTATTAATTATGGCATGCCTAATGAATTTATTTCATTAGCATTCAAACACTGAGAGGTCAGAGATTAAGGTTAATGTCAAAGTATCCTATTCAGAATTTAAATATCTAAGAATACCTAAGATATTTTTCATTTAAGTATTCTTAGGAGCAGAGAAACCTATTCTTTGAGGGACTTGAAGCTACTAATTGAAAACATGAAACTATCTTGAAATCTAATACTATAACTATAAATTTCGTTTAAATTTTAATTATATTTGACTAGTTATCAATATTGATTTCATTTAGGATAATATCTATTCTTGTGTGTAGGAAGATACACTATGATGATACCAACTCCTATGAGTGTCAGTTGACAGTGTAGGCCCTGGGGTCAGACTGCCTGGATTTAAATCCTGCCACATTACTGCATGTTTGATCCTGGATAAGTCACACTTGGCCTGAACCTCAGTTTCTTCATGTATAAAAGAAAATGATGGGCATGGTGGTACATGCCTGCAGTAACAGTGACTTGGGAGGATGAGACAGGAGGACTGCGAGTTCAAAGTCAGCCTCAGCAAAAGCGAGGTGCTAAGCAACTCAGTGAGACCCTGCCTCTAAATAAAACACAAAATAAGCCTAGGGATGTGGCTCAGCAGCCGAGTGCCCCTGAGTTCAATCCCCAGTACCCCTGCCCCTAAAAAGAAAGAAAAATAATGATAGAAAATGTTCCATTAGCTTATTATACAAGAATTAAGGTGTTGGGCACAGTGGTGCACACCTGTAATTCCAGAAACTCCAGAGGCTGAAGCAGGAGGATCTCAGGTCCAACCTATTGACTTGAATAGCTATTTTTAAAGAAGAAAATGTCTCATTTCTAGAGACTTTTGCTTCTTGAAAAATTAAGATTATGAGTGGGGCAACCTTTCTTCTGAAAAAATTATTTTGCAATTGTAGGAAGAATTTGAGCCATTTCCTAAAAATGTCTGCCTGGATTTCATGAAATCCTTTTTTCCTCTGGTTTTGTGATGATTTGAAGAAATTTTGAGCCATAAATGTTGCTTGATTATAAAATCGCAAGAAATATTTCACTTTTTCTGCAAATGACGTGCACCTAATTTAGCTGCAAGTGGTGTGCGCCTGCTTTTAAGTGTATAATATGCTTACTAAGTGATTCATTTTAATTCAGTAAGACTTATGCTTACTGGACTGAAATTTGAAATCACTGGGCTGAAGTTATTAGAAAATAATATAAAGCCCATTAATGAGATGCACTTTTCAGACATATAGTTATGGCAACTGATAGAATATTATAGTAACCGTTCCTTTCTATACTCTCTTACATTCCCCCTGTCATTTCACTATTCAGATATCTGTCATCTCCCACCTGGATTCTTTAACTCATCATCTTCGTTTATCCTACCTCAAACTTTCTTGCTTCCCTTACAGCCTACATACTGCTATGAAATTAACCTTTCTAAAATGACATTTTCATTATTTGAGACCCATCCTTCTCAAAAAACTACAGTGATTCCTCATCAAAAAGCATCATAGTGTAGATAAATAGAACACTGGTTGAAGATTTAGAGTTTAAATCTTGACCATAGCACACAATCTTCAGTGAATAATTTTGTAGCCTTAGAAATTTACTTAATCTCAATAATCTACAGTCTCTTTATCAATGAAATGTAGAAAATAATATACAACTATGTCAATTAGGACTTTTTAGTTGCAAATAACAGAAATAGGCCCTGACTAATTTACACAAAATTTAGTTCATTGGAAGAATATCAGAGTCCCACAGTATCTGTTCAGTAAGGAACACAATAGGGCCCCATGGCCAGAATATTCTAATAATGATCTCAAAACTAAAGTAAACTGGAACTTCAGTCATTTTCAACTTTATTAATTGCTACTTAGCTATAGGAGGGTAAGAACTCTGATCATAGTCCCAAAGAACTGTTGTCAAAAGAAAATCAGTGCTATGAGACAGAGAAAATGGATGCTCCAATGTCTAGCATACACAAGATGCTTATCATTCACATGAACCACCAGTCACATAAGTGCTCAGTGAATGGCTATTTTTAACAAGTCTAGTCTCCTTTACTAGGCATTCAGAGTAATTCATTTTCAGGCTTCATCCTTTTCAAACTTAGCTTTCTCTCAAATCCTTTCATAAACTCCGAATTCTCATTTCTTTTCTTCAAACTCAGTCTATTTCCCCCACCTGAAATTCACTCAACATCTCTTTCAAGGTTCAACTTAGCTCTTCTTTTCTAATCCTTGCATCACTGATTTTCTGTTTGTTTTTTTTCTTATTCATAGACTACTTTTTGATATCTTTTTAGAATATTAGTCTTGCATATTTTCTAACCATTTACATGCTATACTTCTCCCAGCAAGATTATAAACTCCTTGAGAGGAGAGATCACAGACCACTTATTCTTTTGTTTGATTGATGGCATTTCATTCAGTGGTATGAACACAGTGAGTTATCATAAATTTATTATTTTTAATTAAAGAATGTGAATCATTAATTTAAATCCACATTGATTAAGGATCACCTATTATATGTTCAGTAATACAGTGATTGTCTTGAGAGTACAGAAAAAAAAGAAAGAAAAACAAAATTGAAAGTTGCTTTAGGAGTATCTCATAGTCTAATTTAAGTAGAAGAAAAAAAAAGCATGAAGCACCACAGGAGTAATTATATAAATATGTAAAAACTGCCCATGTGAAAATTTTATAGATGGTGTTAAGGATACAAGAAGACATAAAAAGCAGATTGCCTTGTCTGGGATAAAAGTTTGATGTCTGAAAATAAGAAGACATAGTAATGGAGAACATGAGGGTTGAGGAATATCTTGAAAGAAAGTGTTATGAATTTAGACTATATGAGGGAACAGCAATACTCTTTTGGGGAGGAGGATTTCTTATAATATATTCATATGTGCACACAATAAAACAGTATAATTTGATCAATTCCATTCCCCAGTACCTCCTCTTTCCTTCCCCTCCCTCCCCTGATCCCCTTCTTCTATTCTACTGGTCTCCCTTCTATTTATTTATTTTTAATTTGTTCTAATTATTTATATATGACAGTAGAATGCATTTAGTGATAGTGTTTTAAAGTTTTTAAAAGTTTGGTAAGAGCAATAATCCAGTTAAATAAAATAAAGTTCATCTACACAAAATAACACTAATCAGCTATCAACAGTGATAAACATTTATGGATTTAGAAAGATGATCATAACAGTATTCAGACACATAAGCAGGTTACACAATGTGTACACTTATTTTTAATAAAGGATGTAAATATACTTTAAAATATCTGAAAGTATAATCAAGGTTGTAAGTATGCTTACATTTAGACAGTGTACTCCATGATTACTTTTATAATCCTATATTTAAATTTTTTTCAATAGATAGTTTGGTTGAAAAAATATATATGTATGTATTTTTTTTTTGGTACCAGGGATTGAAGCCAGGGGCACTTAACCACCAAGTCACATCCTCACCCTTTTTTATGTTTTATTTTTTATTTTATTTTATTTTTAATGTATACACAATAGAGTTTTCTTCATTCATAAAGAAGAATGAAATTATGCCATTTGCAGGAAAAAGGATGAATTATTTACATTAAGCAAAATAAGCTAAACTCAGAAGGTCAAGGATCATATATTTTCTCTCATATGTATAAGCTGAAGATTATATACTGTTTGTCTCATGCCAACAAATATTTAGACCTCTTTACACAGCCTGACATGCAGAACATTATTACCTCTGCCGGCCATAGCCTGGCTTTAAATTGGATCCTCTAGAACAAGATATGGTACCAGCTCTGGAGCAAAAGCTAGAGCCAGTGACAGAACTAGATGTACTTCATGTCCCAGAGCTAAGTTTACCTCCATATCAGTTCTTGCTCACTTTCTGCTACAAGACCCTAGTGAGTATCAGCCCCAGTAAAGTAACTAATTTTAATTGTTCTCTTTTTTTGGTGATATTAGGGATTGAACTCAGGAACTTGTGCATTCAAGGCAAGCACTCTACCAACTGAGCTATACCCCCAGCCCCTAAAGTAGCTAATTTTAAAACTGTTCCAGAACTACTGTCTAAAGTAGAGACAGTCCAAGCACTTTCCCAGACACCATCTTTTGTTCCAGCTCCACAACCATAGTACTGCTGGATCTAGCATCAACTGTAGCATGAGCACCAGAGATAAAGCCAGCCCAGTGCCATTGTCAGCATTAGCTCCTAAGCTATAAAAGGGCCAGCTTCAGTGCTAGAGCCTTATTACCCTGCTTTTGATGGCAAATATTTTGTTTTACTTTCATTCTGTCTTTTTTATATTCTTTTTTATTATATTTAACATTAAATTTTTATATAAATAAAATTTAACTTTGTAATCATGTTAAATTGTATATATGCAAAGCTGTTGGTGTCAGGAGTTCTATCTCCAGCACCAATTCTGGAAAAATGTCAAGGGCAAGATCAAGCTACAGAAACAGTGAAAACCAGCCACATATCTAGAGGAATTCATGTTTTTAGATGCAGTAGGCATAGAACTAGAGCCAGTCTACAACCATTTCTAGCTGAAAATCAGAAGCTAGAGCCACCAGCATCAGCAGAAGAGAGCCTATGACAACACAGGAACATTTATGCCCAAAGCTCTGTTCCTGGCCATCTGTAGGATCAGCTCCGTATATATAGTTTAAACCAAGTCTAGTACCAGGCATGTCAGCTTCTGTGGAACTTGAGGCAGCTCTACAACAACTTCACAGAAGTGTCCATACCAGCAAAAGGCCCATCCAGCTGTGGAACTGGAGCTAGCTCTGGCTAGTCACTTAACATCAGTTCCTGAGATCCACCTAGTGCTTTTTCCAGTACCAGAGCAACCTTTTTACTCTCTAAAGTAGTGTCTTTTTATTTTTAATTATTTCTGATTTTTTCTGTTGTATTTCTAAAGCATTCATGCCAAAATTTTAGGAATTTAGTAATTTTAAGTTGTACAATTCAGGGTCATTATGTCTATTCACAATGCTGTGTAGCCATCTCCACTGTTTGGAGAACATCTAACCACCACAAACTGATAACCTGCTCCCATTAGACAGCTACACAAAACACCCCACATACAACCCTGCTTCTTACCTCCGGATCTCTCTCTCTTGCCTGTGGACTCCTCTTTAGCATATCTCACAGTCCTTCTGTCCTTTCCCCCAGGACTGAAGGACCCTGAACATGCAAAGAGGAGCTATGACCTTATCCTGAAGAAATGATACTTATCAATAGGAAGAGGGTTGGGTTTGGGATGAGCTTATTAACCTTTCAGCATGAAGCAGGGTGATTTAACAAGAGCATTTGCTGAGTAGTCCCCAGCTTGGACCAGCAACAAGGCCACTTTCTCCAGGGTCTGGATGATTGTTGGCTAAACATGTAAGACTGAAGCATACGAGGTCACCCTGGCAACTTCTGTCCACCTGCTATCCTAGGACACACCAGACTCCAGTTTTACCTGAACCTCTCCTGCTGCTGGACATACACCCATTGGAAAAGAGACTCTTCTGTTCTCTTGCATAGTTATTGTGCTTCTAAGGGCCTACCCAGTCACCCCATCTTTTCCCTAGCAATTATTCTAGCATCTTCTGAGAATGTCATCAGGTATAAGTATTCCTAAGTACCTCTATTGTCTGAGAAGTCCTGAGGCAGGAGTCACATGTCATTTCCCTTTATCACTTTTGGAATAAATATTTTATCTCCTGGTCTGGTGAAAATTTCTGAGTTTGAGCAGAAGACACAGCCAGAAGCATCAGGTTTTTATGGTTCTCTAGCATCACGTTGCTATATAAAGTCGGCTGTCTAGGATGCATACATTCCTATTCCTCCTCAGAGAAATCAATGGCCACATCCCTTAATGGCAGTGGTCATGAAGTACAGACTGATTCAGTAGTTCTTGGATGAGATCTAGGGTTCTGCATATGTAGCAAGCTCTCTAGTGATGACAATGCCAGTGGTCCAAAAGAAGCTCTGTAATAGCAATGAGATAGAACATGAAGTATACTGTGTGTTCTTGCACACACTCATGGGGGTGGGTTTTCCTTGCATTTTGAGATAGTCTCCCTCCTGTCACAAATCAGACTGTCAAAGAGTCTCCAGGAAATGGAGATGTGAGGGAAATCTTCATGTCCTAAGGAGTTACTTTTAAAACAAAATATTTCTTGTATTAGTTATGAGAAGTCATTTAAAGTAAAGATGAAATGATTCCTCAGGTCACACTACACAGCCCATATTCTGAGGAAGCTGTATTTGACTAGAACCCTAGAAACTTCCATAGTTCCATGAAGACTTTAATCATCCCAATTACTATTGTATTCATCCCTTGTACATGTCCTTGGCCATCCCTTACAATACACATGGTGCATGGTGTTTATCTAAATACATTTCCTGTCTTTCAGGGTGCCCAGAGTTGCCTTTAAGATTCTTTCAGCCTCTGTATAGCACAGAAACCTGGAGCTCCTGAGCATAGGAGAGGGAGTCTAGAAATTAAACCAAAGAATCTTATGTTTTATTTTGAGACAGGGTCTTGCTAAGTTGCTTAGAGTCTCACTAAGTTGCTAAGGCAGGCTTTTAACTTGCGATCCTCCTGCTTTAGCCTCCTGAGTCTCTGGGATTAGAGGTGTGCACCACACACTTCATGTATATGTATATTTGAAGGTAATATAGATTTTCAAAAACAGTAGTGATATGGAAAATTGTGCTTACAGTAAATGACTTTAACACCTATATATAAGGTTCTAAAATCAACAATTACTGCTGGATTAAATTATGAAAAGAGCACATTTAAGAAATACTTGGAGAAAAAAATAGTTTTATTACAGAAAATAGGGAAATTTCTGGCACTGGAAAAAGACAAGCAGCACTTAGAGATGTAGAAGAGCAAGGTTTATTCAGCACCAATGTGGGCTCAGTGTAGTCTTTTCCAAAGGCTGAGCACAGACAGCCCTTTGTTCTCAGTATCTTTTCTACAGTACAGACTTCTAGGTTTCAAGACTTTTTCATGCAAGTAGCCTTAATTTCTTCCCCTTTCTCCAGTCAACTCTGCTTCCTGCCACATCTGCTGAGCAAGCATGATTACAGAAGCAGAAACTAGCAGGTTGCAGCTATTAAGAGATTTTTAAAAAATCTTAGAAAGTAGTTGCAGCTTTATTCCACCTTCTTTTTTTTTATTGACAAACCTTTAGCCACTCTAACAAAAAGGAGAGAGAAAACCCAAATTACTAAAATTTGTGGTGAAAAAGGAAATATCACGACAGACCCTGCTGAAATATAGCAGATAATTAGAAACTGTTTTGACAACTTATATTCAAGTAAAATAGAAAACCCTGAAGACACTGACAAATTCCTAGAGACATATGAACTACTGAAACTGAACCAGGAAGACAGTCATGACTTAAACAGATCAATTACAAGCGAGGAAATAGAAGATGCCATCAAGAGCCTTCCAACCAAGAAAAGCCCTGGACCGATGGATTCTCTGCTGAGTTCTACAAGACCTACATAGAAGAACTAACTCCAATACTCCTCAAATTATTCCATGAAATAGAAAGGGAAGGAACCCTTCCAAACTCATTCTATGAGGCTAGTATCACCTTGATTCCACCTTCTTGATGTGCAGGATGCATCTGTAGCCTTCAGAGAGCATCATTTTTACCATTTGTTGTTCTTCTCTCATGAGTAATATATGAGAGGCTCTGTCTCTTTTTTTTAAACTACTGTTTTTATAATACTTCTTATAATGCTGATTAGGAGGGCCAGGAGGCAAGGAATAAGTAGGCATCTAGCAAATATAGCCATAATCACCCCAGTATGGTCTTAATTCCTCTTATCCAAGAGAATCATCTTCCAAAGAGGTTGTCTGTGTCCAATTCTTTCCATGTTTGTACAGGCACATGGGAAATTTTTACCATATAATCTGTGATCTCTTTTATAACTTTCCCGGTGTCAGCTATTTGTAAACAACAGTTGCTCAAGTTGAATTATTTTTTATAGAACCCTCCTTCAGAGGCAAGTTAAGTAATCCAAGACAAAACAGTTCTGGTAAATGGCATTCTGCATCTTCGTTTTTGTTGAGCCAATATATAGAGGGCCTCTGCAGATTTGTTTATTATAACCTCCAAAACTGCCTGTAGCCTAATAATGTGATTTAGCATATAGACAGGGGTATTATATCCCCAAGAGCTATCTAATGTACAAGTGGCAGATTCATAGTGCTGACAAATATGTTCTGGGGGCCATTTATCATCTTTTCAATCACCAATCTGTAGGGCCATTTGGTTTTTCTGGGTGCCCTGTGTTTACAAATGGAATATGTAGTTCTGTTGTGAGTACAGCCTTCCTGAATTTCTCCTGGGCAGGAGAAATCAGTGGAATAGAGCAAAGTCCATGTAACTCCCTGGTCTGACTGAGTTACTCAGATACATGGGTTATATGAGGATGTGGAAACTGGCAGAACAGTGAGGGACCAGATTAATACCAGAAAGCAATAAGCATATTTACTGAGAAAAGGAAGACAGTATGTAACAGTGAAGAAATATTTGTAGAGAATAAAATAGTTTGTTTTTTTTTCACTAGGCAGTCAACTCCTCAGGCTTTAGCTGTGCATTGACCAGCTTCTTATGAAAGCCTAGTGGAAAATATTGTTGGGGCAGAGGGCTCACTTACTTTGTATCCACTGAGTCCTGAGCCAAGGTAATACTCACAGCTTGTTAAAATCCTCAGTGATTAAACCCTGACTAAATAATCCAAGTTCATGGCAATATCCAGACTATCTCCTCATACTATATTCCTTCTTGGATAATGATAGCTAAAGATTATTGAATACTAAATAAATATCAGGTACTGTCCCAAGTACTTTACAGTTATTCACATAGTTAATTCTCACAAATAACTCCATTATAAAAAGGAGTAAACTAAGGCATAGAGGAGTTAGGTAAATTGTCCAAGTTCAGAGAGACTAAGAGGCAGAAATGTGATTTGAGCCCATGCTCATGAACATGCTACTCTAGAGAAGCTCACATTTTAGGCAGACAAAAACTAGTAAGTATTTATAGCCCTGGCTCAGGTTGGCATCCATGAAGCCCACTTATATATCCTCAAACGCGAACAGTCCACAGTGCTGTGTTCCCACCAGTTTATTAGACCCCTGGATATCACTGTTTTGTAAGCAAGTCATACAACCCTGGGAGATGGAGGAGCAGAGTGCGGGTAGACAAGTAATGAGGTAGCACCAGCCTAATAAGGTTTCCATGGCAGTTTTACACATCTGGGTCAGATCATGCTGTTGGTGGACCAATCTGTAAGCTAGTTGTTCTAGAATATAAACCTGGTGGTCTCATGTGAGCCATTAATGTGTCTTAGCCTTGGTTTCTCCTTCTTTTTTAATTTCTTTCTTTTTCTCAGGAGAGTGCCTGGGAACTCTCTTGCTAGCCGGCATTTCTGGGGCTAGCAAGACATTGGATTTTTCTGGTGGCTGCTTCTAGGCAGCCTGTTTGGCAGGGACATCAGCACGGTGGTTCCCTTTTGTCACCAGTTTGTCTCTCTTTTGGTGACCCTTGCAGTATACAATTTCCACCTCCTTTGGCTTCCATATTACTTCTAGAAGATTCAAAATTTTAACTTGGTTTTTGATTTCTTTTCTTTTTTTCAGTAAGGAGTCATTTTTCCTTGTATAAGACTCCATAGACATGTAGAGTAGCAAAACCATACTGTGAGTCAGTATGTATGTTGGCTTGTTGGTCCTGACTGAGTTCTAGTGTCCAGATTAATGTCTATAATTCTACTTTTGGTGTTGATCATCCATGGGGAAGTGCCACTGTTTCTACCACTTTAGATTCGGACACCACAGCATACCCAATCATCCTCTTTTTATCTTTCATAAAATTACTTTTATCAGTATGTAGGGCAAAGTCTGGGTTCTGGAGCAGTCAGTCAGTCAAGTTTGGTCTGCTGGAAAATATTTTATACAGTACTTCTAAAGAGGTATGGTCAGGGGGCCCTGCTTTGTCCAGTAGGAAGACAGCTAGGTTTAGGGTCTGGACAACTTCATTTTATCTGTGCATTCTCACATAGCAACACTTGATATTGAGTCATTCATGCATTTGTGAGCCAATGGGTAGGTAACCTTTATTATCTGTCAGGGTTACAACTGAGTGTGGGACTTTAACATTGTGGTTTTGTCCCAGTATCAGCTTGTTAAGTTCCCTTATCAGGAATGTAGTGGCTGCCAGTGCTCGGAGGTAGGGTGGCCATCCAGCTGCCACTGAAGCAATTTGTTTAGATAAATACACCATTGGCCTTTTCCAGTGCCTAAATTTTTTAGTTAGGACTCCCAAGATCATTTTGTTCTTTTCATGAACAAAGAGGTCGAACGAAGACTTCTTTATGTAACCAGAGTTACATAAAGAAGTCTCAGGGCAGGGGCCTCAGAGAGTTTGCCCTTGATTGTCTGAAAGGCTACCTCCTGGTTTGGTCACCACTGAAGGGGGGGGAGCTTTTTTTTTTTTTAAGGCCTCATACTGGAATCTGGCCAAGTCTGAGAACACAGGGGTCCATATTCTGCAGAAACCTTTTTTTCCTTAGGAACTCTTGAACTTTTCAATGAGTGGTAGAGGTAAGGATAGTGCAAACTGCACTTTTTATTTCAGTCCCCAGCATTTGCCATCGCTGCATGAGGTGAAAACCTAAGTATTTAATTTGTCTCTGACAGATTTGTTAAAGCCTAAGTATTTGTCTCTGACAGATTTGTGTCTTTTTTTTTTTTGATACTCAATATTTTGCTTCTGTTTGTAGAGAAAGGAGGCCCTTTGTTCCTTGTAGGCATTGAGCCTGGGTTGAGCTGGCTAGCAGAAGGTCATCAACATATCCTAACAAGTTTACCACAGGAGTCCTGCAAAGCCCAGTCAGTGTCTAAGGCTCCACTAAAGAGTGTAGAATTCTGACTGCATCATGTTATCTTTTCTATGTTCTAAGAAAAGCTCTAATATATTTCCCCCTTTGATGCTTGAACCCTTTTAGGTTTAAAGAGTATCATCATGATTTAATGATTTATATTTCCATAATATTATGATATGAGTGGCTGTTTTCCGTTTAATTAGTACTTCAAAGAAACTAGAAATAGAACTTATCACCAGGGGTAACAAGCAAAGCAGGAGAAGGCAGACCCCTAGAATAAAAACCACAATACTTATGAGAGTCTTGAATTTCCCCAAAAGTTGAAAACCACCTTTTAAATAATGTCCTGGGGTTTCAACATTTTTAGGTCTGGACTGGGACATGGGTGACCTTTTTATCCAACCTGTAGGTTCCTGAGATAGTTTCCTGGTAGGAGAAATGGGTATGATAAAGCAGAGTTGTGGCAAATACCTTGGCTTGATTGAGTCATGAAGACATGGGTTGCAAGATGAGACGCTCAAGTCTACAAATTGGAGCCAGATCAAAAACAACCAATAGTAACAAAGTACCTTGTTAAAAGGAGATAAAATATTGCAAATAGAAGTGTTTTAACCCAATATCAACCAGCTGGAGCAGCTGTTGTTAATCCTACAGTGAAAACTAAAGCTAAGACTGTGGCAAGTGAGAGGGGTAAAGGGTCGCAGTGTCAAAGCATCACAGTAAATAGACAAATACAGAAAATAAGAGTAGTCTATTTATCCCAGTCAGTAGTTGATTCTTCATGCTTTTGCTGTGTGTAGATTAGTCAGCTGAGATTCCTTCGGGGATTACTCTTGGGGACTAGTGAGAAGCCTTTTAGCTCCTTTAGTTTTCTTTATCAGTTGTGCCATCTACCAGAATGGGTCAGAGTTTTGTTGACCATGTGTAGCTTCCCTTGGAATTGTTAGAATATTTTTCTTTTTATTTACCAATTTATAAAAACATCTATACTACCCAAATATACATTACCTTATGGAATTTAAGAAATCAAGAGTACTTAAATTTATATTTAGCAATTGGTATTTTATTATTTTAACTCTGCAAATTAATTAAATGTCTTTTTAACAAATACATTGATGAAAACTAATCTCATTTATGTTTAGTCTAATTTACTCACTTTTAATTAATTTTAGGTTATGCATAAAAATCAAGATATCAGTCAAGTGTAAGTTAACAGTGGAAATTATCTGTTTTGCCAAAGAAAAATCCTAAAAGCAATGATATTACTTTAAACATGTTATAGAAACTAACATTCTATTGTTTGATCACCTAGAAAAATGTGTGGGTTAGTAATTTTAAAGACATTTTAATTTTTATCTGTTTAACTAATTTAAATTGAAATTAAAAAATGTTTAAGTCATATAAACTAGAAAGTATTTGGATCAATTATCAAATTTAGGAGTACTCATTTATAAGTCAATTTTGATACCATGTACATGATGTATAGAGAGACACAACATATAAAACACAAATGTACACAAATATATAGATTTTATAGCTTTTTCTTGAATAATTAATCCCTGAACAAAGCAGGAAAAACAGAGGACTAAACCATTCAGTTGGACAAAACAAGACTAACTGGACAAAATGTATTAATTCAGGCATACAGGAACAAATGCAAATTTATCATAGAAACCATAAATTTAAATAAGACGGAGGTTTTGAATAAAAAATGGCATGGCCATAATTACTCCCAAGCTCTTATTGTTGTCCTTGAAATCATTCCTTGCCCCCCCTCAAATTTGAATATCCTTTTGGTATTGCTCTAATTTCTTCCTTAGTTTGGATAGTGAAGGATACAGGGCAGTTGGAGGAGTGGTAGCCACAGTAGCTGACTTAGATTTTCTTTCCCTCTCATTGTTGGCATCATTTCTGGAGGCAGAAGTCAGGTAGTTTTGACCTTGAAGAGGCCTAAAGTTTGAGTTAGAACAATAAAGGCTTTTGGATAATTTATTGAGTCCAAATGAAACAATAGGATTTTATCATCTCTTAGGTTCTTTTTTCCTTTTATCCTAGGACTTTTAAAAAATATTTTAACAAGGGGCTGGGATTGTAGCTCAGTAGTGGAATGCTTTCCTCACATGTGTGAGGCACTGGGTTTGATCCTCAATACCACATAAAAATAAATAAATAAAATAATGGTGTTGTGTCCATCTACAACTAAGAAAAAAAAAGAATTTAACAAGGCACAGAGGGTCTTCTGGGGGAATTTTGGTGTCTTTTCCCCTGCAGGCATCTTCTTTCTCTAGCTAGACTAAAGGTTTTGAAGCTGAGCTGCCCATTTTGTGAAAGTTCCCACCCTGAGATGGTGTCACAAGATGAGGGGAGAACACACTTCCTCATCTGCCTGGCTACTCTCTTCACAGAATTAAGTGCTTCTTTGCATCAATGACAGTTCAGTATAAGCCCCAGACCAGCCCCACAGTGAGGGACTTTTTATCCCCCAGGGGTTGATGTTGCAATAAGCCTTATGAGATCACCAGAACCACAGGTTAGGACTCACTCAGGCTCCATAGTCTGAACAGTGGAGCACAGACTCCCAATCATGCCAGACATACACACACAGCATAATTAACAGACCTCTCAAGTAAGCAAACCCTGTACTGAGTGATCCTCCAGTCACTGGGAAGTAATCAGTTTCCCCTTCCATCTTAGGGTAGGACCTGACTTGGGCAGATGTCCCCAGGGGATTCACCAGTTTGATGCCCTGTCCTGAAACCTACTTTCATTCTCCTTCTGAGTCCATTTGGGAAGTAGTGAGAGCCAGGGCGAGCACAGTTCAAGTGAAAATCAGGATCTGGCAAGTCACCAGCTAGTGGCCATGGCATTTTCCAGTTCCTCAACAATGGTGGCACAAAGGGCCATCTTCGTTGTTGGTTTCCAGGCCAATGTAGAAAAATATTTTCCTGAAAATATGGAAAATTATGGCATTGAAAAGAGACAATTAGTACTTTGAGATATAGAAGAGCAAGGTTTACTCAGCAACAGTGTGAGCTCAGTGTAGTCTTTTCCAAAGGCTGAGCATAACCCTTTTTCTCAGTATCTTTTCTATAGAACAGACTTCCAGGTTTCAAGATTTTCTCATGCAAGTAGCCTTGATTTCTCCCCCTTTCTCCAGGCAGCTCTGCATCCTGCCACATCTGCTCAGCAAGCATGATTATGGAAGCAGCAACTAACAGATTGAAGCTATTAACAGATATTAAAAAGAAACATATTAGGAAGAAGGTGCTGCTTCAGTTTGACTAGGTTTCTAATTTAATGTGTGAGTACGATAGACTGAAAACAGCACTTGAAGTTGTGAGAAATAAAGGTATGGGTACCACTAATAGGGAGAATTTGAGATGAAAACAAGAGATGGAAGTTAGTTTTTACAGGGAGTAGTATAAGAAGTTATTAGATATTTGAGATTAGAAACTAGAAAAAAGCTTAGTAGTCAGGACTAGAGATACAGGCTTCTATGTAAAAAGTGTTAGTATAGAGGGAGAAATTAAATAGGTACACACTATGGGTTTAAAGAAAATCACACCTTAAAGGAAGGCCACCACATTTTTACATTTATCTATGGGTTTTTAAAAAACAACAACCTTGGGGCTGTGGTTATGGCGCAGTGGTAGCGTGCTCGCCCAGCACACGGGAGGCACTGGGTTCGATCCTCAGCACCACAAAAAGTAAAATAAAGATATTCTGTCCACCTACAACTAAAAAAAATAAATATTAAAAAAAACAACCTTATTGAAATATAACTTGCATACCATAAAATTCACTTACTGTATGTGTATAACTCCATGGTCTATGTAAACTTATTGAGTTATGCAACCTTTGCCATAATTGAGTTTTAGAATTTTTTCATCTCCCCAAAAAGATTTCTGTGGCCTGTTACCAGTTAACTCTTGTTCCCATATACAGGCTTAAGCAAAAACTCTTCTGTTTTCTGTGTTCATAAATGTGCCTTTTCTATACATTTCATATAAATGGAATCGTACAATATGTGGTCCATTGCGTCTGGCTACTTTCACTAAGCATAATGTTTTTGAGGTCAAAACTTTTAAGCCAGATGACCAAAAGGAGGTGAATTAAAACTGCTAGGCAAGGCTTTATTAGAAATACACGCTCTCGGGCTGAACTCTCCCATCCATCAGAGTGTGTACGGGAGAATGGTGCACGTGTTCCGGGGTACAGAAGATTTTAAAAGGCCCGGTCAGGAAGGGGAGGGCTTAAGACAGGAAAAGAGGGTCAGAGTCCTTCCTGGATAAGTCAGGAAAAGCCCGATGATTGACAGGAGGTGCTTCTACTCCTGATGTGAGCGTCTGGCTGGCCGCACCTAAGTGGACACTCTGAAACCTGAACCGACCTAACATCCCGGCCTTTTTGATGATATAGGACAGCAGATTCGGTCTGGCTACTTCTTGTGGGATTGGGGGTGCCAAAGAGGGGGAGATGGCTTTGGTGTTGGTCAGGCAGGGAGGCAGATGCAAGGGTGTGGGAGCATCTGGTTGTCAGTCATGTTGCTTGAATGTAGAAGCACCACCTGGGGGTAGGAACAGAGGCTTGGGAGAGATTACTGATTAGCAGAAAAAAAAGGGGGCTGCTAAGAAGTTTTGATTTTGATGGGAGTCCAGCGTTGTGGGAGTCCAAGGCTGGTCAGTTCTGTAATGAAACTTGTTCAAGTTTCTGAGTAGCGGTTACCATATAGCCAAGTCCTCCTGCCCCCAGCCCAGAGGCAGTGAATGGGGGCCAAGGAAAGCCCAACTATTACCAGTAGAAAGATGTCCCTTTTTGCCCTAGAAAGAGAGGTGGTAACAAGCCATGGTAATTCAGCCTCACTGTACAGTTAAATGAGGAACATCAATGGGAATCACAGTTGTGATCCAAACTTGCACAGAGGAAACAGTCTAAAATGTAGGAAGTATAAGGGTTGAGAACTTGTCCCCGTAACAAGACTGGAGAGGACAAAGCATGTAAACATAGTATTTGGTTTTTAATTTTATAGATGTCTATCTTTAAATTATTTTTAAATGCCCAGAAATGGCTGTAATTCTTGGTTTTGCTGTTTTGCTAGGTGTTTAAGATGAAGAAAGCCAAATTGACTTTTGTTCTTACCTATTGTTAGGAGTCACCTTTTGGTCTCCTGGGAGACATCCTTGAGGAATTTGAGAGCAGCTTATTAGCTCTGCTGGTGCCATCTGCGTTAGGATAGGTTGAGGTCTGGTGCTGACCATGTGGCTTCTCTGGGAAGCATGAGAGATGGTTCCCTCTCTCTCTGATCCTCCTTTCCATCGTATAGCATTTGACTGGCTTTTTAAATTCTCCAGTGGTCTCAGTAATCTCCCTGATCAGGAGGTTCTGTGGCCTAGAGGTATAGAGCCTTTTAGAGAAGTTCCCTTATTTCTTGGATTCAGGCTGAATCAGAGGGCAAGAGCCAAATACTGGTTTTCTTGGCCCTTTAATTTAATTTTAGTTTTGAAGTCTTGATCTTAAACACTCAGCAAGCCAATCTCACTAGTCTTAAAGTAAGGGTACTGGGCTTTAACTTTAAAGTCAATCTGTCTTGTTAGTGATGGCTTATTTATTTTAAATTAAACTGGGTTGTCTGTTCTTGAAGTAGTTCCTCTGTAAAACATTAACAGTCAATAGTCATAGAGTTTAAGGAAAATACAAAATAAAATCAACAACAGTAAAAACATATTTAGTTTGTGTAATAGCTTTCTCAAATTTCGGCAGAGTTATACATTATATCCCTGTTTGAGGTCCTAATGATCTTTACAACAAAATCAATCATTTGAACATATCTTTAAATGAACTGGAGTCTGGCCTATGTTGAAGCCATTGTAGTAAGCTGGGAGACAGAACTATCTCAGGTAAGACAGGGCTCCTTCCAAAATCTTAGCAGAATATTAAATAGATTAGGTCCTCATTTATTTAAAAGATTACTCTGATGTGAAAATAACCTAAAGCATTATCTTATTGATGATAGGTTCAGTTATAAAACATTAAATGATATAAATCAATACCATACATGTTCAGTTTGGAGAACATCAGCTTGATATAATGCTCTTTAAAACCTTCTACTTTAAAGTTGTATACCTGAAAGATATGAACACATTTAATATAAAAATAGAACTAGTAGGACCATAGTTACATTGTTGTTATTATGTTTAGTTCTCAAAGAAAAATTTAGATTCTAACTTTTTGTTTAATCACAGTTGTATAAACCTTAATTTAAGAGTTAATTTCTCAAGTGATAAAACCTGACAAATGTAAGAAAATTATTTTGCTAAAAGCAGAGCAATGTTTCAGATTTTGTTTTATAGTCGTACATTAAATTTTAAATAATAAAACTAATTATAGTCAACTTATTCATGAACATAAACCTTTTGAACAGAAATATTCTCTTTCCTTCCAACAAATACCATATTTAGAATCTGTAATTCCTTCTGTTCATATCCCAAACCAATCCTTGTAATTTTTTGAACTTAGGCAATAGTAGAAACCTTTAAAACTTCATATAGGAATCTATAAACTTTTGTGTTTACTCAACTTAAATTGAACCTTTTAAATCACATGAATTAAAGATATTTGGATCCATTTTTTTTAGGTTTTAATTCATGGGCGCTCATCTGTGGCAATTGTGATACCATGTACATGGTACACACACACACACACACACACACACACATACGTACAACATAACAATAGTAAAGGCCTGCATGCAATGTTAGATATTTAGAAAAATTCCATTGTTGAATACAAATAGGACTGATCAGAAAACATTATCCTAGATATGAAGGATTAAGGTCATGAGCTCAAAAAACATAGAACTTAAGAAAAGCAAGAGTCTTAGAAAAAATGACGTGGCCTGTAAAATAAAAGACACTTTTTTTTCCCTTGGGTTTCAGACAGCTAGCCTATCTGAGCACCATCAAGAGGTGCAGGGACCCTGGGGAAAGCAAGCTCCACCCAACTCCTCATCTCTGCCCTCCGGCGCTGGGGTTGTGGCTGCACCGCCTCCTGAGAAGATGGCGCTGCACTCGGCCTCATGTGTAGATCTGAGAATGAGGAAGGAGATACAGAAGAGCAAATGGGAAAGGGGCTTGGGATTTTCCCTAGTGAGAAGAATTTGAGAGGACAGAACAGATGGGAAAGGGGGTGGGGCGAGAGCGTACTTTCCAACAAAGCCTTGATGAAAGGAATTTATGTCCATTTCCCATCTGGCAACAGAGACTGCCAATTCAGTGAGGATTTCAAAATCAAAAGTTCCTTCTGGGGGGCATTTTGACCCAAAGTCTAGGCCATACTGGGGTCAGGCTAACGTACAGCATAGGTCTGGAGTGAGTTCTAATTTGGCAAAACTGGAATATAGACAATCCAGGGGAGTTTTGGGGTCTTGGGAGGACTCAGTATTTCCCATGGCCTTCTGGGGCCCGTGGGGGTGGGTGCGAACAGAAAAAGGCATCCCTGAATCTGATTGCACCCACCTGAGGAACGGAGGGCCGGGCGGGGGGCTTAGGCATCCCTGTAGCCCTCTGTGAGCCCGAACAGAGTCAGATGACTCATGCAAGGACTAGGTGTCTCCTCAGCACTGGGGGCCTTAAAATGTGGAGGTCTCTGGCATGCACAAGACTTATGGATAGACCTCCGGAATGAGAGGGTGCCAGAAGGTCAGGGGAGACGGGGGGGGGGGGAGGGCGTAACTCACTTCTGTCAGTCCAGATGAAGGGAAATAGAGCGGCTCAGGTGTTCTCCTGGTTCGGAGAAGAGGGTGGATCTCGACTCCTGCAGAGGAGATCCGAAAAACCCTCCCAGGATTTCAGCACCATTTGTAAAAGCCAGATGACCAAAAGAATGCGAATTAAAACTGCTGGGCAAGGCTTTATTGGAAATACACGCTCTCGGGCTGAACTCTCCCGTCCATCAGAGTGTGTAAGGGAGGTACATGTGTTCCGAGGTACAGAAGATTTTAAAAGGCCCAGTCAGGAAGGGGAGGGCTTAAGGCAGGAAGAGAAGGTCAGAGTCCTTCCTGAATAAGTGAGGAAAAGCCCGCTGATTGACAGGAGTCACCTCTACTCCTGATGTCAGTGTCTGGCTGGCCGCCCCTAAGTGGACACCCTGAACCCTGAACTGCCCTAACAAAAACATTATAGATCAATATTTTTTCCTTTTAATTAATAGTATTCATTTGTATGGATTCATCATACTTTTTTCATCCATCACTGGGGATGAATTTGGTTTATTTCCAGCTTTTTTTTTTGTTATTACTAGTAAGGATCTTTTGAATACTTACATTCACATCTATGTGTTTATGTGATTTAATTTTTTATGAGTAAATTCCTAGGAGTAGAATTACTGAGTTGTATGGTGTTTTAGTCAACTTTTTCACTACTGTGACTAAATGGACCAACCAGACAACTGTAGAGGAGAGAAAGCTTATTTGTGGGCTCATGGTTTCAAAGGTCTTAGTCCATAGAAGGCCGTTTCTATTCCTTGAGGCTCAAGGTGAGACAGAACATCTTGGCAGAAGAGTTTGGGAGAGAGAAGAGTCTCACATGGATGGTGATCAGAAAGCAGAGAAAGAGACTCCACCCTCCAGATAGGAAATACATACCCCTGGGCCATGCTCCCAATGAATTGCTTCCTCCAGCCACACCCCACCTGCCTGCAGTTACCATTCAGTTAATCCCATCAGGCATCAATCCGCTGATTGGGTTAGGGCTATAACCCAGTCATTTCTCCTCTAAACCTTCTTACATTGTCTCACACATGAGCTTTTGGAGGACACCCACATCTCAACCACAACAAAGGGAAATTTCGTGTTTAACTTATTAAGAAACTGCTAAAATGTTTTCCAAATTGGCTGTACCATATTACATTCCCATAAGCAGTGCACAAAAGATCTACTTTCTCTACCTCCTGTCAATACTTGGTATCATTTTTTTATAGCCAGTCTAGTAGATATATAGTAATTTTTTGTTGGGGCTTTTATATGTATTTCCGTGATGATTAATGATGCTGAATATCTTTTCATGTTATGTTTAGTCATATGCATACTTTCTTTGGTGAAATATATATTCAAATCATTTGCCCATTTACAAATGTTTTTAATAATGTGTTGTAAGATTTTTAAAAAATATTCTGGATACAAGCCCTTTATTAGATCTGTGATTTGCAAATATTTTCTCCTAGTCTGAAAGTTGCATTTTTAATTTTTTTAATAATGACTTCTGAGAAGCACAGGTTGACTAAGTTCAATTTATCATTTTTTCTGTGGATCATGGTTTGTTCTTGTTTATAGTACTGGGGATTGAACTCAGGAGTGCTTTACCACTGAGCTCAATCCCAAGCCTTATTTATTTATTTATTTATTTTATTTATTTATTTAGAGACAGAGTCTTACTAACTTGCCCAGACTGTCCTCAACTTATCATCCTCCAGCCTCAGGTTCCAAAGTTACTCAGATTACAGTGTTTGTTATCACTTCCAGCTCCTATTGAACATGTTTTAGATCTTGTTTCGAAAAATTCTTTTCCCAACCTAAGCCCATGAAACTTGTCTCTATATTGTTTAGAATTTTATTATTTTAGCACATACATTAAATCTTATATTTAAGCCTATGGTCTATTTTGAGTTAATTTTTTTGTATATAGTATGACGACTGTTTAATATTGTTGTATCTATTCTGGATCTTTTGTACTATTATTATCTACTTATAGATTTGTGCAAAGAAACCAGCTGGAATTCTTATAGGAGTTCTATTTATCAATCATTTTGAGGAGAATTGCCATTTGTATAGTTTCTTTCAATGCAAGAGCATTAACAAATTCTCTCTCTGTTGATTTAGATCTTCATTAATTTCTCTAAGTCATGTTTTGTAGTTTTCAGTACAAAAGTCATAGTAGAACTTCTAAACTGAATGATCTGGGAGTAGTGAGTATGGGAGCAGCTCTAGGACACGTATACACACTTTTAAACCTAGGTCAGTGATGTTTCAAGCACAAAGGCTTCTAAAATGGATGCATGTTTTTGATTAATTTCCAGAGTGATGAAATGGTTTCTTTTGTTAATTTTGTCCAGGTTTATAGCTCTTTTGAGCCTAAGCGTAGTCAGAAGCTTTACAATCTGTGTATTTGTATGAGCATTTGTGTTCCAATTACTTCCAACTCCAAAAGACTCATGACATAATATCTATTAAGCTATGCCAATTAAATAGTGTGTGCAAGCTGAGTGCAACCAATACACAATATTTACATAGCAATATGTTTTATTTATATGACCTTTGTGAAAGCTGAACTGTGTGTGTGTGTTTGTGTGTATGTAATGTCGTTCAGATATATCTTCTCTAATTTCAAAATTTTCTTGGGAATTTTTGTTAGAGTTATATGGGTTCTCTTTTAAGCTTCTGATATAAAGACAATTGTTTTATTTCTTTTTCTTTTTCTTGGTACTGGGAATAGAACCTATAGTTCCACTGAACTATACCCCTAGACCTTTTTATTTTTTATTTTGAGACAGAGTCTTGCTAAGTTTCCCAGGATGACCTCAAATTTGTGATCCTTAAGCCTCAGCCTCCTGAGTCACTGGAATTAGAATTGTGCCTCACCAGATGTAGCAATAATTCTTAATTTAACAATTATAACAATATGAAATTATATCAGCACAACACATCTATCTTTCTGAAGTATGTTCATGTATAGTACCACATTTGGTTTTCACAAAATCCTATAAATTAGAGCCAACTTTCCTATTTTATTAATGTGAATACTGGTCTTATTTTATTTCAAAATAGAGCCGACTTATTATACTAATGTGAAGATTGGCTTATGATAATACAACAAGTATAGGTGAGATGCAGCATTAGAACACTTTTTGAAATCCAAAGCCCTTCTCAGGGCAACATACATCCATGCTTTTTGCTATTAATTTACTTTTGTTAACTTCTACAACTAGTGTTTAACATATTTTAAGCATTAGTAAGAATAAGTATTTGCTTCCTTCAAGTTTTTCTTTTTAAGTATTTTCATAATCTAAAAATATTGAATAAATATTGAGCAAAGAATTACCTAAATAAATGTATCATAAATATAATTTTCATCCAATCCAAATGTTGATTGTATCCAGTATAATAAGTACTTCCATATTTTAAGCCTTTAAAAAACAGGGAGTTATTTTCTTTAAAAAGGAAAAAAAATGGCCAGACAAGAAACATTGGGTTGGTAGAACAGAGATCATCTTACTATATTTAGAAGGTTAGGGAAAGATCAAAAGAAACTGCAGTAGAGATGCAAAAAGATGAAAATGGCAATATGATTCAACATCTTTTGCAAAACATTTTGTATGTTTTTTGTTCATTATAATTTCATTCAAAATGTCTTTGAACACAGTAAAACAGTTTGAAAATATTCTACAGTTACTATAACATTTACAATGTAAAATCCCTGCCACGGCACTTTTACCATTGTTAGGTACAGATATTATAGTGAACATTCTTAAGAACTTAAAATTTACTACTTATATTTTAGAAATTCTATTTTTTATAAAACTAATATGATTCAGTAATAAATTAGGTGAATTAGGAAAAAATAAAATTCCCAGTGTGGAAAACTGCCTGCAAAATTAACCCAGGTTTCTGCTGGTGAGTAGATAATTTGACATGGAAATACAATTTCAGTTGAGTCTAAAGGAGGCATGAATAGACTGTGATTACAAATTGAAAAGGTAAAATCTAATCAGGAGACTGGATTACTAGAAAGAAAATTACTATACGGGGGAAAGTCAGAGAGCTTGTGTTTCCAGCATTGTTTAGGAAAGAGAGTGGTTTGGTTAGCAAACTGGAATGCCCTAGTCCTCATCCTAATGGTGGGGATGGGTAAGTAAATCAAATTAAACTTTGAGGCAGTAATCACTAAGAACAGCTACTGAATTCCCATTTAATAATTTCAGGGTCACTAGGAAATCTTATTATAATTTGATTTTTGTAAGTGTTGCCTCTAATAGAGACAGAACTTCCTGGTTCTCAAACCTAGCATATTAAAAATCATTTCATCTATTTTGAGATATATAATGCATTATTTATATTTATGCTCATGTGCCATATAACACAAGAACCTGTGACATTATACCCATGGATCAACTTTTGCCCATCCCCTTTTCTCACTACTTTCCCCAGTCTCTGGTAATCACTAGTCTATTTTTTAAAAAATATTTTTAGTTGTAGATGGACACAATACTTTTATTTTATTTATTTTTATGTGGTGCTGAGAATCAAACCCAGTGACTTTCACATGCTAGGCAAGTGCTCTACCATTGAGCCATAACCACAACCCCTATTTATTATATCTTGATGAAATTTTTCCTATGGTAATGGTTTAGACTTTATTTTGTGAAATAATTGCCAGAGAACCCCTTCCTGTTTTTTGGATGCTAGGAAATCCAACCCATGCCCTTGGACATGCTAGGCAACTACTCTAGCAATAAACCTAAACCCCTAGTGTAAAAGTTCTTTTAAATTACAAATTACTAGATCCTACACCTAGGGATTCAGATACAGTTGATCTGGGATGGAGAACCAGAAAACGACATTTTTTAAAAAGAGGAAGTGATTCTGACCCTGAGAAACCTTAAAATAGCACTGTTTTATGGAGAATTTTGCTATCTTAAAATTACTCTATGATTTCTAAAGGGTTCGTTGACTGCTTGGCAAAATTTCATTGGTTTCTTTCAGGTTTCTGTTCAGGTCTGTGATTGGTCAAAACTGTGTATTCAAATCTCAAGGGGGCGCTGAGAAAGTAGACAGGAAATATATAAGAATAGGGAAGAGAAAATGGTTGCCAGCTTCGCGCACCATGTGCTTCGGGAGTGAAAAACAGAAAGTAAAAGTCTCTGAGGAGGCCTTCTCTGTTCATTAGCAGAAGCAATAGGTAAGTGGTAATGACAAGAGTAGCCTAGGAGACATTATTGCCTTGAGCCCCTACCCGGTCCTCTGCCCAGGGAATAAACTTCTTAACGCTATTATGTCCTTACTGCCACCGCCAGTGAAAGGTCTAAGTAAATGCAGAGTACTTCCTATGGAAATGCAGCTTTATTCTTTCAAATTTTATTTTTCTGAGATGAGTTCTCACTGTGTTGTCCAGGCTGGTCAGGGACTCCTGGGTTTAAATAATCCTTCTGTCTCAGCCTCCGTATTAGCTGGTATTAACAGCGGAAGTGTAACTTTAAGTGCCCTTTTTGCAAGACTCAGATTGCTGTCCGTAAAATTTAAGGGGTATAGACATAAATATATTTGAGCTTCCTTAGGAAATGAGCAACTCTTTTATTGAGGATATGCGTTTGGAAGATGGCTAAGGAGATGGGGGATGGGGAAATGAAAGCAGCGAATTGGTTAAGGGTAGTATAGATTAGAGTTAGAACCAGGATGCCGCCGAGCTAGGTTTTGAATCCTTGAGACTCCAAAGTTGATATACCTCTCCACTTGATTTTGTCGACAAGTGTGTATAAGAATCACCTGAGGGCCAAGCTGAAAATGTAAAAAAATATTGACCTTTCCTCCAGAAATTATGATTTAGTACATCTTCTAAGGAATCCAAAATTTATATTTTTAACAAGTATCGTAGATGACTGTGGTGCAGGTGGTCAGTGAACTTTATTTAAGAAACATTTTTTTCCAGAACAGTGGTTCTCAATCTTTTGGATCTCAGGATTCCTTCACACTATTACAAATTACAGAGGACTGTAAAGAGCATTTGCTTATGTGGTAAATAATATCTGATAAATAATAGCTACTGATATTTATTGTATTTAAAACTGAGAAATGAGCCAGGCATGGTGGCTCAAGCCTGTAATCCCAGCACTTTGGGAGGCTGAGACAGGAGAGTGGCGAGTTCAAAGCCAGCCTCAGCAATGGTGAGGTGCTAAGCAACTCAGTGAGACCCTGTCTCTACATAAAACACAAAATAGGGCTGGGGATGTGGCTTAGGGGTCAAATACCACGGAGTTCAATCCCCAGTACACCCTCCCCCCGAAAAAAAACTGAGAAATGTTCATTTATTTATCATTTTTTTTTTCTTGGTACTGGGGACTGAACCCAAGAGAGCTTTGCCACTGAGCTAAGTCCCCAGTCGTTTTTCTTATGATTTTTTTTTAAGCTTTGACACAGGGACTTGCTAAATTGCTGAGAGTCTCCCTAAATTGTAGCAATTGGCCTGGAATTTATAATCCTCCTGCCTCAGCCTCCAGTGGAGCTGGGATTACAGGCATGCACTATGCTCAGCTCAACTGAGAAATGTTTAAAATATGTATTAACACATTTGAAAATATAAAGAATAAAGCCATTGCATGTTAAATAGATAAAATTTTATTTAAAAAACTACTTTGTACAAATTGAAACTATTGAGAAGGTAATATTATTTTATATTCTTCAAATTTCCTTAATACCTGACTTCATAATTTTCATATCTACATCTGCATACAGGCTTGTAATGTGATGTTTATAATGAAGTATATGAAGAAAATCAGGCCTCATGCATGTAACAGAAAAAAAAAGAGCCCTGCAAACATCAAAAAAGGTTCTTGGAGACCTCAATGGGTCCTATGACTATACATTGAGTTCTAATCTTAGAGTAATAGCTGTTATTGTTATCAGGAAATTCCATGTTTATTTGTCTATGTTTGCTATCAGAGTTTGTGAACACAATAATTTAGAAAATTATTTTATTTCTTAGGTTGTTTATGGTAGGGAAAACTAGTAGTAGTCATAGTAGTAGTACCAGGGATTGAACCCAGGGGTGCTTAACCACTGAGCCACATCCCCAGCCCCTCCCCACTTTTTTAAGAGATGGGCTTACTAAATTGCTAAGGCTGGCTTTGAACTAGCAATCCTCCTGTCTCAGGCTCCTGGAGCCGCAGAGATTACAGACATGTGCCACCACGCCCAGCTGGGGAAATTATTTTGTAAAAAGTCTATCGCCTGTGAGCCAGGTGTGGTGCCACACCTATAATCTCAGAAACAGGAGTGATGAGGCAAGATTATAAGTTTGAGGCCTGCCTGGGCAATTTAGTAAGAAACTGAAAATAAAAAGGGATGGGGATGTAGCCCTGCAGTAGATCGCCCCCTGGGCTCAATCCCCTGTACTGCAATAAATAAGTATAGCCAGAGTATCGCTCTTGCTAATTTATTTTGTTCATTTGAAAGCACTATAGAAATATAAAATAGGTGTGTAGAAGTTGGGACAAATTTTTGTTTAAAGAGAATTGATTTTAGAGCTATTATGTGATTGTGGAGGAGTTTCAAGGGGCAATGATCAAAGAATATATTGGGTGAGCTATTACAGGTAGAAAAAGTGAGAGCAGGAAGCAGTCTGTAATTATTTATAGTAAATATTTACAATTGAATAAACAACTATTGTAGTGAGAAATTTCTCATTCACCTTCTAAGGGGGTGATTAGTTTGCCTGAATAAAAGAACCCTTTTCTTGGTCAGCATACTTCTTCAAATTTGGCTACCATTTTTGTTGTTTCTAGTTTTAGTTTTAGTTCTATAACCTGAAATTAACTGCCAAGTTACTACAAGGCTTTAAAAAACATGATTTCATTTCTTGTTTATTTCTGGTTAAAATGGTAGCACCTGAAAAGAAATCTGTAAGCAAACACCTTTGGAAAGGTGAGAGGAGAACCAAGAGTGTGTGTTATCCTGGAATCCAGTTAAGGTAAGTGGCTCAAGTAGGGAGTGATTCATTCTGTTAGATGATATTGATTATGAAGTTCAGCTAATGAATTGATCCTTATATTTAGTGATGTGGAAGCCATTAGTGACTTAGATAAAAGAAATTCCAGTGGAATAGTTGAGATGAAAGCCCCACTTGTATGAGCTAAAGAGAGACTAAGAAAGGAATCAAAAACTCCATACTAACAGCTCTTTCCTGAAGTTTTGCTTAAGAGGGAAGCAGAAAATACAGCAATAGAAGATGTATTGGGAGGTAGTTTCTGTGTTTTTTAAATAATAATATGTTAGTATGTCAATTTTTTGAGAGCTTCCATAATAAGCAAAATTAATATAGATTATTTCCTTAGACAGCCCACAATCTAACAGGAGAAAATGTCATTAAATGGATATACAAACATAATTTTAATCTGATGAGTATTAAATGAAGCACAAGGTCCTATCAGAGTATAATTATCAACCCACATGTTTTCAAAGACATCAAAAAATGCTTTTCTAGCCAGGCATGGTGGCACACGCCTATAATCCTAGCACTTGGGGAGGCTGAGACTGGAGAATTGCCAGCTCAAAGCCAGCCTCAGCAATGGCAAGGCACTAAGCAACTCAGTGAGACCCTGTCTCGACATAAAACACAAAATAAGGCCGGGGATGTGGCTCAGTGGTTGAGTACACCTGAGTTCAATTCCTGGTACCAAAAAAAAAAATGCTTTTCCAAATAAATGATTTTCAAATTGCACTTAGGGAAGAAAATAGTATGCACAAAAGCCTTAAATAGAAAGAATATGATATATGAGAGATATCAAAAGAAGGCCATTGAGTTTGAAGTACAGATAAGTCTGGCAAAAGCAAAGGTGGAAAAGGTAAACAGTGACCACATTAATCAGATTGGACCCTGTGGCCTCAATTGAGATCTTTAGTTCTTATGCTACAAACACTGTAAATAATTGACTTTATATTATTGGGCACACCAAAAGTGAACTAGGTGAATCAGAAAGGCAAAAATTGAAACAGATAGGAAGCAGAATAGAAAGGTGAATTACATGACAAATATTTATAGTGTTGTAGGTATGACCTTAGGCCAAGTATATTTGTATCTTCATAATCAATTATTTTCTGATGTACTGGTTTTATTCAGTTTTCAGCAATTGAGCAAATTCTAACTAATCAAAACATACAACAAGCAGGTTAGATTTATTAAGATGAAAAAGAACAACAAATTATGCCACTCCCTACTTAATATCCTACAATAACTCTTTTTTCTCTTAAAAATTAATATATTTTCCAACTTTTTATTATGAGAATTTCAAGCACATGGAAAAATTGAAAAGACTATTATCATACACACCTATATTCCCACAGTCTGTCAAGAACTTTTATCATTTTGCTGTATTTGCTCTTTGTTTTGCTGCTCAGTTTAAAAGTAAGTTTCAGATTTTGTGATGCTTCATATGAAAATGTTTCAGCATGAATCTCCTAAAAATAAGGGCATTCTGGTTGCACATGCCTGTAATCCCTGCACTTTGGGAGGCTGTGACAGGAGAATCGCGAGTTCAAAGCCAGCCTCAGCAAGGGTGAGGCACTAACCAACTCAGTGAGACCCTGTCTCTACATAAAACACGAAATAGGTCTAGGGATGTGGCTCAGTGGCTGAGTGCCCCTGAGTTCAATCCTTGGTACCAAAAAAAAAAAAAAGGCATTCTCCATAATGCCAATATGATCATTTTTAACTACTTGATAATAATTTCCTACTATTATGTAATATACAACTGTATTAAATATCTTAGAAATCATCCCAACTTTTAACAGATTTATCAGGATGCAGTTAAATGATTGGCTGAAAATTCAGAAGTTGTGAACCTATCATGATAATCTAATTTTAGAACATTCCATCACTCCAAAAGAAACCTCATACACATGTTTTTTTTTTATTGAACCACAATAAAATCAAAGCATGGATTTAATAGTTTCTTTAAATATTTTTTTCATGAAAAAGTCATTTTTCTTCTTGAAATTGATTTTTATGGAATTTCCCGTATTCTGAATTTGTCTTGTAACTTGTTCTTATTATATGCCTGCCATTAGTTTCTGTGAAAGTCCTGATTAGATGCATTCTGACATATTTGTAATAAAACCTCAATTTTCTAATTATTGCTAAACTTATTCTTCTAAAATTTAAGCCCATAAAGTTAGGGGCTTTGCTCTTCATGTTTAGTGCCAGTGTCTGGCTCATAGTAGGATCTCAGTGAATAGGATCTCAACAAGTAGGATCTCAATAAGTGTTTGTCCAGTACATGAGTAAATCACTTACTTTTGGATTGTGTACTTTTACCATGATAAGGTATTTCACATGGAAACACTGGAACTGGTTGCACCAAATAGATTATAAGGTTTTTGATAGAACTTAAGGAATTGCTTATCAGAACACTTAAGGAATTGCATAAATAATCTGTATGCTCATATTCAGGGCTGTTGAGGGATTAGAGATTAAAATCACCTTCTTCCATACAGGAAAAGAAGTTAACTAGAGTTGCTGAGTCTAGGATATACCAAAAAATGCAATGTAATCTTTAGATCCCTGACTTAGGCAACTGTATGGGCAGGTTAGTTTAGTGCCAGTTGATGGGAGAAAAAGGTTCAGATTAGTCTAGTTGAAAAGAGCTAATATACCAACATAGATTTATCCTATTTTCCTGATGATTACATGACACCTGCTGCTGGCAGTGATATAGTAATCAAACAAAAATAACTGATAAGCTAGGTCTATATAACATGATGTTGTCAAGTTAGCAAATTTTCTGATTCAGTTTGTCAAAACCATGGACACAGCATAGTACTCTGTACAAAACCAGAGTTTTACATGTTTAGGGATCAGCAATCCAATGAAGCAAAAGAAATTTAGAAATAATAATCTACATGTAATAAATGACAGAAATGTATACAAGTGTGTGAAGGGACAAAGATGAGCAGTAAATAATGTGTACTATAAGCAGAAGATATTTTTAGTAGAGCTTATAGATTATTCAGGCTGATTTGGATAGTTTCCATTTTCTTTTTGCTGATTATAATAACACTGTTCCTTAAGTAATCCTTCTCTAATGGCTATGAAGAGAGAAGGGAAAACTTGAATCAGTTTATTTTTTGGTGGGAGATACTGGGGATTGAACTCAGGGGTACTTGACCACTGAGCCATATCCCCAGCCCTATTTTGTATTTTATTTAGAGACAGGGTCTCACTGAGTTGCTTAGTGCCTCACTTTTGCTGAGACTGGCTTTGAACTCAAGATCCTTCTGTCTCAGCCTCCCGAGCCACTGGGATTACAGGTGTGCACCACTGTACTCAGCGAATCAGTTCATTTGAACAGCTCTGGTAAGCAGGTTGAGTAAAGAAAGAAGTAGAAAATAATAAATGTTGTTTGAATTTTCTGTATATTTCCATTTTCCAAAACTATCCTCATTTTGTAAATGTTAGTTGAATCTAGATTCAAGGCAATGCAGAAAAACACATAGATTAGTATAGACTCTCATTTCTACCCCTTTGACACAACAGAGATTTATGATACTTAGATCTGAAAATTTTTGGTTTATTTATTTATTTTTTAAAATTTTTCAATGGACCTTTATTTTATTTATTTATATGCAGTGCTGAGGATTGAACCCAGGGCTTCTACACATGCCAGTCTACTCTACTACTGAGCCACAACCCCACCCCTGAATTTCAGGTTTATTTGACAAATTGGCAAAATACTTGCTTTAAGTTGTACCAATTTATAGAAACTGATCTTACCAACCAATTTAAATTTTATGAACATTAGACTCGTGTGGGGGAACTCTGACCCAGGAAATAGATTTGGCATCCCAGCAGGGGAAGAAGGTTCATTAGGATGGTAGATATGCTTTATTCAGAAGTAGTGATGGCCTCTAGCTTCCAGCTTCAGTTTTAGCTCATGGTCAGTTCCATTTAGCCACCTGTTAGCCCAGAGTCTTTTCTATAGGCCCTTTTTATATTCAGGCCAAACAAAGAAGGCACAAAACAGGTTACATCATTGGGTACATGCTCACAAGTTAATGTTTGTGACCTTGAGTATGTGCTGAATCAGAGTGTTTCTGGCCTTGACTAACCACAACAGCTGATTTCCTTACCCTGGTGACACACTAAAAACATAACATAGATTGCCAGAAGCCTAAGCAAGGGAGCCTAAATATAGCCATTTGGGGCCTGCCCCAACAATGCATCCTTTTAGGATTCCTCACTATACAGTCTGTGCATCTGAAATATTCTTCAGTGATCCCTTACCAAGGAGGGCAGAGTCCTGCATCCACAGGCCACAAGAACAATATAAACTATAATGACATACAACCAAAAGATAAGTCCCATCACTTATGATGACTAAAAGCCTTTGCCAGTTTCATCCCATATTGAGGTGGAAATAAAAGTCTTTTTTTAAAAATTTTTTTAGTTGTTTATGGATCTTTACTTTTCATTTATTATTTTTATGTGTGGTGCTGAGGATCGAACCCAGTGCCTCACGCATGCTAGGCAAGCGCTCTACCACTGAGCTACAGCCCCAGCCCATAAAAGTCTTTTCTAGCTATGTACAATTGTCCATGGAGAGACTGGATTCACCAGGGTTGTCCAGCAAAACTCACAGGCATTTTAGTGTGTACCCAGCTAGCACCTCTGGTATATGTGTGTGTCTAGTTCACAATGGTGTTGATGAGGACACTCCTATAGATGAAAGGACATAGATGAAAGGACAGTTACAGGCATTAGTACAGGTAAATCTCATCCATCTAGGAAAATGCATGCCAGCTTTGAGTACCTGGAAAGCACAGTGGCTGCCTAAGGCAGCTTCCCTGGGCAGTTATATCACATTTGTACAGGTTGGTCCTGAACTTCAGCAGGCTCGGTGTGTACCACCACCAGGGAACTCACAATTGACCAAAGAGAAATAAAAAACACACCCATTAAAATCTGTGTCCCATCTGCAGGAACTGGCCAAGTCACATGTACCCAGGGGGCCATTCACTAGTTGCAAGGAGATCACACTCCAAACCTTTTCTTCATGGGGCTAATAGGGCTACCCAATGAAGGTGAAGGATCTTTATTGTCCAGGGCCATGTGCAGTACACAGTTCACCTCCTATTCAATCAAGTAGGAATAGGCACATTCCCTTGTTACCCAAACCCAGATTTAAGTACAACATTCTTTTTTGTCAGTTGAACCTGTATTGGTGCTGCTGTGCAGTGCAGTAAAGCTTCCATAGGAGCTGGTTCTCCTTGCTGGGGATGCTCATTCAGAGCTCTCAAAACTACCTACAGATATTGTGCCTACCCTTCATGGGGTGGGTTCACTGCAGTCCTAAGTTTTTGCTTAGGCAGGTCATTGTATCTATCATGCCTGTAGTCTGTGGGTGATATGGGACATGCAGCTTCTATTGACTCTGTAACTGAGTTGCACATTGCTGCACTTCCTGACCTTTAAAATGATTCCCTTGGCCACTTTCTGTTGTGATGGGCCAGCCATATAAGGCCGTCAACACTGTCATGGCACAAGTCATAGCACACTGATTTGCTTGACCACTGGGCCAGGCAAACGACAAACCTGTAGCCATATCCACTGCCTTTAGGGCAAACATGGCTCTTTCTGACTTTGATAAAGGACCAATGTAGTCAACCTGCCATTGTGTCAGAGGAACACATCCCCACATGACCTGGCCATCTGTGGCTCCAAGTTGTCACAGATGTGGATATTTCTGAACACAAACCACTCATTCCTGGCGAGCATCCACCAGGGCATCTCATGTTAAAAGGAAGACTCCACTATTTGACCACATTCCACATAGTTTTCATATCTGCATACTGTAGGTAGCAGAACAATCAAGCTGCCAAGTCAGTAGGAGGTGTCTGCTCTAACCACTGCACCCTAGCTAAAGGATCTGCTTCATCATTCCCTGAACTAGTCAGGTTGCAGTAACATGCCCTATATTCATCTATTCCTGGTGGCCTAGCTCCCAGATCTCTTGCCACAGAACTTGCCCCCAATACACAGCACAACTGTCAGTACATATCACTATGGGGATGCTTCCTTTGCTATCACAATTCAGCTCAGCTCACTGGCTATTTTCTCTTGTACTGGTATCAAACCAGACAGTGTCTGTTTCCAACTGCACAGCCACTGCCATCCACATAGGCAGTTATCCACAGCTAGAGTCATCAGTGTACCAAACACTGAACAGTATAGGTGCCTTACCTCCAAGGTATGGGCTTATTTTTGGTTTCTCTACATAGATAACATTATCTTAGCGCCTCCTGAAATCTCTTGCTCCTGATGACTTCTAGCACACTTGGGCTCTCTTGGCCTCTGCCAGCTTCTAGTACTCTGGGTTCACCTGGCCCCTGCCAGCCTCCAGCACAACCAGGCTTTCTTGTCCCCTGCTGGCTCCTGGCACACTTAAGTCACAAGATTGTGTAGGATCAATCACATGTACCACATGGAGTGTCCTGCCTCTTCAGCTACCAGTACCCCTAAATCTCACATGCATAATAACAAAGTATCAGAGGCTCTCATGGCCTCTGTACAAATTATTTTCCCAAGTCCACCAACTCCACTTGACAGGTGGAGCATGTTGAACTTGATTAACCAGGCAGGCCCTGCCAGTGGCTGCCCATCAGAGCCATCAGCTGCTACTGTTTCATTGTCTGCATTACCACTGGGCAGGCTTGCAAGTGTTAATTTTCCTCCTCCTCTTCAGACTCCATCAGCACTATGGGGAACGCCAGTGGACATTTTCAGGGTATGGAGATCCTCCTCCAGTGACCATAATTGGCTCTCAAGTTCTCTTCCTTATCTTGTAACTCCATCACCTTGGTAGTCTCTGGTAAAGCTGAATCAGTTTTTGTTCTCACAGCTGTAAGAAACATTTATTCCATGAACCCAACAGGTATGCACATAGTTCCTTAGGTCATTTCTCTGCCTCATGTGCACTGTCATCACCATCTTTGTCCTTGGCTGCAGGCTGGTGCATAGGCTCTGCTGCTCACTTCACAGTCCATTCTGCTGGCTCACAGGGGAACCATCCACTGGATCCCAAATCTGTAGAACATCCTGCTTCACTACACCAACTGTCATGTGGGGGCTCTGACCCAGGAAACATATTCTGGGACCTGGCAGGTGGAAGAAGATGCAAGATGCAAATAGAATAGTAGAATACTTTATTCAGGGGTAGTAATAGCCTCTAGCCTCCAGCTTCAGTTTTAGCTCCTGGTCAGTTCCATTTAGCTACCTATTAGCCCCTTTTCCTTAAGCCTTTTCAATGTGCAAGCCAAAGAAGGTGCAAAACAGGTTACATCATTGGGTGCATGCTCATGAGTTAATGTTTGTGACCTTGAGTATATGTTGAATCAGAGTGTTTCTAACTTTGACTAACCATAACAGCTGATTCCCAGCCCTGGCTACAAACTAAAACATAACAGCCCACCAGAAGCTTGAGCGAGAGAGCCTAAATATAGCCATTTGGGGCCTACTCAAACAACTCTCTTATGCCCTTTCAGGGGAGCATTTGGCCTATAAACTGAACATGAAAATAACCATTTTCTTTTTTTTTTTTTGGTACCAGGGATTGAACACTCAGGGGTATTCGACAACTGAGCCCTATTGTGTGTTTTTAATTTGGAGACAAGGTCTTACTGAGTTGCTTAGTGCCTTGCCATTGCTGAGGCTGGCTTTGAACCATTTTATTTTCAATATCCAAAGATAGAATTCACAGCCAGTTTTAGTCAGTTGTGTTGTTGTTGTTGTTCGCTACTGTGACTAAAAGATCTGACCAAAACAATTATAGAGGAGGAAGAGTTTATTTGGGAATTCATGGTTTCAGAAATCTCAGTCCATAGACAGGTGGCTCAGTTCATCAGGGCTCAAGGTTAGGCGTGGTACAAGAGTATGGCAGAGGGAAGCAGCTCACATGATGATCAGTAAGCATAGAGAAAGACTCCAATCACCAGATAACAAAACATATACCCCAAAACCATGACCCAATGCCCACCTCCTCCTGTCACACCCAACTTACCTTGAGTTACCACTCAATTGATTCCAGGAGATTAATGCACCAATTGGATTAAGGCTCTCATAACCCAATGATTTCTTCTCTGGAACTTCTTGCATTGTCTCTCACATGAGTTTTTTTGGGATACCTCTCATCCAAACCATAGCACAGCCACTTTTCCTATTCTAATATTCTTTAATAGTATAGGCTTTAAGTCAGGCTGCTAGAGATCTAATTTTGTCTTTAGCTCCTACTAACTAGGTGTCCTTGGACAGATTAACCTTTCTGAAACAGTTTGCTCATTTGTCACATGGGGAAAATAATAGTAAGTGTTTCATGGTGGTGTTAAGAATTAAATGAGATAATACATGCAAACCATTTGGAACAGTACCTGTTCATGGTGAGTGCTACATAAAGTCATTTTATATGATTAATGGTAATAGTCATAGGAATATCAACTCTTTACATTTTTATAGACTTTTACAAATTTCAAGCCATGCCCAAAGAGTATTTTATTTGAACTTGGGGGAAGGGAATGCAATTGTAAAAGAAAATGATCCTATACCAACTCCATTTACACAAATGAGAACTGAGACACAGAAAGGTAATATGATTTGCCTGAGAGCACTCAGAAAGTAAATGGGGCAACTGGGCCTTAATTTTAATGATGATAAACTCTAATGATGATTTGCTGCATAAGTGAAGTTAATATAGCTTCACTTTATATTTCCTCATCTGGCCATCTCTTCCTTAGAGCTCTTCCTTGAATCGGTAGCTTTTTTTTCCCCACTGAGGAATACTGAGTGATCTTACCATTTGGTTTTTCAAACCAGGCCAGACATGGAAATGTAGTCCCTTTTGATACTAGCATAATAAAGTATGTTAACTCAAATTCACAGTTTATGATGCCTCAGATCACTCCTTACTATTATTTCCAGTAGAAATCTGTAATTGAATCATTCTAACAAATAAGTCTACGTACTCTGGCCTTTGAATTTTAGGAAAATTTACATACATAGTCATTTTTAATATGAGAAGATATTGACTCATGTAAGTATTTAGCTTTAGTGAATAACTGGTGGTTTTAACTGTTTTATAGCCATTATAATCATATGTACACATCACATATTTTCTGTTCTCCTTTTCAGAAATACATTAAAACAACTCATGTATGGGTGACAGGTTTCAGAAGCTAATTTTGAGGTATTGATAAATGTAAAACCAAGTAAGATTATACAAAGCCATGCATAAATACATGTATTTTGAACTGTGTTCTCTAGAAAAATAGAAACTCCCTTAGTATTTTGTTTCCTATGCCCAGGGCCTTATCTTTTATATGTTTTTAGAAGAGATGACAAGTGTATCTTTGTACAACTAGATCCTAGGGAAAAGTTGACATATTTTTAGAATAAATCAGTTTGGGTGTACTGTGCATTGCCTCAAGGGTTATCTCATGGTCTTCAACTATAAAATATATCACTGAACACCAAAATAGATAAAATTATAAATGAAAGATACAATTTTATCTTACTTTAAAAGTCAGAAGTAATATTCCATTTACATACTGTTCAAGAATGAAATTTATTTTAGATGTTCAGTGCTCAACAACACTGATTTAACAAGCTTTGTGGTTTGGAGATCTTGTCAGGGATTTCTACAAAGTTAATATTTGTTAAATAGAAACTGGGACAATGGGCAGAGTATATGGGACAAACTATTTTTAAGGTTTATTTTTATAGTGGTAGTTATATCACGCAGATGGTGAGAAGTAAGTATTCAATTAGCTTTGGCTTATGTAAGATGACCCCTTGAATAAAGGGATTGGGATTTCCAAGACTCTAGAATATTTTGGTTATATCATACAGAGCCAAACCTCACCACTTCTAAAAACAATATTCTAGAGAAAAGTCATTTGTTAAAGAAGAGTAAAGAAAGATTATTGTGAGTGTCCAAAACATATCTAATGCACTAATGAAATAAGTACCTTCTTGACAAATGCTTAATTGAATTTGATACTTATATGTATACTGGCTTTTGTGGATTTCCTTAAACATTGACAATGGCACTATAGACAATATTGTTACTTTTTTCTTACCTTACTTATTATGGAAAAATGCTAAATGTACAAATCATATAAATTTAGTTCTTCTGAAGACCTTTGCTCTTTTATTTAGATTATACTCCTGGTCTTTTCAAACAATGACAGAACTGTACGTAAAAAGGTCCATTTACACAAGTTGAGAAACAACTATAACATGGCCTCTATTGATGACGAGTTATTCATGTTGCTTATGTATTTCATGCTAGTCAACACAGTGTTCTTTGTATACTATCTATAAATAATTCATACCTGTAGTCCCAGTGCCAGATATTTAGTTCAAACTTAATTTGTGATTAAATTAAAAGCATTTCATATATTTCCTGGCTCTGTCTGATGACAAGGTCTAAAGAAATAGTACCCCAAAAGCAATGAGCACATCCAGTGCCCTGGCCTTCTTTTCTAAATTTGTTCTACACTAAAAGCAACAAGAAATCTTTGTAGATATGATTCATTCTAGGGTCAATGTAGGACATATATAAAATGATTCTGGAGTATCTTTTGAGAGCCATAAAATGAAGGAGTGCTTAAAAACAAATAATGGGGATATGTCAAAGGGAGCCAAATTAAAGAACTCCCAGTGGCCAAAGGTGGAACAATTTGATCAACAAAATAAAATAATATTTATCCAAAAAATGAAGCCAATAGTGAATTCATAGTGATATAAAAATGATTGAATGAATTAATTAATGGAGATAAAAGATGAGTCTCCTGTACAGAGGAATTCCAAATAATATATGTAGATAATATTCCATTCAGTAGGTGCAGCATAACTCCTCATTTCTAGGTGTGGACTATACATTGTCACTTCCTCCCAGAAGAGTACATCATGGAAAGAAAAGAAGAATAAACTTACAGTGGATAAAAAAGACATACTACCTTAGATAACTATTTTTGATAAGTCACATTAGTGATATATAGCCTAGATATGATGTGATGAGAATGATACTTCATCTATGTGTTCCTTGTAAGAACTTAAAATATAAGCCAACATATTATGAACACATTAGTAAAACTCAAATTTGAGAACTTGCTACAAAATAAGTAAGTGATCATTGCTTATCAAAATTATACTCTGGGGGCTGGAGTCGTGGCTCAGCGGTAGAGCACTTGCCTAGCATGTGCGAGGCACTGGGTTCGATCCTCAGCACCACATAAAAAATAAAGGTATTATGTACACCTATAACTAAAATAAAAATATTAAAAAAAAATTATACTCTGAGTTACTACCACAGTCTAGGGGAATGTGTTAGTTAGCATTTTCACTGCTGTAACTAAAAGACCTGACCACAACAATTATAGAGGAGGAAAAGTTTATTTGAGGGCTAATGGTTTCAGAGGTCTTATCCATAGACAGGTGGTTCAATTCCTCAGGGCTCCAGGTGAGGCAGAACAACATGGTGGAAGAGTACGACAGAGGGAAGTAGCTCACATAATGATCAGTAAGCAGAGAGAAAGACTCTCCAACTGCCAGATACAAAATATATATCTACTAACCATGCCTCCAGTAGACTCCCCCTCCAGCCACACCCTACCAACTTTAGTTACTACTCATTTAATCCCCATCAGGGATTGAGCTCTCATAACCAATCATTTCTCCTCTGTATCTTCTTGCTTTGTCTCACACATGAGCTTTTGGGGAACACCTCACATCCAAACTAACATTTCACCCTGGCCTCCAAAAGCTCATGACCATCTAAGAGTGCACTATATATTTTGCCCATATCCATGAGTCCCTATAGTCTCAATAGTTCCAAGGTTTCCCAAAAGCTCAAGTTCAATGTCTTTTCTGAGACTCAGGGCAAGCTCTCATTTGTGTTCCTGTAAAAACCAAAAGTAAGGGCTGGGGCTATGGCGCAGTGGTAGCGTGCTCGCCTAGCGCGTGTGAGGCACTGGGTTCGATCCTCAGCACCACATAAAAATAAAATAAAGATATTCTGTCACCTACAACTAAAAAATAAACATTTAAAAATAAAGTAATTTACAAGTATCTTACATATAAAAGTACAGAGTAAACATTTTCATTCACAAAAATAGGGGCATAGAAAGAAGGGATTGGACCAAAGCAAGACTGAAATCCAGCTGGGCAAACAAGTCCTGTAGTTCTGTGTCCAGCATCTCGAGCACATTGCACTATAAGGTTCTCTGAAGGGCTTGTGTAGATCTGCCCCTGTGGCCTTGTTGGTTGCAGCCCAAGTGCCCTTCCGTTTGGCTTGTCTCTGCTCAATTCCTGCAGCTTTCCTAGGACAATGTCCCACATTACAGGCATTTCTTAATCTCAGGGGTTCTACTGCAGCTTCAGATTTGTCTTCACATACCCATGTTTCACCCTCTCATGGACTGCCAGCAGGGACTCTGACCCTGGTGCACTTTGCCTGGCTTCCCAGGCCTTGCATTGAAGTTTGCTGGAAGCCTCCATGACCCCCTAACTCTAGCTTCCTACATTCCTGCATAACCAGCACCTGGTTGACACCAGGGTCTCTGTCTATCTTGAGCAGTAGCCAAGCCTCCAGGAATCTGGATTGCAGTAGCCTCTGAGTATCTGAGTAGCTGGGCATGTTGAAAAAAACTCCCTAGGCCCCTTGTGTAAGAAAGGTACCCCACTGGTCTCTCTCTTTTTTTGGGGGGGGTGTACTGGGGATTGAACTCAGGGGTACTTGACCACTGAGCCACATCCCAGCCCTATTTTGTGTTTTATGTAGAGACAGGGTCTCACCGAGTTGCTTAATGCCTCACCATTGCTGAGGCTGGCTTTGAACTCACAATTCTCCTGTCTCAGCCTCCCTAAGTGCTGGGATTACAGGCTTGCACCGCCGCCCAGCTCCCCACTGGTCTCTTCTCAAGATACTTTTTACTTTTACTTTCTTGAGTCTGAGTTGGGTGTGGTCTTACCAGCTCCTGAAATGGTCTCAAACCATCTTTCTTAATATTTCTGCAAACTCTTTTTTCTTTAGTGGTATTAATGTCTTTAATAACTCCAACTTCCTTAGCCTCTGTTTTTCTTCTGCCTTTCAAGTTCAAGTTTTTTCAAGTATTTAGGCTCTACTTTCTGCTCCTGAATATCAAAATAAACTTGGCTAAAAGTCTTCAACAGTATCCATGCCACCACCTGGATGCTGTGCTACCTAGAACTTTCTTCCTCCAGATTAAGAAGTTCATTGCCACTTTTAAAATCAGCCTCACAGAAAGTCTCAGGACATGGGCAAAATGCAGCCAACTTCTCAGCCAGAATATAACATGGGTGGCTTCTAATCCAGTTACCAATAGTGTCCTCCTTTTTCTCTAAAACCTCTTAGCCCTGTCTTCACTGTAAATATAAAACCATTTTAAATAAAAAGTTGGTTTAGTATTTGAGGTGATGGGTATATAAATTATCTTGAGATAATTATTATACATTGTTTTCAAAAATCGTAACATTTATTTGTACCCCATAAGTATATACAACTATACTTTGCCAATTTCTGATTAAAATAATTTTTAATAGTTGGTTTAAGGCATTTTGCTTCATTGGCATTAAATATAAACAATAATGGTGAGTTGTTTTTCTGAATGTAAAATCCAAAATGAATTACAATGTAATAAATGGGAAGGTAAAGTACTCATTTCCTTAAAACAAACGCTTGAATAAAATTTGTATTTGGGGCCCCTCTCAAAGCCATCGTTTTCTATTTTGTCACTTACATCTGCAGTATTTTGTTACTGCTCTAAGCTTTCTGGTATCATATTTAAGATTGCAGAAATATCCCTTTTCATTTGAAGACAATTTTGTGGAGGGAAGAAAGAAGGAGTAGCATTTTGAATTCTACACATTTTCCCTAGAATGTCAAATGCTCCATGACATGGCTGTGGTGGAAGGAATTCACGGGAGGAGGATAGTTTCAACACAGTATAGTTTTCTAGCATGTTGATCCTCTCAAGATAAGAGCAGTGATTTCTACTTTAGAACACTCATGTTAATAATTAAAATAGGATGTGTTCATACTGGAGTTTTATTTAGTAGAAAAGATGTCATATTGTAAAGCATCACTAAATTTCTGCATAAATCCTTTTTATCTCTTATTTGGCTTCTGAATTAGATTGTTCTATAGTTGTTCTCTATGTTATCATCCAATGTGAAATGGCAAAACGTGGTAATTAAAGGTATTATTAGTGCATGTGTGAAGATTGTTATCATTTAAAATTTCATATGTTTCTATCTTGAATTCTTTAAATGATTCTCCCAGAAGCATTTAATTCAGTAGCATGTTACTTACACTTACATGAGGTAATATTAACAAAGAACATTAAGATTTTTATCACAAAGGCCTCATCCAAATGTCCAGATATTTATGGAAGTGTTGCGTGCTTTGGATTAAGTATCACTGAGATTGTCAAGTATCTTGAAAAAGATTTTCACTCAAGTGCATGTGTCTGTGAGAATTCATGAACAAATATATCTCTCACTGAAAATTCAATGAAATGATTTTTAAATAAGATCTGTAAAATAACTAGATTTGGGACTGGGGTTGTGGCGCAGTGGTAGTGTGCTTGCCTAGCACACGTGAGGCACTGGGTTCGATCCTCAGCACCACATAAAAATAAAATAAAGATATTCTGTCCACCTACAACCAAAAAATAAATATTAAAAAAAATAACTAGATTTGTTGGTATTTACAAGAGAAACTATACTGTAAAAATTTAAAATATGCTTTAATAAGCTTACATTCATATTAACATTTACCTGAACATGCTCAGTGATAAGTGATGAAATATAACCACTTTCTAGAAGGAGAAATTGAGATGAACTAGTTTGTTACAGTATATGAATATTTTGCATTGAACACATTGCTTTTACTTTTTTTACCTGAAAGCCTTAGCATGTGATACTTCTTTTGCTTGGAATATTTAATCAACTCTGGCTCTTTTTTATTTCCATCCTATTTACCCCCTTCATCTGGCTAGCTTTGACTTATTCATCAGTTCTCACATTATGTGTCAGTATCTTTTTAATAGTATTTTGTACTTTTATATCTCTAATAATAATTATAATGGTATCGTCATTTGTTTGATATTTGTATAATGACTATTACCTTACCAAACCATAATCTCTATGACATATAATAACATCTGGCATATGATAGATGATCCAAAGATAATTGTTATAAGAATTAATAAACTCTATAGTAACACACTGATTATAAGCATGGGTGTCACAATTTAAGCAATATGGTATGTTAGCTTATTCCATGTAAATAAACAGAGTGATAAATCAAGGGTTTTTTTTTGTTCTATAATAGAAGTAGCGGAAGTAAGCCACAGTACTTTTAAAACAAAATGTTTCTGAGAAGAGACTTTGTTGAGTCAATTTTTCTATTTTCTCAGTGCACTTTATCTTCTCAAAAAGGAGCACACATATTCTGCAATTCCAAAGTTCTCTCACACAGTTGCATACTGTCAGTGCCCTCTCCCGTTAGCCTCTACTACTATTCCAAGTTTTAATTTCTATCTCAAAACTCCTATGCTGTTCTTGTCTTAGCAGTTGACCTTAGCACCTACCACAGAGTGAAAACAAAGGCTATTATATGAGAAATACTTCGACACTTTTCCTTTTACCTACTACCACTTTCCAAAAAATACCTGTATCCATAGCTTTTCTTTATTTTATTTTGGTCTCTGTACTTAAAAGAAATACCTTCTACTTGTGAATTTGATTCCTTCCACATTCTTTTCTTGTCACATCAGTTATCCCCTCTCTTACCTATCCTTTTAAATCTTTTCCTCTTTGTATTCCCTTCTTCTAGATATCCAGTGAATGTGCTCAAGTCTCTTCCATGCTAAAAAACAAATAAAAATGTTTTATAACTCTGCATCCATCATTATGGTTACCTTCTCTTTCCTTCTTTATTGAGTCTATCTACTATAGATCTCTATCTTCTTACCTCCCATTCACTCTTTAACTCACTGTCATCTGCCCTCACTACTTATTTGGAACATTCTTTTTTTTCTGGGTTTTTAAAGGTATTATGGTTTAGATATGAGATGTCCACAAAAACTCATATTTAAGACAATGCAACAAAGTTTACAGGTAAAATAATTGGGTTATGGGCTGGAATTGTAGCTCAGCGGTAGAGCGCTTGCCTTGCATGCGTGAGGCCCTGGGTTCGATCCTTGGCATCACATACAAAGCAATAAAATAAAGACATTGTGTCCATCAACAACTAAAAAAATATTTAAAAAAATAATAATAATTGGGTTATGAGATCCTTAACCTAATCAGTCTGTTAATCTACTTGAATGGATTAAATGTGGGGTAACTGTAAGAAGGTAGGATGTGTCTGGAGGAGGTAGGTTACTGAGCATGTTCCTTTGGGGTTCACATTTTGTCCCAGGTAAGCAGAACTCTCTCTTTGCTTTCTGATTACCATGAGCTGTTTTCTTCCTCCACTCCCTTCTATGTTGATGTTATGCCTCACTTCAAGCCCAAGAGTTTGCCACCTATGGAGTGAGACTTCTGAAACCGTGAGCCAAATAAACTTTTTCTCCTCTAATTATTCTCTGAAACCATGAACCAAATAAACTTTTTCTCCTCTAATTATTCTTTTCAATTTTTTTTTGTCACGGTGGTAAAAAAATAAAATAAAAAAACTGACTCAAACAAAGGGTGAAAATAATGTCTGCTTCTAATAGAATATGTAAGCCTCACAGAGTCATGAGGATTAATTGCAGTTGCTTTGAAACTTTATTCTCCATGTGTTTCTCTGGCTCTTACTTTGTTTTTGTTTTTGTTTTGATACTGATCTAGCTTTTATACTTTGGGTAATTTATTGAAGTGGTCTTTATTGGCTTTTCTTTCCCTGTCAATATGTTGCTTGTTGGATACAAGGTTTAAACTTTTCTTTTTCAGTTTAATTCCTTCTTCAAGTTACTTTATTTCTTTGATTACTTCCACTATCATTCTGTGACTGCTGTTCCTTCATCTCTAACACAGATCACTTTACAGAGGCCAACACTCATACGTCAAATTTCTTACATACAGATTAATTCAGATGTCTCAAAGGTACTTCCAACTTTATGAGACCAAAATAGAACCTAGACCCTTTTCTCAAAGTCTGTGCCATGACATATATCACTTAGTCCTTGGCATTGCCTTTATCTAGTCTCAAGTCAGAACTTTTCCCTAGATTCCTTTTTCTCTCTCACCCTTTGTATCCAGTTGGTCACTAATTTCATGGAATAGTTTTTATCTCATATTTTTCTCCTCTCTTTATTCACAACATCATTGTTTTAATTCAGACTTTTTCATTCTTATCTACATGAGTACTTAGATGGTCTCATTGCCTCAAGTGTTACCTGACTCCAATCCATTTTTAAATTTGTAATAATTGATTCTTAAATACTCAAACATGAATGTATCACTCTCCTGCTTAAAATAGTTAGTATATCATCAGTTGCTTCACTGTAAGTCCCACAGGATAAATTCCAGAGTCCTTAGCATAGTATTTAAGGCCTTTGCCTGTCTTTCTAGATGATATCAGGATTAGGTCCCAAGGAACTGAAATTAAAATGGACAATGCTATTTTAAGTGTCAAGTAGCAGAAAGAACCAGCAAGTTGAATGCAAACTAAAGTCCTTAAGGGCTTCTGATGGTGGTCAAGGAGAGGACACCATAATATTTGACAGATTTTTTTGGGAGGAGTAACAGTGAAAATGACAGAAAGATCTAAGAGGAACTGGACTGAACTGAAGGGGAAGGAGAATAACATGAAGAAAACAGCAAATCAAATACAAAAAAATAGCCGGGCACAGTGGCACAAGCCTGTAATCTCAGCACTTAGGGAGACTGAGACAGGAGAATCGCAAGTTCAAAGCCAGCCTCAGCAACGGCAAGGCACTAAGTAACTCAGTGAGACCCTGTCTCTACATAAAACACAATATAGGGCTGAGGATATGGCTCAGTGGTCGAGTGCCCCTGAGTTCAATTCCCGGTACCAAAAAAAAAAAAAAAAATACAGGAAACTATCACCAAATTGACCGAAATGTCTGTGGCATTGAGTTTATGAAGGGTAGGTATGTCAGGTTCGGAGTCAGATGGAGACTGACAGAAAAATCTTTGCTATATCTGACCATCTTTCTCTTTAAAAAATACTTTGTTGGCTCCCTATCAACAACAGGACAAAAAAATGACTTTAAAATGACCCAAGAGGGCCTCCATAATCAGACTTTGTCCTGTTTCTATAGCCTTTCCTCCTGTCTCTGTCCTTTTACACTTCAGGCTCCACCAACACTAATTACATGATGTTCTTTAAAATCCCTATGTTTCTCCACATATTGTTTTCTCTTCCTGAGATATCCTTCAATTGTGTATTAACTGGGTGAACTTTTCATCTTTCAAAATCTTATACAGAGACCACTAACTCCAGAGCCTGTCACTGAATTTTTCTCTCTCCCAGATTTACCTATCCATCCATCTATCTATCTATTTGTTTATGATGAGCAGATATGTATTAAGTATTTAGAATGGGCCCCATTCTGTTCTATATTGGGAACACCATGATGAATAAGATAGGCCGAACATGGCTTTTACCCTTCTTGGCCTTGCATTTATCAGTGCACATGCACAACCAAAGAAATAAATAAAATGATTACCAACTTAATAAGTGTTGTACATTAAAGAAACAAGGAACTGGGACATAGAAAATGAGGATGAGGGGTTGACAAAGGGAACCTACTTGAAGATAAGTTTAAGCTATATGAAATTGTTGATGTTTGAACTGTTTGTGTCTTATAAAATAAGACAGTTTTTATAGTTAAATATAATAGCTGCCCTTCTGAGGCATTAACATTTAAACTGAGACCTGAAGCTAGATGGAATTGACTATGCTAGGTAAGCATGGAGTTTGGCATGCTTCTTGAACCAGGAGAAGACAAGAGGAAATACAATTGAGAAAAATTAGTGACTATATTAAAGTGAGAGAAGAAAAAAGGATCATATAAGACATTAATAGGAATTTTTATTTGATTCTCATTGAAATACAAAGCCACTCGAGTGTTTTATGATCTCTCCAATTGCAACGTGGGACTGAAATGGAAGGGAGTAAGGGCAGAAATAGAGCTGCCAATTATGATTAATGTAAGGAGTCAGTATAATGGGTTATATGTGATGGGTCTGAAATCAGGTAGCCTTGGTTTAAATCCTGAATACATAATTTATTAGCCCTTTATTTTATGCAAGTTATACCCAAATTCTCCAAGCCTCAGTTTCTCCTTCCATGAAATAGGGATAATAATATAATTGACTTCATAGGTTTTAGTCTGGTGATTGAATGAGATAATCCATTGCAAACCACTAAGTGGTCTCTGACAGATAATAAATGATAGACACTAAAGAATAATCAAGTGAGAGATGATAATTGATGAAAATATATTTAGAAAGAAGTGAAGGGATATAAAAACTATCATAGAGGCTTAAACACTAGGATTTAATAATGGATTGGATGTGAGACTTGAGGGAGAAAGATTTTTCTGGCATTACTCTCAGGTTTCAGTCAAAAGTTGTTCAGTGGATTTTCCTGCAGTTTCCTAAATTGGAGAAGATCTACCTGGTACAAATTTTAACTCTATAAATTTCCCAATATATAGCATATGAGGCAAGAATAAATGAAATAAAAAAGGTAAATGCCATATAACATAAAAGGAAGTAGTTATTAAAATTTTAGATACCTGTCAGAACATTACATGAAATATATAAAACACTTTATGCTGTATTTATACCATAGTGTTTGTAATTGCAAAAATCTTAAATGTGTGTATTGTTTGTTCCCAGAACATAAGATTTTGGAAATTTCTACTGTACTACATATTATATGTGACAGTGAAGAATAAAGTTTTATGTGTTTATTTTGCCTTATATTAAAGGTGCTTTATAACCATTCTATCTGCTTCTATTACAGAATGGAACATGCTTGGTATACTAGCAGATGAATTTAAGGAGAGTTTCTATCGTTCACCTTGGCAACTGAGTCTGCTCTGAGAACATTCAGGCACCATGGGAAAGCGTGATAACCGAGTGGCCTACATGAATCCTATAGCAATGGCCAGATGGAGGGGCCCAACTCAATCTGCAGGCCCCACAATACAAGATTATCTGAATAGACCAAGGCCCACCTGGGAAGAAGTAAAGAAACAATTAGAAAATAAAAAGAAAGGCTCCAAAGCCTTAGCTGAATTTGAAGAAAAAATGAATGAAAGTTGGAAGAAAGAGCTTGAAAAAAGCAGAGAGAAATTATTAAGTGGAAGTGAGAGCTCATCCAAAAAGAAAGAAAAAAAGAAAAGAAAAAAGAAGAAATCTCGGTTGTCTTCTTCTTCATCAAGTGTTGATTCTTCAAGCAGTTCTTCAGATTCAGAAAATGAGGAAAAGAAACAAGGAAAAAAGAGAAAGAAAAAGAAGAACCGCTCACACAAATCATCAGAATACTTTACATCTGAAGCAGAATCAGAGAGCAAGGAATCTATAAAAAAGAAAAAGAAGTCAAAGATAGAAATAGGGAAAGAAAAGTATATTAGAAGTCTCAGCAAAAAGAGAAAGAAGACTTATACTGAGGATAAACCATCTTCACCTGTGTCTTCATCAGAATCAGATCATGAAGAGGAAGTACAAGCAAAAAAGAAGAGAAAGCGTGAAGAGCAAGAAAAAGCAATGGAAAAAGTAAAGAAGAAGAAAAAGAAACAGCGCAAGAAACACAGTAAAAAGAAGAAAAAGAAGTCTGGTTCAAGTCACAAGTCAGGATAACATCAAGAAAAAAAGCAAGCATTCATATTTAACAAAATATCAAAGTCTGAAGGAAACTTCAACTGTGAAATTTAAGGCATATTTACCAAAATGCATGAGTTTCCCTATGTTAGTAGAATTATTCCTGGACTTTGAGTTGCCATTCAAATGCCACTGTGCCAGAAAGGGCCATACTTGTTGGCTGTAGCTTAAATATTGGGTTTTGTTTGTTTTTCTTTCCTCCCAGTGGTTATTTCTCTGGAAGCTAAAACTCTGTTGTTATATTAGTGGTTATAACATTTAGAATTAGAGCAAAATGTTTTAGATAATGAATAATTCTGACCAAAAAAAGTGTATCTAAGGTTAAATATATCTAATTTTTATGCATCTTTCAAATATAATCAGAAATATCCTGACAATATAGTTAACATTTTTGAAGCAAGGACTTAATATTGATGTCTCAAAATCCTTATTTTGTAGATTAGTTTATTTTACTGTTTTTTTCAGTAATTTTTTGTTTACATGGAGAAAGGGCTTGCAGCGAGCAATGGGGGAGAGTGTTTGCTACTCTGGCTAGCTGAATAGTGTGCCTTTGATCCTTAACATCCTATTTTTGCCAGTGCAGCAGCCATTTTTTTCTTACTTAGTGAAATTCTGGGATATTGTTGTATGCTGCTTCAGGTTAACAAGAAATACAGCAGGTTACAGCATAAGTAAGGCCCCCAAACTATGACATTTACCTCCATTTTAGCACTATTCACTATATAGTACTGAATAATATTTAGCATTAGAATATTACATAGATTGAATTAACTTTGATACCCACCAGAGGGGAATCGTTTTACAAAGTCCCTGGTATTTTTTGATTAATAAAATTCTGAAATTTTTTTGCATATTTTATACAGTTAAGTTTTAATTGTCCAATGGTATTCTTTATAACCAATGATCTTTTTTAAATATGATTTATGCTTAGGATACGAATTTAAAGTTTGTAGTTTCTTAATCTCACTATATTAATTTCATTACTCTGTGTTTAATTACACACTTGCCAAAACATTTAGCATGTAAAAAGAAGGTTTTTAAAAAATATTTAATGCCTTCATATTGAAGCTGGGTTACTGTAAGCAAGTTGAGTGCCAGACCTCTTGTATGCTGTGTACCTTGTTACATAAAACTACTGCCAAAATCTTAGTAAGTATGCTGTTTAAAAATTTGTTGTCTTAAGCATTTATATTGAATTAAAATAGGAGTTAAATTTATGTGATAATGGCATCCTTTATTTTCGTGTGTCTACATTTTACTAAGATTTGGTGCCTTGTGTCTGTTGGTGTTTCATGTTTACCACTAATGTTAAAAATGAGTTGAAAAACTATTTTTACTTTAAATTTTATATATCAGAGTAACATAACCTATAAATTTATGCCTCAAAAATACCTATTACAGAGAATATGCCAACTGTAATGTCCTAGGTACAAAGTATGTTAATATGATGAAAGACTCAATAGCTATTTTTCAATAGCTGATTTAATTTTGGTTTCCTTAAATTACAAAATTATAAAGATAGAAAACATATAATAGATAAATAACATATTGGCTGTCAAAATTTTTGCAGTGACAATACTGGAATCTCTCAGTAAGTTTGTTGGAGCATTATAGTAATTCCATGTTAGGTTATCTTGGAGTTTCGTAACTTTAGCTGTTTCTTAAAAATATATCTATATGTATATGCTGATAAAACTATTACATTTAAGGGATATTTTGTATCCATATAGAGTTTTTCAAGATTATTGTTCATTAAAATGTTTTTTAAAAGCTTATATCATTTGTAGAATATGGTAAAGACATCTACAGCTCATCATATATCTGTGTGCTCCCATTCACTTTCCAGACTCTAATAGTTAGGTGATGCCATTTGACTACTTCTAGCAGAGGGATTGAAGACAGAGGTGATGTATCATTTCCTTATTAGAGCAGTTAAAAGTCCTGCATGACCTCCAGCTCTCTTCCTGCCACAATGACCTGAAAGCAGTGACACCTACATTCAGATGGATGCAAGCTGTATATCCTTGTTTAGAAGCATCCTGCCCTGGAAAGCAGATGGACTTGCAGTGGACTTTTTTGAGAGTAAGAAATAAATAGTTATGTGTTAAACCACTGAGGTTTTGGGTCATTTTTTATTGCTACTGCATCACCTAAACTAATCTGACCAATAACACAACTTTGGAATGTCTCTTTCATTATTAACATAAAATAACTCATGTTTTATCACATCTTCCTGTAGTCTGCAAGCTCACACTGAGATTATTTGTGGCATTATAGAAGGTAATGTTAATTGTATTTGCATTGGCCTTTACTGACTGAGGAAGGAGGTAGTCTAGTACCATATTTCATTCTTCTGATGAGCCCAGTGTTCCAGTAAAGTGTTTAGGAAGAATATTTTAAGAGCATTCATAGAGACTTAATAGAGAAGAGGAATGCTACATTTTAGATGTAAGTATAGAAATTCTGGTAGAGAAAAGTGCTGTAGAAATAAAAACAATAGAATACGTAGGTTTAGGTGAATATTTAAGCCTTGGCCAGAAGAATGAAAGCAAAATTTTGTCCTTAAGTTAAGAGCCCTAAAATTCTTACTGATTTATTTTATATAATTAGAAAGAAGAGCTTTAGCCATAAGATTCAAGTATCTTTGACTATAGAAAGGGAAACAGAAATTTAATAAGCAAAAAGAAGGGAGATGAGAAAAATTGATTCAATCTAGACTGGGAATTTAATTGAGATCACAAAAAAGACGGAGATCTCAGGCTGAAGACTGAAGGTTTAGAGAAAAAGAATGAGTAAGAATTCAGGGTTCTGGTTTTACATCTTGTAATAAAAATATAAAAATATATTTTGAGGAGCTAATTAAACATTCAACCTTGTGAAATTTTGTAGTAATTATCTGTTTAGTCATATTTATTTTAAAAGAAATATTTAATCTATTTGTAGCTATTTAGTGCCCCATGAAAACTGTCATCAGACCTTCAAATACACCTATATGCTTTAGAGCTGAACTGACTTACCATTCTTTCATGCAAACGAGCTGCAAATAAGGTGTGTTCTTTCATCAAAGGCTTTAGCACTTTTTCTTGACTCTTTCATGGCACTTACTTTAGTTTGCCTTGAATTATGTATTTTGTGTACTTAGAGATTCTACTTGTTAAGATCCTAGATTTCAGCTAAGCACTAGGTTGAAATTCTTATTCTACCATTTCTTAGTATGTCACCCTAAGTAAACTATTTCACCTTTTTGTGATTCAATTCTCTCATATACAGAAGCAGTAAAACACTAATATCTATCTCTAGGACTATTAGTACAAGACAAAGTCCTTGAAGCATTTAACACAGTTCCTGCCACATAGCAAATGCACAAAAAAAATGTTATTCTTTTTATTCTTCCTCCTGTTATTACCATCATCATTATCATTGTTACAGTATCACTCCATATACACTTTTAGTTTGGAAGCTATTCATCTTTAATCCTTGTAATAATGTTTTGCTTATGATGAGTGTCACATAAATTTCATTAAATTGAAGTACTTTGTCAGGCCCTGGGAGAAAGGAGACTGAATGCATATAGTGTATTAGATGTTATGTATAAGCTCCCTGACATTTTACAATAACTTGAGAATGAAATTACATATTATTTATTCTCCTTGTCCCCACTCCCATAGCCTCTCTAGCTCTAAGTAACTACTGATATATTTTCTGTCTCTTTTTTCTGAACATTTCATATAAGCTAAATCATGCCATATGTGGACTTCTGTGGCTGACTTTTATTTAGCATAATATTTTCTAGTTCCATCCATTTTGTAGCATGTATCAAAAACTTATACAAAGATAAAGTGAAATAAAATCTAGTGTATCCTATAGAAATTCCACTAGAACCTGGAGAAATGCCATCTTCCATATTTACATATGTGAGTAACAATTAACCTCACTTGTACTACTTTAAAAATACAGATTATACAGAAAATTATTGAAAGGTTATATTTCCTGGATATAATATTGTTCAGATAATGATTCATAGAAATTGAGATCATTTTTATAATGAAGGCCAATAACATTAAAATAGCATGAGTGTGATTACTGTTCAGAAATTTGGCAAGTACAAAATTATTTTAAGGAGAGCATGAATATGCTGATATTCCCTCTAGTAAACTACTACTACTTTGGTTTAATCCAGAACTCTATGCAGTGTTTTAGGATATATTTTCCCAGAAACTATGAAAATTAGTGATTATCATTTATTCATAACATTGCCATTAGAAACAATCTTATGGGGGGCTGGGGTTGTATCTCAGTGGTAGAGGTCTTGCCTCTCATGTGTGAGGCACTGAGTTTGAGTGTCAGCACCACATAAAAATAAAGGTCCATTGAAACTAAAAATATTTAAAAAGAAACAATCTTATTGCTAGGTTTAGCATTTTCTTGCACATGTAGAGGAAATAAATCGTTTATTTTTTTCCTTGAAATTGTGCTGAGAGTTTGTAGAATTATTTTATATGCTGCAAAGTGATCATCTATTCTGCCATTTGAATAGACATTATTTTTCAAAAAATCTTGGTCAAACAGCCAGTGAAAATACAAGCTTATAAAACCACACAAAGAGAAAAGCCCGCAGTTTGATAGTTTCTACATTTGTCTTGTGCATCCTACTCTGTGACAAGCCTGCAGAGTATGAGGTTAGTATTCACTGCATTCAGACTACTTTCCTTGATAGTTTTAGACTCTGGAATTACATCAAAATTTTTTACACTAAGATTTCCAAACACATTAAGACAAAGATCCTAGAAATCGAAGCAACAATGGTTCAAGTAAGTTAATGAGCTATATAGTAAGAAAGGCCACTCTCACCCACTGATAACAGAGAAATGACAACATTTATTGGCCATTGGTCATAGATACATATTGTAACCTTTAGGGTAAGATCTTAATCTTACAGGTTGTTTTCTTGCATTTGGCATAAAATGAGTCTTTAGTAAGCCACATAAAGCACATAAGACCAATTAATTCTGTGGATATGAAACCATGACTATAAAATGCATCCCCTGGTTAGAGATAATATTGTTTGTGATACCATGGCAATGGATAAAGGCATTTTATAATTTCATGAACAATAGGCTGACACAATCTCTCCAGGCAAAGAAAGGAAATTCATATCCAGAATATGTGCCTATTCTACCAAGATCAAAGTATTGCCTTTTCCATAAGGGGAAGGGTCCAATGTAATCAATCTGCCATAAGATTGCCTGCTAACCCATCAAAATGATTCCATATTAGAAGATAAGTGTTTACCAGCACTGTTAGCAAGTTGGGCACTCAGAAGCAATGGCAGTGATCAAGTCAACTCTGACAGTGACCATATTGTTGAGTCCATAAATAGCTCCTAACTCTGCTATTATGTGCATTTTGTACATTATTCCATTGAATGAGTGTGCAGGTGACCAGAAAAAGAGACTCACTAACCTGCAGAACAGATCATCTTGTCCGTCTGATTATTGAGATTACTCTAATACAGAAATTCTCTAGTCAGTATTTTCAGGGACCATGAATATTTTCACACTGCTAGTCCATTCCAGAAGGTCGATCCAAATACCTCCCTGTCATGACATCCTTATTATTGATTCTGATTTTTCCTATCACCTAACCAAGCTGTTAGTCTTTGCTCTTAGACTAATGTAGTCTCATATATCAGACCATCTCTCCTTCAACTGATGTGTAAAATCAGACATACTACTGAATATTCTTCCACTGGGAAAAATTCCTTTCACCAGTGAGTTTCGTAGCCATCTCTTAGAGGTATTGATATGCCATGCAGATCCATATGAAAATAAAGCCCATGTTTTCTTTTCCTCATTATTCATTTATAAGGAACTCCTTATAAGGTAATAGATGTGATTAAGGAAGAAGTGGTAAATCAGTATAACTGCATACTATAAGACTCTGAGATATCTGCTCATAATTTTGTAATAGACTTTCTTTTTAGAACAGTTTTAGGTCCACAGCAAAATTGAGCAGAAAATACAGAGTTCCCATATACACCCTTTTCCCATACATGCACAGCCTCCCCAGTTGGTATGTGTTGGTTCTTAAATATCATCCTATGGGCACATGTTGAAGACTCAATTGCCAGCCTGTGAACCCAAAAGCCCCACAAGCTGGTGGTTAAGTCTTCAACACGTGGCCATAGGATGATATTTAAGAACCATCACATACCAACTGGGGAGGCTGTGCATGTATGGGAAAAGAGTGTATTTGGGAAATCTGTATAGGATGCAGGTCCTAGTGAAAGGAAATTGGGTACTTGAGAGTATGCCCTTTAATGGGGTTATTAGGATTCTTATCACTTCTACTTACTATTTTCACTTCTTGACCACCACAAGGTAAGCAAAATTCCTCCAACACACACTACCATTATGATGTACTGTGCTACCAAAGACCCAAAGCCATACGACCAAATTATCATGGACCGAAACCTAGAAACTATGAGCCAAAATACATCTTTCCTCCTTTTAAGTTGATTTTCTCAAGTATTTGTCACAATGAAGGAAAGGAGACAAACACACCCATTATCAATATCTTGTATATATGTTTAAATTAATGGTCCTTCATGAACAAAACAGTTTTGCACATTGACATTAGGGTTTACACTTAGTGGTGTGCATTTTATGGATTTTGAACAAGTATATAATGACATGTATTCATTATTAAAGTATTATATAGAAGAGGTTTGCTACCCTAAATATTTTGTATGTTCCACATAGTCATCCCTTCTTCTTTCCTAAGCCCTAACAACCACTGAATTTTTTACTGTCTCTATAGTCTTGCTATTTCATGAATGTCATATTGTTGGGATCATCAGACTGGCTTCTTTCATTTAGTAATGAAAACTTAAGATTCCTATATGTCTTTTTATAGTTGATAGTTCATTTCTTGTGAGCCTTGAATAACATTCCATTGTCTGGATGTACCAAAATTTATCAATTTGCCTTCTGAAGGATAATTTTGTTGTTTCCAGATTTTAGCAATTATGAATAAAGCTGTTGTAAACATCTGTGTTTTGTAGATTTTGAGTGGCTATAAGTTGTAATCTCTTTTGGGTTTAATACCAGAATGTGACTGCTAGATTTGCTGTTCATAATTTGACATTGCCTTCCAGATCCATTTAGGCCAGGTATATACAGCTTCCATTTTATAATGAAATGCTGCTGTGAACATCCAAATTCATGGTTATTTGAAGCACCACCACTTCACAATATATAATACAATACCTTCTAGGGCCCACTCATAAATAAGGGGCTACTTTTCAAATGGATGATAGAGTAGAATAAGACCTTTATCTTTATCCTAAACCTAAGGGTTCTGTGCTATTGTCCTCCCATTAGAATTTATCAGGGACTACATACAACTTGTTTTGCCAAAAAAATCATATACATTCAAGACCTCTCTTTCATAATGTCTTAGTAGTGAAGCCTGTTGCACTGCAGCCTGGAAATGGTGGGGAGATCATACTTTTCTAACACCCACTTGAAACAAGAAGCTTTTCAGATCATCAGTAGGTCTGTCACAGCAGCGTACCAAATATGTTATATGTTGCCTTCTGAATCTAAAGATATCCACCAAACATTATACCTACTTTTTGTGGTTGGTGGTTAAACAGGGAGCAACTTGTCTCTCATTTTAGAATGTACCCAAAACTAAAACTTTCTGACTTCACTAAAGAGACAGGACTTGAACTTTTGCATAGTTTACTTCCCACTTTTGGGCATTCATATGTCTCAGTAAGGCATCTATGGTGGTGCTACTCAAGTTATGGTCTATGGACTCATATCAGTTCCTAAACTGTTTGTAATCAGTATCCAACAAGATAAATACAGAAACTGAAATGTTTAGAAACTTATATAGACGTTTGACATACTTGCAACATCCAAACACATAAACATTTTTCTAATACTTTGTGCTTCTTTTATTTTACAAAAGTATCAGCCTTTGATGAAATGTAAAAAATTAATATTTAAAAATTAAAATTGGAAATTTGAAAAAATGATCCTTTGCTAATGAAGTTCAATCAGAAATGATCTAGAGTGTTTGCCACATCCTACTCATTAGGGCTTATTAACATACTTCCTACTCAGTAGGTTCAATTAATGTATAATTATCTAATGGGTCAAAGGGATATTCTGTGAGATATCAAGATGGTCAAAATCTCTCTGAACTATATTTTGACTAAGAGCAGGTGAGTTCATGGTCTTGAGGGGATACAGAAAATAATATATTATTGCCTGTGCTATGCAAATGTATGCTGTTTCTGATAGTCTCAAATGATTAGAAGTTTAAAGGAAAGTATTTTATAGGTCAGTAGTTGCATACAACATTCCAGGGTCTATGTTGATTTGCTCCCGTAAAGATACAACACTTGAAGCCACAGTTGTAACTGATATCATTTTATGATTATTTATAATAATATATTATTTTCCTTGATCCATCTGGCTTTTGCATTAGCCAAACAAATGTGACAAATGGTAGTTTTATAGAAATCATTTCCCTTGTATCTCCTAAGTCTTTGGTCACAGTGTTAGTTTAAAAATTCCTGCAGAGCTTTCAGTTTTCTGTCATGGAAGGAATTCCTGCTTCACTTTTTTGTACCATAACAGCCCTCACAACATGAAACAAGGACTCTCATTGTGGAGAACTTGCCAATTACTTCATATAGTTATTCCAACTACATATTCTGCAACCAGGAAAGTTACCTTAGAATGATTTCACATTCCAATTGAATATATTTTGAAATGAACATGGGCCAGTACTCTATCTCTCATCTAATTTCACTAAGCTCTTACTTTTTACTGGTGAACTACAATAGTATTGTTGTCTCTAGACATCAACCAAAATTCCAGCTAAATAGCTGTAAATTCCCAGAAGGTCAGGGCATTTTCCTTTTTCCACAATTATTCAGTATAACGGCTGCAGGTTTCAATGAAGAAGGACTGAGTGAGGGTTTATGGTATAAGCCTGTGACCACATTGCAGGGTTCCTCCTCAAAGGTACAGTGTTCACCCCTCAGTTAAAGGGCTTTGACCAAACTTGACACTGGGGAATTGGAGAAAAGACAATGGATATCCACTATAATGACTATCAAGTTAGCCTTCTAACTTGATTTATAATTCTCTTTTGCTGTCTGCCAGCAACTTATTAGGCAACTAATATATTTAATTTCTAGGGATCCTGTTATCAACTAGCTAGTCATTGCCACAGTTGGATTTTAGTCAAAACACATCCTCTGGCTTGTCTCTGATAGTTCAGTGTTGGTATTTAACCTCTACCACACTAGGATCCCATTATTTACATTGACATTGGGAACCCAAATCCATCACATCTCCTACTGTTCTCTGGCTTAAGCAGTTCACCCACTACTGAACTGAGATTACTTATAATTAATACATTCCAAGATTGCCATTTCCCTGAGCCTTTGGCACTTTTCCTCCAGTGCAGTGGTTCTCAGACATCAGTGTACATCAGAAGCACCTGAAGGGTTTGTTAAAAGACATTAATGGGTCCTACACCCCGGAGTTTCTAATTGAGGAATTATAGTGTGGTTCCCAAGAATTTCCCATTATAACAAATTCCCAGGTTAGGCTGATGATGCTGGTCTAGGCATTACATTTTGAGAACAATTGCTCCTATTTATGCCAGGGAAATGTTAGCATTTACCCTTTCTTTTCTCTCCTCTCCTCTTTTCTACTCTCCATTTCTCTTGCCTTCTCTTCCCCTCTGCTCTCCTTTCTTTCTCTCTCTCTCCTCCTTGCCTTTGGGTACTGTGGATTGAACCACGAGGCCCTCTATCACTGAGACACACTTCCATCCATTTTTTGTTTTGAAACAGGGTCTTCCTAAATTGCTAAGGCTGACCTTGAACTTTCAATTCTCCAGCCTAGCCTCCCTAGTCAGTGGGATCACAGGTATACCCATTGCACAGCTAAATACTATCATTTTTACCTAACTGTAAGCCATAATAGAATCTAGAATTCAATTAGTGGATCTGGCAGATTGTTGAAACTATTCTCTGGTTTGGGGGCTATCAAGTCACTACTAAATCCATGTAAATAATTTAGTCCACTAAGCCTTAAATTTTATCTGCCTTGGTGTAATAGCTTTATAATTACTCACATACATGTGTTCTAGACTCTCCTATAGACCTGGAGACAATGATCAGTGGTAACTGACAAAGAGGATTAATTACAGTTTGTGACACAACCAGTCCTGGTGCTTTCACTGAAAATGTTTTATGCAGCATCTAGACTGTCTCTTCTGGCAAGAGAGACTAATTAGACACAGGACACCTAAACTGATCTCTCTAGGGAAATGCCAGGAGAATAAATATTCTAGGCTCACTGGACTCCATCTCTGTCATCAATTTCCATGGCTCTCTAGTGGTTAAACTCAACTGGAAAGCCAGGGAGCATGGGAGCCTGTTGATGTAGGCCATAATTCTTAAACTTACAGGGAAAAAATCAAAGACAAAAGTTGGTGGGGTAAATAGATATTGAACACAGGAACCCATCTATTGGTGATCATTTTACTCTGGTAGACACTTTAGCCTTCATCAGTCTTTTCTCCAGTTTGCTCTCAAATCTTATCTATCTTGTTGCCTATGTTCTGAATACTACTTGATACAGTTCAATACTTGATTGATTCTATATTCAATTGGCTAGGGCCTCATGCATTTCTCTTGGTGTGATAGTCATTAATACTATTCAAAAATATTTATTGTTCTTCTTCTGAGTACAAGGTAGGAATGCATTTGTTTATTTCAAGTTCATGTCACCATGTCTGTTTCTTAACACAGATGTGCCTTCTATCCCAAATATTTCCCAAAAGTTTATGTAAACAAAGATTAATAATAATCTCAACTTAAATATATAAAAATGATATCTACTTTGAATGTTCATTTTAATTGTCAAGAAGGCTTTATGTAAATTGTGATTTAGAAAGTAATAATAAAAGTGATGTTGGCAACAGAGAAAGAAGAATTTGAGCTTCACAAATTTGTTGAAAGGAAACCAGACAAATTAGGAAATGTCAAAATGAAACCCATTAATTTATACAATTAATATGATTGAATATGACCTCAGATTTGAGAGGCTGAAGCTGGAGAATTAAAAACATTAACCTGAAGTAAGAGCTGCAGTATTAATAGGGTAAAGGAAAAGTATATTTTAGTATGGTCAGGCAATGGAGTAGTATAAACAATACCACATTTAGCTTATAGATAAACATTTCTGATAAAAGGAGAAAGTTATGTTTGAGAATGATAATCATCAAATTCAGCATATTGATTACTTCCAGATGTGAATAAAGAAAATTGATTAGGGAGTAGTAGAGTATAACTGTCTTTGTAATGGTTTATTCTAAAAATGAATGGTGAGTATGTCATTCTTGATAGCATTATTATATATTTAACATATTTATAATAATAATAAAAGGGAATTGCAATCACAAATACATTTCTTTGTTTTATTCAAACAGTTTCATTATGAACTATTAAAAATTTCTGATACTTTGATGATTAGCACAGTAACTGCTTTTCCACTATTGATGCTTGGATAAACCTATTAAAGAAATCAAAATCCACTCAATTTGGACTTTTATTATGACTTATGGATATAGCTATCTTTTCATTTTGGGCAAAATGCACTATATTATCAATTACTCAACTCATTTATAGATATTTATAAAACATTCTTATAATACCAACTTTGACATGACTAGAGCATGGTTAATTGTGATGAAATCCATGTCCAAGGTGAAAAATGCTGAAAGTTATTTAAAATATGTCTTTTATGACATTGTTTATTCATAATTAACAGCCTTATCTTAAAAATATAATTTGTTTTTCAAAATGTTATGCTTAGACTACATGTATCAAAATTGCATGAAGTGCGTATTAAAAATAGATTTCTGGGCTGTGGCTGTGGCTCAGTCGTAGAGTGCTTGCCTAGCATGTGTGAGGCACTGGGTTCGATCCTCAGCACCACATACAAATAATAGATGAATAAAATAACGATTCATCAACAACTAAAAAAAAAAATTAAAAAAAAAAGATTTCTGAGCTGCATACTAGACGTTCTGAATCCAACTCCCAAGTTATAAGCTTGAGATTTTTCATTTTAAGTAACACTTTAGGCCAAAATTGAAGACTAACTTCTAAGTGAGAAGTGATTTGTAAAATAAAATGGAAATTAGTGGTAATGTTTGTTATTTGGGGGGTTTTACATAAGTGTTAATGAAGTAAAATCTTAAGACTGAACTTAACAAGAGGGAATACTCATTCAAAACACATTTATAGAGCATATGTTATGCATCAGACATTGCCCAAAACAAGGAATAGAGTGGTTATGGCATAGTCCTAATAAACATGGAAAATGATCACTATAACAAATTGTTACTAGTGAATTTATAATGATACGCAGAGAAGAAGGAAATCTAACCCAGATTGAGGAAGTCAACAGTGCCTTTGTAAAGGTGTAAATACCTCAGCTGAATTTTAAAGAATGGGTACAAAGTTGTCTCAGTGAAGTGAGAGATGTGTGAGGTACTTGCATTCTAAGTGAAGGGGATAAATGGAACATGTTGAGTAACACTTGATTTAGGCAAGGGTGAACCTACAAGCCTTATAATTTCTGGGCAATTTTCCTACCATTATTGCTCCCAAACCTCTCCTTTGAAGCTGCCACCATTTCCCCACCTCACCCTACATTCAGTTTTTTTAAGTGAATATTTTAGGCATTCCTCATCCCCAAAGAGGAAATCAACACTTCACTCACTATGGCCTCATTCATTTACTTCCTGTCATCCTGAGAAAATTTTTACTCAGTAAACTTAAAATCATAGTGATGACTCATATAAAAATGTATCTTCATAGTTCTGATCTTATACTCCACCAAATAGTCCCATCACCACTCCAGCAATTCCTTCTCATGGCCATGCCCTAGCCCTTGTAAATTTCTGGAAGAATGAAGGCACTAAATTCTCAAATTTTGAAACTATTCCTTTTTATCATATTCTTATATCTTTGCAATTTCCACTCTCTCATTTCCTACTCTCTTTCTAAAGTGACCTGTGCCTTTTCCCCAAAATCTCAGTCTCTTAGGCCACCCCTCCCGCCAGGTTTTACTGCCTTCCCATTCTAGCCTATGTATCTTGTCAATTACACCTTTAGTCATGAAACCTCTCAATTTCTACATTAATTCACCTTCAAATGTATTTATTTTCAAAGAGTCTTACCTTTGTGCCTTCTTGTTCTTTTCTTTGTACCTGAGGAATCAAATCTATTTATGAATATGACATATTTTACCTTGAAGGAACTCAGAATGCCATTTTAAGATATGTATGTAAACAGATTGATATAACATCACAAAGTAATTTTTTTCAGCTATTAACTAGAGACTGATGTTGCCCAACTTTACAATGCTAGCCATGGCCTTTCTTTCTTCAGCTTTAGACTGTATATCAGAATTCTACTGGATAACTCTACTTTTGTGTTCTTAGGAGCTTCTACCTACTCAAGACTCCCCAGTTGAATTTTTTAGGTACTTCCACAATTTCTCATAGGTCTCAACTTGATGAGTTTTATCTGGATTCTTTTTCAGCATTTTAGAGGTGAAAGATTCACATTTTGGATCTTTTTGACATCCCCTTATGCCACATCTCTCTGAGTTTATCTTGAAAAAGTTCTCTGCTTTTAAGAGTTCATGTAATCAAATTAATCCCACCTAATACTTATGAATAATCTTTATCTTAATGTTGGTGACCTTAAATCTATTCACAAATTCCGTTTTGCTATGTAATGTAATATACTGACAGGTTCCTGGGGTTAGTATTGTAGACATTTGGGGGACCATTGTATCTACCAAAATCCATACTCTGGCTCTCAAAGATTCTTCTCCCTCCTAAACAAAAAATATGTGCACTTCATCCTAAGGTCCTCTAAGTTCTCCTTCTTTTAAAACAAAACTCAAAGTTCAAATTAGCATATAAATATTGTCAGTTCAAAAATTTAGTGTCTCATCACCTAAGTCAAGTGCGGAAGAGGATTTGGATATGTTCTATTAAGTGAAATTCTTAGAACATAATTTCTTTCCATGTATGGACCTGTAGAAATAAGGAAACATGTCATCTTCTCCCAATATACACTTGTGGCACAGACACAGTGAATCTATGTCTAAAGCCTAATCAAAATGTTGGTAGAGCTGTGATTATTCCTAATTGGAAGATACGGGAAACTTTTGTTTTCCAAACTTATTCAGTTGTTGGCCAAACTTATTTCCTTGTATCTGGAGAATTTCCTTACTGATTATTAGCTGGAGCCAATCTTTACTTCTAGAGGCTATCACATTCCTTCTCATACTTTCCATGTTCCTCTCTCTAGCAATGGAAAATCACTCCACCTTCTCCTTCTGACTCTGATTCTAGCCATGCACTTAATTATATCTGCACTGCCTCTTTTGCCATACACTAACATATTCACAGGTTCCTGGAATTAGCATATGGACATCTTTGGGGACTCTTCTTCCTACCACACATTTTTATTGATTCTTTTTGCTTATGTAGAGCATTAGTATGCATTTTGACACAATCACAAAAGAATACAATATAATTTGCTCAAATTCAGTCCCTAACACTTCCCTATCCCCTCTCCTCCCTCCCTTATACCCTCTCTTTACTCTCCTGATCTTTCTGCAATTTATTTAGAGTATGTTTTTTAAATCAATGTCTTGTGGATATACCTAAGTTTGAGATTCACTGTGGTATATTCATGTATGTATATGTGAAATTTTTGTCAGATTCATTCCACTCTTCTTCCCTTATCCTGTCCCTCCTTCCTTTCTCAATCCACTTTATCTATACTACTGATCTTTCCTCTATTTTGAAGGAATTCCCTCTCTCAATTTTTCCTTTCTCTCTCTTCCTTTATTTTTTCCCCCTTATTTTGGATTAGCTTCCACACATCAGAGAAAACATTCAAACTTTGACTTTTGGGGGACTGACTTATTTCACTTAGCATGATAGCCTCCAGTTCCATCCATTTACCTGTAAATGTCATAATTTCATTCTTCTTCCTACCACCATATTTTAAATGAGTTAAGGGAAGAAAAATATGTGATTATATGTTCCTTCTGCAAGTTGAATTTTTGTTTTGCTTTGTCCAGAGGTTTTGCTCATAAACAGTGGAAGAGATAGGCTATACCTGACTTACTCAAGCTCAAAGCCACTACTAGAGTGCTAATCGTTGATTTTAAAATAATTAATTAAAATCAAGTGTTTATTGGATGCTTTCTATGCCCTTGGCACTGTGATTTAAAAGGAAAAAAAATAGAGAATATTGTTACTGACCTTAAAAAACTGATAGCCTTTTCAGTAAAAAATAAAAACTAAATAAATTCTGAGATTCAGGAAACCTGAACTACATTCTGTTTTAAAGAATGAGTTGCCTAAAAATTATCTGACTCTTCTCCTGTAACTGTAATTCATTAATAGAAATTCATTGGAATGAGAACTAAGTGGTGCTTGAAATACTAGCATATTCAGGAATAGTTAATTTTCCAATTGACTTTAAAATTTTGTACCAATTAGAAAAGAAAATCAAAGTTATTTGAGAACTGCTGCTATAGAAAGAGACTTATTTCAGCATTTCTAAAAGGTTATTTGTATGAGTTTGAGGGTGAATGTCAGGAGAGAATGAGCACTAAAAAGGACAATAGCACACATACAAAAAGGAATTTACAAATATAAATAAGAGAGAAAAATTTGAGAGCAAGAATGAGGTAGAAAGAAAAACATAAGAAACTGAATTAATATGTGAGGAATTCTTCCAAGGCTGATGTTAGTGATTTTAGTTGCAGAGTAAAACAAAATATCTTTGAGGTATAATGGCAAAAGTTTTGATACAACCACTAATCCTCACAAAATAATTTTAATACTTTGTGCCTGGGCTATCAGTGTCTTGCATTGTGATATTCCTATACATACATATGCATTTTATCCAAGTAAAAATGTTAAAAGAAGAGTAATGTACACAATTGCCTATACAAAGGTAAATAAATACTGTAATATCATCTGTAATATCATTTTTGTTCTTGAATCATTTTTGCTGCATAGTAAGTCACAATGAAATATCAGGATGCTACTGATCTACACAATATACTTTGAACTGTGAGGTATAGCAACTTCCTATGAGAGTGAGCTAACATGTAAACCTGAACATTATGAACTGTTTTTTAAAATTAGTTCCAAGGATGGGAAAGACAAACAAAATCTAGTATTCAAATACCCCAGAAACATATTTTTCTAATCAATAAAAATAAAATATTTTAGTAATTCTCAGTTATTTCCTATTATTTTCTTATTGTTGAATGGACAAAGATGATGTAAATATTGAAGTGAAGTTATGTTGGTTATGAATTGTGGATTAAACCAATTATTTAAAAAATCTGCCAGGTAACTGCTCATTTACTTTACATCAAGTTGGGATCCTGATATATAAATATGAATTTTAAAATTCAAGTGAAAAAATTTCTAATTCACTTGAATTACTATGATAATAAGACAACTTGGACCTTTAAATTTTCTTAAAAAGGATGTGCTTAATGTTTTCTGATATTCTTTCTAAGATTGAGCACAAAATTCCCCCAAAATGATTATTCTGCTCTAAAAGTTAAACCGTTGAGATTTAGTAGCAAAGGCTACAGCAGTTAAACATTTCTACTATAAAGTAGATAAAAATAAACAAAAGCATTATGTAAACTTTTAATCAATAACAAATTAACATAAGAAGCTGGGTGTAGTGGCACATACCTATAATCCAGCAATTTGAGAGACTGAGGCAGGAGGATCACTAATTCAAAGCCAGCCTCAGCAACTTAGCAAGGCCCTAAGTAACTTAGTGAGACCCTGTCTCAAAACAAAACATAAAAATGGGCTGGGAGCCGGGAGCAGTGACACATGCCTGTAATCCCAGCACTTTGGGAAGCTGAGACTGGAGAACCACTAATTCAAAGCCGCTAAGCAATTCAGTGAGACCTTGTCTCTAAATAGAACACAAAAATAAGGTTGGGGATTTGGCTCAGTGGTCGAGTATCCCTGAATTCAATCCTCACTACCAAAAAAAGGGGGGCTGTGGATGTAGCTCAGTGGCAAAGTGCCCCTGGATTCCATCCCTAGTACTACTACTAATAAAAATGAGAATAAGAATAAAAATAAAAATAAGAATAAGAAAGAAAGAGAAGAAAAAGAAGAAAGAAAAAGAAATCAACATGAAACAATTAACTAAAATTAAAAGATTATATATTGCCATTCCAGTTTGAATATTTTCAAAATTTCAAAGTCCAACATCTTAAAACTGCTCAACAAGTTTCAGAGAAACATGTTTCAAAGCAACATGAAATTGAAATTAAACTATTTGTGTTTTTAACATTTTCTTTATTATTATCTCTAGCATTTTCTCCTTTTCTAATAGAAATTCATACCCTCTATAATGTTCTTCTTGAGGCAGCTCTTCTGTGCAGTTACCACATTCATGTTTCTAAAATCATTTTCATATGTTCTCTTTAGACTGCTTGTGCTACCAGAATGAACAGATAAGGACCTTTCTTTTTTTTTTTTTTTGGTACCAGGGATTTGAACTCAGGGGCACTCGACCACTGAGCCACATCCCCAGTCCTATTTTGTGTTTTATGTAGAGACAGAGTCTCACTGAGTTGCTTAGCGCCTCGCCATTGCTGAGGCTGGCTTTGAACTCATGATTCTCCTGTCTCAGCTTCCCAAAGTGCTGGGATTACAGGCTTGTGCCACTATGCATGGCTATTAAATGACTTTTTAAATGTCATCTTAACATCATATACAAACAGAAGAATGAAAAGTTATACTCCATTTATATATATAATATGTCAAAATGCATTCTACTGTTATGTATAACTAACTAGAACAAATAAAAAAGTCAATAATTTAGAACAACGTCTAGCACATAGTAAACATTATGCTATTTATTATTACTGCAGATAGTAATGACAACAAGCAGGAGTTTAAGTCTGATATGTGAAACAGTCTGTTACAGATACCTGGAAGTCTGGTATTATGAGAAAATTTAAGGACAGCACAACCTATTCCTCACTTTTGTTATGACCTTTTGTGTCTTTGGAAGTAACGTAAAGATGAGGATTCTTGAAAAATATTTTGTTAAATATTTATATTTTCTTGATTTTGGCAGTCATAATTCAAATTTGGCCTGCGAGGGGCAGATGAGAAAAAGACGTTTTCACCAAGTTCCAGCAAAAGGCAAACTTTTTAAAAAATATTTTAGTTGTAGATGGACACAATACCTTTATTTTGTTTATTTAAATTTTTTTATGTGGTGCTGTAGATCAAATGCAGTGCTTCACACGTGCTAAGCAAGGGCTCTATCATTGAGCCACAACCTCAGTCCAAGCAAAGTTTTTGAAGGTAAGGATTTTTTCTTGTTTTGTTTTGTTCATTCATATATCATAAGCTCCTAGAACAGTGCCTGGTAGATACTTACTAATATTCATTGAATAAATGAATGTTATACCAGTAATTATTTCCAAATACCCTCCCAATTATACCACTCCTCTAACATAATATTAAATCATTTACATGACATTGGGATTGAGAGGCAATTGGGAAACTTACAGGAGTGAAGATAATCAACTGGTAATATTTCCCTATCATCCTATGAGAAGTCAAATCCTATTTTATCCAAAGGCTTCCTTTTGTCCTTTGAAAATCCAAATAGACCATGACCATAATCTTAATATGTAGCTTTTTCCCCCATAGGTTATGTGAATGGCCTTCTAACTTAATTAACTGTGAATTAAAGAAAACAAGGAAAGTAATTATGTATGTAGATGTGTGCCCATTCAAAACAACCAGACCTTGAATTCCATTAATTCCTTCATTTTTTCCTAAGTACTTTTTAGACTTCAGCATGAATCAGAATTTCCTGGAAGGCATGTTAAAATATAAATTGTTGGTCTTCAGTTGGTCCTGAATGGATTCCTATAATTTGCATTTTAACACGTTTCAGGGGGCTACTTTTGCTGATATAGGACCATACTTTAGACATTAGAACAAAAAAGTTTAGTGCCATCTATATAATATGCTAGGCAGTATATATCTTAGGTATTGGGCATATGATGATAAACAAAAATAAGGTGCATGCTCTCATGAAGATTATGGTATATTGGGGAAAACAGACAAATTAAAATACAATGAAAAATGAAAATTTTCAGGTTTGAAATATGTCATGAAGGAAAAACAGCAGGATATGGCATTACAAAATTATGGGATACTTTTATAGACTAGGTTATGAGGGAATATCTCTGTGATAAGTGATGTCTAAGTTTACAGTTTAATGAATGGAAGCCAACAGGTGAGGAAGGAAATTCCTTAAACTATTCTAGAAATAACCAGTTTTCTTTATGATTTTTAACATGTTTCATAACTTGGTTTCCATTTCAAAAATAGGTTTTTTATGACTTCCCTTTAAATTTTTCTCACATAATTAATAGTTGGATAAAATAACACCTTATCTGTTAAAAACAAGTAAAATGCATTTTCTGTCTTTAAGGTAGACATTCAACTAATTAGTTCTTCAGTGTTCCTCTGTTAGGTGGATTTAATGGTCCTCATTTTGTACAAAATTGGGCTCTAAACGGGTCAGACATGACTTTCATTATAAAATGAACCTAGGATACTTTAGGCATCTCTTCAGGGCTATGAAAAGACTCAGCAAGACTCAGTGGCAAATGCCTGTAATCCCAGCAACTCTGGGAGGCTGAGGCAGAACGCTCACAATTTCAAAGCAAGCCTCAGCATCTTAATGAGGTCCTAGGTAACTTAGGAGACTCTGTCTCAGAAAAACAATAAATTAAAAGGGCCTAGGATGTAGCTCAGTGGTTAAACATCCCTGGGATAAATCCCTGGTACAAAATCAATCAATCAATCAATCAATCAATCAGTTAATTAATTCCTTGATAGACTGATTAAAAAAAGACTCAAACAAAAAATCATAGACTTACTCAAATTACTCCTCAGCATCCTTGGCAAAGATAGATTCCTAGACTTTCCTAAAAGGAGAATACATGCTTATCTAGTGTGCCTTTGAAATGTATATTTCCTCTAGCCTCAACATGGATCTCTATACCTTAGTTTTTCTTCTTTGGGCCTCAGTTTTATCCCTTTTTTAAAAAATATTTTTTTTAGTTGTCAATGGACCTTTTCTTAATTTATATGTATGTGGTGCTAAGAATCAAACCCAGTGCCTCACACATGCTAGGCAAGCACTCTGCCACTGAGACACAACCCAGCCCAGTTTTATCCCTTTTTTAAGTCAGTGCACAGTTATGTTTTTTTTTTTCATTGTGTGGTATACAATCCACTGCCTCAATTCTGCTTTCTTAAAATAAACATAGGTAACATGTAATTTATTAAGTATGCCACTGAGTAACATTTCTGTCCTTCCAAAGGGGCAATGATGTAGAGCAGGTCAAGTATTAATCTTTGAGTCAAACCTGGTGGCATTCCAGTTATTCCATGAAATTATCCTTTACAAATTATTCAATTTGAGCCTATTTCTGAAATGAGAGTGAAGAGTTAGAGGATGTCTAAAACCATACTTTTTTCCTTCGGTTTCAATGTACTTATTCATCCTCCCAATTTCTTTATTGTGATTTGCTTCTAGATTTAATAATCTTCGTGCAGGCATAATCACATCTATACCTGGATAAGGTAAGAGAGCGCATTCTGAATATTTCTTTTTTCTCATAGTGCTTTGTTCAAATGTCACCTTTTATCTTGATAACATTATGAGACTTCAATAGCTTATCCCATCTAGGGTCCTTTCCTGAGTGTCACCATCTGAAATGCTTGTTTTTAGACCACTTCTTCTTACCATCAATCTATGGACTTTATTTTTTTTTCTTTTCTTGACCTTGCCAGTAATAGGAAATGGGAATTGAAAACAGTGTAGCTTGAGGGAAGAGGCAAATAGCTCTACGCTAACACCCCTCCCTCCCCTGATGAATGTTTCCCTAAGACTAATTGCTATAGATAAGGGAAGGGTGCTCCGCCAGGCCGGAGACACTTGGTCCGCAGCTCGCAGGACCCTGACCCCTGAGCCCAAATTCCTGGGCACTAAAACTGACCGCTTCATTGATTTATGGAACTTACCCCCAATTCCTAAGTGCCCGAGAGAACCGGCACATCTACACTATGCCACCCCCCAACATAAACCTATAAAAACCCAATCCCTTTCTTTGTTTAGTGGCTCATTTTCCACCAGGAGAATGGGTCCACCACCACCACCTTCGCAGATGAATCCTGTTCCTGAATAAAAGCCTGAAATGACTTGCATGGTTTGCTGCCGCCCTTTGATCTTTTTGCCCTTACAGCCAGTATTTGCATTGCATGCACACATGCATATGCACGCTTTGATCTGTTGGAATCCAGCCTTCGCTAGGTTTGTTTATGTACAATGTCACTAAGATACTAGCTCTTTTCTTCATCATGCCACAAAAATATAGAACATCCTTGACCTTATTGTTATTTATCAAGTTTTTAACTAGCTTACCAATTGCTTCCTTATTTTTATGACTGATACTTTATTCTTTCGTGGTATTGGGGATTGAACCCAGGGGTGCTTTACCACTCAGCTATATCTTTTTTATTGTTTTTCTTATTTTGAGACAGGGTCTCACTAAATTGCTGAGACTGGCCTCAAGCTTGTGAACCTCCTGCCTCAGTCTCCCAAGTTGCCAGGGTTACAGGTATGTACCTCCATGCCTGGCATCACTGATCTTTAAGATGCAGCCACCTGAGGTGCTCCATACCAAGCATGGTTTCTTAATCATGTTTATATCAAAGGTGAATGCTTTCATTAAAATGTATTTATTTGAAAGAGTCAGTTCTACTTCTTACATAGCTATATTAATAGAAAGAAAAACTGTTTTAATAAAAACTTATGTATGGTTCTCATTAGAAGTAGTTGCTAGATGCAGTTGACTGATACTTAGAATTCATATATTTTCTGGCAGTTTATTATATGAATTCTCTGATGCATGAAAACACTACCATTTCACAGTTTTTAAAGAAAAACTTAGTTTTTTAAAAAATTTTCACTGAATCAGATGAATTTCAGGGTTTTGTTTGCCTTGTTTCTTTTGTTTTTGTAATAGCACATTTTTCTAAATGCTCTCTGCTTCAAAATTCTGTACAGTTTGACTGCCATTTTGGCCAGGGAGACACTTTGTAGGAAAGAAGTTTCTACTTAAATGAGAGGAGCAGTTATTCAGGAGATTTTAACACAGTGAGACATTGGCATTGGTTGTGTGTTGAATATGCAGATATAAGAAGATATAGGAAAATCCTAAAATTTTACATTTAAGCTTCCTTTGTGTTCCTCCATATAAAGTTGCTAAATTATGAAGGCATTACACACAAAGATGAAATTGTTTTGGGGACACAAAATGGATTGACAGATGTATCCTCAAATAGCACCTGGGAACACATCATGACAGAGGAAAGAAAGGCCTTAGTCAAGGAAAGATTTTTTTGATCCTTTAGTGGTTGTTGATGCCAGATTTACAGAATCCTTGGCTCATGGATCTCTCTTTCAGAGACTGAGTGGAGGACATGATTATAGTACCCTATAGATCTTAAAACAATAAGGCTTACATTTGAGAGAGTAGGGTAGAATAAAGAAGTGGGATGATTCATTGATAAGAAGATAGCTACTACCATACCCAAAGAATACCTCAACATATGGCAGGGCTGAAAAATCGAGTTTTAGGTACATATTTACATCACAATGAATACCGTCATTAAATAGATAATTCAGACAGAAGTAGAAATCATTAATTCATTAAATATTTGTTGAATACCTACTATGTACTTCAGTGTTGTGCCCTATGTGGTTTGTGCAATTATGAACAGAACTTGCTCTCTGATTCAAGGAATTTCTACTCTGGTAGGGGAAATGGGACAAGGTAAATGGTGTTCTGTAGAGGTGATAGGATAAACATTGGTGGTCACAGAATCAGAGAATAAGGCTACTGAACTCAAAGTAAAGGTTGAGGAGTTGAGCCAAGAATGGATTCTAGGAGGAAGTAATGTTAAAGCTGAAACAAATGGCAAATATAAGATCAAAAACTGAAAGGAGATAGAAGGGAATTTTCAGTAGAAGATTTTACTACATAAATTATCTTCCCCAAATAATAGGAAGATTTATATTTGATTAAATAATATTTATTATAATTAGTTGTTTCTCTGGGGGTTGGGAAACTGAGGAACAGCAGGATGAAATGTAACATATTTTGGTATTTTGGATTCACACAGCTATGTACAGATAAACATTAGTCCGCCTGCCATATCTAGCTCATTGCCCCGCCCCTCCTGCTTTTTTTGTTTTGTACATGAAGATGAGAAGAAATCATGCTCATTTGCACACAATGGCTACTTTGGTGTTGTAACAGCTGAACTCAGTAGCTGCCAAAGAGACCAAATGGTCCTCAAGGCTGAGAATATTTACTATGTAACCCTTTAAGAAGAAGGTAATGGTTTTAAACTGTAACAAGAATAATTTATTGATTTCTTTCCTTCAGTTTCCATCCCCGCCCCTCCCACTTTCAGCTCCAGCAGGTGTATATGTTCTTTCATTTTTTTCACCTGATAAAGAAAATTTTTGCTTTATATTTTAACAAAATATATGAACCGGATAACACCCTTGGGATAAAAAAGAAAAAGTCCATTAGATCTTTAAAATAATGAATGTGGGATACTTTGTATTACTACCAACTACACTAAAGGTGGACACCACTAGATTTGCGCCAGCCAGGGAAGTTCCCACTGTGTAGGTGCACTAAGTAGGCATGCACACCGGCTCCAAGTGCACCAGCGCACTGCAGGACACCAGTTATTGCTGACCAGCCACTGAGGTCAATGGAGATGTTTCTTAAGTGAGCAGCGCAGCAACTGTGAGTTCTCATGATTTCCTTATTTGAAGCTGCAGTGATGGTTTAATTTCTACTGTAAGCACCCAGCTTACAGATTAAGTCTACAGATTAGATTTGTGTAATATCTAAGTTGAATATTGTGTTCTAATTTGATGCACATTGAAGAAACTCACTTTCTTTTCCTTTGGTTGAGTTCAGTCAGCAATCAGTTCTTATTGGGTGCTGCATACATAAAGGTAAATAAAACAGTGTTTTTGATCTAAGAATGACCTTTGAATGAGATGGAAAATTTTGAATATTTTGCTGACTGGCAGAATTACACAGAAGGTACCTGGGTAGTGTAGAGGGACACTTACTTTAAGCTGGAAATTAAGGAAAGGCTCTTTGGTAGCAAAGAGCAGAGGCTTAGAGCATAAGGTGGACAATGGAAGACAAAAAATTGGAAAGGCTTTTTGCTTTGAAAAAGGCTTAAAGAGAGTCATGGAAGGATGAGGCAGCATGATGCTTGTAAGAGAAATGGTGTTTTTGGAAATGTATCTAGAGAGATACTGAGAAGCCCAAGTCCTGGGGGAATTTTTTCATAAATTGTGTTTTACTATAATGGTGATGCATTCCTTACTGGATTTGGATGATGTGATATGGGAAGATATACTCTTAACAGAGAGGAAATATTGAAACAAGGAGTTCATTTCAGAGGATATTGTGCTTATTCTTGCTGAGAGAAGATAGTAGTGGACATAAAGAGGGAAATATTTAGGGAAAATACTGAGAAATAGTTCCCTCTTCAATTTATGGATTTAATTGTTTACTGTAATTTTTGTTGCACATTTATTATCCAGAACCACATTTATATTCACACCTATAATCTAAAATAGAGTCATACTGAGAAAAAAACAAGATTATGAATTTGTTCAATTTACAATTCTGAAGAAAAGGTTTTCAAAAAGTTTGTGTCATGGAACTCAAATTATAAGACATGGAAGCAGGCATAGCTACATGGTCATTGTCAGAAAGATAATTAGGCTAATATTAGGTATTTTAAAAAATCTCTTTTATTGGTATGTGTATATTCAGTGAATCAAGATATAAAATGTATTTCTTAGTATAGATTTTAGCAAAATAGTTTAAAAGTTTGAATATCACTGCTCTATATGGTAATAGATCTTTGAGTATTTATGTAGCCTTTCACTGCCCTAATGGAATAAAAAGTAGAGTCCACATCTCATTCATCTGATTTGGTCAGGTCTTCATTTGTATGATCATCAAATATATATGCTGTACTTCTAGGAGGAACTAGTAAGAGAAGAAAAACTTGTATCCACCAACTCATTTGTATCCTTGGTGAATCTAGCTCACTAGAGATCAGTAAGGGCTTTAGCTTTGCAGCCCAGCAGCCCAGAAATTTTCTTCCTCAATAAATGCTGATCAGAACCCAGAGCTAATGAGATTACAAGGGCTAAAACTAAGGACAAATGAACAATTGCATAGGTAGTAACAAAACACCAGATTGAGCAATGGTCCCCTCAAAAGTTGTCTTTTGAAATGTAATGTTCCTAGGAGTTCACTACCAAGAGTGCTTGATATATAAAATGTCTAGATTGGTAATTATTATTATATATTATGCTTCCTTTTCCTGGAATTTGAGAGACCCACTGTAGCAGGAAGGCACTTGATATTTAAGAGATAAGAGAAATGGAAAGTCTGGCAAAAAATTTAAAAGATAAGATAGGTTGAATAAAAGGTCATTTTCATATAATTTATAATTTTATCTAGATCCAATTCTAGAGGATGTTTAATTTATTTTTTCCAATGAACAAGTGACCTTTGATTTAGTTCATAGTCACAGAAATTCTATATAAATTATATTATCTCATTTTGATTAAAAGGGGAATTAGGCAAGAGATTAGAGTATCTGTAAACCTCTGTGCAACTCCTCACCCAACTCTGAATCTTTCTGAAAATAGCTCTTAAGAGCATCTTTATGTATGTAAGAGAACACATTCCTAATACTGGGGAAAAGCAGGCTTCTAATGATTAAATGTTGCATTGAGTCAGAATTTTCTGAGAGACTCTACACTATGCATTAACATATCTCTCTCTCTCTTCCATTACAATGGTATGTTTAAAGTTATAGTCAAAACAAACAATTTTTTTATTTTATGATGCTGATTCAGTTCATGAACACTTTGAGTTAATTGAATTTAGTTGATGGTTTTCTCCTCAATTAAAAGTAGAGTGTTATAATAATGTGTTCTGGGTGTACCTGTGTTGGTATAACCTCAAGATAATTGATTTCACCAAATTACATGGGATTAAGCTACCTTGTAGATGGCAACTTATTTCAGTTCTGGGAGTGGGTCTTATCCCTCTCTGAATGCCCAGTGGTATGTGTGGCACAGTGGAGGGGGAAGCAATGATTTTTTTTTTATTTCAGTGTTTTGAAAAAAGTGAGGTTTGACCAAGGATGTAGTTTTAGTAAAAATGGAAACTAGTCAATGAAGACTGTTCCAAAAAAATATTTTAACTCATTAACGAAACAAAGGAAGAGTACACATGATTATTTTTCTCATCAGTACAAACTGATGAAAGTGCATTGTTTTTCAGGAGGCTCTGGGACAAAATGTTGAAAAGGAGCATGCATTTACCTTGATGTAAGAAATAGGAGAAAAATAAATGGCTAGGTCATTCAACTGTGCTTTCTCCTCTTCAGCTGGCAGGCAGATGAGGGTACTAAGGTTCAGGGCTCCTTGGCAGTGACAAAACAGACACAGGCTATTGCTATTTCTCTATTATGTAGGCAGTCATGATGCTGGATGGTTCATTCATGCTGTGTGGACAGAAAGCTAGGAAAAATAAAGGAAGTGTGTGTGTGTGTGTGCGTTGCTAAAAATGCAGTAATAACCCTGCACATTGATTTAAGGTTGAAATATTTTATACTTTCTCCAAACACTCCTAAAGGCAGTTTGCTTCCTTTCTTCACTTCCCAACGAAGATAAATAAATAGACAAACAAAAAGTACAGCATCTTCCTTCCCCCACTGCTACAAAATGAGTAACTATATCTGGACTTGTGCCTTTCAAGTTGTCTTCCAAAGTGATTGCTCAAAGAGATGAGTTCTCACTGTGAAGCTGCAGGCGAATGTGGTCTTGCATTTCTAATGTGAATATGCTGCAGTTCTTTTTCAAGCAAAATCTGCCCTGTATGCAGAATGAGGATCAGCACCATTTCTTGTTCCAGTTTTTTAAAGAAAAGCAATTGAGGGTCAGAGGAGAGGAGCAATCAATGTTAAGGCTTTAGAAAGTAATTAACTCTTTCAAGTCCCAGAAAGCCTTAAAACCTAGTGTCTAATAGTAGTAACTAACATTTTACAGTAATTAGCAAATGTCAGGAAATTTTATAAATGTTCAACATAGTTTATTTTAACCATTAAGTCTAAACTGAGAACCAAACCTAGGTAGTCTGTTTTAAGTTTGGAATGTAATGCTTTGCATACTGGCAATTTTATAAATTTTCACTTCAGAGAACTATGGATTAACATGTGGCCTCTGTCAATTATCAGCCTTGTGCCTTTATGCAGATAGCATTATTTAATTGTATTTCCTCATTTGTAAAACAGAGAGATAATACCTATTTCATAGAATTTTAAAGAGGTCAGAGGGAAGAAGAGTGTCAAATATGGCAACTATTGAATAAGTTACACATTGAAAGGTGATTATTGGATATGGACACACGATACATATGGACTTAATCAATGGACTTCAATTTAGATTCAGATATTGAGGAGCCCTTCAAGAAATCTGAGGGAAAGAGGAGAGTGAGGTTTGGATTTCTCTGTTTTCATGTTCTAGCAGCTGTTTTCTTTACTTGCTCTTTCAGGTTTAAGGTTGTAAAGTGACCTCACTGTTACTAGCACTGGGAATTTGTGGTTATTTCCATATACCATCACCATATCTTTATAATTATTAAGTTATGAAATTACCACGGGGCTGGTGATGTATAGCTCCTTGGCAGAGCACTTGCCTACCAGGTGTTAGGCCCTGGGTTCAAACCCTAGCATCTCAAAAAAAAAGAAAAGAAAAAATCAAATTACCAAATTTTAGGGTGTCATCTATTTCCTTCTGACTAATACAATGAAGAAGGTTTTGATGTAGTAAGGGGGCAAAGTCTAGACTACATGGAAATGTAGTCTACTTTATAGCAAACATTAGGCAAGGAAATGGAAATAATATAGCAGGTATGGAAAGTGGAGATACGGACTAGCAGCTGACAAGGGACATGGAGAGATCAAGGATTTAATATTTTTATTGTAGGATAGACTTTAAAATATTTGTAGCTAAAGCAAATCAGTTAAAATATAGAGAAGTATAGATTTAATCTAAGTAAAAGGGAAAACAACTGTTAGAGAAAGATTTCAGAGGATATAGGAAAGAATGTAACCCAAAGCAAAGGCAAAAACATTTATCTAGGAAGAGACTGTACCAGTAAGGTTACATATAGATGGAGATAACTTTGGAGTTTGGAAGCAGGGAAATGCAATAGTTTTTGTCTGGAAAAAAATCTATTCTCCTCTGACTAGAGAATTGCAAAAATTTGGAATAGAAAATGTAGGAAATAGAAGAAGGATATTCAAAGGAACACTTGAACAAATTGCCCTGCATTGCTGAGGCAGGTAATAGTTTGGATTGATCCAGGTTTTAGTATTTGCCAGTCAATATCAGCACAAATACAGAGATAAGGGAGTGAATGATACTAACATGAGAGTACTTTAAGAGATGGATCATTAGGTCAGAGTTGAATAGGAAGGAAAGTAAGGTTAAAAACAGGCTGATGATTTGAAAAAAAGACAAAGGAATTAAAGAACTGGATGAATTCAAACAGCTCAAAAATTATGTGTATAAGGGAATAACAACATAAGCATATAAGGATATATAAAGTATAGCAGGGAATAAGAACACTAAAGGAATATTGGCAGGTTTGTTTTAGCAAGGCAGTACTGACCAATAATAAGATTAAATGTATGGTAACCAACAGGTAAATTAACTTAGTATTACCATACCTTACATTTTATTTCTCCACATTGTTTCAAGACTCTTATTTACCAATTCATATATTTTTACTATTTTCTGACTGGATCAACATTTATACTAATACTATAAATAGGAAAAATATTTTTCTTGAATTCAGAAAAACATTGCAGAAATAATAATTAATGATATAAATTGCCATTTTAATAGTCCCTTAGTGCAAAAGATTTCACTAACAGATCTTCCTTTCTGAATTTTAAAATTAATTATTTCATTATATATAATACTAAATGGACTTCTTTTCCTGCTAGCATTTTATACCCTCCTAAGTTTTAATGATCTCTTTTGATTGTTTATGATTAATGAATAACTGATGAATTAGTACCAGAAAGGAATATAGTAAGTGTTGTGATTCTCAAATATTTAAGATACATGTATAATTGTGTCATTCATAGCTGGAGATTAAAGGCAGAATCTTACATCTAGGGGACAATATTCATTCTCTTATCACTTTTGTTTTCTTCCGTGTAGAGTGAGTTCCACTAGTAAATTATTTGAGTCATGATTTTGGAGGTGGAAATGTGCTCAGGGATAACTGCGCCCATCAGTTTTGGGTTTTGTCTGTATGTGCTTTGCAGTGAAGGCCATGCCTATGAGTGTAAAGCCTTACTTAGTGCTCTACTTTACCTTGGCAGATAAGTCTGCTTGATTCAGTTCACTGTTAAGAACCACACATTCCTTCTCATATTATCCATAATCTCCATTATCAACTTTTTAAGTCATTAAGAGAATCTTTTGATGTTCATCTGCTTCATATCTGCCTGTCATTCTTAAGTAGTTCTGAGGCTTGATAATAGCTCTTCAAGGGAAACGTGGCATAATGATTAAGAGTAGATTGAAGTTAATCTGCCTGATTATGAATAACACTTATATTGTCACAGGGAAGCAGGGAACCAAAACCCCAAACCTCAATTCTTGTGTTCTGATGAAAGAAAATTTAAAGTCAGACACCAAAAGTCATGTAAGAGAGCTTTATTATAAGTGACAGTAGAGTGGAAGTGAGGAGAAAATAAAGTAAAAGCAAAGTAAGGCTCAAGCAGACAGCATTCTCAAGAGAGAGTGGGTTATCTCCAAACAGAATGACAGGGAACAGTGCTGCGCTGTCTCCAAATTTATTGCTGTTTTAAGCTTATCTTGAGGATTGGTGTTCTCCTTCAGCAACCTTTGCCAATCAGGTGTTCCACTCCTCTTTCACATTGGCCAATGTAGTTTTTGACCCTACTTGATCCTCTCTAGAATTGTCATGGTGGTCATCTTATTCAGGGAGGCTTCAACTACAAGTCATGTTTATGTTAATATAGCTATTAGGTTCAGCGACTGATCAGAGATTACCTTACTACGACTGCACCCTAAATGATCCTCCCTTGTGAAATAGAAAAGACACTTGGCACCATGACTTTTAGTCTTATATTGACCTTCATGGGTCTTGTCAAGAGTTAGTCCTATAAGTTCTTTCTTTTTTTTTTTTTTTTTTGGTTTTTTTTTTTTTTT
>CM053417.1:51206847-51258081 GCA_028644305.1 Xerus rutilus | reverse complement strand
GTATCCACGCGTTATCTCTTCGACTTTTGTTTATCCTCAGTGTTTGTGTACTGATGTTTTTCATAAGTTATCTGCTACAAATTACTCATCTGCTTTGGCAGTAACTTAAAGAAAATTTTAAAAGTAAATAAAGTAAACCTGTGATCTTGCTATGACTTTCACTGTTCATCACTAATTACTACCTAACCTTATTACATACTAGCATTGTGACTTTGAGTTTTTGCTTCATTTCTTTAATTGCCTAATCTATAAAATGGAGACAATATGCATACACAGTTCAGTGTCATGAAGACGAAATAATACATTTAAAGACAGGTCTATTTTTCGAATCTAGAAGTGCTTAGTAAGCACCTAGAAGTTAACAATTATCATCTCCAAATTAGAAATAAAAATAAGAGATTCAGAAGTATGAGACTTGTCCAAGATCATCTAGCTCGTAACCAGGCCCAGAATTATAATCTAGGTCCTTTGAGTACCAAGTTCCCCCACATCTTGCCATACATGTGTCCTTTTGGCAAGGCGTGATTCATCATCCATATTGGCTTAAAGTTTGCTTTTTTTTTTCACTGTACTAGGAGAAAGACATGAAACCAAAGCGTCCAATCCACTTGAAAGCTAGCTTACTTCTGTGTTGCCTGTGACGCAAAATGCAATGGGAATATGGATGATTGTCTCACTTTTCATCTAGATGCCTATGTAATGATTTGCATTTGTCTTCACAACAATTAATATAATAGCAACATTATAGACCCATGCCACTCCAAATATGGTAAGGATCAGTAGCATCTTCATCATCTGAAAACTTGTAAAAATGCAGAATCCCAGCCTCCACACCAGATTTATTGAACAATTTGCAATTTTAAAATATCTAGTAGATTTGTTTGTACATTACTATATGAAAAGTAGTGCTATGACCACTCAGTGGAAAATACTTGAAATTTTCAGATTACCTTTTCTGTATGTTTATAGTGAAATTTAAACAAATGTGTCCTATTTGTACATATAAAGATTTAGGCAAGGTTTCATATTGCCCAAGCATTTGGGCGTCTAAATAATAAACTATACACTCATTCTTAGGAGAGAGTCAAAGATTTAGAATTTCTGCATAGCAAATCAGTCTCAAATCACCACACTTATTAATTTCACCTGAGTAGCTGTGGAGCATGATTATAATTATTTTGGCTATGAATATTACATATATATAAATATATTTTCCATTAAATTGTTAAGACAAAGTGAATCGATGATACAGCACATAACTGCATTTAAGAGCTGTGCCAAATTTTTCAATCATTTCTTTTAGACTTCTTCAATGAAGGAAAACTTTGCTAATAATTGAGTATTTCTTTCTCCAGCAAGCAAGCAAATAATTCCATAATAGATACTGATATAGAAAAGTACAGATTCTGGCTGAAGGTGGGTGGTACTATGTGCCCTTTATTTTCTACTATAAAATAATTGTGTAGCTCCTCCATATATTTTAAAAATATCTGTGAAATCCAAATATAATAATAGATCATCATGCAATTATTTATCAGGAGATATTTATTCACTATTTTAGACAGATGTAGCAAAATTTGCATAATTTTGCTGAAAATGAAAGGCTACAATCTAGTGTTTCAGATTCTGCTTTTTTTTTTATTCAGTATGACAGTATCACCTACTAATTTACAGCTTACAAAGTGGCATTAAAATGACCCAGAAACACCTATAGTTTAAATGAAGGAAATTGACATACAAACAAAAATCTGGACTCACTAAACAAAGTGAGATTGATGTTTTAAAAATCTCTTTACATTTTGCTTTTATCTATTCTATTATTTTTCTTTAAAAATTAGCGGTAGATGGACATGGTACCTTTATTTGATTTATTTATTTTAATGTGGTGCTGATGATTGAACACCGTGCCTCACACATTTTAGGCAAGTGCTCTACCACTGAACTATTACTGATGCCCCCCTATGATTTTTTTAAATATATTTTTTAGTTGTAGATGGACATATTACTTTTATTTATTTGTATGCAATACTGAGGATCAAACCCAGTGCCTTGTGCATGCTAGGCAAGCATTCTACCACTGAGCCACAACCCCAGCACCCCCCTATGATTTTTATTTGTAAAATATTTGACAGACTTCAAGCAATGTGCATTATGGGCGTCATGAAATGCTGTAAGTTTAATATATAATTTCTGTTAAGAACAAAATGGATACACACACACATATCCAAATGGAATATACTGCCAAATGAATATACATATTTTTATTTTTAAATTTATCTTAATTGTTACATGAAATCATAAAATTTATATAAAAATGTTGCTCCATATAATGTCTCCATATGTGTATGTATTGTATAATGTTTAAATCATGTTAAACATTATCTCTTCAAACATTTTTTTCTTTACAGTGAAAACTTTCAAAGTTCTTTTTTCTAGCTTTTGGAAATGTACAGTACATCAATGTTATCTGTAGTTACCCCGTGCAATAGCACACCAGAACTTCTTCTATGTAAATGGAACATATTACTCATTGATTAATGTTTCCCCATCCCCATCCCTACTCTCTCTCTGGCCTCTGGAAACTATAATTCAACTCTTAATTTCTATGCTATCTACTTTTTAACTTTCCTCATATGTGCCCGTCTCATTTCACTTAATATGATGATACCTCTCTCATACATGTTGTTGGACATAATGGGATTTCATTATTTTTATGGACAAACACTATTCCATTGTATATCTGTTCCACATTTTCTTTCATCATTCGTAATTTTAAAAAAAAAAATTTTTAGTTGCATATGGACACAATATCTTTATTTATTTTTATGTGGTGCTAAGGATCGAACCCAGTACCTCACGCATGTGAGGCAAACGCTCTACCACTGAGCTACAATCGCAGCCCCTCATCATTCGTAATTTGATAGATACTTAGGTTGTTTCCATATCATGGCTATTGTGAATAATGCTGACAAGCATGTGGGAATTCATACATTTCTTATACATGCTGATTTCATTTCCTTTGGATATATACCCAGAAGTGGGAATGCTGGATAACATAATAGTTTCATTTTTATATTTTTAGGGAACCCCCATACTATTTTACATAATGACTCTATTTTTACATTCCAACCAACAGTATGTAAGGGTTCCCTTTTCTCTACTCCCTTGACAGAACTTGTTATCTTTTGTCTTTTTGATAATATCCATTCTAAGTAATGAGGTGATATCTCCTTGTGGTTGACTTGCATTTCCTTGATAATTAGCTTGTTTCATATGATTGTATGTCTTTTTTGAGAAATATATGTTAAGTTCTAATTGCCTATTATTTATTTATTTATTTATTTATTTATTTTTACTACAGAGTTTTTGGAGTGTCTGATGTATTCTGGATATAAGCTCCTTTTCAGTCATATAGTTTACAGATATTAGTTTCTATTCTGTAGGTTGTCTCTGCATTCTGTCAATTACTTCCTTTGTTCTGCAGAAATTTTTTAAATTGATGTAATTCTATATCTTTTTGTCTCTTGTTTCCTGTGAGTCAGTTATCTTGTCCAAAAACTAATACTCATGCCAATGCCCTGAAGCAGTCCCCTTACATTTTTATAGTAGTTTCATGTCTTACATTTAAGTACTAAATCCATTTTGAGTTGATCTTTGTCCTTGGTATTTTGATAGGGATTGTATTGAATGTGTAAATCACTTTGGGTAGTATAGGTATTTTAACTATATTTATTCTTCCAGTTCATGCACGTGGAATATCTTTCTATTTTTGGTGTCTTCTTCAATTTTATTCATCAATATTTTATAATTTTCATTTCAGAGACCTGTCACTTCTTTGGTCAAATTTATTTGTAGGTATTATAATTGTTTTATCTACTATAAATAGAACTTTTTTTTATTTCTATGTCAGATGATTTGCTATTGGCAAATAGTAACACTACTGTGTTTTTTATGTTGATTTTGTATCCTGCAACTTTGATGAATTCATTTGTTCAAATAGTTTTTTGGTGTAATTTTGGGGTTTTCTATATAGAAGATCATGTCATCTGAAAACAGTGACAATGTAACTTCCTCTCTCCTAATTTGTGTGCCCTTTATTTCTTTCTCTTGTCTGATTATTCAGTCTAGGACTTCCTACTCATTTGCTAAGTAACAGTGTTGAAAGAGGGCATTCCTGTCTTTTTCCAGATCCTAGAAAGCTTTCAACATTTCTTCATTCAATGTTACATTATCTGTTAGCTTATTATAAAGGACTTATTTTATATCAATGTACATTGTTGAAGTATGTTCCTTCAGTACATAATTTGGTCAGTGTTTTCATCATGAAAGGATGATGAATTTTATTAAATGCTCTTTCACTGTCCATTGAGATATCCATATGATTTTTGTCCTCCATTTTCTTTTTTGATATTTTTTAGTTGTCAATGGATCTTTATTTTATTTTTTTATATGCGGTGCTGAGAATCAAACCCAGTGCCTCACACATGCTAGGCAAGCACTCTGCCACTGAGCTACAACCCCAGCCCCACTCCATTTTCTTGAAGTGGTATATTATTGTAAAGAAACAAAAGGAGAGACCAAGGCAAGATGCAGAGACAAAATAGCTGCTCATTCAGGCTGCCGGCTTTGTTCATATCAATAGGTTACATTAGGTCACTGGCATCATTAGTACATTATTGTTCATTGTATCATTAGGCAGGTTACAAAGTCAGCAACATTATGCAGCTTATTCCTCAGTTACATACTAAGTTGCAATGTGCAATGTTAGGAGCTTTGTGTAGATTTTAAGAAAGTCCATTGTTCAAAATTACTGTTATGTGGACAGGTTCAGGAGCAGCAGAACTTGCTGAAACATTGTGGTTGTCTATCCAGAGTTCTTCTATTCCCTGGAACTGAGTGTCTGAGATCAAGGCCGAGGCTGGCTGATAAGACTCTAGCACAGAGCCTCCTCATGGAGGTCATTACCATAGCAGCTAGGCATACTGCACCTTTCTACAGAAACTTTCCCAGGCACTGAGCATGTCACGGCCATGAAGTCATCAGAGGCCCCAATGTCAGGCACTATTCTCCTATTCTCTGTCATAGCTCTCAACAGCCAGAGAAGACTCATTGTCCTGTATATTTCCATAGTCAGAACTCTTACATATTATGGTTTGGATATGTATCCATTGAACCATCCTTGCATTTGTAGGATGAAAGACACATAACCATGGTAAATAATATTTTTGACATTTGTTTTTCTTATTTTTAATATATTTGGTACTTGGGATTGAACTCAGGGTCAGTTGACCACTGAGCCAAATTCTCAGTACTTTTTATTTTTTATTTTGAGATAAGGTCTTGCTAAGTTTCTGAGGGTCTTGCTAAGTTGCTGAGGCTGGCCTTCAAATTGGGATACTCCGGCCTCTGCCTCCCAAGTGTCTGGAATTACAGGTGTGTGCCACTGAACGAGGTTTGAATAATCTCTTCAATGTGCTGTTGGATCTGGTGTGCTAGTTTTTGTTGGGGATTTTTGTCTCTGTTCATCAACAATATTGGCTTGCAGTTTTCATTTTTGTTGTGTCTTTGTTTTTAGGTATCAGGATCATTCTGACCTCCTAGAATGTGTTGGGAACAGTTTATTCCTCTTATTTCTTTTTTTTGGGAATAATGTAAGAGTTGATATTAGCCCTTCCTTTGATGTATGATGAATTTTAGCAATGATACTATCTGATCCTGGACTTTTCATTGATGGGAAGCTTTTTATTATGGATTCATCTCATTACTTGTTATTAGTCTGTTCCAGTTCTTTCTTTATAATCAGTCTTTGTAATGTATGTGTGTCTAGGTATTTGGCCATTTCTTCTAGGTTATCAATTTTTTGGCATATAGTTTCTAAATAATCTCTAATGAGCCTTTGTAATTCTATGTTGTCAGTGGTAATATTTCCCTATTCATCTCTGATTTTATTTGAGTCTTCTATCTCCTTTTCCTAGTCTAGCAAATGGCTTCTATATATATTTTTTCTTTTCAAAGAACCAGTTCTTTGTTTTATTGATCTTTTGTATTTTTTAAATCAGCATTTTATTTATTTCTATTTTGATCTTTATTATTTCCCCCTTAGTAATTTGGTGTTTGAATTGTTCTTGTTTTTCTAGTTTATTTTTTTAAAAAATATTTTTAATTGTAGGTGGACACAGTACCTTTATTTTATTTATCCATTTATGTGGTGCTAAGGATTGAACACAGTGCTTCATACATGCGAGGTGAGTACTCTACCACTAAGCCACAACCCCAGCCCCTTCTTCTAGTTTCTTGAAATACTTTAATAGGTTATTTGGAATCTTTTTGCTTTTTCAGTGTAGGTGTGGATTGCTATAAACCTTCATTATAGTACTGTTTTATTAAATTTTTAAATTTTTAAATTTTCTGTATTCCATAGGTTTGGGTATGCCTCCATTCTCATTTGTTTCAAGAAGTTTAAAATCCCCTTCTTAATTTCTTCCTTGATACATTGCTTGTTCAAAAGTAAGTTATTTAATTTCCATATAGTTTTATAATTTTCATAGTTTTCTTGTTATTGATTTCTAATGTTATTACATCTTAAGAATGATACTTGATATGATTTTAAATTTAAAAAAATTTTGAGAGCTTTTCTTTTTTGTGTGATCTAATATCCACACTTCACTCAAATTTCCTCACTTTTTAAAAACTTAATGCACTATTTTCTGTTCCAGACACCCATCAAGAATTTTTTTTTTTGTACCAGGGATTGAACTCAGGGGTACTCAACCACTGAGCCACATCCCCAGCCCTATTTTGTGTTTTATGTAGAGACAGGGTCTCACTGAGTTGCTTAGTGCCTCGCCGTTGCCGTTTGCTGAGGCTGGCTTTGAACTCACCACTCTCCTGTCTCAGCCTCCCAAAGTGCTGGGATTACAAGCTTGAGCCACCGCACCTGGCAAGAATTTCTTGTTACATTTATGTTTCTATTTCAGTAAATTTTGCCTGTGAAAATTTTTTATACTTTCCTTGATTTTGATGGTGTAAACAGTTTTGAGGAGTCTTAGCCAGGTATTTTATGGAATTCCCCTTTATTTTAATTTGCCTGGTATTTTCCCTCATACTTAGACTTGGGTAATTGATTTTAGGAGGAGTAGAAAAGGTAAAATGATATTGTTGAGAGTTGTTTTGTGGCCTGGAGAATGTTCCATGTACTGATAAGAATAAATGTGTATTCTGAAAGTGTTGGATTGAATGCTCTTTAGATATCTGTCATGCCCATTTATAATAGAGGATTATCTGTTTTTGTCTGTTTGTTTTTCTGTCTGGATGATCTTTTCCTTTGCTGAAATGGGTTGTTAAAGTCCCCAACTATCTTTCCTTTTATACCTATTAATATTGGTTTGTATATTTGGATACTCCAATATTGGGCACATGTATATTTAGAATTGTAATTTCCTCTTGCTTAATCAACACTTTTATTACATAATAACATTCCTTGTCTCTTTTTACTGCTCTTTTTACTGTGATTCAGTCTCTTTCATCTAATATAGGTATAGCTACACTTTCTTTTTTATTGCATCAATTTGATATGTCTTACATAGAATTTGGTAATACATGCTTTTGAAATATATTTTCTAGTATCAAATTCCATATTTTAAAATGCAGTTATCTATACTATGATAGAAAACTGCCGGGCGCGGTGGCTCAAGCCTGTAATCCCAGCACTTAGGGAGGCTGAGACAGGAGAATCGCGAGTTCAAAGCCAGCCTCAGCAATGGTGAGGCGCTAAGCAACTCAGTGAGACCCTGTCTCTACATAAAACACAAAAAAAATAGGGCTGGGGATGTGGCTCAGTGGTCGAGTGCCCCTGAGTTCAATCCCTAGTACCAAAAAAAAAAGAAAACCACCCAAAGCATATTGTTTGATTCAATCTATATAAATATATTATACACATCCATATTTATATATATTATAATAACTTTATGCCTGTAGTGATTGCAATCTTTAAATGCTTATATATATTAGAATAAGTAAATGCTGCATGCTATAAGTAGGTTCCATAGTTGCTTACTTGAGCACTTCCAGAATGACAGGCTGGGCTATATGGTGATTTTATGTGGTCAAAATTAAAATTCCTTCCCTTAGGATGTATAGTTTTTAAGAAAGAGAAAGGGAAAATGCCAAAGACAAATTGTATGTAAAGAAAACTTTAGTAAGAGAAATAGAGCATAAACTCAGTTTTGAGAAAATATATTCAAATTATTAATTTCTTTCATCAACAGCATGGCAAAGATTTCATGTACATTATCTCATATAATTTGATCAAATACTTTGAGAGAGGCTACCAAGACATATGGGTAGTTGCTATTTTGCCGAGGAGGAAATACACTGAGAGGTTAACAGATATGTCCAATCATATGGCCAGTAAATAACACACTAAAATTAAATTAATATTATCTTGATTTAGTTTCACATGTTTTTGCTATACTACATTGCCTTTCTAAATGCTAAGTAGTTGTGCAGATGATAAGTATCATTCAGTAATGCTTTACTTTTTGAGAACCTAAAACCAGTATTTTTATAGTTCCAAAAGTAAAACTATGTACACACTTACCCTTCCTCTAAATTTACATGTGAATTAAGAAGTTTATTTCTAAGTATGATGCAATTTGATCAGTTGAGAACAGGTTAAAACCTTGTTGAGGCTAGGCATGGTTGCTCCCACCTGTAATCCTAGTGATTTAGGCAACTGAGTCAAGGAGGATGGTAAGTTCAAAGTCAGCTTCAGCAACTTAGCAAGGCCTTAAGCAATTTAGCAAGACCCTATTTCAAAAGAAAATATAAAAATGGTCTGGGTGTGTGACTCAGTGGTTAAGTACCCTTGGGTTCAATCACTGGTACCATAAACAAATAAACAAAAAAACCTTGCTGGGTTGTTGCAAATGTCATTTAAATATCAACATATTTACAGTTCTGCTCCAAGTACTAATAATACTTTACAGAGGAGGGAAAGGTAGAAGAAAGGATAGGAAAGATAATTTTAAGTGTTCATTGTGTCATAATTACATACAAGTGCTGTCTTACGTTTTCATTGGTTTCCACAGCATCACACAAATTTTTTAGAAAATCTTGTGTTCTACTGATTTTACAGATGAACAAACTAAGACTCAAGGTCACACAGTGAATGGAACCAGAACTAAAATTATCACCTGTGCACTCCTAGTACAGTATTTTTACCAACACGTTCAAAATGAATCTTTTATCATAGTGTCCTACCTTAAAAGGACAGTGAAAAATCACAAAGGAAAATCCAAGCTGCCCTAGTATTTCGAAACACTGTGGTATGCAAGTTGTTAATAGAATAATTAAGTATGGGCGTTTAGTAGAAGTATTGATACAATATTGTATTTTTAGAAGGTGAAAAATTCTAGTATGTTGGCATGTAAGAATTAATTCTTTCAAGTAGGATTTGAGCTCCCACTGTTGCTAGGCACTATTCTAGGCTGAAAGGATAAATTAATGAACACAACAAAGACACTCTCAAGGAGGCTAAGTCAGGAATGTGGAGGGTGTTTTTGCAAACAGATACTAATCAACCAAACAAAAATTAAGCTAGATAATTAGCTTTTCAATTGTAGATGGTGATAAACTCTTTTTTAAAAAAATATTTTTCATTGTGAATGGACATAATACCTTCACTTCATTTATTTATTTATTTATTTTATGTGGTGCTGAGGATTGAACCCAGTGCCTCACACATGCCAGGCAGGCACTCTACCATTGAGCAACAGGCCCAGCCCTGGTGATAAACTCTTTAAAACTAGGTAAACTGTGAAATTTCTAAATAGCAAATAAGTTTCATATAGGGAAATTATGAAATCATGAGATTTTTTAAAAGCAAATATCTTTATGGAATTGTAAAAGAACACAATTCTGCTGTAAATATATGTTGATATTCTTCTAACACATACACACATACACACACACACATGTATATATAATATTTATCAAAGGGGACCACTGAAGTTGAATTCTAGGATAGTGGATAATCAAGGCTTGCATAGGTGTCAGTTTTACTATTCACAGGGTGACTGGATTTCTAATCCCATCGGTTGAATTTACTCTTGAAATTTATAATAGATTTATTTGTAGTTCTTCATGAACTGTTGACACAAAAGCAGTTACATGAATTCTTCCTTTACCATCTGTAACTAAATTATTTTAGTTAAAATTCAAGTACATAGCAGAAGTTCTCATGCCCGTAAGATATATTCTCCTAAGCCAATTCATGAAGCAAGCAAACACAATGAAATTAATTAGATTATTTGTTTTAAGGGAAAATTTCATAAACAATCTCAGTTCCCCATATGAGAAATTTATGCACTTAGATTAACTTTCATTAAGATATAGACTCTAAATTATTTCAAATAAGTTAATAAAATGTTACTCCAAATGAAATGAAAAATAGGAATTTGGAGTTCATGTGCTATTTAGACGCAGTCTTGTGAATGGGGTGAAACTTAATATATGTTTAATTATCTAGTGATACATAGTAATGACTAGGCTATAAAAATTATCTCTAACTTCATTCCATTACTATATTTTATCTATGGCATATGTAAAAATGGGTAGAACAATGTTCATATGTAATAAATGCTCACTTAATATTAAAAAACATTAAAACCATTCCACCTCTGTAAGACTAATATCTGAAAAAATAAATTCTCCAAACATGTTTCAGTATTAATACAATAATAATCATTGCAGTTGTATCATGAAGACCAATTATGTCCCGCACTCATTCCTGGATCAGATGACCCCATCCTCACGGCATTCTCATTTCCATTCCAAAGATAAAGAAACTGAGACAAACAAGTGAATTAATATGTCCAACCTCACAAAGCTAGCAGTGGAAAGCCCAGTACAGGGAAGAAAGAGCATGACTTTATTCTATGTCCTGAAGATGAATGCTCCCTCTATCACTTATGAGAATAAGACCGTGCATATGTTTTACTTCATTTCTTAAAGCCTTAAATTGCTCACTCGTAAATGAAGTTGCTATAGATTTGAAAGTGTTGGTGTGAGAATTAAAGTAGGCAAAGAATGCAAATTTCCTAAGGCCATGTCTAGAATATAGTAGATGCCTAACATGTTAGTTTTCTTTTCCCTCTCCTCCTCTTCCAACCTTTCTCATTCCCCAAGGTTAAAGAAATTTAAAAGATATGAAGAATAAAATTTTTAAAAATATTAATATGTTCATGGAGAACTCAACACAAAAATTTAAATTCGTAGTGCAACTCTACAAAGTATAATAGAGGTAGTTTAAGCAAACATAATTTGTGAATATTTGGCATACTTTAAATTTTAAAATCCCTCTCAAGAACATGGTATTTCTCCTGTTAACAATTGTCCATCAATTATGGTATTTATTCATGTGAAACCTGTGCATTCCTTGTTTAAATTCTGGCATTTTGTGAGTAGAATTCTGTCCTTCATTTTAATTGCTATTACAGTACATGAGAAAGATATTTTTATTTTCTTGTTTTTCATTTTATATGCAATCATCTAAACTCTCATATTAGGTCTCAGTTTCTCAGATGATGTTCATAGATTTTAGAGTTATATAATAATATCAACTGCAAACAGTTTTGTTTCTTCACTTTACCTCTTTCATTAGTGATGCAGAATTTAATTGCATCTGTTACAAATTGCCAAACAGATCATACTGTATAAAATGATATAAATGTATCTTGATGGGTGCTATGATTGCCTCTGATTTTTATTTTCATTGCAATCTTGTTCAGTGTTTTCCACGGTGAGTAAGCATTTCTTTTATAATTAAAAAAGCCACTATATTGTGTTTTTTAAATTCTTTGTTCTGTTTTTAATCTGGTGGTTTCAGTTGCTGTTTATAGTCCTTAATCAAATTTCTAGGGTCTAGAGACTTTTACTTACTAGATGCCTCTCTTCCTGCTACTTCACACTTCAAAGGTCAGATTATTATTATTTCTTCTTCCTCCTCTTCTTCTCCTCCTCCTCCTCCTTCCTTTTACTCCTGCAGACTCTGCACATTTTGAGGATGTTTATTTTTTTTAAATCATGAGTTAAACAATTATAAAAGATGTGATTTCCAAGGTTCTGTAAATGCACTGCTTGCCTTTTTATTTTTAGGAGTATACATATAATAAAGTTCAGACATCTTAAATGCAGAGGTGGATAAATTTTTGTATGTGCATACATACCATCATGCAGTGGTGCAATTCCCTCCTACACAAGGTCTAACCATGCTCTAGTATCCTCTCTCATGCCTGTCCTACTCAAAACACTCCAGAGTTAACAAATCACTATCACAAAGGATTACTTTTGCTTTTTCTTGAACTTCATGTACAACAGTGTATAATTGAACATGTCACTATAATAAATGTGATAATAGTGACCGTATTATAAGTGCATCAAATAGAAGCTAAATACTGGAATGGAATCCATTGTTATCCATTAAAATTCATGTAAAAGTTTTTTTTTTTTTTTTTTGTACTGGGAATTGGACTCAGGGATACTCAACCACTGAGCCACATCCCCAGCCCTATTTTGTGTTTTATGTAGAGACAGGGTCTCACTGAGTTGCTTAGCACCTCGCCCTTGCTGAGGCTGGCTTTGAACTCACGATTCTCCAGTGTCAGCCACCCAAAGTGCAGGGATTACAGGCATGTGCCTGGCTAAAGCTCTTTTTTGAATAGTCGGAATTTCTAGTTTCTGGTTCTTCTTTAACTTCTGTTCCCATATCCCTTCCCTTATAGAATTTTATAAAAATGTTAATACGCTATACTTATATACTAGAAAGGCTTTTGTTGCTAACCCTGTCATACTGTGTAACAAAATGTGTGTGTGTATACATATATATACACATTTATCTTTTTATATATATATATTTTATATATATCTTTTTATATATCCTTTTATAATGCTCAACATTAAAACATTTTTCTAGATTGGATTGTTATTGTTCATATAGCATTGACTTTAAAACCCTAAAATATATAAATATTTAATACATTATTATTAAATTTATGCAGTTTTAAATGTATTTGTAAATGAAATTGATTTTGTAAATAATTTGTATTTATGTATTACTACTGCCTATTGGTGTAAAGAGAGAGTTCATCAAGTCTATTGCTTTTGTTGTTTTGTTGATGTAATGTAGGAATTTATTCACTACATGGACATGCAAGTAGTTTTATAGCGATGCCATTCAATTCTTTAACTTCCTTCAGCATTATATGCCAAAAATCACATAGGTATCTATCATCAAGAATGACTTTTTAATGACCTACAAGCTGATAATTGGATTGAACATGCTTTTGGTTTGGGGAAATCAGAGAATTAGAAGTAGCCTGAACTGAAAACATGTTTGTTCCGAAACATTGCAGTCCAACTAGACATCAGTGTTTCTAATTGTCCTCTCTTTTGACTCCTTGGAATTTTTTTGGGGGGGTACTGAGATTGAACTTACACTGAGCCACATCTCCAGCCATATTTTGTATTTTATTTAGAGACATGGTCTCAATGAGTTACTTAGCACCTCGCTGTTGGTGAGGCTAGCTTTGAACTTGAGATCCTTCTGCCTCAGTCTCCAGAGCTGCTGGGATTACAGGCATGTGCCACCGTGTCTGATGACTCCTTGGAATTTTTATTCTTCCCTGAAAGCTTTATTGAGGCATAATTTACATATCAAAAATCCTTCCACTGTCAGTGTATAATTCATTGATATTTAATAAATGTATAGAATTGTGCAGCCATCACTATAATCTAGTTATAGAACATTTCCATCACACTCCCCATTTTTTTTTATTTTTTCCTTATGTCTGTTTGCTCTCAATCACTGTTTCTGACCAAGTCCAAGCAATCACCTGTTCTGCTTTTGCCTATATATATTTACCTTTCATGGAGATTTCATGTAAATGTAACCATACAACATTTACATACATTTCATGTAAATGTAACCACAAAATACAATGTATTTTGTGTCAAATTTCTTTGAGCAAAATGCTTTTCAACATTCATCTATATTGTAGCATTACTTATAGGTTGTATACCCTGAAACAATCACCATAAATCAAGCTTTAAGAAGTATGCTTTCCTTCTGGAAAAATGGGAGAATGGTAAAGGGGAAAAATACCAATGGAAGTTGAAGAATTAGTTGTATTTTTTTTTAAATACAGCTCTTACTTATGCACCCTTGGGAAGTCTTCATGTATGGTCAAGGATGCATATAGTCCAATTTGAAGAAAACTGGACTAAAATATGCAGGTGTACCCAATAGTGTGGATTTAAATATGGTATTCAAAAGGTATTGTGATAATTTGCTGTGAATCAGTTTCCTGATGTAAAATGAACATAATAATATCAACCTTACAATTTTGTTGTGGAAAATGGAGAACCTGAGCATTTTGAGGAGAGGATTTAAATTAGTGTCAAGATATTTCAGATCCCACTCAGTTACTGATAATGCAATGCTTTTTGGCCAAGATATTTCATTTGACATCATCCCAACTCTTCCACATTGTAAGGGATCTATCTGGGGTCTTTCCTGGCATTAGTCTTAGGATCCAAAGATCTCCTTTCATGGTAATGAAGCTCTGTCTTTATTTAAATACTGGTACAAAAAGATATACTTGAGGGCTGGGGCTGTAGCGCAGTGGTAGAGCGCTTGCCTAGCATGCGTGAGGCACTGGGTTCGATCCTCAGCACCACGTATAAATAATAAATGAATAAAATAAAGATCCATCAATATCTAAAAAAAATATTAAAAAAAAGATATACTTGAAACTTGGAGTTTTAATAACTGAGTCCCAAGATTGCAATCTATACTACTTTGAGAGTGAAGGTATTTTATATTAAAAACATTACGAAGACAATATCATTAAATTGATTTTTAAAATGAATGAATTTTATTTAATTGAAACACACTTGGTTTTGTCACATTACTGTAGAAACCCCTAATCTCTGCAACCCCTCCCATCTACTCCTAGGCTCCCAAAGCAAATAGATGGAGACAAATTATGTCACAATTCTGCTACTCAACCCATTGTATCAATCAATTCTTTTAGGCTTTCAGTTTGTATTTAACCTGATAAATTGTCAAGAATAATGAGTCCTGAGGAAACAGAAGAACTGAGCATTCTTTTAAAAAAATTCTAATAATTATACCTTCTTGATAAACCTAAGATATATTCAGGAAAATGGGGTGGGGATAGGGAAAAAGTCTTCCAATTCTCTGCAGGGAAGCTGATTTTAATTAAATGGATTTTCTAATCATAACTAAGATGAATTGAAGCCTCAGAAATAGCGTCAGAATTGTTGCCTAGCAAAAGGGGACTTTAATGTGCTGCTGCACCTAGATAGAATAGCAGTGTTCCTAGAGACCAATCATCATTGGAAGAACTGCTGCTGCTGTTGCTGCTTCTTTCCCACAGTAGCAAAAGAGGCAGACAAATAAGATACATGAATAGTAATTACTCTTGAAAACTCCAAAGAGAGGAATGCAGCTGAATAAGCTACTGACACACATTTTCAGAGTCATGTCTAAGTAGTAGACATACAGTATTTATCACTAAAAGGAAATACTTCTCTGTAACAATGCTAAGGTGACACCAACAAAATTAATTCCTTTTCCCATTACTTAGCTTGATTTCACATTCACTGTCCCTTAAAGTTATACCAGCAAATCCCTTTCTTAGTTGTTCAGCCATTCTGTCCATCCCTTAAAGATTGTCTAGTTATAGTTTTTCAATCCCTGATGAAGCATTCCAGGTGTCTGCAATACTGTCTGTTCAGAGTATATGTTTTGAGCATTGAAAAGGCTCTGTATCCAGGCCCAGGAAGGCCACATTATTCTTGAGAATTCTCTACAAATACTTTCTCCAAGGTCATTTTTATCTGCCCATGTTCCCAAACTTTATATCCCAGATAACAGTTGACAGTAGGAGTAGAAGAAAGTATGGGATCATGTGATATGGCACATTTTCCCCTGCAGACAAGGAATCAATTGTATCTAAATTATAGTTCATTTAATTGGCAGTTTCGATTAAGAAAGAATACCAACACACATAATAAGAGATGTGGAATAAAATAACTTAATTTTAACCTAAACATTAAAAAATCTTTCTATTGTGGAATATTTCAATTATATCTAAAAATAGAGGGATTAGTATAATTAACCTCCATTCACATATCACTTATCCTCAATAGCTATAGTTTTATGACCAAAGTTGTCCTCTTCATACGTTATTTTCCTATCCTTACTGATAGAATGATTTGAAACAAATCCAAGACATTTTGTTTTATCCATAAATATTTCAGTATGCATTTCTAAAAGGACTCAACCCAGTGTTATCATCAAACTTAAAAAACAATATTATTAAATAATGAATTCAAATGTTATTGATTATAACATGATTACTGTTTCTTAAATGTTATTATGAACTGGACTGATCAGGGGATTATCTTAAAAGATTCTGACTAAGTAGATGTAGGGTAGAGCCTGAGATTATATATGAATGACAAGTTCCCAGATGATACCAATATTCTGGTCTAGGACCATACTGGATTTAAAAGATCATATAATTTTTTAATGTTAGAATGTTTCTGTTTAGAGATTAATGTACTGGAAGATGTAAGAGAAATCATAACATTATTTTTGATCATTCATTTACTCCAAAAATTCACTTGGGTGTATACCTGGCTCTGTGCTGGGCACTGCAGATCAGGGACGTTGGTGAAATATAGACTCTCTTCATCTCTGATCAGCTAATGGCTTTCCTAAAGGACAGAAAGTAAAGCTATACAATATGTTCATATTGAATTTCTGCCCACCTATCTCTTATGTGCACAAATTCATAATATGGTATGTTTACCATTTATGAGAGTTGATGTATTAGTTGTCTGTGGCTGCTTTAGCAAAGTACCAATAATTTGGTGCCAATACCAACAAATTTATTCTCTATTTTATTTTATCTTATTTATTTATTTGTTTTGGTACCAGGGATTGAAATTGGGGGTACTTGACCATTAAGCCACATCCCCAGCCCTATTTTGTGTTTTATGTAGAGACAGGGTCTCACTGAGTTACTTACTTCACCGTTGTTGAGGCTGGCTTTGAACTTGCAATTCTCCTGTCTCAGCCTCCCAAAGTGTTGGGTTAACAGGAGTGTGCCACTGTGCCTGGCTATTGTCTCAATTTTAGATGCTAGAATTGTGAAATCAATTTCACTGTACTGAAATCATGATGCTGTATAGGCAAGTTCACATGCCCTTTGTAGACCCTGGGGAGAATTCCTTCCTTGACACTTCTGCTGACTGCTGACATCCTATGGCATTCTTTGCCTTGTGGTTGTATCACTTTGCTGTGTTAGTTTTATTATTACAAATTACACACATGGCCAGTGGTCCCTCTACATTTTATTATGTTTTAATTATGACTCTGGATTTGAAAACATCATCATCCTAGATTCATAAGGGAGAGAGAAGTGTAAATTCATGCAGTTCTTGAAATTGATGTGATCATCTCTTCTCTTAATTGTGGAATATCTGCAAGAACAATGTCAATTGTATAACCAATTAAAAAACATTATCATTTCATTTTAAAATAGAAGACTCAAGTATGCTTCCCAATTTACCAATACTCTGATCAAGTTACAGAATATTACTAGCAGTCTAGTGGCTACCCATGTTCTCCCTTTCAGTTATTACTGAGTAATAGCATAAAATAATGTCATCAGAGTTTCTAATAGAATAGACAATTTTTCCAGACTTACTTTTCTATAAATGGCATCATATAATATTGTTTTGTGTTTGCATTTTGCCATTTAGTTTTATGTTTGTAAAAATCCATATTTTTGCAGTTAGCTATAGATCACTCATTCCTATTGCTAAATTGTATACACTTTGTGAATACACCATTATTGATTTATGTGTTCTGTTGATGGATATTCAGATTTCAATTTTTAGCCATTACTTATGGTGTTGTTAGGAGCATTCTAGAAGAAAGATATCCTTCAATGAAAGTATGTCTACATTTACATACCTAGAAGGGCAGTAGCAGGGTCATAAAATATGCATATGTTCACATTTAGTAGTAGATACTGCTAAAGTGTTTGTACCAATTTACTTTTCCACCAGCAATATATACAAGTTTCAACTTCTCTTCAGTCTTGTTAACACTTATTTTTTTTTGTTTCTTCCCATTCTTCTGAGTGTGTAGTGGTATTGTATTGTGATTTTACTTTATGTTATCCTGGTCATTGATGAAGTTGAGAATTTTTTGTGTGTTTATTGTGGTTATTTGGATAGCCTCTCTGAGGAATCTGTTCAGGACTTTTGCTCATTTTCTGTTAGGTTTTTAAAATTCTTTTTCTTTATACATTTTAGATAAATCCTATGACAAATAAATGTGCTAGAGTTATCATCTGCCATTCATTAATTCACCCTTTTACTACCTCCATGGTGTGTTTTGATAAACAGAGGGTTGTGATACAATTTTAATGTATGGTAATTGCTTTATGGATTATACTTCATGGAAATGCAGGAAATACCGAACCATAGCTTTTCCACATGGTGTTCCCTTTGCCTAGAATATATTCCTCCCCTCTTCCTTAACTATTTAAAAAAAATTATACCTCTTTTCTCAGTTTAAGCCTCACCCATAAGTTACATTAAGACTTGCTTTAGCTTCTTGGTTCTCCCTTAGCTTCTTCCCCTCAAATTTCTTCCTCTGATATAGTTGTATCATTGTTGTCATTCTTTTTTTTCATTCTTATTTGGATGCTTCCCGAGATAAAGGATTATTTCATTCTTGGTGCTCATTGTCTCCAATGCTTAGCTTCTAGTTATGATAGCTAAAATTCATTGAATACCAGGCAATGTTCTAAGCTCTTTAAGTATACATATTATTTCTCTTTTATTCTTACAAGTCTCTGAGGTAGGTACTGTATAATTCTCCTCATTTTATAGATTGAGACCCTGCAACACAGAAAAGTTAAAATATTTTTCCCATCCGCACATACAGCTAGTAAAAGAGTGAATAGAGACAGGGCTTAAAACTACTTAGTATGATTTCAGAAACATACTCTTAGCTACTATGCTGTACCTTTATGGAAAACAAGTAATAAATATGTATTGAATGAAGGAATTAGAACAAGAAAGTGCCATACAAATAATGTAATTATGCTGATTTAGTTTAAGAATGTGTGTGTTGGTGTCAAGAGATGAAGTGTCTTGTCCATGATATCACTGCTAAGAAATGCTAGAATTATGCTAAAATTCTAAGTGTTATAACTATTAGTTCAATATTCTTTTTCCTGCTCCATGTTCTGGACCTCTGATTTCAAAAAGATGCCATTTACTTCTTTGTAAAACCCTGCTAAGTTCTGCTGCTTTCAAAAGATAATCATGGCACAAGCCATTTTTAGTGATAAAAACTGTAACTTAGATACATGGCATGACAGCTAAACAAATTGCATGAAACCATAGACTCGCAGACTTATCTATAGAATCATATTGTTATAACTGAGTAAACCTAATATCCTCTGCAAGGTGAAAATTGCAAAGGCTTTGAAATATCTGAATGTTTTTCATTGTGAGACCATACTGAAATTTTTATTTTCATGTGCTTATTTGGCATTATGGCCAGATTTAAGGCAGAATTGGTGTATGCTGCCCTCATCTGCTTTAGTGCTATTCTTCTTTCCCCCATGGAGGCCAAATACTGCCCATTGTTCATGTCTAGAAAGATACATTCTGGTTGCTAACTAAGCCTGCTTTAATATAGCTTATATATTGACAGCTATTTCCTATTTTTGACTTTGTATTTTCATCAAATACAAACTTGTATCAGGGAGATCAACTGGGAACAGCTTTGGAAAGAGTTGACTCTGGTAAATACACTGATTTAACTAATATTTTCCCATTGACTTTCGTTTTCTACCACTGTTTCTCATGCTGTGTGGTGAGACAGTAGCCTATAACATTCTGCAATACATCCTAGGACTGTAATGAAACACGAGGAAAAAAGCACTAATTAAGACAAGAAAGAGAAAAAATAAAGCAAGATAGCAAGAAATCATACATTCAGTTCAAAACACTGCAATTTTCCTTGATTTCTAATTCATCATACTATGACAAAAGATCAGAAACTTGCTTTCTGTTTTTATCATAGACTATACTAGATCAAATAATGGTATTTGATTATTGCAATTTCTGAACATTAGAAATATTCTTCATGGACTTTCAGAACTGAATTTATTAAAGTGGTGATTTGTATAAGGTAAACCTATATTTATCATCAAAGTCTTGCTGTGTTAAAATCTAATCCTTTATAGAATATGCATCACATAATTACATAAAATAAGCGAATCTAGCTTCCAAGGCTATTATGCTTGAATTTATTATTCTCTCTATTGTGTGTAAGTGAAGTAAATTTTTTATAGGAATATTAGTCTTTCTGCTGCTCATTCCTTTATCTTCACTGCCCTTCAAAGTCTATGATCTCGGGCTGAAACTAAATAGGATGATAATTTTTAAATTATGGATAAGTACAAAAGTATAAAATATAAAGAACTCCCATGTATACCTACCCCAAGTTTAGCTGATATCAACTAAAAATCAAATTTTTTTCAAATGTTGTTCTACATTTCTCCTCTTTGGATTATTTTGGATCAAATCCCAGTTATATTAATTGATTCACAAAATATTCATTGTGTATGTATGGATAAAGGAACACTTTTTGTAAGACAGAAACCAATAACATTATCACAAATAAAAAACAAAAACTTTATATCAGACATCCAGCTGATGTTTGCATTTTCCCAGATGTTTTATATTTTTTTCATGATTGTTTGAATTCTGATCCAAACAAGTCCAACCAAACATTGCATTTGTTTACAAATTTATAAATTTTCCTTCACTGTTTTTTCCCCCTGAAAATCGTTTTGAAGAACCAAGATTTTTGTCTCATTTTGGATTTTACTGATTACATATTTAGAAAAAACATGTTCATCCACAGCATTACTTAAACATGACAGTTCAATCTGGAAGCTTCATCAGATACAGATTTGTTTGGCTTTAATTTGTTATACTTAAAAAACAAGTATTACCTTACAAAGTAAGTAACTTAATATTAATAATTGAAATGAGGTGTTATCAGTTGATCTCTACATTTTGAAATTTTCATTATTTTATTAGAAAATTAAAATTGTTCATATTCTGAATTTGATTATTTCTTTTATTAACAGGCATTATAAATTTATCAAAGAAGTTCTTTTAAGGTGAACATTTCTTGTCAACTATTTGGTTACTGGATGTATAGTTCATTGAAGAAAGTCTGGATAAATGCTTGATTCCAGAGATGACCATTGTGTTTTGTAATTAAGATCTAAATTAAAAATCTCACATTTATTCACTTAGTTACCATTTCCAGTTCTCTTCATTTCTTTGGGTAGATGGAGGTTTCCTTCTGGTGTAATTTTCTTCCTATCTGAAGAACTTCCTTTATTTTTTCTTATAGTACAGGTCTGCTGGTGATGAATTCTTTCAGCTTTTTTGTCCAGCGTCATCTTTATTTTGCTTTAACTTTTGAGAGATACTGTTACTGAGTACAGAATTCTAGGTTGACCTTTTTCTTTCAGTACTTTAAAGAATTTGCTTCACTATCTTCTCATTTCCCTCGTGTTCAATGAAAAATCTGCTATTGCCCTTATTTTTTCTCTTCTGTACATAAGTATCTCTTTTCCCTTTGACTGCTTTAAGGATTTTTCTTTATTTCTGATATGAACAATTTAATTAGGATGTAATTTTATTCCTGTTTCTTCTCTTTGCATTTCAGTGAGATTCTGGATCTGTTGATTAGTTTGTTAATTTTCATCTAATTTGGAAAATCTTTAGCTGTTATTTCTTCTGTTTTCTTCTTTCCTTTTTTCTTTGTTTCCTTACCAGTCTTCTTTGGAGACTCCAATTACCTGAAATTGGTGTTCCACAGCTCATTGTTGATAATTCGTTCGTTTATTTTTATGACCCTTTGTTTTATTTTGCACAATTTTTATATGCCTTTAATTTTACTACTATTTTTCTATAACATTTAATATCATATTAATCCTATTCAGTTCATTTTCACCTAAGACACCATAGTATTTATGTTTTGACATTTTATTTGGGTCCTTTTTATATTTCCCACATTATTACTAACTTAAATACATGGATGCAATTATAATAAAATATATTGTTGTTTGCTAATTCTAAGATCTGTGGTAGTTCTGGAGAAGTTTCAATAGATTAACTTCTTTCCTCATTATGCTTTTTTGCATGCCTGTTAATCTTTGGTAGGATGTCAAACATTATGAATTTCACCCTATGTATTGGTTTAATATTCCTACAAGTATTCTTGAACCTTACTCTGGAACGCAGTTACCTTATTTAGAAATGTCTTGATCTTCTTCATGTCTTTTAAAATTTTATCAGGCCAGGGTAGTGCTTCGTTTAGGCTGATTTATCTTCCACTAGTATAGCAAGATCTTTCTGATGCCCAACACCCCAAACTCTTGATTTTATTTATTTTTTATTTGTTTCTTTAGTGATCTAGTTGGTGGGAACAGGAATCAAACTTAACCAATTGTGAGTATTGGACACCATTGTATTGCCTTTAACTAGATGGTTCTTCCCCTAGACTTGAGTCATTTCTTTACATGCATAGCTCCATATTGATCTATCCCTGGCTTCTTAATTCTGATTATTAAACTCAGGAAGTCTGGCATGCTTCACTTGGATTTCATTTCTCTGCATTATGGTGTAAAAACTCACTAGTAAGACAGCAAGCCTGGGCACTTGTAGAGATCATCTTGTTTCCTTTCTCTCACTTGGTGAACATTTTTATCATTACCTAATGTCTAGAATACTGAAATCCATTGTTTCATATATTTTGTTTGTGTTTTGGTTATTTCAAGTAGGAGGGCAAGTCCAGTCTGTTATTTGATATTTCTTAAAAGTTAAAATCAGTTTAAGCATGCATACATACATACACACACACACATAATTATGAAATCATGAGCTTTTGGTACTTTTCATATATTTCAATTTTAGATATTAGTGTTAATGCTCAAATTTTTCCATTCTGGTCAGTAAAAATCTCTTCAAGTTGGCTTCTCAAAAGCCCCGGGAATCCTTGCTTTTTGTCAACAAGATGTTTCAGACTCATTTTTTACATTCCTGTCTTATTGAGTTATTTGTCCAAGGATCCAAGAGGGCTATTTTGAGGAAGAAAAGGAATGCCCCAGGACTGGACACTGAGAATACCTTCTGCAGAACATCAGGAGATGTTCTAGGCTAATTAGAATATATCTGGACAATATCCAAAAGCTCAACAAGCAAACCCCAGGCCCGTCACTGCTTTCAGCATACCTCTCACTGCCCACCCTACACACACACACACACACACACACACACACACACACACACACACTTTCTCTCTCTCTCTCTCTCTCATTTCCAACAAACAAAGTAAATATTTAATGTTGGTAGCTGTGGACACTGGAAACAATGGAATTGATATAAATTATGGGCAATACCAAGCATTAAATATTCATTCAATTTTGATTTCAGAGAATGGACTTTTAGCTTCTACTTTCACTGTAAGTCTAATGTAAGTTTGGAAAATTCCAAGAAAGATAGAAAAACCAAAACCAAAACAGATTTAAATACTGTGACTCTAATTTTTTCTTACATTATTCAACTTTGAACATTTTGGAAGAAAATAACATGGAAGAAAGAAACTCATAAACAATCTATTAAAACTCCTGTACTTAAACAATATGTTCAACTTGTATTTCCAGCAAAAATTACCAAAATTAATAAAAAGAAAGAGATATGATTGTCTTATTTTTCCTTCTTTACTTGCTTAAGGCTCATTGTTTTATAATAGCTTAGAAGACAAAAACACAAGTAAGGCCAGAAAATAGCACTTATTCTTGTGCAAAAGCAATGATCAACTAATCCTTTATAATAAACAAGTCACATAGCCTATTGGATAATGCAGTTTTTATAAGCATAGGCAAGTTTCTTCCTGTGAGTTTCTGGGCCCTGTGCCTCATCTTACATTTGGAAGATTATTTGTGCCATAACTAAAAGATCTCTTGGAAGCAAAAAATCAGTTTAGTACTTATGACTATTCTTGTGTCCAACTATATTATACCAGATTATAAATCAAAACATTTGTTAGCCTCAATCTCTTTTCAGTGTTCAAATTTGGATTAGCATGTTATCTACTTCATTTATGAGATCTTCCATTTAAAACTGTAACTATTTAGAAAATAAATTCAATGTTCTCCTTCTTCCTTCATTCTATCTATTGGGGGTAAAGGTATAATGAATTAAACATAACCTTTCTGTCTTCTATAAACTCTGTAGAGATCAAATCATTGTTTGTTCGTCCATATTGAAGCAATTCTAATACGAACACTATTCATTCAAGATTGTAATTAAAATTTTAAATCAAGCCGGGCGCGGTGGCTCACGCCTGTAATCCCAGCACTTAGGGAGGCTGAGACAGGAGAATCACGAGTTCAAAGCCAGCCTCAGCAATGGCGAGGCGCTAAGCAACTCAGTGAGACCTTGTCTCTACATAAAACACAAAAAATAGGGCTGGGGATGTGGCTCAATGGTTGAATGCCCCTGAGTTCAATCCCTGGTACCAAAAAAAAAAAAAAATTTAAATCAAAATGAGATTTTTCTAAGCATAACTCAGTAGTCATATGGATAAAATCACTACCATATTTTGCTAAATTATTTAAGCAAGTAACATACATTCAGTGTAAAATATAAGAAATAGATAGGCTATAATAAAATGCTAAGTTAAAATCACAGAAAAAATCTACCACAGGATGACTACTGGTAATTTAATTGAGAATTATTTATTTTTACTAAATAAAAGAATTTATTTTCTTAAGGAAATATAATCATCTTTGTTTTTAAAATAAAGCATCATTTTTGAAAGACTTCTACAGTTCTAAAGTGGTCTTTGGTCTATTGACTAAAAAAAAAATAAAAATTATAAACTGAGTGTGGTGACACATTCCTGTAATCTCAGCCACTTGGGAAGCTGAGACAGGATGGTTGTGTTTGGGACCAGTCTGGAAAATTTAGTGAGATCCTGTCTCCAAAAGGCAGCGGCAGCGGGGGTTGGGGGTGAGGATGTTAGAGATGTAGCGCAGCAGTAGATCACTTGCTTAGCATTCACATGGCCCTGAATATAATCCCTATTACCAAAAAAGTCACATATATATGTGATATTTATATATATATATATATATTTATGTATATGTGACTTTTTTGGTAAATATATATATGTGATTAAAATTCATATAGTGTACTAAGACATAAGATCAAATATATTAGATGAAAATTATCTGTAGGCTTACTCTTCAGGTATGGCCATTATAATATTTAAAAATTTGTAAGAATATTTTATAAGTATACTAGGATGTATGTCTATGTGAACATGTACATTATTCATGAAAATGAGATAATGGTAAACCTACTTTTGTATACCTTTGCTTTTTAAAATTTAGCATCATCTTGGAGATATTTTCTTATCAGTACATTTATATTTTATTTAGTCTTTCTCTACTCCTATAAAGCATCACTATTCATTCTCTTGGACTGTATATAAGCAAAGGACTTAACAATTTTATAGAAAAGTAATTTCAATTTATTAAGTGACAAAAAACATTTCTGAGAAGTTGGACAAACTGCCACTAATGTAGCATGGAGAGTGGTAATTTCAATAGATTCTATTAATGAGGAATGCACAGGAAAAAATACAATAACAATTATAATTTATTAAACTATTTGAGAAACCTGGAAGCAGAATGTCTAATAAATTTTCTTAATGAACCAATTTGTTACTTTCATTTATTCTCCATATTGCTCTACTATTAATCTTGGAGCATGCATATTCTTAAGGAACATCCTAATTCCAGTTTTAATTTTCTATCTTTCTGTCAATCAGCTATCTAAACTACATTCACATTTGCACTGACATGTACCTATATAATCCCAGAACCATAGAAAGTGCCTCTCTGGTCAAGTAAGGAGAAATGTGAACCCTAAATAAGGGATATCCATGATTGCACTTTTATTGTTTGGATTGAATACAGTAATTATTCTTTTACTAGACATAATTCAGACTTTTTCTTAGGTAGAGAATATGTGTATGTTTATTTGAGGGCTGATATGACAACAGAAGCATATCAATGCATACAAAATCCCAGTATTGTTTGTCACAAGGTCAAATGATTAGACCTATCTCCCTAATAAGTAATGAATAAGCCCTGTATTAAATATCTACTTGTGCATGTAAAGAAATTGTAAGCACTCTAACCTTAATCACTCTGCACTGACTCCTCTTGAATTCTAGGTACTTCTAGATCATTAAAATTGAACCAAGTCTGCTTGTAAATGTTACATGCATCACTGATGTAATGACCTGGAGAGGAAGAATCAATCACTCACAGTGCTGAGAGAAGCCAGTAGAGATAAGGGAAAACACCTTAGTTTCATGCTTTTATTTCTCTCCTTATTTTCTCTTTGTGGCCTCTTTTTCTCAAATAAATATCCAGAGCTCTCAGAAGACAAAACATGCAGAAAAGAGTTGTTGAAAGCTTTTAGGTATGTTCTATAACAATTTTGATGTAGTGTTATGCACCTTTCTGTCACTGTAATTAGTATCTGAGATAAATCAACATATAAAGAGAAAAGGTTCATAATTTTAGTGGGGAACATGTGGTGGTACGTACTGTTCACTTCATAGCTGAGTATCAGAAGCAGAGAGGAAGAGGACATGGCTGAGGTTTCACAATCCCCTAAAGGATGTATCCCCCAGTGACTTGAAGGACTCACCTCTGAAAATCTCCACTGCCTTCCAACAGCACCAAAGTGGGAACTAAGCTTTTAACACAGAGGTCTTTGAGGGGACATTCCAAATCATATTATGCCATCATAATTCTTTCCTCCTGAGCTTATTGCTCGTTGAAGTGCTTACTCTATTTTATCTCATTCTAAGACTGTCCCTTGATATCTGTCAACTTCTCCCTGATGGTCTGTTTATACTTTATTTTTTCATTCAAATCTTTATTTCATTTAGACTGTCAGAATCTGTCTCTATGATAGGTTGGGGCTCACTATTCTATAAGTTCTGGAATTGCAGGCATTACTTGAATGTAAGCATCTGAAAATCCTTTATGTGCGCTGATATTAGGCTCATCATCATCTTCACAATCCAGACAGAGAAACTTCCTTCTTTCTTACCTTTCTTACCTTAATCGGCTATTATGTATACATAATTCTCATTTCCTGCAATCCTGCTTTCCAATTTGAATTTGTCAGACTCTATCCTGCATATTAAAATCTTTTTTCCCCAGGTTTTTATCCTGCTACTGTGGTTGGCATTTCACATTAACTCTAAAGGCCACTTGGGTTTTAATAACTCACCCTTACTTTCTGGATCAATCCACAAAACCATGTGATTCTGGGATTTGAAGTTAGATTTCCTTGGTTGTGTGAAAGGGTAATAGTAAAGATATTCACCATGTGAGAGGTTTCCAGTGATCAAGAACCTGAAATTTGTGCATACTCAAGATAAATCAGCTTTATATTTCTAATGCAATGAAATGTTAGAGTCAGATAACTTACAATGATGTCTTTCTGGCAATTCACTTTAAAGTGATAGAGCCACATTCAAGCTTAACCTTTTAGATGAAGAAAACGAACTCTGCACAGTCAGTTAAATTTATGCATGGCAAAAGATCCTCTCAATCCACTTGTAATAGGAAAATTCCAGTTCTTTTGCCCCAAAAGATTAAGAGAACCTTAAATTCACCAGGGAGTCTTTTTTTAATGCCAGGGGAGAGCTCATTACATTTTACTATTTGGGGAATGATCTCTCCCTTTGCTTTACGTATGATGTAGAACTGAATCTCAAATTCCAGATTAGTGATAGTTTTCATCTTTAAATTTTGCTTATTTTTGTCATATCCTCTTTAACTGAATAAAAATCCTTTTGAGCATCAGAGTATTTGTGGATAAATGACACAATATCTAGGATTTACTTTAAATAATTCAACAAAAGAAAAAAGAGTTGTAGATGAAGTAAGATTGAACAGGAGTTGATAAATATTCAAGCTGTGTGTTGGGTACATGGTGTTTCATTGTAATCTTGTCTCGATTCTCATATATGTTGAAAATTTCCATAAGAGCCTAAAAATCTTGAGCATTATTCTCCATATAACTGGAGAATTTCTGGCAGTAGCTGAAATAGTATGTTAACCTTCTTGAGTCTCAGTATTGCAGATATCCTTCTTAATAAGCAAGAGTGTAAAAGCCTGATAAGGGCATTGAGTGGGATTTTCTTCCATGAAATATCTTGCTTACATAAATTATTAGCACATGACCAAATTGAAAACAGACAGTAAAATAACATCCATACAACTAGTATTTCCAAAATTGTCCTTACAATTTTTTGCTGTAGGCAATCGGAAACCATTTATTCCATACAGTGTGACCCTGCTTACACTCCGTTTTTTTTTTTTTAAACATGAAAGGGCTTGCTGAGAACGAAAATTTAAACATTTTTCTAGAAGAGTGGACAGAGAGTGTCTGTCTGGCTTGAAATACCAGTTGTGCCTAGAAAAGAGAGTTTTCAGAAAAGTTTTCTGATTTGCTGCCATAAAAGAAGAAATACCTCTAAGAAAAAAGCCCTCAACTCTTTTGTGTTCAGTATGTTTCACATTCTGCTATTTCTCTATTGCTGTTTAAAAATTTCCAGGGGGATCTGTTTTACTAGTAAGATTTGATAAGAAACCATTCTCTTTTGAATAATCTATTCATCTCTGAAGCAATTCTAATTTCTAATAATCCTTAGAAGTGACAATGCTGTGAAAATCAAAAGACTAGATTGCTTCAAGCATTCCTATTGTACCCTCTGGCGATACTGAGATTAACAGGGATTTTTAAAAACAGAAGATAGTCTTTATTCTCCAAATATGCTGCTCTTAAAGAAATTTGTTTTTCTACTTTTGGGATTCTCTCTGTGGTATCTTACAATCTGAAACATTTACAGTGCTAAAATAGCATTATAAGATTTCATAGATATCTTAAGAGTGTTTTGATGGATTGTATCTACAAATAACCCCCTTTCACCTGCATCCTTGCATGATACTTTGTTAATAGTCAAGAAGCTGTTATCTTGTGGAGTAAACATCAAAAAAATTTGATTTGTTCTACTAGGTCAAATAACCAAATTTTAATCTTATGTCTTGAAATATGTTGAGGATTCTTAGAGTTTTACAGTGAACCAGCAAGTTCACTTGGTCTCTTTTCCACATCTTTTAATTTATTTTTTCATTTTTTTAAAGCAAATGTGCATGGCACAAGTTGAGAGAGGCCCATGCATTCAGAGGAATCATCTTTTTAAGATATTTATTTTAGTCCAATAAGTGAAGTATAACTTCTATGAAAGGTTTTGAAGTTAGGAAAAGAGAAGGAGTAGAGAACTGTGGCCATCCTTCATATCCTGTATGAGGGGCGTAGTTTGATCCTAGGACTTTTACTTTTGCTCCTTTCATTCTCACTAGCCACAAGAGGATGGGAAACTCTAATTTTGTTTTGGCTTTTAATCTTTTTGGTTCAATGAGTTACTTGCTTAAAATAAAATTCACTAATTTTAAGGGCGCATTTTGATGAATTTTCATAATTGTATGCAGTATGTAACTAATAAAGTAGTGAACACAACAAATTTATGATGATCAAGGAGATGGATGATATAAAGAGAGAGCACACAGCTTAGGCAGTAGAATAAATGTCATTCCTGAAGAAAATCATTTTGCCCCTTCAAAATTGTGTGTCATTCACTTGTTATGAAGCCTGGAGATAAGCTTTCTATATGAGCCATTTCTGAACACCGTAAGGAACACACATATGCCTTCCTTTCCTATACTATAAAATATTTGTTCTATCCAGCTATTCACATACTCACTACTGATATTAAAAAAAATCCTCAGAGAAATATTCTCTATTTTATATTAATGTGCCTTATATTTGTTTAATGATTACCTTGGCTTATAATAATCCATACATATTTCTATAGCCTCTGTAAAAGCCAGAGCCCCTCAAATGAAATCCAATAGTGATTGTTTATGACAGAAAGTATTTGAAATATTGATAAATAATACACAAAATATAGTCATATAGGGAGGCGCCATAGTGCTGCACCATCTTATTTTTATCAGATGCTGTGTAACATCTTTGCCCTCTGTAATACTTTCCAGAAAATCTTGAAGTTGAGAGAAACTGTGCCTTCATTAGACCCTCAAAATTTACTTTTTAATAAAAAGTAGGTCATCTTAAGTTTAGTTTATACAGAAAAATATTTATTTTAAAAGGTAGGCAAAATGATCAAAAGATTGTTTTCAATAAACAACTAGGATGAAATTGGAGTCAGAATATTTATAAAGGTATTATGCTTGGCTCATTTCTCTAATGGTTAAGGGGCATTGGATCAATTGGATTTTTGGTGTAATTTATTAAATCAGAATTATCAAAATTCATGAAAGTAGATATTATTAAATATATTTTTATTTAGCAAAAGACAAAGATGTACTTGTCTTTATCAATGACAAGTATGGATTTTTTTGGTTTGTTTTATTGAAGATATAGTTAAGATAATTAAAAACAACCGTGTTTGTAAATAGGACCAAAGCTTGATAAAGCAAAAGGTTCTCCAGAAACTTCTTTAACATTATTAGCTTCTGGTGGAATTGACGTCCAAATACGTGGCAATTTGGGTATAGTAGCTGCTATTTTTGAATTTTTGTCTGCCAGTTGTGCGGTCATATTGAAGTTTTTGGTTCCCTTCAGGTACCCACTTTGCTGTCTCTTGGCTGCTTTTGTCCCCTTTTAAAGCCTCCTCTGTTCAAAGCCAAATGCAGTGCTCCTGACTTTAACTCAAACAAAGTTTACTTAGTCCTCTAATTTTAGTTTTATCAGAGATTCTATTAAAATTAGTCATTAAGTGGTAATGGTTAGAAGTGGGTTAATCAGATAAATCAATTTCTTCTATAGTGTTAATGAGGTAGTGGCTTGATTCCGCCAAAGAATATAATGATTGTCTCAACAGAATTAGTCTAATGTACATGAAAAGTGCTTCTTCTAATGGTGAAATTTAAGGCAACGTGGAAGACTGGTGAGGTATTTTTAGAGCCTTCATTGCTTCCCTAGTCATATCCATAGACCCTTTATAAAATGGGCTCTATCCAATTATTATGTATCCTTCATTGCTAGTCCAGTTTCAGTGAATCCATCATAATATTAGTAAATGAATTTATTCATTAGCAAATGAATTTATGGTTTGCTGTACGCAAGGGGAAGCAGTTCCAATCTGTTCTTACCATTGTAAAATAAATCTTATATATGTGTAGATCTGGAGAGTGTATTAAAGATATGACAGGGTGGAATCTTGAATGAGTGAATATTAATAGCCAAGACAGACACTTGTTTTCTAGAAATACTTAAATATTGTATAAAATATTTTGGTCTCCTTTTGAGAAAACACAATACTTTCATAAAAACCATACTTTATACTTCCATGGAACTTGATCACATTTTATACTTTCATAAGCATTATTTAATTTGAAGTTCACAATAAGTCTGTGAGTTAGACAAGACAGAAACTCTTATTCTCCTATAAGAGATGAAAAAAAGTGATTTGATTTTTCCAAGTTTGCCCAGTCATATAGTAGATGAACCTATGTCCTCTGCCCACTCAGTTTAATTCAGCTTGTAAGTACTCAGCAGATGCAAGGTCCTCAAATTCAGACTGATAGGTATTGCTCAAGGGAGGAACTTGATTTCACACTTCTCCCTCTTTTACTTCCAAAGCAAGACAGTTCTTGGTTAAGAATCCTGAAAAACTGAGATTCGGCAATCATTTTCACTGGATAAAAGTTAAAACAACAAAAATGAACCAGTGATCCAGATTTTTTTTTTCGTTTTGATATATCATGGAGACTTGGAAACATAAATTATTGACTGGTCTTAATCTTTTTATCCTAATGTAGAAACTGCATTAGTCTGAGACCTCCAGAAAGTCACTTGGAAGTGGAGGCATTTCAGAATTACTCTGAGGTATTCCTTTATTCTATATTTGAATGATGAAGAGTAAGGTACAATGTTTCAAGCAGATAGAACACTAAGGACAAAGATTATGAGGCAAAAAACAGTTTGATGTGTTCATGAAAACAGGATGGTAGTGTGACTAGGGAAGTAAAGGCAAGAAGCAAATACAAAGTCTGAGTAGAAAGTAGTGGACAGATTACATGGAGACATATTGGACTTTAAGAACAATAGGAAGTAATGACATGATTTTAGAGATGGAGTGATTTGGGTGAGAAATGCTACTTGGAATCTATTTACTTCTCAGCACCCCTTGATCTTACCTGAAAATACCCTTCCTTCCAAACATTTTGTTATTAGAGTTAGAGCTTAGGAGGTAGAATGTGTTGCCCCCAGAGATTGGTCTAATGGACTATTGGAACCTATATCTGTGCCACATCTATATTGGTGAGCCTGACATAATTTTCCCTAAAATGGTTAATTTCTTTCTGTAGGCTTCTGAAATGTCTAAGTCCGCTCTAGTAATTTTTTTCACTGCTATGTGTATCCCCTGTTAGCACAGTAAATCTTTGGAAGAGGGTAAGGTATGCTCAGTGGGGCTAGGAAAGATAGATTTGAAGTTACTTTATTCTTTGGTTCTAGAAATTAAAATATTTATAATGTCATATTATTTTGGAGAACACCATGTAAACATATATATACATATATATATATAAACATATACATATAGAGAGATAGATAGATATCTATGTAGATAAATCTTCAAGAAAAAACTCTGTGTACACATTTTTATCTAGGCTGTCAGACACAACTACATGCGTAATGTAATATTAATTCCTGACCATGCCATGCAGAGTTGCCATTAAATCTCAATCTTAACTTCAACTTTATATTCCACTAGTTAAAAAAAAATCTTTTGCCAAAAAGGATGAAAGACTCTAAATATCATTTATAAAGGACAGAATGTTTCTTTTACTATCTTTGATAAAAAGGTAACCTTCTCTACCATAAAGGCAACATTTCTCCTTTCACATTCTTTGAAGATTTGCTTTGTAGAACATGAAACCGTTTTTCCCCTAGAACCCAATGTCTAAGATGTACTGAAGTTTAAAACACACTCACACTTATATGCACACATGTTTGTGCACACATGGGTGCACACACCCGCACCTACACATGCCTCTTTCCAATGTTCTTTCGGATTGCTTTCTTTTTGATTCAGATCATTAACAAAAGCCATGGAAAAAGTCTCTCAGATAGCTCCAGGGAAATGCAGTACTTCAGACAAGAGGTTTCTCTTTGGGTTTAACTCTACAGTTTGCTCTAATTTTATTTGACATTTTTGTCCATCATAGTATGAGAGTCTGTTTTTTATTTCCTTTCATATAGTGAAAGAACAGTTTGCTTCTTTTAGGCTGCTGCCCTGTTCTTTGCTGTTAAAACCAAAGTTTTCTTTTTATCCTCCTTTTTTTTTTTCTCTTAGCTTCCAAGTGCAAGACTTACCAAGGCTGGGGACTTGTAGCAGTAGGAGATTAAGAAATGTCTTCAATTCACAAACAGCTCTGTACTTGACGTTGTTCAACCCTAGTGATGAAATAGAGTTATGCTTTTCTCTCTTATGTGGTAGAGAAATTACTCACTGATTTGCCAGTTTCTACTTCAAGGATATTTTTGTTCAGGGGAATAGGATATATTGGTGAGGAGGGAAGAAGAGAAGGCATGCCTCTTACGGAATCAGTAATTTTTGCTTTTAGCAGGCTTGAGGGAAACATCTCCGTAGTCAGATTATAGCTGTCTGTGAAATGATAAAAAGAGGTAGAACAGTTCCTGAGTGCCACTAGGTGCTGAGCACTGTGTTAGAGCTCATACATATGCTTTATCATATTCACAGTGACTTTGTGAAGTAGATATTACTATCTTTCATTAACTGAGGCTTACATAATTTAAGTGATTTGATTAGCATCAAACTGCTAGTGGGTTTCAGACCTTGAATTTTAACATGAGTCTACCCACGCTGTGTTCCACTGAATTGCTGCTTTCTTTTAAAGGGATGGTTAAGATAATGTAGAAAAAACCAACTCAGTTATCACCTGAATGAACTTGTTGGACTGTTTTAGTACCAGTGTGATAAACATGTACTTGTAGATATTTCAGCAATGATGGGTTAATTTCCCAGGACCTTTCTTACCTTAGCTCAAACATGCTTCCATATGGTCCAGTTCCTAATAATTTTCACTTTTGGCTGTGGGATCACTCCTGTACTTTGGTGCTCTAAATTTTACCTCATGCTATTCCCTAGAGGACTTTGATTTGAACTTAAGTATCTGGCTCACTATCCAACGTTTTCCACCTCATATAGGTTGTTCTCATTCTAGTTTTGATTCACTTGGAAGTAATAAACCTCATCCAGTATGTTGGGATATGTTTGAATCATGTAATCACATAGGAGGTCTTTGGTTGTGTTTAACCTTAATACTAAATAGAGTAATGCTTTCATGGGAGGAGTATATTACTATATTTCATAGGAACAAAAATGAGGAAAGTTGATCACCCTTCATACAGGCCATATCTGACTTAATTGCAAAGGGAAATTTCTGTAATGTCTAAGATATCTAAGGCAAGAAAAGTCTCTAGGAGTGAGCCACAGTAGAGAATGAGTTGTGAATGGAATACTAGGAATACAACAGGGAAATTTTTGGTGGGATTTGGACTAATTGACAGTAATATTCTTTATCTTTTTGAAAACGGTACCACTGGATTGGAAATAAAAATGAAATAGAAAGGGCTGTATATGTGACTCAGTGGATAAGTGCCCCTGTGTTCAATACATAGTACCAAAAAATAAAAATAAAAATAAAATCAAATAGGAGGGGACTATCTTACTGAAGAAGGTCAAGAAATTTTTCCTTGAGGAAATGACATTTGAACTTGAGAAATGGGTTGGAAACGGAAGCTGTTACTGTATGGAAATGGACAGAAAGTAAGGTAAATATTCTGGGCAGAGAAAACAGCTTATATATAAAGATTAAGACAAAGCATGAAGAGAAATGACATTATAGATGGGAGCTGAGGTCACACTATGGATGGCAGTATTGTACATATTAAAAATTTAAGCCTTTTTAAACAATGGGAACAACAGGAAATCTCTGGAGTCTGCTAAGTTGAAGAAAAGTGACAATGAAAGAGCTGACTAAACAGATCATTTTTTGACTTCAGAAATGAAGGCATAGATACCTCAGAGATAGAATTGCATATCATCTAAAGTTATTTGAAGAGGAGTATGCTTTTTAAAGTCTATACTATTGTTCATATTGAAAATAAAGGGATTATTCTTACATTATTGAGATAAAATGGAATTTCCTGAATCTGAAGAGCATGGTTGGCAGTGGGGAAGTTTGTGATTCATAGCTCATTGTATTTTATAGTGAAGTCTATTGAATCTAGGTAATATATAATAAATGGAATATGAGTCACAGAATATTCCATTAGGAAGATGAGAATAAAGTCAACCAAATCTCAGCATAGTGAACTCAGTGATCTCAATATCACATTTATAGATAAACTGGCAATTACTGATGGAACAGGTTTCATTGTTGACTACCATCCATGCAGAGTAAAAACTACCATATGCCACTGAAGTACTTTTTAATATCAGACTTAATTTGATGAAACAGTAGGAATAGAAAATAATACTTGTCAGCTACTTTATATCTAGTTATATAGGTCATGTATGAAGAATCCAGAGTTGTCTATATTTGAATTATGGTTTTCTGGCTGTATGATCTTGCAGCTTTGGTAAGCTACTTTACCATTCTGTATCAGTTTCCTCACTTGTAAAATTGTATTTACCTCATAGGATTATTGTAAGAATCAAACTGTTTAACACATATAAAATGTTTAGAACAATGTTTAGCACATGGTAAGCACTAAATAATTTTAACTATTACTGTTAGTTTAACTTTGTAAAATATGGTCTTTCCACAATTATTCTCAGATATAAAATAACCAAGCTACTGAATTCGTGAGGTTTTTTTTTTGTTGTTGTTGTTTTCATTTTGAGGGGTTTTGGGTGTATGTGAGATGTGCTTCTGCTTCTTTAATTTCTTAAAACATGAAGATGTTCAGAACTAGTCAATATTTTTGTCTCATTTTGTTCATGTCATCACTATGACCTTAGAAAAATAGATTTCTGTGGACTGTTTTATTTTTTGTTTTGGGATTTTTTTTTATTGGTACTAGGGATTGAACTCAGGGGTACTCGACCACTGAGACACATCCCCAGCCCTATTTTGTATTTTATTTAGAGACAGGATCTCACTGAGATACTTAGCGCCTCACCATTGCTGAGGCTGGCTTTGAACTTGCGATTCTCCTGTCTCAGCCTCCCGAAGTGCTGGGATTACAGTCATGTGCAAACGCACCCGGCTGTTTTTAAAAGTTTTGTATCTTTCTGTTTGTCACAATAAACTGAATTTTTCAACTATTTGGTATCCTTTTAGAAAACTGATCCTGATTTTCTTTTTCAATTTTACTCTGCCTTTGGAAATAACAGGGGCCAAATGCATAATACATTTTGGTTATGCTTAGTTGGAGAGACTAGTTGAGTGGTTTCATGAATATTAACAGTCAGAGTCAGTAAGTTTTTCTTCTTAAATAGGGAAAGTATGACTTTGTTACAATTAAGTGCAATTGCGGATCATTTGATGTTTATCTCAGAGATGAAATCTTTTAATACTGAGAGCAGAGTGTTAGAGAATTTTATATGATGGTATAATATCAATAAAACCAGCAAAGAATGACCACATAAAGAGTCAGAAAATTATAATTTGGTAGAGGGAACATGTTGCTGCTGAGAAACTGTCTTTTAAATTAAAAGCATATCAGCCCTTGATTGTTTCTCTAATGCCTTTTGATTAACTGCTGTACAAAAATGAACTTTATTATTTTAAGCCTAAAGGAACAGATTAGCATTGCAGTTAATGTCCTATTATGCATGTGTGGTTTATTGGCCTTGAGGGGTTGTAGTCCAACATGTGAGCCAGCTGTTCCTTGTCATTAGAACTAGAAGCATTAGAAACAACTCACCTAATTCTAAATTCTTCAGCTTGGTTTGGTAAATGAATTATAAAGATTTTCTACTTTATACATGCTCAAAGTTTTATAAGCATTCTCAGAAATATTGTTAAAATTAACACTCACATCCAGTGTTCCTTGTTTTTGGAAAGGCTACGACCCATACTTTTTAACTTTTAGTCCTACCCAATTGGTGTGCTTTGGAATAAGCAGTTCTATTTTGATTGGATACATAATCACTTAGATTTATAACTCATCTCTGTGGAGCCATGCCTATGGATTATACTGCTTTGTTTCAGTCAGTTTTATTCCTGAGTATTAAGAAATAAATATCTCATCAATAGTTATTTTTAGGATTAGTTTCAACAGGTAAAAAATATTCAAGACGATAAAGGGTACATTGCTAGCACTAGCAGTGGATATAGCATTGGAAAGGTTAAAATCCATGAGCCACTAAAATAGCAGAGGTATCTTGACTATGAATCATCTACTCTTCTTTCTGTCATTGCTTTAGTAATAATGGCAGATTAAATGTACAGCTCTTACTTGTTCACAAAATATTTTGACTTTTATTTTTAAATAACTTTATTTAGATATAATCCCTATAACATACAATTTATTCTCTTAACATGTACAATTCACTAGTTTTTAGAATGTTCAGAGCTGTGCAATCACCTATAGTGTCTACTTCCAGAACATTTCCATACCTCCCAATTTCTCTTCCCACCATTCCTTGACAACTACTAATTTACTTTTCATCTCCAAGGATTTTTTGTGGACGTTTTACACAAATGGAATCATACTATGACTGGCTTATTTCGCTTAGCATGAAGTTTTAAAGGATCATCTGTATTATAGTATCATCACTACATTCTTTTTATTGTAGAGATGTATCAAATTTTCTTTATCCATTCATTAGTTTATGGTTGTTTTAGTTTTTTGTCTATTATGAATAATGCTTTAGGAATGCAGATGTATGCATTTTTGTGTGGATGTGTGGTTCCATTTACCCTGGGGAAGTACCTAAAAGTGAAATTAATAGGTTATATGACAACTCTGTGTAAACTTTATGGAAATAACATATTTCCATTTTTCCTGTTATGTTAATTGCAACAACTTGCTTAAAAACATGTAGCAATTAGATAGTAAATCCATTTTAGCAAATATGGTCCCTGGAATCTGGAACCAATGTTTTATTTTCTTAAGTTAAAGGAGTTAATAAATGGGAAAGTTGAGACTATCAACTAAGATTTCTGACCATTCAATGTAAACTTTAAGGCAAGTGCCCACATGTACCTAGAATTTGTTATTTTCCTTAACTAAATTTAGATCTTTTACCATCTGAGATATTATGTACAGAGCTTAGGGTTTTAATCAGATCAAATTTTCCATTAATATATCACTTCCAAAGCCATTTTCAGCTCTGACTGTATACAAATCTGATGACTCTGAGTAGCATGAGGTCCTAAAAATGACAAAGTTGGATGTAGAAAATAGTTCCACTGTTTGCTAGCCACCTTGGACACACTCATTTTCTGACCTTAACTTTACATATAACTACCTGTGTAATTTTTGTAAACTCAGTTAAACACTCTGAGGCTCAGAACTTATTTTTTCATGTTTTAAATAGGCATCATGATTATCACCAGTTTGTTAGGAGGGTTTAATAAGCTTGGCACAAAACTTACATGTTAAGGTTTTGATTTTAAATATCCCCTAATATACCATGTATCAATCTTGTTCCCCACTTCCTACCTGATGGTGCTGATGGGAGGTGGAAGAAAAAAAAGGAGGTGGGGGCTACTTGCAGGAAGTAAGTAATTTGGGATATGTTCTTTAAAGCTATATTGAGACTCCAGCCCCTTCCTCTCTTTTTGCTTCCTGGCTACCATGAAATGAGTAGCTCATTAACTATGTGTTCTACACCATAATGTTGTACTTCCCCACATGCCCAAAATCAATAGGGCCAAGTGACTGTGGACTGAAACCTCTGAAACCATGAGCCAAAATAAATATTTCCTCCTTTTTTTTCTCAGATATTTTTCCACAGAAACAGGAAGCTAAGATAAAATCAGTACAAATTATATATGTGAGGAAGACACATATAGATCACCATATTCATACTTCTAAACAATGTCCACTTCCAAACCTGTGTACTTTTGGCTATTTCAATATATTCTTAAAATAGGATTGGAAATGGAACATGTATTGACATTTTTAGACTTGGTAATTAGCAACTCTGAATTTTCATTAAAATTTTAGTGCTCAGTTCAAGCATAGAGCATGGTGAAAACAGAGGATGTCTTGCCCTGCTCCTGGTAAGCTGGTGGCCTGGAAACAGGCTAGAGCCTCTGCTCTGCAGACATCAGGAGTCCACTCAGCAGATGTGCACTGGTGGGGCCCAAGCTCCAAGCACCTGTGCACTTACCTTCTGCCCCCCACCCCCACCTCCATTATCTGATTGCATCTGTGGTCTGTTCTGGTCTAGCCCAGACTTTGGGGATTGCTGGGTCTCCTAGTCCAGTCCTGCCCATCCCAGGTGAAGTGACTGTTGAGGATATGTGGCCTTTGAGTAGTAGTTGGCATGGCATGGTGTGGTGTGTCCTCAGGGTGTGCCCTTGGGGGTTTGGAGGGCTTGGAGGGACCTAGAAGGTGTGTGGATGCCTTAGAGCTCCACCATGTCCATGTTAGACATGAGGATGGGCCATCAGGGCCCTGGGGGGACCACTCTCTGTGGGTTCAACAAGACCTCACCTTCTCCCCACAAGGAGGGGCAAAGGCTTTAACCATCCTGGAAGGTGATTGAAGCCCCAGATGACCAGAATGGGTTGAACTATTAGCAGCAGTCCTAGGGAGGAAGGACAATTAAATGGATGGAACAGTTAGCAGCTGTGGTGGAACATTTAGTGGCTGACAGAGTGGTGGTGGGAGGGACAGTTATCGCCCTACAGGTGGAAGGGTTAGTGGCTATTGAGCAGTTGGTCTCCCTTTATGCCAAGAGAGAAATGGCAAAGGAACACATCACATTGGCCCAGATGGAAGTACCCACCACCCTTTGGGAAAGATTTACTGGCCCTTTGTAGAAGTAGAAGGCCTCTCTGCATATAAAATGAAAAGCTGCTCTCAACTTTCCCCTCAATGTTTTAATAGAAAATCTTTGCTACATCTGGAAATTGTAGATATAAAGAGGTTACCAAGTATGATAAAGTAGGGAATAACATCTTGCAAATACCTGTTTGTTTCTAAAAACTCAGTAAAGAAATGTATTCGGGAACTGAGTTTTTGAAATGGAGTTGTTAGGCTACTTCTAGGAGCAACATTAATCCCCATTTGTTCAGTGGGGTTTGAGGACATAGAGGAAACTTTGAACATGAGATGGAGAAAGTCCTGTACCAGACTGATTATATTTAAAAGACACTTTTTGTATTATAACCATTGTTTTGTGTGTGCATTTTATTCTTCATTACTGTATATATAGTTAACAATTCTGAATACTTATTTGAAATATCTCATCTTTCTAGATGTTCTAAAGTGCCTGACATTTTATAAATTTCTTTTTGTTACAATTCTTATGAAATGTTTTGGGGGAACAATAGACAGACACCCTGTTGAGTGCTGGTTTTCTGGAATACCATGCTGGTATGCTTATTATGAAGCTAGATTGCCCATTGTTCCTTATGTCTACATATTTTGTTTTACTTTGCTATGTACATAGTGTACACAAAGTACAAACAAGTCCTAATCTACATTTGATCTTTCTAGATGTTAAAGAAATTGTCAGTATATGACAAAAGTAGAATTACTATACTATTTTGGTATGTTTTGTGTTAAAATTTCTAGGAAAGATTGTCTTCTGAAAATTCGAGCATTATAGATTACTGGGTTTGTGAAGGGCCAGAATGCTCCTATTTCAAAGACATTTACAAATTATAACTATTGTTATATGTGTGCAGTTTATTCAAGATTTGTGTACATAATGGAAAAATTGAGTACTTAATTGAAACATCTAAACATCTAAACATCTACTCTATCTAGATGTTTAGAAGTGCTCGATGTATGTTAAATGAAGAGGTAGTAAAATATCACTTTGTAAATATCTTTTTGCTAAAATTAATAGAAAATATTGTCTTTCATGAATGGAACTGTTAAATCAGCTCTGTAAGAAGTAAAGTGCTATCTGTATTTCTTAATGATGTGGAAGGGGTGGAGGGAAGCAAATGTAAAAGGTAATATATTAGTGTATTCATGCTTGGATATCTTCAGACATCATTTTTCTATGTTTCGTGCATTTTTTTTCTATGTATATAATGTATATAAAGGACAGATGAGTCCCAGTTTTGCAGCATCACTAGATGTTAAAGAGGTTGACGGTGTATGAGCAAGTAGTTAGTAAAATTAGCATGTTTTGTGCACTTTGTGTTGAAATTCATAGGAAAACCTGTCTTCTGTAAATGCCTTTTGCATATAAATTTCTTCAACCATCTCTAAGCATAACATATGCCTGTACTTGTTCACTGGACTGATATTAGAGAAAAGGAATTGAGGAGAGAAAGGTTCAAGGACAAAATGGCCATGGTAGAGGATGCCTCAGATTATAACCATTACTACATTTGCAATTTTATTTGCCAGTGCTGTGTGCATAGTAGACAAATTCTTACGTGGAGTATTTAGTTCTTCTAGATATTTAGAAGTGCTTGATATATTTAAAAACAGAAGTAATAGAATATATTTTTTATAAATAGATCTTAAAATCTGGTAAGAAATACCATCTTTGGAAGTTTTAAACTCTCTTGAACTGTATACTGTCTGTACTTGTTTATTTGATTAGGGAGGTGGGAGGGAAGAAGTTGCAAGAGGTGTTTTGTTAGAGTGTGCTAGAAAATTTTAGTTTACCTATTTCCCTGTAACATGCATTTTATTTAATTTTGTCATACTGTATACATTATGTCTGTATTGGACAAAAGAGTTCTAACCTTATAATATCTAGTATCTAGATATTAAAATGTTGCCAGTGTATGACAAAACTAGAGTTAGTAAACTAACATAATTTTTTACACTTTGTGTTAATATTCATAGAAAGATAATCTTCTGAAAAGGACTTTTTGAAGTAAAATTGTAACATCACATCTGAGTGACACATGTGCTTATATCAGATGTGACATAGGAGAGAAGGAAATGGAAGAAATGAATGATTCTAGGCCAGAATGATACTACTTATAAGATGCTTTCAGATATAACCATTGTTACATATATGTTACATATATGTAACCATTGTTACATATATGTGTAGTTTATTTAATACTGCTGTCTACATATTGGAAAAACTTATGTCCTTATTAGAAACGTGGTCTTTCTAGATGTTCAGAAATGTAAAAAAATATGTTAAATGTAGAGGTAGTAAGTAAAACATTTTGTGGATATCTTTTTGTTAAAATTAATAATGAAGTACTGTCTTTTGGAAATGGAACGATCAATACACTTCTCTGAGCAGTACACACTATATTTGTGCTAGTTCAAGAAGGAAGGAGGAAAAGAAAATGCAAATGGCTTTATACCAGTGTGTTTTCTGTGAAGCAAGATTGAAAATTGTCCTTTATGTCTTTGAGTTTTGTTTTATTATGCTAAATAGTATTTATAAAGGACACATGAGTCCTAATATACACCTAGTCTTTCTAGATATTAAAGAAGTTGCCAGTTTATAATAAAAGTAGAGTTAGTGGACTAACACATTTAGTTCACTTTGTGTTAAAATTCATAGTAAAAGCTGTTCTCAAAACCACTTAGGAAGTGAAATTGTTAAAGTCATCTCTAAGCATTACAGATGCATATATTGGACCCTTGGATTGATAAGAGATGAGAAAGGGAAGGGTTCTAGGCCAGAATGTTACCGTTTAGAAGATACTTGCAAATTCTAGCCTTTAAAAAAAAGGATTTGTTTTTGTTTTTGTTTTTTCCTTCAAAGAGTAGCATTTATTAAGCAAGTATATGCAGTTTATTCAGTACAACTGTGTGTATAATGGGAAACTTAAGTCCTTGTTAGAAATATCTAGTCTTTCTATATGTTTAGAAGTACACAACATATGGTAAAATTAGAGGGCTAAAGTTATGCCCTTTAAGTATTTTTGTTACTACATAGGAATGGTTGCCATTTAGGGGAGTGAAATTGTTACACTTGATCTCTTAGAGAGTATATTGAAGGTTCACTGTGTGGGGGAGGAGAAAGTATGCAGAAGGAAACATTCTGTTCCCTTGGGTTAGTTCAGATGGTCTAGTCATTGTTATATGTGCATTTTAGTTTATATTTCTGCATATTAAATTATAAGTTCTAACATCCAAAGTATGTTAGAAGTAGCAAAATAATCCTTATACAAATATCCTTTTGTTAGTTTCTAGGAAGAGCTGAGAGTGAATTTTATTGATCCACCTCTTGGAGCTAGGGATAGTCCTGAATTTAGTCACTGGAATGGCTAAGAGGGAGAAGAGAAAGGGTGAGAGGAAGGGCAGCTCTTTTCTAGTATTTTCATATCTGGAAGATAGTTTTAGATTATAACCATAGATTTATATGTGCATTTTTGGTAAAGTACTTGTGCTTATTGTGTACAAAGTTCATACTTTATTTCACAACATCTAAGCTTTCTAGATATCTTGAGGTGACAGTGTATCATAAAAAGTAGAGCTGGTGAACTAGACAACTTGTAAATATCTTTTTGTTATAATTGTTAGAAAAGCTGCATCTTGGACATGGAATTGTTTTATCTCTGGGTAGTGTGTATCAGGATTTGTTCATTAGGCTAGCAACAGAGGGACCAATGGAAGCATGCAGGGAAAGAAGGGGGCAGATGCTCATGGATTTACATTTGGATGTGAGCCAATGATGTGTGTGCATCTTCTGGCTGTACTATAAGAATGCCTAATTCACTGGAAACGTGTTCTTGCTAATATTTTAGTAGAAAAAATCTGAAAATGAATCCTTTTAGAAACATCATGTTTGGTGTACTCTGATGTTGCTTTATGTCTCATTTTAAATTGAGCATTAAGGGAATGTATTATTTTTGATGTAACTCTGCCAATATGTCCATCTAGAGGCCTGGCTTTGATGAAATGTTGTCCCCAAGAAAGTCAGAATTACAATCTTTTTAAAAAGGATTGAATTAGTGTATATTCTTGACTATCAAAAATATTCATGTTAGGGATTGGGTTTGTGGCTTAGTGGTAGAGTGCTCACCTAACACAGGTGAGGCACTAGGTTTGATTCTCAGCACCACATAAAAATAAAAATAAAGTTATTGTGTCTGCCTACAACTAAAAAAAATAAAGAAAATACTCATGTAGCTTTGGGATTTTGAATTGTTGAGTATTCATGATGTGTGGAAAATCATGATACATACTACAATTTCAGTCACACCAAATGAGATGTTGTTTGTGTACATGCATGACCTGGAGGAACACATTCAACTGAGCTGATTATCATTGGAAGACTTTATTCTTTGCTTGTGTTTTTCTGTTTCCTATAAATGTACATATTAACTATTTAAAAATAATAAAAGAGATGCTCTTCACTGTAAGAAAGAGAAGTCATTTTTAAAAAAATTATTTATTCTACTTAGGTATATATAATAGCAGAATGCATATTGGTTCATTGTACACAGATGGAGCACAACTTTTCATTTCTCTGGTTGTACATGATGTAGAATCACATCATATATGCAGTCACACATGAAGCTAGGGCTATGATGTCCATCTTATTCCACCATCTTTACTATCCCCATGCCCCCTTCCCCCTTCCTCCACTTTGAACAAATTTCCTCCATTCAAGAAGTCCATTTGATTACTTGTTTGTTAACTTACATTACTCTTTGCTCTGTACTAAGTACTTGCCCATTTCTCAGGTGTATACTTAGGTCTCTGAAGTTTATAGGTTAGAATTATCATTAAGTCAAACATATTCAATATATTGAAGTCTACTTTTTAAAAAATTCATTTCCTTTGATCATGTGCTGCATCATTGGAGCTAGTTATTGATAGTGGTTTTAGTGCAAGTGATTAAATCAAGATTTTCATGGGGACACAGACTGAAGCATTTTACCCTGTGTTTTACAGCCATACCAGATAATTTAGATTATCTTCTATCACTTTCTTTAATTTTTTTCAGTACTACGGTTTGAATCCAGGGGCTCTCTACCACTGAGCCACATTCCCAGCCTTTTATAATTTTTTTTTTTAATTTTGAGTCAGTCTTGTCAAGTTGGCAAGGCTAGCCTTGTACTAGCCATCCTCCCGTCTTAACCTCTGTAGTAACTGGAATTATTGCTGTGCCTAACTTTTATCACATTTTATAATACTTACTACATTAAAGATGTATTCAAGTGATTCTAGAGCAAGTTGAAAAGCAAACAAAAATATTTCTCACAATTTATTATTTGACCTCATCAATACCTTCTTGAATATCTTACTCATTGTAGTGATATTTAAATTACCAGAAACAGTTACTTGTATTTGCAAAATCCTTGAGAATAACTAAAATACTAAATTACTATGATAAATAAAATAATAAAAGAGCAAGTACCATTTACTGAATGTTTGCATTTATCAGCATATATTTCTGTAATGATACATATGTGTTTATATGTTATCTGTATATGTATACATATATGAATGCTTAAGATACACACACATATATATATTTATTTATATTTGTGTGTTTGTATAAATCACATTATTATCTTCAGTGCCCTGTGGGCCTGATCACATAGACTTCTCTGATGTGGGAGTAATCAAACTCCACAATTCTCATTAAAACAAATGATATGATATAATAATCCTCAACAGAAGGTGCTTTGAAACTATCTTTTCCCTGCAAGTATCTGGACTTTAATTCTTGTTTCAAGATTTCAGAATTAACATATATATATACATCAAAACTGATATTTTAAAATATATATTTTATGGTCAAATTTTATATATAATTTTGAAATTATATATGTTATTGCAAAACCTTCACACTAGAATCATGAAATATTCAAAATTTGGGACCAGATTTGGGCATACTCACTTTTTAAAGTGAAGTTTGTTTGCCTATTTTTTATTCTTAGGCTTAGCTATTCATCTCTGAATATCAAAAGTGAAGGCATTTAAATGTTTCCAGCTTATATCAGAAATAAATTATTACACAGATTCAAAAAGCAGTTTCCTATTTCTAAAATGGATAGAATATTTTATGAAGAAAGGTTATCAAATGCTTTATGACAATTCTTTGGTTTTGCTAGTCTTATCAGTTTGAACTTAGAATGTATCAGGGCAAGTGTGCTTTTTTTTCTCCTTATTCTGATAGGTGTAAAATTTTTTCAACATAGGACTGCCTAAGGCAGTGGTGATATAACACCAGCCAGTCACTACATTTTAGTGTAAACCACATTTTTGTCTGCATAGCCCTGTGGCCTTGATCCCACAGACTCGTAAAATGTGAGAAGAATCAGCATGGTTCCCGTTAGACCAAATGATAAGATATACTAATCTTCAACAAAGGGAGCTTTGAAAATGTCCTTTCTCTGTAAGAATAGTTTTTGTTTCAAACACTCAAACTGAAAATCATCTTTATCTTTCATGTTAAAATATATTGAGCATTATAAAAAAATCAATAATTCATGTATGCATGATATTATTAGAGTGTTGAAACCTTATCTGGGAATACTATTATGTTAGAATCTAATGCATAAATTAAGAAAGAAAGAATTTAGGACAGTTCTCAATCTCTGTTAACACAATTAATTAGAAAATAATTTTGCATTACCAAATGGCTGAAAAAAAAAACTGTCTTCAGAATTAAGCCTAATCAATGAAAAAAAGAATGATTACAATGTTATTATCTGATTTTAAATGCATTTTAGCATTCACTGATGTGCTCTCTACCTTACACATTTTCACCTTTGCTTCCAGTCTGTTTTCTCCTATGTGCTTTCCACCAGCTTTTATGTAACAAACCTGGTACAATTCAGATTTTCTCATTAAATGTATGAGTTGAATTCCTCTCTAAGGCAGAAGTAAATTACCTGGAGAATTTTTCAGATTAAATACTAGTTTGAGGACTATCAACTGAATGCATGTGTAATTTCCTTCCTGAGGACTCAAGTGTTAATTCCTTTCTTTATTATTATTATTAGTCCTTTGAGTGCTCAGTAGGAAATGCTTTCATCCCAGCATGCATTAGGCTCCAATTTCTCAATAGTTTTGTTACTTATAATCAAAAGTCAATGACATTCACTTTTTCTTTTTCTCTTTTCTTTTCTTTCTTTCCTTTTTTTTTTGGTAACAGAGATTAAACTCAGGGGCACGTATCCACTGAGCAACATCCCCAGCCCTGTTTTGTATTTTATTTAGAGACAAGGTCTCACTGACTTGCTTAGCGCTTCACTGTTGCTGAGGCTGCCTTTGAACTTGCAATTCAATTCTCCTGCCTCAGCTTCCTTAGCTGCTGGGATTATAGATGTGTGCCAATGCGCCCTGTAACATTCACTTTTTCTTAAATCTCAGACTCTAATATTTTTAATTTCAAAAGGAAAGTATTCTTTAACATATTCCATGCCATTGCCATGTCTGTTTTGGTTCGACTCCTGAACAAGTAAAATTAAATTTGCTAAAAATGGCATATGCACTCATAGCCTGTTGATATTAATGTATAGGGTAATTGTGTGCATATCCTTAAAGAAGAATCATTTCTTTCTTTCTTATATAACCAACAGAGATGCAACGTCAAGAAATTACACTTTAGATTAAATTTAACTTCTTTTATTTTTGATGAATTTGAAATGAATTGGTTTATGGTAATAAATGTTTCCTTTAAAGCAAAATTGGCCTAGGTTTAATGTATAAATAAAACTAAAAAATGCCAATGGGTAGTGTATTATAAAAGAAAACTGAGAACAAGGAGATCTGGGTGATTTTAGGCAAATTGCTTTACATTTTCAAAATTCCTGTTTCCTAATCTGCAAAGTCAAAGAGCTGGATTAGATGTTGAATCTCCAAGGTTCTTCTAGCCATTATATTCTAAGCAATATAACAAAAGTGTAATGTGATAACTAGATAGCAAAATTGGTTGGTTTGAAACATTTTGACTTTTTTTCATTATTGTAACCATGATTTTATTAACTTGCTAATTTTAATATTGTAAAGTGTGTTAAAGATGATGAGATGTTTTTTACTGCTCAGGGTTAAACATTTCTCATAATTTTTAAATATAGCAATATCCCACTTTCAGTAATGCCCAATCATCAGAATTGAAATGAGAAAGAAGATAACTGTAGGTGCTGGGGCTGTAGCTTAGTGGTAGAGCGCTTGCCTCGCATCCATTAGGCACTGAGTTCAATCCTCAGCACCACATATAAATAATAAATGAATAAAATAAAGATCCATCAACAACTACAAAAATATTTTAAAAAAGAGAAGATAACTGTGCTCTCGTGAACCTACTTGTTTATTGACTATTTCTTCTGTTGATACATTTCCCTAACTTTTTCATATGAAAACAAAAATCTATGGAAACTTTTAAATAATGGAACAATGAGTAACCATATATTCTCTCACCTATATTTGCTATTTGTTAATGTTTTACCAAATTTTCTTCCGTATTTTTCCCTTTGAACATACACACATGCACAAACTGATACACAAACAATATTATTGTAAACTTTTTGATGTGAGTTGTCCTTATCATGATAGCACTTAACCCCTAAGTACATCAGCATTTTGCATTTTCTATGAATAAGAGCTTTCTCTTATTCTGATTTCATACAACCATGAAATCATTACCACACTCAAAAAATATAAATGTGTATAAATTATTATCTTCTATACCAACCATATTGAAATAATCCTAGTTATGCTAATAATGTTCTTTATAATTGCTGGTTTGAATTGATTCAAAATTCAACCAAGACATTAACATTTTTGAGAATTTAGGACAGTTGTGTTGTAAAAATGATTGTTTCCTCTTTTATTACATTCAGGTTAAACAATTTTGAGAAGGTTACTACATAGGTGATATTGTATATTGGCACAACATCAGAAAACATATAATGGCAACTTGATTCATTATTAGTGATGCTGAATTTGATCACATAGAGTTTACCTCTAAAGATATCTTTCTATATGTATTTCATAGTAAGATATCTTCCTATACAGATAGTTTTCCTTCAGAAATTAGTAAGTAAACTGTGGAGTAGTATTTCAAGGCCATGTGAATCTTGTTCTGTGATATATTTTACCCAGTGGCATTAGCATGCATTCATAATCCTTAGCATGCATTAATATATGCTTGAATTAAGTTTGTTATACTGTGGCAGCAAAAATGATGATTACATAATTAAATTATTTTTTTCAATGTTTATTAGCTAAGCATTCTTTTTTAAAGAAGTACTCTTTAAAAACTTATGAAAGAAATTTTCAAAGATGAATAAAATAGGATGATATGGTGAACTCCCATCCATCACCAGCCTCAATATTTGACATTATTTTGCCAGTTTTGTTTCATTTACTTTATTCTTGTTAGCATTCTTGTTTTCCTGGAGTATTTTAAAGCAAATTGTAGCCATCATACAATTTCACCCCTATATACTTCACCCTACTTTGAAAAAAATTCACAATTTAAGTAAAGTATATTATCTTTATTCCTACTAAAATAGAAATAAGACATTTAGAATATAAGGAGATATTGGTGCTGAGCAACATGAAAGAAGTGAATTTCAACAGCCTATAGTGAAATAGCATCAAAAATGTAAAAGCAGATACATAATATTGTTGTTATAAGAGAGTGCAATGTAGTATGTTTTTAATAATACCATTATTTATCAAGAAGACTGATTTTTAAAGGTTATTTTCATTATGCTAATAGTCGACAAAAATCAACTGTATTTTAAAAAATTTACCTCAAACAATTTAAATTTATACTGTGATTAATCCCAGGGCATTTGATATGGACCAAAGTGCATTCCTTTGCCTGACTCTACTAAGGATGGCCAGGGACTTTTATAATTGGGGTGCAAGGCAATTAAGCTACTTGTAAACTTAACATGTGGTTTGGAGTTGTGATAAATGACTCTATCAGAATGTTAGAAAACACTTAGGAATCAGTTGCACTGGGCCATATTGGAAACTTAAAAACCTTAAGATTGGTATCTTAGAAATCTTAAGACTGGCATCTTATGAAAGTGTGAATTATTTTAAAGAGAGCAATGATTTTTGTAATTTTTTTCATCAGGAATATTTCTGGTAAGCAAAAGCCATTTTAAAAATCTGATTTGTTTGGTAAAGGTTTTAATATTGCCAAATATAATGCTGTACTCAACATAGCATTTGAAAAAACAAGTATTTTTGAACTATTTCCTTTTTAGGGGCTTGTACATCTCTCTGCTATAGCCATATATAAAATTAATTGTAATTATACTCAGTTCAACTGTTACATTTATGTATAGGAAGTAGCTTTGTTTTTTATTGATCAACAACTTAGACATGTGACTGTAATATGTTGCAACTCTGTGTACTGAAAATGTGAAAATGATTGAATGTGGATTATGCATATATGTATGTAAAATTTCTTTGAGATTCTGCTGTCTCCACTTACAATACGTTATAGTGAATTTTAATCCTAGAGGCCAGTTTCATGATACTGTATGTATTATATAGCTGATGACAGGAATAAGTCTATTGAGTGAATATTTGTTAAATTTTAATGTTGTAGCCAGAGATAATTTCAGAATAAAATTTCAAAGTTCTCTTGGAAAGCATTATGCTAAGTGAAGTAAGTCAATCCCAAAAAACCAAATGCCGAATGGTCTCTCTGATTAATGGATGCTGATGAATAAGGGAGGTGGGAATGGGAAACATAAGAGAAATAGAGAAACACTAGACGCGACATGGGGGAGGTGGGGGGCAGGAAAGGGGAATGGGTATAGTAAAGATGGTTGATAAAAATAT
>CM053417.1:51083650-51206747 GCA_028644305.1 Xerus rutilus | reverse complement strand
AAAACTATAAAAAAAAAAAATTTCAAAGTTCTCTCCAAAAAAGAAGAAAGTTGTATATATTGTTTAATAACTTTTGTATAAAAGACAAAGGTATGTACAGTGTATTTTATAAAGTTACATACATTAAATATAGAATATGCTTAATAAAAGATTTTTAAATGAATACAAGCTTTTACATTTGAATGGGTCATCCTTAATACCTAGAGAATTTACCTATAAAACCAGATGAATGAGACAGTATTATGTATTAAGAAGTAATAAATACAACATAGTTTCACTTTAGTCCCTGGTATCTAAAGTAGAAATAAAAATTTCAAACAGGACTATGAATTATGTGAAGATGTGAATCACAAAAAGTATTTACATGCTTCCCAGATATCTGCAGTTTTATTAGATGCATTTTGGAATGATTGAATCTGTTGATAGGCCTGGATAGTTTAGTATTGTGAATCTCAGGGGCTAATTATGTAAATACCCACATGTTAAGGGAGGCTAGGCCAGGACTCAGCTGAATGGAAGAGCCATGAATGGTGGAAGGAGTCACGAATAGTGGTGGGGACTGGGGATATTAAGCTCAGTCAGATCAAGTAAGAATGTTTTTGCTTCACCTTCACTAAAAGGCTTTATGACTGAACCCTCAAAGTAAAATGTCTATTGACATATTAATTAAGGTCAGCAAATCTCATCATCTTATACTTTTCAACATATGAGTGCTTCTACTGAGATACTTTTCTGGACTGATGTCAATTTCCAGAAAAGAAGACAGCCTGACTTTTGAAAAATGCTATACTTAACTTTAAAAGTACACTTTTGACTAACACAGCAATTCAGGAAGCTGGTTCTGTTTTAGAATATGTGAAAAATAAAAACTTTGATGATCCATTTTCAGAACATAGAACTTAGCCTTAATTCCAATGTAAAGATCTTATGATAGCCATTTTAAATTATAACCTTTCCTTTTGCCAGCCCCAAATTTAAAATTAGCTAATCCCCTAGATTATAACCCCAAGATCCTACTATCAGGGCAAGGGAGAATGCTGAATTAGGGATAAAAGCAGGCAGACTGGCCTGCCCAGGTGTGCTTGCTAGGCAGGTTCAGTAGCACACCCTTCTACAGAAGTGAAGTTTGCCTTACTGACCCACTTCTGAGCACATGTTTGATTTTTTGTGACATGTTGGTATTTCTAACAAATAGGAACTTCAAGGAAGACACAAAGGGGCCAATGACTAGGTATTTAGAATATGAAACAAAAATAGAAGGTCAGGAAAACCTGATGAAACCCTATACTATCCTTTATTTCCCCATGAAAAAATTATGAAGACTTTGGTTCAAGGTTTTTAATTTTTTTCATTTCTAACAAATGAGTTACTTTTTAAGGAAATTTGTACCCATTGACAGCATACTTACAGTCAGAAAGGAAGTTTCAATCATCTCAAGTCACCACAACCATTTGCTGGCAAATTGAAGTGATTGAATAGGAAGAGAAGGGGAAGCCAAATAACTGTACACTACTTTGAGAATGGCAAAAATTGATTTGCCTTTGAGAATGGAAGAGGTGTCACAGGAATGTGTAATACAGAGGGGCATTTTATTTGTTTTTCAATTTGTTCTAATTTGTTCTACATGACAGTAGAATGCATTTTGACACATTGTACACATATGGAGCACAACTTCTCATTCCTCTGTACAGGGGCATTTTAATATTGACAATTCTGAAGTGCAACAGTATCAATTATGAGGAAAGAGATGATTTAACTGAGTGGCTGATTAAAATGGATGCAGTCATGGAAATTGAAGAGTGAAGTTATCATTGATACACCTGTTGCAATCTGTCACAAAACAGTTAAACAGTTAAACATCCTAATTGCACAGTTGTGTGTTGCTTGTTTCATGCTGCTCTCTTAAAATTAATGTTTCATGTACTTAGATTTATTAACTATAGGGGATAAATTTAGTACCAACTCAAGAAAAATGTGCAATAATCTCAATTCATTAAAACCAGTTCTGTATTTCACACTGCTTTTAACTCAGCTTTTTCTAATGATAAATGTAATCTATAGGGTCAGTGTGGAAAGTTTGTTTAGTTTTAAAATGTTAGTCGAAATAGAAGGAGAAAAGAAAAGCACATCCTACCCTTAAGAAAGAGAATATCTTTTTGTATATTTCTATGTGGCCTTCTTTCTTTAACGTTAAGAGAAATATATTCTAAACTTATAGGAAAATAAAAATAAATGATTCAGTTGATTTGTAATCATCTACCAAGTTATGAAAAATGTTAAAATTTATCATATTAGTCTCAGATTTTAAAAAGTTAACATTTCACAAGGAACTTAACTGCATTACTGAAACCATTCCCCTGCCTTCCTCTGCACAGTACTTACCATCTCAAAGTTGATTTGCATCCTTTCTGTAATTTTGTAGTTTATATATATATATATATACCTCCAGAGAAATGAAAAGTTGTACTCCATTTGTAATATTATATATATATATATATATATATATATATATATATATATATAGGACAAAGTATTATTTTGTGTTTTTACACTTTACATAAAGTGTTTCACACTATGTCCTTTTTGAGACTATTTTTTCCATTCAATGTTATGTTTTTCAAAACATTGTCCATAAAAAGCATGAGAGATGCATGCTTGAAGTCTTAGCTACTCAGGAGGCTGAGATAGGGACCAGCCTGGGCAACACAGCATGATCCTATCTCTAAAAACCAGAAAAAAAAAACTTTCCATAGTGCTAAATGTAAACCTAGTTGATTTAATTTTAGCTAGTAAATATTATTCCATTGTGGAGGAATTGTGGATTGGGGAAAGAGGAGGGGAGGGGCATAGGGGTAGTTAAGATGGTGGAATGAGATGGACATCATTGCCCTAGGTACATGTATGATTGCACAAATGGTGTGATTTGGCACCATGTACAACCAGAGAAATTAAAAGTTGTACTCCATTTGTATACAATAAAATGAAATGCATTCTGCTATCATGTATAACTAATTAGAAAAAAATAAAAAAATCAGTCAATAAAAAGAGAGGTACTGGGAACTGGATTAAAATAAGATATACTTCATGCTTTTATAATTATGTCAGAATGGATTCTACTGTCATGTAAAATTTAAAAAAAGAATAAAAATTAAAATTAAAAAATGTTCTAGTTAAAACCCTTTTCTGTATGTCCTTGTACACATGGTTTCAATTTCTCTGGGACTGATATAAAAGCAGACTTGCCAGTTTATGGATTATTATATTTTTATCTAATTAGACATAGCTAAATTATCCTCCAAAGTGGTCCCCAAAACAATTCATAATCCCATCAAAAATGTACATTATCTCCACTTTCTCTTAATAGTCACGAACACTTGTTGATCTTTTACAGTTTTATCTAACTGATGATTGTAAACTGATATCTGGCTCCATTTAATTTCCATAATGTCTAGTAAGGTCAGGTATCATTTGAAGTATGGTTCATAGAATCTGGTCACCTGTTTGAAATATTTTGTTAATTTCTTTATGGGAAGTTTATCTTTTATGATGTGTAGTTTTTATGTATTATAGTTACTACTGTTTTTGTCAGTTATGTGTTGCAGATATCTTCTGTCCCTTCCCTTTTATTTTGTGGTATATTATGATGTATAGATACATTTAATTTTAATATGGTAGAAGATAGGATGATATTGAGCAAAAGAACTTTGAGATGTTGATAGGTCACTTAATGAGTTGCTCTTGAGTACTCATTGAATATTTACTATGTGCCAGGCACTTTTCTAAGTCCTGTATATACACAAAGATCCAATTTATCAAATCCTGAACTCATGAAGTTAATACTAATGGGTATAATGGACAGTAAAAATGCAAATATGCAGGTACATAAAATAATGGCACAGTGTTAAGGTAAACTTAGTAATGACAAAACAATATGTATATAACAAAAGGGGCTGGCAGGTTGTTTTAGGGCAGTTAGGGATAACCCTTGAAAGAAGTTACATTTGAACAAAGAACTCAATGAAATGATGGAGTGAATACATTTGACAGTAAAACCTTCCAAGCCAATTTACATACAGAAACATGTGCAGAGGTTTTGAAATTACAATGTTCTTTGAGTAAAAGTACAGTGTGTCTGTACTTCATTGAGTGAGGGGGAGATGAGGTCAGAGAGCTAGTTTAATGGAATGGAAACTAGAGATTGAGGGATTTTGCTCTTCACTGGACCATTTTTTGTGGCAGTTTTTTCTTTTGGTTTCATTTTTGTGGGTGAGCTGGATCCATTTAAATTGTCCACACTAAAATGGACATCAACCATGCTATAAACTATATTCTTGTTCTAAAAGCCATTAATGACAAAATAAATAGGTCTTTAACATTAGTGCATATAATAGTTTGTAGTGGTGTTTGTTTAAAATGCAAATTGCTGACCCTCAGATTCAGATTCAGTAGATTTGTAGTGGGTTCAAGGAATGCATTTTATCTGGAACCACTGTTGTACTTCATGATATCTGATGCACATGTTCCAGGTACCACATATTGAGAAGAACTGGCTATGCCACCAAGTCAGATTTGAGTCTCAAAATATTATAAAGAAGATATAGAGCCACTGATAAGACAGAATCCAAATTAATGGTTAAATGCCAAAGAGGTACAAGTCACATGGACTGATAAAAGAAAATGGTAGAGCTTTCCCTGGAAATACATGTCAGAGATCTGGTAAAAATAACTGGGATACCTAGGAAGAGAGTTTCTAAAACACTCAGGAAGACTGAAACATATATAGATTCATGGAGTCCATTCTGAAAATTATTTAATAATTTTAGGGAGAATAAAGGGAGAAGGTAGAAAGGGCCTGAAGAACTCTGAAGATCAGCTAAGAGTATGACCTCCTGAGATTAGCAGTCCTCCATTGAGAGACTTGGCTGTATCAGACAAAAATCCAACCCTGAAATAATGCAATGCAGACCTTAACGGCAAAGGCACAAAGGACAGAGTCAAGCCAGAGTAAAGCAGCAGCAGCAATAGCAGCAGCAGTGGTGACCTGAAGTTTGAGTTAGAAATATTTTGAAATAGCTCAAGTGCTGAAGTAGGATTGATTCCTTGTGAGAAGAAAAATGAACCCACCTGCCGGGAATAGAAGAGGCTAAGATGAGGAACAGGCAAGCTAAGCAAAATGATTTATTAGATATTTTTTATGCTTTAGGATGAGCTGAAGTCATTTTTTTTTGCTTTATTAATTCATTGGTCTGCTGAAAGGAGAAAGCATAAAGAGTGGAAATGTTTTTTTTTTAATTGAAATTCATATTTGGTCATATAAGCCATTCTATTAACATGCTAGGACCTCTTTCAACAATCACTTTGCTTCCTTCATTTTATTTGTAGGTTTTTTTTTTTTAATTTTGAGGGGAGATAGATGGATCAGACAATAAGCATTACTGTGAGAGCTTTTGTAAGGCTGTGGAAATGTACAAGAATTTCTTCTGGTTGAGTAAACTCCCAGAGAATAACAGGCATCTTGTTTTCCACAATTGGAAATTCCTGCAGTCTCTCCCAGAAACTAATAAGATAATGAATACATGCTAAGATGCTTAGCTGCTATAGCAATGCCCTCCATGAGGAGGTTCTGTGTTACAGTCTTATCAGCCTTGACCTTGGTCACAAGCACATAGCTCCTGGGAATGAAGGAATTTACTTACTAGATAAGTACAATGTTTCACCAAGCTCTGCTGATTCTGTAACCTGCCTAATAGTACAATGAACAATAATGTACTAATGATCTCAATGACCTGAAGTAACCTATTGATATAAATAAAGCTGGCAGCTCAGACAAGCAGCTTTCTCTCTGTCACTGCACCTTGTCTCTGTGTCTCGTCATTTAATTCCTTACAAGCTTTTATTTTGTTACAACCTACACTGCACCACTCAGCATCCTAAAGATACAGATTTTCCCCATCTTTATTATGTTGCAACATTCTTCCCTTTCCCTTAATCTGAATTTCTCTAAGGATTTTTTTCTGTCTTTTTCTCATTCTTTTTATTTTATGGTAGCTAGCCCATTCCCTTCAGTTTATTTAAAGCTTTTCACTATATAAAATATTGTGGATATGTTTGGTATATAGTATGAAAATGAAAAAGAAAATTGAATGTGCAGGAAATGAACTGGGCAAAATTTATAATGCAATTATATATTTATGAAATCTAAGAAAAGCTAGATGTGTTCAAGGAGCAACACAGGTCATTTGCAGCTGATTTCGGACTCTTAGTTTTGTTGTTTTTGAGTTTTTCTGCTGTTGCTTTGAATTGTCAGCTCAGGACTCAGTCCCTTTAAAATAAATTCAGGATATTATAACATGCAATAATGGCAAGAGAATACTAACCCAAATCACCCTTTCCTTAAGTTCCTCTACTCTACCCTTATATCTATTCCATGTGCATTTTAATATTCACAACCTAAACATTTCATTCCCAATATAATCACAATAGATATTAACATAATCGATCAGATTTTTCAAATGATGCCCATGAGCAAATTCTAATGTTAAGAACTGTTTTTCATTAAGTTTTAATGAGAAAATCATGCAAGAATGTCTTGTATAATGAGATTTTACCAGCATAAGGATGGTAGGGTAGTGTGCCTAGCCAAAGTGAAAATCTAAATGTAAAAATCCATAGTCTTGTGCTTTCTGCCCGTATAATGATTCTGTAGCCCCTTGATACACATGCTACCAATGCTGCAGTTTCCCTAATGAATTGGAGTATTAGTAAATGGGCATATGGCCAGGTCAGTGCATTATTCCTGTTGGCAAAGGGAGGATGAGAGACCTTTTCTGGTTGATATATTGCTCTTTCCTTTGCCTCTCTATTATTAGAGGTTGCTACTTTAGCTACAGATTTTTCATCCATGCTATGTAGTACTTTCCTCTTATTAGCTGGGGGGTCCATTCCCAGTGGATGTCTGAAACTGCAGATAGTACTGAACCCTATATATGTTATGTTGTGTTTTTATGATTGATCTTAGCAACCTGAGCAAAAGACTTCTTTTTTTTTTCCTTACTAAGTTGAGAATTTTTACCTTTTCTCCTAAAGGAAGTACTTTCTGGCTTTTCTTTAGCAAATCTGAACTGCCAGTTTTGCTACTCTTGTAAATTAGAGTCATTATTAAGTAAAAAAAGCATGAGTTGAACACAAGCACTGCAGTACTGCAACAATAATCAATCTGATACCCAAGACAGCTAAATGACTAATGAGCAGCTAGTATATACAACATAGATAAACTAGTCAAAGAGATAATTCATGTTCTGACCAGGATAGCGAGGGATGATGTGAGATGTTATCATGCTCCTCAGAATGATGTGTGGTTTAAAACTTGTGAATTGCTTATTTCTGTAATTTTTCATTTAATATTTTTGGAGTTTGGTTGACCCCAGGTAACTGAGACTGTGGAATGTGAAGCTTCAGATAAGGCAGGGGAGAGGAGATTACTGTAGTACCAGAGGACTATGCCAATAACTTAACCCATCCTCTTTCCCTCTAAAATGGTTTTTGTTTCTAATTACAGTTAAAGCCAGAATTAGACAGGCAGTCAGTGTAGATAGGTAAATCGAGTCAGGTCGGATCAAGGAGGCCAATTTGGGTCTGGGAAGTTGGAGAGGTATTGAAATGCTAATGCCTTCAGAGCCCTTCTTCCACCCTTATGAAGATAACCTGCCCCTGTTCCAACCTGTTGCTAAGGTAACCTGTCCCAGGAGTTGTTAATTACACCTCCTTTCTGCCCAGATCACTCCACTTTTGTTCATCGGCTTTTCACAGTTTGGCCATCCGACCCAGCATCTCCTGGGCCTAATCACTTATGCAGGAAGGAGAGAGATAAGGGGAAGAGAGCAGGATAACAAAAGAAGCCTAGGACATATAAAAAGGCAAAAACGTGTACTTCTTGGGATACCAGGATACCAACTATGGCCCCCTCCCAAGAGAAGTCTATGTAAAACATATAAACCCTGCTTTATATGCTTGCCTCAGTGTGATTCCCTAATATTCAAACATCAGCATGGGAAAGAGCAGAACTCATCACCGGTAACCGGCGGTTATCACGGTGACCATTACTACACAGTAATTAAGTGTTTCTGGGCAGCTATTTCTAACCACTAGAAAGAAAGAATGAATAATGATACAATCACCCTGGATTTGATAATTAGATTCCATAATCACAAGAGAAAATGTAGGAAATTTATATCTCTTACTTTGCATATCAACTTTCTGGGAGTATAACTTACAATTAACCACATTCATTTTATGGATACAGTTTGTTCTGACAAATGTATTTAAGCACTTCATTACCACCCCATTAAAATAGATGATAGTTCAATTAACCTGAAAACTGCCAAGATCTACACTTTCCCATCTCCTGCCCTAAGCAACAACTCATCTGCTGTCTATCATAGATTTACTGTTCTAGACTGATATAAATTGAAGATACCTGTGTGTACTCTTGTGTCTATCTCCCTTCTCTCAGTATAATATCTTCCATGCTATTCCTGAGTTTTACACCATTACCTGGTTATGCCACAAGTTGTCTGTTTTCCTATGGATAAACATTTGGTTGTTTACATATTTTGGCTACTATGAATAAATTTTTGGTGAAGATTCAGGTACAAGTCTCTTTGTGGACATATGTTTTTTCATTTATTTTGGTTAAATAGCTAAGGGTAAAATTCCTGGGTCATAGGATAATAAATGACATATTTGACTTTATAACAAATGTTAAAATTGTATTTCATTATGGTTGTACCATTTAATATTCTTATCAGCCATGAGTGAGGATATCAGTTGCTCTGCATTATTACCAACACTTGGTTTGACAGGTTTCTTTTTTCCTTCTATTCATTCTGTGATATTTAGTGGTGTTTTACAATTTGAAGTTCATATTTCCCTGATGAGAAGCTTCTCCATATATTTTTATATACTAATTGATCATTCATATATTTTCTTAGGTGAGATGTCTGCTAGTTTTTAATTGGATAGCTTGTATACTTTCTGCATTGTATAATTTATTTATATATACTGATACAAGTCCTTTATCAGATATGTACCACCCCTGTTTACCATCACACACCCTATAGCTTGTAGTCTTCATTTTCTTAATATCTTTCAAATAACAGTTTAAAATTTTGATTAAATATAATTCATGAATAGTATTTCATACACCTCTTACGTTTAAGAAACTTGTGTCTAGGCTGGGCACCAAGGTACATGCTTATAATGCCAGCTACTATGGAGAGTAAGGGGGAGGATTTCAATTTGAGGCCAACCTGGGCAATTTAGTGAAATCTTGTCTGAAAAGAAGAGGGGGGGGAGAAAGAGAAAAAGTGGTTATTCCCTGCTTTGCCATTTTCCTTCTGGGTTCTTGTCTCACAAATTTGAAGAGTAAAATCCACGGACAATAATGGAAGGGAAGAGTAAATAAAGTAGGTTTATTTAAGTGAGAAGAGAAGAGAGAATTCCTGCAATGAGGGACAGGACCTGATAGCCAAAAAAAACATTTTGGTATGTTAGCTTAGGAGCTTACATTATTTTTTCTTTTGGTATGAGCATTGATCAAAATTTATGTTAAACAGGCATTGCAAAGATACCAAAGATTGTTCAAAATCTATGTTAAACAGGTATTGAAAAAGTACTAAAGTCATTGTTTTCTCCTTTAGCCTTTGTTTTAATCCTTCCTGTAACCACCATTCTGGTTCATCTCACCTTCAATTTTCCCAAAACTCTGGGACAAAAGAGTTGGCTGGAATATTCCCACAGGTATTCCTAATCCTTATGGTCTTTACTTAAGGAAAAGGCCTTGATGAGGCCCTTTATTGTTTCTACCACAGATAGGCTCCTGGTATGGTCCCTGCATCTGAACAAACCCTTAATTGGGGCCCATTGCCTTGATTGCCTGACTATTTTTTAAAAAATCTTTTTTGTAGTTGTGGGTGGACAGAATACCTTATTTTCTTTGTTTATTTTATTTGGCTCACACATACTAGGCAAGTGCTCTGTCACTCAGCTATGGCCCCAGCCTTGCCTGACCATTTATTATCTACTTTATTCCTATTAATTATGATCACTGATCCATTTTGGGTTTATTTAAAAATATTGTAAAAATATTGGCATTTACTGTGATATTTCCATGTATGTATACATGGTAAATTAACCACATGCATTCACCTTCTGCCTTTACTCCCTCGCCCAAACCCTTCCTGGTTCCTATTAAACCATCTTTACTTTAAAATCATCATTTTCTTTCTTCAGTTTTCACATTAGAGAAAACACACATGATACTTGTCTTTCTATGTTTTTCTTATTTCGCTTAACATGCTGTCTTCTTTTTTCTTAATATTCCATCTATTTACTGACAGACGACAGGATTTCATTGTTCTTTATGGCTGAATAATATTCCATTATATATATTCACTAATTTTTAAATTTATTCATCTCTTAGTGAGCTCCTAGGCTGAATCCCTATTTTATCTATTGTGAATAAAATCACAATAAACATGGTTAAGCAGGTATATTTTGTATGCTATTTCCTTCAGATATAGACTCAGGAGTGGGATAGTTGGATCATTTGGTGGTTCTGCTTTTGGTTTGCTGATGAACCTACATAATGTTTCCCATAGTGGCTCCACTAATTTACATCCTTGTCAACATTTGCTACTTTTTCTTTTCTTGATAAAAGCTGTTCTATTGTTCCACCAGGGATAAGATAGTATCTTCTTGTAGTTTTGATTTGCATTACTATGATGGTTAATGATACTGAGCATTTTCCATTGGCCGTTGGCATTTCTTCTTTTGAGAAGCATATATTCAGATTATTTGCCTGTTTTAAAATTATATTCCTTTTTTGTTATAGTTTAAGAGTGTTTTTTTTAGTTCTTTTCATATTCTGGAGATGAACTCCATGTCAGGGGGATAGTTTACAAATATTTTCTCCCATTCTATATGTTGTCTCTTCATACTGTTATTTCCTTCTTTGTGATTTTTTTTTTAGTTTGATAGACTACCATTTGTTAACTTTTGCTTTTGTTTCCTGTGCTTTAGGGGTCCTTTGCAGAAAATCATTGCCTGTACCCAATATCTTGAAATGTTTCCTGTGTATTTTCTTCCAGTAATTTCAGGTCTTACTTTAAGGTATTCGCTCCAATATGAGTTGAGTTTTGTACAGGATGAGAGAGAGGGGTCAAGTTCCAATGTTTTGCATATGAATATCCAGTTTTCTCAGCTCCATTTATTAAAAAAGGCTGTCCTTTTCCCACTGTATATTTTTGGTACCTTTGTTGAGAATCGGCTGATTTTATGTTATGAATTAAGGGTAGAGATTTTTTCCCAAACTAATGTTGATATTTTTTAAAAAACAAACAAACATGTTTTTCAATGTTTCATGTATTCTGTGGAGACAATTTAGAAAACACAGAAAAACACAAAAGAAAAATGAATTCCTATAATCTTGGCGCCCTAAAATAACAACTGTTCTCAATTATCTGTACTTAATTATTTTTCCTTCGCTTACATATCCATACATTTTCTCATTAAAGGAATTATCAGACTATATTTACTATTCGTAGCCTAAATTTTATGTTCTATAATGTTATTTCCTTATATTAATAATAGTTTTTTTCTGAATAATTTTAGTGGCTGTATTATATTCTAACGTGGATATTTCAACATTTATTCCACCATCTCTTGAATTGTATACATCTGAATTATTGTTCATATTGTTGTTTATATAGTGTGCCTTTATAAATAAAATGTTATTAATTTAAAATAAACTTTTAGTAGTTTCATATTTACAGACAAATTGCAATGATAATGCATGTACCCCACAATTTCCCCTATTATTAGTACTTTATTAGAATAATATTTTGTTATAATTAATAAACCAGTAGTTGTTTTTAATAACTAAAGTCCATACATTATTCAAATTTACTCTATTTTTCCCTTAATACCCTTTTTTCTTCTAGCACTTCATCCAGATTACTACATTTCCATTAGTCATCAGGTTTTATTTAGGTTGCTCTAGCGTGTAACAGATTCTTAGACTTCCTTTATTTTTGATAATCTTCATAGTTTGAGGACTACTGGCTTGACATTTTGTAAAATGTCCCTCTGTTGGGTCTTTGATATCTCCCTCCTGATTTGACTAGGGTTATATATTCTTTGGAGAAAGATCATATGAATGAAGTACCGTTCTTATTATATCATACCAAGGATATATGATTTATAATGGTTAACATTGACCTTGATCACCTAGCTAAGATGGTATTTGTAAGGTTTCTCCACTGTAAAATTATTTTCTTCCTGATTCCTTCCTGTACTAAGTGGAAGAAAGTCACTCCATTCAGCCCACAATTAAGGGACAGAGACTATGATTAATTTTTTGTATATGTACCATTGCCCATGTATAATTTTTCCTTCAAAACCATCTCATAGACATAGAATTCCATGATTTAAGATTTGGAACTTCTTTAAAGATACATTTAATTATTTTTATTACAAAATAATGTAAGGTCAAAATATAGAATGTAAGGAAAAAATATTGATGTCTTCTCCTTATATCTATAATACTTTGATGAGTATCATCCCAAATTTGTATGCTTATATTACTTGTACATACATGTATGCACATATACACATAAAGATCACCTTACATATCACATAGACTCTAAATATACCCTCCATATGATGCAAATCCTTCACACACTGCACATAACACTTTTTTGAAAAACATATTGCTTTGCAATTATTTTTTCACTTGTTATTAAAACAATAGATTGTAGTACTTAGAAATATTGTCTATGAAGCCAGCCTACCAGAGTTTTAACTCAGCCTCTGCTGTTTGCTAGCTTTGTGATCTTGAGCAATTTACATAGCTTCTCTGTGTCTGAGATTCTCATAGTGTATTTGAGAGAAGATTAAATGAGAATACACATGAATAGCTTAGAGAGTGTCTGAAATGAAGTTCTCAAATGTTTTAGCAGTTTTTTATTATTTTTATTGTTATCTTCTCATGTAATTACACAGGATACTAGCTTATTCCTTCTAATGACAACATACTATTCCATTGTATAGCTATACAAATTTATGTAATATATCCTTTACTGATGTGGATGCCTTTCTCTCAGTTTTAATCAAGAGTTTTAAATATAAAGAATACTTGGACATTATTTAAACAAATGAAAGTCACACTAAATAATCTAAAATTAAAAGTAAAACTCCTGATATTTTCTTATTCTTCATAGGTAAATACTTTTTAAAAACTTTTATATTTTGGTCCTCCTAATGGTAACCATTATAAATTTAAATAACTCACTTTCACTTCTGTTTCTCAGTATCAGTTTTAAACATTCTATGTTGACTGTACACTGTGAGAGGTCACAATTTACTATACTTATACAGCCTCCTACCTCCCAGAGGAAATGTATTCCTCTGCCTTTAAATCTATCACACACAACAGTGTTCCAAACATGCACAAAGCCTACAGATAGTCTTTCAGAGTTTATTTTCACATTTATTCCTCTGCTTTTAAGCCTGTCTCTCATATATCAATGCTTAAGCATGAATGAAAGCCAAGGATATTCATTTTAAACTTATTTTCACATTTCTTTGCTGATTCTAGTTTATACTATGCTACTAGTGTTTCTTGGTGTTATTGAATTACCATGAGGAAGGACTGTACCAGTTAATCTTCCAGCCAGCAGTTTTGTGAGAGAGAGTGTGTGTCTGTGTGTGTGTGCGTGTGTGCATCCTAAGCATTGAGTCAAGGCAGGCCCTCACATATGCTAGGCAAGTGTTCTGCCACTAAGTTACATCCTCACCCCTTAAGTGTGGATAATTATATTTGTCATAGGGTTGTTGTGAGGATCAAATGAGAACATTCTTATAAATTTATGAGCACAATACTTTGCATATCATAAAGAAAAAGTTACATTGATTTTTGTTTGTATTTTCCCTTTTTTTGTATCACATTTTCATGTTATTTGTCTAGTTTTCATTTTTATTGACTTGTAGGTGCTCTGTACACATTTAAGTTATTGTTTTCACAAATGTTGCACATTTTTCTGGGTTTTTCACTTATGTTTATAACACTTTGACAAAGAGATATATAAAAATAATGTACTCATAGCCATTTTACTTTCTTATGGCTCCTACCACTCTTTTTTTTTGGGGGGGGAACTGGGAGTGAACTTGGAGTGCTTAACCACTGAGTCACATCCCTAGCTCTTTTTAATTTTGTTTCTTAATTTGGAGACAAGGACTCGATAAGTTGCTTAGGGCCTTGCAAAGTTGCTGAGGGTAGCTTTGAACTAGTGATCCTCTTGCCTCAGCCTCCCGAGCCACTGTGACTATAGGTATGCACCACCATGACCAGCTGGATCCTACTTTTGATGTTATACTTGGAATTGCCTTTCTAAGATTTCATATACATGTATAACATATAGATAGGTATGACATATATATGAGCATGGAATATATATGGGTATGACATATATATGGAATAAATGTAACAATATATTTTGTTTATTGTTTAAAATCTCATTAGGTAAATATTGAATTCATGTAGATTAGAGAGGATAATGGTACTTCTTTTTTATTGAACAGACCATTTTCCTGATATTATTGATAAAATGATTGATCTTCATCCTACTGATTAGAAATCCTAATGTTACTATATGTGAATTTATAACAAATACATTGGTCTTTTCTTCATATTTCTATTTAGTTAAAATTCTCTGTCTGCTTCTTGCTATATCCAGTCTATTCTAATTTAGTTTATCTCTTAGAAAGCAAGTGTACCCAGAGTACATTGTTTCTAGTATTTACCTGACTAATATTACATTTATTTTTCCATTGACAGTTTAAAATTTTGTTAAATTCAAATCAAACATCACATTAGGATTTTGATTGGAACTACATTGATTTGAATACATACATGTGGGAAAAATTTTATCTTTACAAAATATAAGTCTTCTCATCCAGGGTTACAGTGTTTCTTTAATTATCTTGTCTCTGCCTGAATCTAAGTGAAAAGTTGAATGCCCCACACACCCTGATTGTCAATCTTCCAGATTCATTAGGAAAAGTTTCATCATCAAAATTAATGGTTCACCAACTTCTGTAAGTAAAATAGTGAAGTTTGTGAGATACTGAATTTGTTTAGAATTAGAAACTTTTAGTTGCATATGAAGTATAGTATACTCTATACTATATAATTTATCCTAAATAAAATACTCTTTTTTCAAAACCTGTGATAAAGGATACCTTGTATATATACAAAAGGAAAATAGAATCCAAAAAATGGATTCTACTGTCATTTCTAACTAAAAAGAACAAATAAAAAGCAAAAAGAAAATGTACTTTCAAGTTGTGGCACAGCTTCTGAGTGTGTACATGGTTTTGATGAGCTGTTTAATGTTTCTTAACTTCATATACTCATCTATGGAAAATATTAAGAAATATTTTTAAAAATCCTACTTCACTGGTTTATTTAAACTGTGATTTCTGATAGGAATATAAACTTGTTTGTATTGTTTTCCTTTTTACGAGAAAATTGATCTCTAAGCATATTGTAATATATGTAAAAACAGTGTTCATACCTTTATTTTTTCTTGTATGTTAAGTGCTTTTTATAGTATTTATAAGTTCTAATAGATTGAATTTAGTTAATGTTAATGTCTAAAGCAATTAAATATGTTCTTTTAGGATAAATATATATTCAACCACATACATAAAAGTTGTATAACACAGGAAAATATATTCTCAATAAAACACTAGTAATATAATATATACAAATTTTAGATTTGTACTCTTCAGTTTCAGAAAGTCGTTTTCAAAGTGCATATTTGTTTTGCTTATGAGAAGAAATGGGTTTTCACTATAACAAAAGCCATGTGCTTTGTGGAACTGTTAAGATGGTGAAATATGTTGAAAGAAAATAACTGATCATTAATATATCCTCCATTTTACATTTACAGTTATCTAACAAATTTCCCACAACTTTAAGGAGTAAAATTACTATGTAGTAGCCAAGATAATAATATTGAAACATTTGAGATAGATTTTATTATTTATAAATGTAGTCTAACCACTTTACAGACTTTGCTAAAATTGTAAAATAAATTTTTAATAAAATCAAATTTACCCTTGTGACAATTATTTTACTATACAAATTATGTATTTTGTGCTTATTTAATCCAAAAGCTAATGATATTAAAAATGTAATATTTGTTAATTCTTTAATGCGGAAGTTTGATACCATCCCAGTAGCATTAACTTAATATATATTCTTAGGTAGAGTCACATCGTGGAATATTTCAGTCAAAAGGAGGAGCTGGTGATGGGCTTTCTGTATGTCATCACTACAGTAATTCCAAAAAATATTATTTTGAATGTATACATCTAGTGCAGCTTGTGTGCTACATAAATGTTTATATGGCCATGGGTAAATTGTGTTGGAACTTTTAAGTATTGAACCAGGTTGCCAAGATTTGCAATAAAGCTCTGTGCTTCAAGATTATCCTACTGAGCAAGGTATAGTATATTCTAACAATTGCACTGTTTAGCTTGGGTTTCTGTCTTCAATATTGTACTGCTCATTCACTAAATGAAGGAGTAGGAAGTATAAACACAGGTGGAAGAGGTGAAAGTGCAGCTGTAATTCAGAAAACCGGCATACGAGAACCAAATCATGGGGGGGAGTGAAAAGTGAGGGGGAAAAACAAACTAAGAAGACAATAAAAGACAGGAAACCAATAAGAAAAACAAAGTAGACTAAAAGAATAGGCAAAGGAAGACACAAAACAAAGAAGAGCATCGTTATTTAGGTAGCTCGTTGTAGTCAAATTATATTTCAAGTAACTTTTCTTAAACGTGTATTTTTAGAACAAAATTCCATTTGGTATGTGATAATTCATGGTAACTGATTTCATACAAGTTTTTTCTTGGAAGCAATATAATTTGAGGCTTTGAAAGACTATGGAAAGCTATTTTCTCCTTACTCATTCATTTTATACATGAAGCTACATTTTAATTAGTATTTTAATGACTTTATAATGTCTGTGTTCATTTACTAAAATCAAAAGGATTTTTTAATTAAGAATAATGTTTTTATGAATTTCAGAAATTTTTCCTTAAACATAAGCTGTCCTACATTAAGTTTTATATTTTGTACTTAGTTCATTATTAATGAAAGTGTTTGGGTATTTTTAAGCTTGATTTTAGGTTTCTCTTTAATTAACTAAGCTTACATTCCTCATTTCCATAGTTGACTGACATTGCACTAGATAAAAAATAAAGCAACTTATAATATGAAAATATAAAAAATAGGGTGATTTTTCCATCAATGTTTGCTACTAAGCTTGAATAATTAAATGAATACATTATTATTCATTACTATATCGGCTGTAGTCCTGTGGGTCCCTGCACTCCCACCTCCAAGTTGGAAGAAGCAGCCCTTTGTGAACCCTCATTTCATTTGCATTTTGGTTTGTTTTTCTTTCCCTAAAAAGAAGCCAAAGATCCTTCTGGACCAATTTGTCTCTTTGAGTTTCCCTTTTGCTCTCTTAACACTAGAGGACTCCTGTTTCCTTTGCCCCTGCTACCTCCTCTCCATTAGCCCCATTTTTCTCACAATGACAAATTTTTTCATCCGAGTTCATGGATATGTTCTTGATTACTCAAAAATTACATCACTTCTATTTTTATTTTTTTTATATTTCCAAAGTTCTTTTAGGTGAGTTCATTTAACCCTTACATAGTGTGCTTAACACTTATACAGTATATGCCCTATTCTTAGTACTTCATAAATATTAATGCTTATCCCTTAGTTTGGAGGCCCCTGTATCTCATTCTCCGTCTAGTGTTGATACTTCCTGTACTAGCAATAGCTTTCTTGATAAGATCCCTGACTACTTCACCAAATGAATTACAAATTTACCCTTTTGAGACTTTAGTCATAACATGGTGGCAAATTGTCAAGATCATAAAATAAGGGACAGGGGCTGGGGTTATGGCGTAGTGGTAGCGTGCTCGCCTAGCACGCGTGAGGCACTGTGTTCGATCCTCAGCACCACATAAAAATAAAATAAAGATATTCTGTCCACCTACAACTAAAAAAAATAAATACATATTTAAAAAAAAAAAATAAAAATAAAATAAGGGACAGAGGCAGTTTTTTCAATAAGACTTATCTAATCTTAAATTATTTATTTGTATATTTTTAATTGACAATGGACCTTTATTTTATTTATTTACTTATTCATTATTTATTTATTTATTTATATGTGGTTCTGAGAATCAAACTCAGTGCCTCACACATGTCAGGTAAGTGCTCTACCACTGAGCCAGAACCCTAGCTCTTCTAATATTAAATGTTGATGGCATTTTGACCATGTAAATGTCTCAGAAAGGCTGGTAGAACATAAAATAGTTTAGGTGGTCTGTGTAAAACTTTTTTAAACATTATAAGTTTAATGTATGTTGCAAAGATGTAGCTAGCATGCTATAGCCTATAGTTTATTGATATCATTTCTTAAGATAAGTATTATATTTTAAAAGTGAGTCTTTTTCAAAAAGAATGTATTAGAGCCTGATGCAGTGGTGTACACCTGTAATCCCAGCAACTCAGGAAGCTCAGGCAGGAAGATTGTCAATTTGAGGCTTGTCTCAGCAACTTAGCAAGACTCTCACCAGCTTAGTGAGACTCTGTCTCAAAATTTAGCCAGGTATGGTGGTGCAAGCCTGTAATCCCAGCACTTAGGGAGGCTGAGACAGGAGAATAGCGATTTCAAAGCCAGCCTCAGCAATGGCGAGGTGCTAAGCAACTCAGTGAGACCCTGTCTCTATATAAAACACAAAATAGGGCTGGGGATGTGGCTCAGTGGTCGAGTGCCCCTGAGTTCAATCTCCAGTACCAAAAAAAAAAAATTAAAAAAAAGTTTTAAAAAGGATTGGGGATGCAGCTTTGTGGTAAAGGAACCCTGGGTTCAGTCCTCAGTACCAATAATAATAATTATAGTAATAAAATTTAAAAAAAGGAATGTACTAGAATTGTATGCATTTAAAAATGTATAGGAAAATAATTGCATAGTATAGATATATGGCTGAAATTGTGAAGATGCTATTCACATGACTGAAGTCTTGGAAACACTGAATTATGTTAGGCCATGTTTTGTGGATGAATAAATGGAAAGAAGCTTAATGATTTGCCCACGCTTAGGAATCTGACTTAACAAAGAGACTAAGGGAAGGCATATTCTTAGGTAGTCCTGAAATAAATGGACACAGAGAATACGGAGCAATGTGACAATGTCAAAAGCTATTCCTAAAGTGCAGAAATCAAGTCTTTTCTCTCTAGGCCTGGACTGAATGTGGTAGTAATGGGTGAACCTATATTGCTGCAGTGACTGGCAGGAGAGAAAAGTTGTTTTTGTTTCCTTCCAGAGAGAGGCAATGACAGATAGGAAAGTTATTATTCTTTATATTTCTCTCTTTCTTTAACATCTTTTTTCTCTTTTCTCAAGGGTCTCTCATAGGGTATTCTTGACATTCAAGGTGAGTAGCTTTCATCTTTCTAAAAATGTTGGCCAAGATCAGGAAGGAGTATGAGGCACAAAGTGTCACTTGTCCTTGGGATTTGTACATCCTCTTTCTTCTTCCCCTTGGCCATCTCTGACAGTGACTTTTCAGACCATAATATCTGTGCTATGGAAGAAAGCTATTGCAGTTGAAGTGTGCTAGTGCTGAGGAAAGAACAAAGTAACCTCACTTAAAGAATGACAGGTTGTACATCCAGGAAACATTCAAAGCAAATGGGTTTGTGAAGAGATTTATTGCAATTAAAGAGCAAATGTCAATTTGGAATTAAAGCTGGAAACAACTATGCAATTTAAAAATGCCTCTGAGCACTTTCTTGGCAGATAACAAAATGTCTGGGTGATTTTTGGCAACAGAGGGAAGTTAATCTTTATTTAAGGATGAAACATTTCTGATAATGTTCTCAATCAGTAGTGTTCAAACAAACTCCCTAGCAACATCAAGTATGGATTCATAAAACTATTCTTTTTCTTTTTCAGAGCATCTGGAATAAAACCTCAAAACATCATTTTTGTGAGTTAATTTTTTCCTAAGAAAAAGTAACAGCATGTGTCAGGGCCAGTCAGCCAGTGGCATAATTGTGAAGCAGCAAAGTTTATCTTGAGAGGATGATCTCCCACTAACCATTCAGGAGCCACATTCAGCAGGATCTTGCTCAATCTGAAAGAACAGAATCTGACAAATTCAGTCAAATTAAAGTGTGAATCATTTAATGTGTTAATTCTCCTTGGGGAATTTGCATTTTAATAGAAAACCTACTAAAAAACCCAGTGCTTAACACCAAAGATTGAATCTGTGATTGAAAATGATGAGAGTTACTGTGGGAAGAAGTGTGTGTGTGTGTGTGTGTGTGTGTGTGTGTGTGTTGTGTGTTGGAGGGGTGGTAGTGGTCATGGAGAGATAATTTTGATTGACAAGACCCTTCAATTACCTCATAAAATGGTAATTATGAATTTGGCTCTGGCAATTGTTACTGTGAATGTAGTTGACTCTATTATTTATTTAGGATAAATACAATGTTGAATGTGTGTGGGTCATTTCTGAATGCCCACATTGTTCAAGAAAGACCCACTTCAGAAATGTGCCAGATAGAAATAATGTCATAGTCTTTAAAGAATGGTAATAGTAGTTGATATTTATTGAGGATTTACTGTGCCAGGCATTGTTCCAGTAAGGTTAAAAGTATTAGTTGATTTTATCTTCACAGTAGTTATAGGAAGTAGGAGCTAATATTTTCATATATGGAAATTGAGGCCCTAAGATGTTAAGCAGCTTACCCCAGGTCACCTGGTTTTAGTAATTAGTTGAATTAGTAATTATTGTGCTTATGTTCTTAATTGTATATAGTACATTAGAATTCAATGAAGTAGCGGGAAACTGATATACTCCAGATTGGGCAAGTGACATATGTCACAGTACCTTATATGTTCATGGAAAAGATAGAATTAGAACCCAAGTCTCCTGATTTTCAGTACTTCCAACATACTCTGTTTCTTGTGAATGTGATAATTTTTAAAAATCTGATTCTCTTTCTAGTTTTGTCTTCTTCATAATGCAAAATTTAGGTTTATAAAGATAGAAAATAGTGAGGTCAGATGACATCACTGTTGTACATACAAGAGTAACTGATTACAAGAGTTATGACTCGGAAAGTAGTAGGAAGTGCCATGAGAAATTTACAATTTTACAGGGGGCTTTTGAAGACTAGAGAGATTATATGAAATTAAGGATCAAGAAAGCTTTCATGGGGCTAGGGTTGTGGCTCAGTGGTAGAGCACTTGCCTAGCATGTGTGAGGCACTGGGTTTAACTCTCAGTACCACATATAAATAAATAAAATAAAAGTCCATTGACATCTAAAAAATATTTTTAAAAAAGAAAGCTTTCATGAAGACCATGGCATTTGAACTGGGCCACTATGTAACAGGATCTCACTTCACTTTAGGAATCTTAAGTGTAATGTAATGTGTAGAATAAAATTGTGCTGTTAGATAAGAAGAAAGTAGAAAAACCATTTCTGAGTCCATCATGGTAGTGCAGGTATAAGGGACAATGGGAATACAGGAGAGGAAATGGACTTGACAGAAGTGGCAGAGGTAAACAGAAAAAAAATCATAATTATGTGTTCAGTGTCTGCCCATGAGAACAATGGAGGAGTTGGAACTCAAAATCATTCCAGAAATTTAAGTCTCATTGACCAATAGCAAAAACAGGAAAATCAGGAGGAAAGGGTAATTTGGAAGAGGAGATTGTAAGCCCAGACAATATTGCAGGTGGAACATCTGGAGAAAATAATCTATAAAGAAAGAAATAGATATAGAGAGGAAGAGATGTATCTTTATCTATATCTATATTTATGTATCTCTATATTGTATATCTATAAGGTTGATACCCAGAGGAACAGACAGAGTTTGAATTAGAGATTGCAGAGAGCCCTGCAAAAGAGCAGAGATGAGGGTTCGCCTGGGCTTAGGTGAGAAGCCCGAGAAAGAGTGACAGAGAAAGAACCAGAGCAAACATAAGTGACTCTTGTAAAACATGAAAATGGTTTTTAAATAAAATAAACTTAACAAGTTTCTAATACTTTACACTTTTCAAATCTTTCATGTGTGATCTATATACTACCAGAATTCTTCCAATATAGTTCTTTAAAATTTTACAGGCACAGCTAATAAAGGACTTTGGCCCTAAACCCTCAGATGACTCATTTCACTACTAAACACTACTAGTTTGCTGCTTTTTATATCCAGCAACCTTTATAAAACCTCTTTAAATCTAACTCTTGGAAGGTATAGTTTAACACAAGAACCTTTCAGTGTGGCCCTTGGACTGAGGGCCTTAATCTAAGACAGAATACCTAGGTTTTATTCCCAGGCTGGTCATTTATGTCCTTCAAGAATTATTTAACAAGAACAAGAGGCAGGGTATAGATTCACACAACAGAGATAAAGCTTTCTTTTTTTTTTTTTTAATTCATGGATTTTAACGTTGTATTAGGTTTTCATTGCTGTGACCAAAATACCCAACAAGAACATCTTAAAGGGGGAAAAGTTTATTTTGGATCATAGTTTCAGTCTATGATCCAAATTGCTCTTGGCCCAAGGTGAAGCAGAACATTCTGGCAAGAGGGTGTAGTATAAGGTTGCTGCTCGCCTCATGGCAGCTGGTAAATATATATATAGAGAGAGGGCAGGGGAAAGGGGATGCAGGGAAGATGAAGCCTGCTAGGGAATGCCTACAGGGACCCACCTCTTCCAGCCACACCTCATCTGCCTATAGTTTCCACCCAGCCAGTCCATTCAAACTAGAGGAGACTGATTAGGTTACACCTCTCATAATCCAATAGTTTTTACCTCTGAATATTCCTGCAACAATGCAGGAGCTTTTTTGGATGGGGGGCACTCCATATCCAAACCATAGGAAACTGAAGAATTATTTTCTCAGAGTTAAGCATTTGGAATTTGGAGAGCCACACCTCTTCTATCTCATCAAGAGAAGCCAACCTCTGGGTGCAGTGACACACACCTATAAGCCCAGCACTTTGGAAAGCTGAGAATGGAGAATCACGAGTTCAAAGCCAGCCTCTACAATGGTGAGGTGCTAAGCAACTCAGTAAGATCCTGTCTCTAAATAAAACACAAAATAATGTTGGGGATGTGGCTCAGTGGTGGAGTACCCCTGAGTTCAATACCCAGTACCAAAGAGAGAGAGAGAGGGGGGGGGGGAAGCTAACCCTGTGCCTATGGTTATTCTGAAAAGGAGCAACTATTTGGCATGCTGCACAGTAGAAACAAAACCAACTATCCACAAAAGCTATAAAGTATTAGTGGCTACACAGCCTTTTCTCCTTTTGGGGGGTAGACTCTCTTTGCTCTTTTATTCTTTGCCCTTGTCTGTTCAGCCCCTCATACTGCATTCCTTCAAAATATTGTTACCCTGAACTACTGAGGAATATGAATGCTTATATTTCTTCACATCTCTGAGAAGTAGAATAGGTTATTTAAAAGTTATTTGTCTTATGTGATTTAAAGGACATTTGGTTTAGTGTTTAGTTAAACATGACTTTTTGAAAGATGACTAAATACCACTATAAGTTATGTTGTATCTAATTAAAGAGAAGAAATGTTTAACTGGATAAACAAATCCTAACTGATGGGTAACAAATAGACCAATAACAAAGAGGAAGGCAAAGAAATTAGTTTGAAAATGTCAGTACTCTAAAAGTAATTAAGCAGCCAGGTATAGAGTAAAATTGCCTATTTATTTGATACTTACGTTGTTTATCTTTTAGCTATATAAATTACCACTTATATGTGGCTTCTCTCTATATTAACTATATGGTTTGTGATAGATATCTACATAGCAAAATTTTGCCCTTTGGCAATTAGTAGAACCATTTAATAGACAGTATGTAAAGCAGGAAGTTTTTTTCAGAGAAACAAGGGAAGTATATATTAGTCATATCCTGAGATTAATGAATTCCATATTTACTACATAGTTGAACATAATTTCATATACACTATCTGAAATACCATGTAAAATAAGAAATATGAAAAGTTTGTTTGCTCTTTTAAAAGATTTCATGCCTTATACCATGTATAGAGATGAATATACAAAATACGAATTTTGAATATAAAATGATAGGTTGGGTTGAGATAAGTAGGAAAAATGGGAGGTCATAGGTTCACAGTCACAGAGGGAGATAAAATCAGCTTTCTCAAGAAGACAGTATATGCAGTCAGTGCTCTCAAGAGAACAGAATATCCCTGCCCCAATCACATGGGGGTTGACAAATGCCAAGGACCACTTCTTTACCTACAGAACAGTCCTTAAAACATAAATCATTCAATAAATATCCAATTCAAATTAAGCTTTAAAAACCCTATCAACATACAACTTTGATTATTCTCAGGCTATAGGCCTGATAAAATCAGGAACTAAAAAATATATTAAAAAGACTTCTAGGCAACACAGGTGCCAGTCTCACTGTGGAGACAAACCATTGGGTGTCTATGCCAAATGTACTTTTGTTTTGATAAATGTTTGACATATGCAACCACTTTGTGTGTGTGGGGGGGGGGTATGTGCGTGCGCATGCATGCGCTGCCAGTAACCCTGCCTGATTGGAACACAAAAACTGAAGGAATGGCTTCCTCCTGGAACATCCCCAGCCTCCCATGATATAAATATCATTATAAGATCAAGGACAGATAAAATGAATAACTTTTCAATTTTTGAAATACATATTTTTTGAATTTGAAATCCATTATAATTTTAACATCTTACTGAAATTTATAAAAAGTATTACTTAATATCATTTTTATAATTATTCCCAAAATGAGTGTGAAATACTGAGGATTTTACTCTTGAGTACTATATATTTCATAATGAGATAATATGGGTAAAATTGTATACTTGAGCTGAAGAGTAAATTATATAATTACTCATTTTTATCAGCTCAAAAATTTGGCTTCACATATTTGAGAGTAGAGGTAGAAGCGTGAAAGCAAATGGAGAAAATTACTTATATAGTACAAGTGTGATGTCTATTTAGTTTCTATATTTAATTTTTAACCATTTGTTTTATAATTGTATCACCTAGTAGACGTTCAATAAATGTGGGTTGAATAAATGACAATCCTAATAAAACAGACTGAATTTAATATCAGCAGATCCCCTAATTCCTTCTTACCACTAACTTCTGCTGGAAAGAGGGGCTGGAACCCCTCAATCAGAGAAGCATCAAAGAAGTTGGTAGGGTAGGTTTCCCCCTGCCCCTGCTTAACACAGGCTGAATAAATCTTTATATGTACCTTTCCTGCCTTTTGTGTCACTAATCTTCAGCTGCCTCTTCTCCTTTGCCTCCTCTCTTTTAAATGTTCTGTTGGGCTAGGATTATGCCTCAGTGGTAAATTGCTTGCCTAGCACATGTTGAGGCACTGAGTTTGATCCTCATCACCACATAAAAATAAATAAATAAAATAAAGACATTGAAAAAAAAAGTTCTTTTAATTTTCAGGGATTTTAGACATGGAATTTTTGAAACAATTTTCTTCTATCTTCTTTGAAAGCTGACTTGGAATAAAACCTATTTTTCTTCCAATTTGTCTTTGTATATTTCTGGAGCAGAGTGTTATGGCCTAGCCTCTTTTCTCCTGGGTGGGATCTTTTGCTGCCTGGTATGTTTGTCTTAAAAGATGGGGGTCAAATTTGAGTTGGGACATAGAGAGAGGTGGACAGTGTGTAATTTGAGGAAGTCCCACAGGGTAATTCTGATACATGGACTCTCTTGGATAGAAAATCCCTGGCTTAGACAGTTTTCTGTGTCAAATTATAAGGTAGCTAATGTTTCCTGTGCTTTTAGAATCCATATTCTTTTAACAGAAGGAAATAGAAACCTATAATAATAATGGATTTGAATTACTCTGGGATTGTATTTTGATATCTTTCCAGCATAGATGTCAGTAGAAACCTGGCAAAACATGGAGTGTGTTTAGATATACTAGCCAACTAATCAAATAATGCATCTAAAGTTTGTTCTCATATTTTTAGATAATTCATCCAAAGCATATGACAGTTTTAGTTTTTACTTGTGTTACATATGAATTCTATCCATATGTTCAAACTTTTACAAGTCAACCTCAAGAATGTGATTTAGGACTTAATATTGATAGGGAATAGACAAACATAAGCAGTGGGAACATGAGGTTAAAGAAATAATTCTATAAACTGCGCCCACTGTGCTGACCTCTACGTGCTTTCTTTTCTAAAAAACAATTTGCCTGCAGCCCTACCTGACTTAAAAGGACAGGATATTCTTCAGAAAACTACCTGTTATCTGCAGAGCAAATGCAGGCCCGAAATCAGGGGGAAACTTTTGTGACCTTTTTCAAAGACCACATCCTGGAACTCAGGGAGGTAAGGATAATTCTCCCTAACCATAAAATCTGTTAAGAACAGGTACAGAATTGACCAAAGTGACCTAGAATTACCATATACCGGGAGGACTTGAAATTCTGGTGTCATTTTGCTGCAAGTCAAAAGTCAAGGGGTGGACCTGCACAGGACTCTCTGGAAACTTCTCTGGGACTCCCCAGTAAAACTGGAGGGCAGGAGAGGCACTTTGTCCTTCTCCTCTCTGAGAGAAGCCACTCTCTCCCTTGAGAGTGTCCCTTTTTCTTCTTATCTATTCCTTCTAATAAACTCATACCTGTTTCCCTGAGCTACATATCTGAAATTTTTCTGACTTGGTTGCAAGAATTGGCATTTGAAGGGGAGGAGGCTTTTATGTTGCCTCAGTTTCCCAGAAGATCCCAGCCTTATATGACACGAACAAGAAAAATATACGGAAAGGTAAAAGTTGGGGATTAGAGAACAACCAGAAATCAAAGCTAGAAGGCTCTTTCATCAGAGCTGAAGTCCACTAAACAACTTAGGAGTTAGGGAGCAAAGTAAATTTAGCACAGCTGAACTCCAGAAGACTAATCCCCATTTATTTTTTGAGAACTTTAGGGGTTGGCCAATTAAAGGGTAATGAAAAAGTAATCAGGAGATTTGGGGTAGATGGTGTATAATTGGAGAAACTAGTTTATGCTGATTTGGTGGATATAATTATAATTGTTGAACACAAAAATCTTTTTCTTTTTTTATTCATTGAACTTTCAATCCAAATGCATCATTCAAGTGAGAATCAAAGATTGGTTCCTCCAGCTTAATAGTATGGGAGAAGGATGTAAGGATGTAAGGATGCACTAAAACATCCTTAATTCAAGGGCAGAGATTGTAGTTTGCTACAATTTTGTGTAAACAGCTATGTACCACTCTGGGCTATGACTGCTCCCTGGTGCTGAGTTTATGCAATTCAATCACCTGCAAATGTTTTCTTCACTTTCCCCCAGGTTTTGTTTTGTTTTGTCTTTTTTTTTTTTATAGATTTTCACAAAGGACAGTGTTTTAAACAAACACACATTTTGCACATATTCATAGCCTGTTTCTATGAACCATTCTAATACATAAGAGATTTTTGAATTTTTCACTAATGAGATGTGAACAAATGGATTAATGGACTGACCTTTAAGTAGGAGGATGAAAGACTAAGAAACCAAATGGTTTGTCCAATTTTTATGAGCAGTGGTGGCTTTATTTGGGGGAAGAAATTCCAAGAATTACTTCCTCAGAGTTTCAGCACATAATTGAGGGGTGCAAATATTTGGGGGGGGCATTATATATTACTGATTTTGATCTGTTGGGGATAACTACTTGGCTTAGGGCATCACACTGTATGAGGAACCATGGACTATACTGCCTAATGTGTGTGACCAAAACTGCTGCCTAATGTTTTTGAACACTTGCATTATTTAAGTTAAATATTGCAATATAAGCTTTTGTTTCCTTCTTTCAGTTGAAGGAAGCAAACCTTAGAATGATAAAATAATTTTTCCTACATACAGAGATATCTAGTAACAAAGCTATATATTTCAACTTAGCTTTATCTGATTCCACATCCATTATTATTATCTGTTATACAATAGTTGTTATTACTATCCACAAGAAGAGCAAGATCGAGTTAACCTCGATGTATTAAAGATGAGTTAGCTGCCTTTCTATGGCATTCTGGTATTCATTCATGGTTGGATATGTCATCTGAGAAAAAGGAAGGTAGCGAAGAGTTTCATATTAAGATCAAAAGGGTTATAATAAATGAGATGATTTTATTCTACATTTATTGCATATGAATCTATTTAAAAAGCTCTTGCCTCTGTCCTGAGCAGCAATGACTACCAGGAAAACTTTTGTATTCTTCCAGTAGTTGATGATGGTAATGAATCACTGTGGTTGACAGATTTCCAAAACCTTGTGTGATAGACTTATAAAATATTTTCCTGTGTAGCCAATGTCCAATCAGTGAGTCCATGATGAATCATGAAACCCATTTGTTGACAAATAAAACCTTGTGTTCTGTGCCAATCAATCCAACTGTGCCACCACTGTTCCAATTGCCAGCCATGAAATATTATTCTGAAACATGGAATTTATGGTTGGAATGGGCCAGTATCAATCTAGTTATCCTGCTGCCTTTCAGCAGGTGCATCTTGCTATTCAGCAAGCATATCCAACTGTACTGATTCCAAGTTTATATTCATCTTAGCCTTAAACTCATTTATGCTGCCTACTCTAAATATATTATATGCTATGCTGCTCCAAATTCCAATATTTTTCTTGGAGGTGGGACATTTTCTAGACTTAAATATAGCCTTCTCTTTTCCTTGCATGACACCCAGGCCTAACCTTCCCATACTGTTTAAAATAAGAATAGTCATGTGCGAGGTACCAGATATTTGTGTCAATTTGATATTAGTAAAGGGAGGGATTTTTGCAAATGAAGAATATATCAAATGCTCACAAAGAAATCTATGCTTGAAATAGTTTTTTTAATTCAGGGCTTTGATGGCAAAAGTTAAATTTAGACAAAACAAATCACTTTCATTTTCAACTCAACTAAATGAATGTTTTTAAAAAATACATAATTGCTTATAAAAGTATAAATGCATCCTAAGGGAAATGACTATGAGTTTTGCCTCCTTTATAAAATGCTAGTTCAGCAATAGTCTTATTTATATAATGAGGAAGTAGGTGAGTGGTTTATGATCTATCACCAGGAATGTTAAGTGAAATTTGAAGGGATAAAACCATACACATATGGTATTCCTGGATTTAATTTTTACAGATGAGACTATGAAAGCATGTACCAAACCAAAACAATGCTTGTCATCTCATTTCAGAGGCTATCAAAAGTATACATCTTTCAGTGCCTCTGGAACATCATTTTGCATTCCAGTGATTATTGTGGCAGGTAATTGACAGGTTTTATAAAATGGTTTTTGTTTCTCCTGTGCAGATAATTTAACTAATTTTTGCTGCAAGTGTTCACAAAACCCATTCAGCACCAGACCAATGTAAAATATTTTATGGGTTAATATTCTTGAGATTCAAAAAGGACAGAGAGACTAATTTAGATGTTATCTGCCTCTCTTGGAGTTGCATTAGATTGATCTCAGAGTATCATTTGGCACATATTCTTAGTCCTTGATAAGGAATATTATATTACATTACAAAGTTTGCTTTGAGTGTTTTATATCAGGAGATTGTATGGAGAATTGCAACTTAAGGGCTTCATTGGTATGGTATGTACAAGCCATGAATTCAACAAGTACTAGTGAAATTATTTGGTGAATTGAAATATTTGTTGTGGCACACAAAGAGGTATGACACATTGTCATACACATGTGATTGTGTCACACAACTTCCAAGTCCATCCTTGATTGTCTACCTGTGCATTTTCTCTGCATTTTTATTTCCTAACAGGATTGTATCCTGTGGGTGGCCTGCCATTACTTCAAATAAATAATATCTAAAAGGAGTATTTGTTGTCTCAAAACAGCACCTATCAAAAAAATGTTATTTGCACCCTTGATTGCACAAATGACTTGATCTTATTGGTTGAAAATCTTGGAGTTGTCATTTAACATTTGACTTTTTAAAAATGCTTTCTGCTTTTTCAACCTACCTTTCATGCCCCAATATATATCCTTTTCTATTCTAATTTGCCAGCTGTATCCCTGTTCAATTCTTCCTGGCTCAATTAAACCCTTTAGATCTTTTCTGATTATATCTATGCTCATTCTCAACCACATGTCTCTTCTTTGTTTCCCATTGGACCTTGAACATATCTGGATCATAGTATTATGGTCACTGTGGTATTCCAGTAGTTGTTCTGGTATATAGCCTTTGATCAGTAAATGCCTGCTAAATGACAATATGTGTTAGCTTTCTCCATATATATCACAAGAGCAGGACAAATCTCATTTTCTGTAATATTTCTGATAGAACTTGTGTTCATATGTACAATTTTGTCTACAGTGGAGACTTCTATATATGGAATGATGTGTCTTAGAAATATAATTTAATGAAAACACTTATCTTAGTGAAAAAGTAGATTTTTATTTTTATATTATCTAGAATATAGATTGAGTGTGTAATAGTGGAAAGTTGAAACTAGTGTTGGAGTAATTTTAATTATTTTTAGACAAGCCATATCCTCCACATTGCATGGGAAAGACCTTAATATTGAATGGCTGGATATACAAAAATTATTGTTTGAAATTTGTAACAGATAATATGCAAAATACCAAAAGGCAATCCATCCTGTATACTTAATAATACCTGACATTGTATATATCCATTGAATCACCAATCAGAATAATATGGCTAAAAATCTTTACAGTTTGTTCTCAGCATTATGTTTTTTGGGCAACAGAGATATATGCATTTTAGTCATTCAATCAAAGCCAATGAGCATCTCAGACGTTTTTGATCTTAGAACAATTTTGCTTGGCATTGTCCAATATTAGGATGTTTCTACATGACATTTTTTCAGTTGTTCATGAATAAAGTAATTCTTCGTGCTATGATTATTGAACTGACATCAGTGGCATCCAGTCTTCTAAGCAATGAACTACAATAAAGGTAGTGGTAGTTTTATTAATTAGTTTGAAATGACAGCCTGAAGGTTCAGTGTTGAATAAATATAAAATCAAGTCAATCCAATTCTGTGTGCTATATTCTTTTCTGTGTAAAGGAAGTATTCAGGATAAAATGATGAGAATTTAAATTCAGTATTTATCTGAAGAGATTACTGAACTTCATTAATACTGAATCAGCAATTGATTATGAAAACAATCATGTCATACCTCTTATGAAGACAGGGAAATATTTATTTTACCAAAAGGCAGATGAAGGCAAGAACAAGATCACAGTTGTACCATGTTCCTAGATTCTCTAGAATATATAAGTAAGCTATAAGTATTTCTAGATATATTCTATAGAATGTATCAGTAAGCTATAAGTATTTCTAGAGCTTCAATGCACAAGTCTAAATTAACACTGTAGGCCTAAGGGTAGCACCACTTGTGAGAGTAACTACAAACTTATATTAGGCAAGATTTTTTTCTAGTTTCTGATATGAACATTTCCTTGGCCAATTATGATTTCTACTTTTAAGCACATATGCAGGGGTGCACATGCTTGTGTGGAAACTGACATGCATATCAATATTATATGTGTTCAAAAGGGAGAAGTATCTGGAAATCTATGGAGATTCTCTGACCTATGGAAGATCTGGAGTGTCTGATGTATACATACACAATCTGTAATGCATAACACAGTATAGGATGAATATAATCACAACCTATTTTGCAGTGAAAATAGTATGTCTATAGGCCTCTTAAATTAAATATGAATAAATACAGAGGATAATTTGTTCCCTAAAAAAATGATGCTACTTTCCTATTTTTCTTCAAAATATTTTCTAATGAAATACAGTTAAAAATACTCTCCAGTTTAAAAATACTTGATATCAGGACACCTTTTCTGAATCTCTGGAAGCAGTATATAGTTTTAGTTTTGTTGCTATTCTAAACCATTGTACCTTTAATATAATGAATGATGAATATGTGCCAGGCCTTATGGTAAACACTTAATATTTGATATCTCATTTGGTTCCTACCATAATCATGGTATTATCAATGATTACCTCATTTAACAGAACAATAAATAGCCACTATATTGTTCCTTCTGTTGGAAAATATATTTGGGTAATTTCTATTTCTATGTTTCATTGTATTCTAATCCTAAGTATCAGTTTTAAAACTTATTAAAAGAAATCTTTGGGAGTTTAATTTTTTTTTGTACTTCACTATATTTTAGTCTTATTTCTAAAGCCATGGTTTTTAAAGCCTATATTCTTGTGTACTTTCATTATAGGCCAGTGCCACTGCCACCGTAGATAAATGAGTTGACCTTGTTGATGTTCCTGCCTGTCGCAGGAAATTGAAAGCCCAGCTGAGAGCAATTACAAGCAATATTACTACCTTGGCAGGAGCTGTCAAGACTCACATTGCTGGTTGGATGCTGGATATGTGTATGCTGAATGACAGTCACAGAAATAGGACATTTTCAGTCATCTTTAGAGAAGAGAGAAAACCATAAAATTCTAAAATCCTTTGTTTCCATGAAATCTATGAATAGTGTAAATAAAACATTATATATTTATGAGTGAATCTGTGTGTTTGTGAATCTGACCCTAGTCAGTGCCTAGGAAATTTTGTTGTCCCTGTCAATGAGATAAGAAGAACTCTGTATATGATAACAAAGGAGATGAAGAGGGGAAACTGGCCTCTTCCTTGTCTCCAGTCTTTAGAAGAAGATCAAAGCAGTGTGACATTGGTTGTAAAGTAAAAAAGTGTACTCATAAAGCATATGAAGAGGCCAGGCACAATGGCACACACCTGTAATCCCAGTGGCTCCTGGGGGCTGAGGCAGGAGCATCACAAATTCAAAGCCAGTCTCAGCAATTTAGTGAGGCCCTAAGCAACTTAGCAAGACCCTGTCTATAATTTTTATAAAAAGGGAGCTGGGTATGTGGCTTAGTGGTTAAGTGCTCCTGGGTTTAACCCCTGGTACAAAAACCAAAATCTGAAGAAATCTATTTGCACAGCAGGTATGCAACCTACCCCATATATTCTCTCTGTTCGTAGGCGTGAGGCCCTGCATTGTATCCTGGCATTCCATTGCCAAGGAGCTTGTCCATAATAAAATTTCCAAATCCTCTGTTGAGTCCTCCAAGTTCTTTCTTTGACATCAGAAAATAGTATGCTGGGGTCTTTGTAACCCTGAGGTTGAACAGTAAGTATTCCCGAATACCTGAAAACTACTATCTCCAAACTCAAACAGAATATAATAGATGCATACATTCTAATTCCAGTATAGTAACATTTCCTTTACTCAGAATCCAAAATGGTCAAATAACCTAAACTTACTTTACAAGAATATAGAATAGCTTTTGCTATTCATAGTGATAATCTTTAAGATATTCAGAATAATCCCAAATGAAACAATTATGCCTGTTCTAGTTTCAGAGATATTTTATGATGTTAGAATTCTAATGTTGATATATTTACTGTTCAATAATGACATTTAAAGAAACATTTAAACATAGTAGTCAACTAATGAGAATATTCTATTACATATAATTCTATTACACATAATTTTTTATAAACTCCATATGCTAATATCTCAGGAATTAGCTTTTCTAAGAGGTATCTGGAACACAATAAGAATTTTTTGGCAATTTTCTGGTAAATGGGATTCTCTAGGGAATGAATATAAACAACTATGCTACTTTCGGTGAATAAATAGTTTATCTCATGTTTATTTATTTATTATTGTAGATTATAAAGCCCAATTTATTCAACAAAAATAGAGCACCAATCCCTGAGAGGTTAATGCCTGAGCCTAAAGGTTAAGTCTGGGTCAAAAGTACAATCTACTGGCACGTTCTAAAGGGAGATGACTAAACGTGTGAATGATTGGGGTCCTTATTCCCAGTTAGGAATTAGGGACATGAAACTATTTCCAAACATGCTTTTGAGCTATTTCGCTAATGCAGTTTTCTTGTAAAGAAGCAATATATAATCGGTATATTGCTCAAAAGTAGGATATTTTATTAGCTATATTGTCCATATTGGTATGGAATTGGTCTCAAGATAAAATATTAACAAAATTTGTTGTAATCCCGATTTTAGAGTAACTTCTCCAGTCTCCACAAAAGTTCAGTTTATTCTATTGCCTAACAAAAAGTAGAGGAAAGTTGATCCATAGGCTTATAACTTCCTTTCTTTTTAAACATTTCATCATTAACAGCAAGAGCTGAAGCCGAGCGTGGTTGCATATGCCTGTAATTCCAGCAGCTCTGGAGGCTGAAGCAGGAGGATTGCAAGTTCAAAGACAGTCTCAGCAAAAGCGAGGCACTAAGCAATTCAGTGAGACCCTAAATAAAATACAAATTAGGGCTCAGGATGTGGCTCAGTGGTAGAGTGCCACTGAGTTCAATCCCCTGTACCAAAAAACAAAACAACAACAACAAAAACAACAAAAGACCAAAGAAAGTACTTCTTGGAATTTAAGATTATGGAAAATGCATCTGTTGCCAATCTGGGTCCTTATTCATCTGAACTAAAAAAGGTAGCATAAGTATTCTTAAATAATTAATAAAAATAAAAGGAAAGTTTTTTAAATTTTTAAAATTTATTTTATTATTTTTTTACAGATTTCTGTAGAATCAGCTGAATTCACCCTTAGGATGAAATAAATAGATCTCTGGTTCTTAAACCTACTTATTAAAACCACTTGAGGAGCTGTTAAATTAATGACTGTCATGTTTTAAAATTTAACAGCTTTATTGGAATATAATTGGCATAAACTGCAGAAATTCATAATTAAAAATTCACATGTTTACATATGTTTACAGTGGTGATTTAGCATCACCAAAATCAACATAATAAATGTATCTATCCACTCAAATTTCCTTTCAGTACCACTAGGTAGTCCTCATGCCAGTGTGTTGAAAGGTAATCACTGACCTGATTTTTGTCATTTCAGAGTAGTTTGCATTTTGCAAATGAATGGAATAATGCAATATTTTTTGCCTTTTTTTCACTTATCACAATTATTTTGAGGTTCTTCCATGTTATAACCTATATTTACAGTTTATTATTTTTTATTTTTTTTTGGTACCGGGATTGAACTCAGGGGTACTCAACCACTGAGCCACATCTCAAGCCCTGTTTTGTGTTTTATTTAGAGACAAGGTCTCACTGATTTGCTTAGCGCCTCACTGTTGCTGAGGCTGGTTTTGAACTCTGATTCTCCTGTCTCAGCCTCCCCAAGTGCTGGGATTACAGACATGCACCACTGCGCCCAGCAACAGTTTATTCATTTTTATTGCTGAATAGTATTTCACTATACGGTGTAGTATTCCAACTGGATTTCACAGTTTGTTTATCCATTCACTGAACATTTGAGTTTTTCTGATTTTTGGATTCCAAAAATACTTGAATGAATGTTTGTGTACAAGTTATTATCCAAACATATGATTTCATTGCTTTCAGATTTATACCTGGGAGTGGAATGGATGGACCATATGTTAGGAATATATTTAGTTTTGAAAAATTTGTATAGGCAATTGTTCTTGCATCATTTACTGAAAGAAAGATTATCTTTTCTCCCATGAATTGTCTTTGCATCTTCATAAAAATTCAGTAGTCCATATATGTGTGTGTGCATTTCTGTATTATTCTGTTTCATAGTCTAGTTTTATATCAATAGAACCCTATCATGGTTACAGTAGCTTCATAGTAAGTCTTGAAATAATGTAGTGATAGCACTCGAACTTTTTTCTTTTTCAAAGTTGTTTTGACTGTTACGTGTGCTTCGTGTTTCTATATGAATTTCAGAATCATTTTGTCAATTTCTGAAAAATCCAGCTTTTTTTTTTCACAACAATAAGGCAGACTTTATTTAGGGGGTTTATGCAGTAAGGGATAAAGTTAGGTAAAGCTCTGAATATGACATGAACAAGTTGAGATAAATTTATAGCCAAGGAGCAGGGTGAGGATCAGTGGATGGCAAATTACTAAGAGTAAACATCAGAGGTGAAAGAAGGGTTCTGGCTAAACTCACTTGACAGGATTTTTTCTGAAGGCAGACCAAGTTGATCAAATACTGAGGGTGGGGAGTAAGGAATTTGATCAGATATCAGGGCTGGAGGATTTTCATTACATTGACACAGCAATATTCTTGATGAAACTGGACTTATCAGGCAAAAAAAAGAGCCTGAGTTCATGGATTACTTAGAAAGAGAACTCAGAGAAGCCTGACTCAAGTTTGGACAAAGGAGGAACTTTGTCATTCCTAGAGTCATCATCCCTGAATTCTTCAACCATTGCTGAGATGAGAGGGCTAGCCTTGACCACTCTGGTCTTCATATGTATTCATGTTCCTTCTGAAGGGTGATTCTTGGCACCATGGGGGCTCTTAGAAAAGTTTTCATTCTGAAGGAGGATGCCTGGAAAAGTATTTTTCAGAGAGAATGTGAGTTACTCTGAGGGCAGAAGCTCAGGCACCTCTGAAGAACATGAGGTCCTCTTGGTGTTCCTCAGGTTAAGGATGCCTCCTCCCTGATATAACCTGAGGAACACCAGCTAGGGTTTTAATTGGGATTGTATTGAATCTATAGACCTGTTTGGGGAGAATATTAGTAATTTATTAAGTATTCTTAATAGTATATAATTAAGTAAACAATCTTAATTCTGAGTCTGCCAACCCTAAAACATAATATACTTCTCTGCTAACATAGGCCATCTTTAATTTCTTTCAGGTACAAGTCAATTTTCAAAATATCAACTTTCATGTCTACTGTTTTTATGTTTTCTAATACAATGAATTTTATCACTGATCTTAGTAGTTTTTGTTCTTATATTTACTTTGGAATTAATTTACTCTATTTTCTTAAAGTAGAAACTAAGATTCTTGATTAGAGATTTTTTTTCTTTTAAAGTGTGGGTGCTTAGCATTATAAATTTCTCCCATAAGTACTGATTTAGTAGCATTTCACAAATAATGGTATATACTGTGTTTCCATTTTAACTTTATTTGCAGTCTTTTGTAATGTAATTTTTGATTTCCATCTTTATCCATGGGTTATTTGGGAATTTGATAATAAATGATATTTGAATTCAGGATTTCCTAGAGAATTTTTTTCTTGGTTAATACTTTAATTTTATTTTGGTCAGCATAATTCATAGATTAGAATCATTTCTTAATGACTCAGAATAGGATCTATCTTGGTCAGTGTTCATGTGCACATTTGAAAAGAATGTGTAGGCTTCTTGTTGTGCAGAGTATTCTATAAATATCAATAAGATCAAATGGATTGGTAGTATTGTTCATCTACTATACCCTTGCTGATTTTTTATTTTTTCTCTTAGTGGACAGCAGAGAACTATTGAAATCTATGACTATAATTATGAAGGTGTATATTTCTTTTTACTGTTCTATCAATTTTGACTTTATGCATTTTGGTACCTGTTATTGGGTACATGAAAATTTAGGACTGTTTTTTTTCCCTTTGACAGATTGATGACTGTAATATTATGAAATGATCTTCTTTTATACATATCAATTCTTAGATGTGGATGGACACAATAGCTTTATTTTATTTTTATGTGGTGCTGAGGATCAAACTCAGTGCCTCACACATGCTAGGTAAAAGTGCTCTACCACTGAGCTACAACTCCAGCCCGTGAAATGACCTTCTTTATTTTGAGTAATACTCTTTGTTCTGAAATCTTCTGTGGCTGATGTCAGGTCTGGTCAGGGTCTAGGATGCCCAAATAAGGAAGCTGGTCAGCGGAGCTGTAAGCCAGATGTGACATCACTAGTGGACACACCTCCTGTCAATCAGCGAGTTTTCCTGACCCATCAGGAAGGACTCTGGTCTTCTCTTCCTGTACCCAAGCCCTCCCCTTCCTGACCGGGTTTTCTTAAAATTCTCTATGCACGGAATCTCCAACGCCATTTCTCCCGACCCACTCTGATGGACGGGGGATTTGGTCCGAGGGCGCGCATTCCAATAAAGCCTTGCCGTGTGGCTTAATTCATCTTCTCCTGGTCATGTGATCTTTACAGCTGATATTAATATAGATACAGAAATTTCTTTTGACTAATGTCAGCGTGATACATCTTTTCTTCACCTCTTAAGGACTGAAGTGTGTTTCTCCAAGAATGATAGCTTGAATCCCAGCCCCCTTAACCTCAAAGTATGACCTTATTTTGAAATAGATTATTAAATAGTGTTCAAACCAGATCATAAGCATGGGCTCTAACTATTGCTTTAAGAGGGAGCTGCATGGGTCCACTCGACGAGTTGGGGGTCCTGAGAGACAGAAAAAGAAGCAGTTTCCGGGGAAGACGAAATGGAGTCTCCCAGGAAGGTGATGGTTCGCAGGGCCACTCTCCCCAGACCCTGGGGTGTAGGTAAAGAAGTGCTCTGCCGGAGTGAGATGCAGAAACACCCGGAGGGAAATGCAGGAACACCGGAGTGAGAAGCAGAAATACCATTTATTCCAGAAAGTACAAAAGTTTATATGCACTCCTGGACCAATCAGGTTCAAAGTTACAAACAAAGGGGTACTCTCTGTCAAGAGCACAGTCTATTAGCATAGAATGGGGAAAGATGAAAGGGAGGGGTTGAAGGTATGGAGAGTGCTCCTACACCTAACCAAATATGACTAGAGTCTGTAAAAAAAAAGGGAAATTTGCAATCAACATTAGATATACACAATTAGGAAATTATGTGAATACTCAGGTATAGGAAAAATGTCATGTGGAAAGAGGGCCGAAATTGGTCTGATGAAGCAGTAAGCCAAGGAGTTTGAAGGATTTTCCAGCAATCACCAGAAGCTAGGAAGATGCCAGAAAGGAGTCTCACAGGAAGCATGGCCCTGCTAATAGCTTGATTTCAGAATTCTAGTCTTTTAAACCTTCAGACAATAAATTTCTGTTGTTTAAAGGCAGTCAAAATTTTTGTACTCTGTTATAGCGCCCCAAATATCTAACACACCATCCTGTTATTTTTAATGTATGTATACACTTATGGTAGATTTCAATTAGGCAGCATGTATTTGGGTTTTGCTTCATTTTTACAATCTGACAACCTTTAACTTTTATTTGGGATATTTAAACCATTGCATTTAAGGTAATTGCTGAACTGAATAGGTTAAATGTATTATGCTGTATTTTTTCTTCTATTCTTTGTTCCTGTTTTTCAGATTTCTTTTGGATTAATTGAATATTTTAATGATTTAATCTTATCTCGCTAGCTTATTAGATGTAACTGTTATGTTATATTGGTGATTGTTTTAGGATGTATACTAATTTTTCCCCTTAATAAATATTCATACTGATGTTAGCTCAGTAAAGTAATATATAGCCAAATAACAAACTAGAGGTTATTTTTTTAGGGCAACATGAGCTGTTTTGATAAAATCATGACTTTGACCTAAAATTGTTGCTATTGCACAATAACTAAATGTTAGGAATAGGGGCTGGGGTTGTGGCTCAACGTTTGAGCGCTTGCCTCGCATGTGTGGGACACTGGGTTTGATCCTCAGTACTGCATAAAATAAATAAAGGTATTGTGTTCATCTACAACTAAAAAATATTTTTAAAAAGGTTAGGAATTTGTTTATTTACTTCTTTTAAAAACAGACAAAATTTCTGTTAACCAGTTGGTCTCAGTTCCATGATGTGAAACAAGCCAGATAGACCAGTTTCTTCTCATAGAGTGTTTGTATGTCTGTGATTGTTTTGATGAGGCATAGACTGAAAGTTTTCAGACTTTTACACAGACTTTTTTCATATAGACTTGTTAACTTTTAATTTTTCCAAGTAATGATATTTTAAAAATACCATCTACTATTGCAAATCTCACAAAGGAAGGATATTTTAACATAAAATATAGAAAAGATATTACTTCAGAAACAATAATATCTTTACATTGAATGCACTTAATGACATTGCTCACTTTATCATACTATCTCCTTTTTCTCTAAGAAATATAAATTCCAATATAATCATATGAATCGTGAACATATCACTTAAAGGACAAATCATATAATTGAATTCAGTCTTCTTTATTGTAATAAATGTATTTATTAAGCTTGGTTGGTTTGCTTGAGGGCAGTTTTCTTACATTTCAGAGAGATATCATTGAGTCCTTGAATATGTCATTGGCCGAACCAGAGAAGTGTTAAGTAATCACTTTTACCTCTGTGGTTCTTGTCATTGTAGCAATTTTGCACTCTTTATTCTGCCCACTGGCTTGTGTGAAAGGAGGTAGTCTTTTACCTATTTGGTGAAGTTTTGAATTCAGTGGAGAATCATTTATAAATAGGTGTAGGTGTAGCATTAAGGCATTGGGCAGTTGGTGGATAAGGGAGGATTCAAAAATAAAGGAAAATAAATGGATGGAGGGTAAATTTGAATTGATTTTGATATTAACTAGAATGAATTTTGCTCCCCTTTTATAGTATTATTTAGAATTTGTGGTTAACATTGAACTAGTCCTGCACTTTGACTATTAATTATTTTAAATTTTTCTGATTTTGAAGGCTAAAGAAAGATAAACTAGCTAACATCTCTTTTCCAGTTTCACAATTGGTTTCTTTGATTCAAAACAGTATTCTAAGACATTTGATAAACATTGTCTTTACAGGATCTCTGGAGGAGATAAATTAGTAATTCTTAGAATTTGGGTAGAGGGGAGATAGAGAACCTGATGTGTACACACAAAATTTCCAGGCTCAAATAGAGATTTCAATTTTTTATTTAAAATGATAGACAACACTTAGCATTTTGTAGAAGTCAGTATTTTATGGCCTTTCAAATGAACACCACTTTTTAAGGCTTTCTCTGACACTAAAAATATGTAACAAAGCAGTTCATGAATGTCAGCAGTATAAAACATTACAAAAAAGGAAAGCAGCAAAAACAAGTTCTGAATTTTTAGCTATCAAATACACACACACAATGTCTGAAACAAAATTTTGACAATTATCTTGGCAATAGTCTGTTACATGAGTATGTAAACACTAGTCTGCTCTTTCAAAATATAAAAGTGACATTTCCATATAGCAGTTTAGTAGAGCACTAACATAATTGTATGCACACATACCTGTACACTCACTCAAACACACTGAGAATCTATTTTAATCAGTTATTTTGAATTTATTCTTGCATTTAATACATTTTCTCAGTCTGGAAGAACTAATAGATAAATGGTACATTATTTTAAATTATGATATCAGTAATAAACATCAATGACACTTAAATAAATGTTACTTCCATTGCTAAGGCATGAAGACAAGCCCATGGAGAAGTTAGAAAATGCAAAAGGGCTACTGAAATTAAAGTCAGAAAATTAAGTAAATGTAAAGAAAAAGCTATCAGATGGAATTTTGTAGTATGTGTTAATTAGGGCAAGATTTGGCAAGAAAAAAACAGGTTTGCATTTAAGGTGCAATATTTGTTTCCAAATAGGTCATTTCTTGGTATAATGTTATTTTGATATATGGGCTACATTCTTACACTACCTGAAATAAGAAGGAATCACTTAGTTGTTTTTGTTTTTGTTTTTGTTTTTTCTGGTACTGGGAATTGAACTCAGGGGTACTTGGCCACCAAGCCACATCCCCAGCCCTATTTTGTGTTTTATGTAGAGACAGGGTCTCACTGAGTTGCTTAGCACCTCGCCGTTGCTGAGGCTGGCTTTGAACTCGCGATTCTCCTGTCTCAGCCTCCCTAAGTGCTGGGATTACAGGCTTGAGCCACAGCGCCCAGCTAGGAAGGAATCACTTAGTACACTGAAGTAGGTATATGCCATTCCAATGGCCTGAATGATTTCTGTACTTTGTGAAAACAATTTAGCCTGTGAAACCACCCACACTATTAATATCCACATTATTAATACAACAATGCAACATTGTTCTAAGTGTTGACAGTTGAACCTTATTATTTACAATAGTTATGTTCTATGAAGTTATCACAAACACTAGAATTAGTGAATATTGAACTATTGTTTTTAGGCAGAATAGAGGGATATATTCCTGCAAGCTTCTTCACCACATTTTCATCAACTAATGCATAACCCTGTGTTATGTGTGTTTCAGTTTAAAAACAACATTATATATATATATATATATATAATATATATATATTATATATATATATGTTTTTCATTAACTTTGAATTCTTGGCCTAAAGCTATAACTTGTGGCTGAGTGAATCACTTCTAACACAAATACTCTCTCTGTAGGCATGTTACAGCCATCTTGCATTAGGGACACTAGACATTATTTTAAATTATGACATTAGTAATAAATGTCACTCCAGCATTATGCTTGGAGGCCACTTCAGTGAAATCACCAATAAAAAGCACACAAATTTGAACAATGTGCTACTAAATAGACTATGAAAAAGAAACTTATTTACATGATGAGTGCTCAAACAAGAAGCTATATTGTTGCACTGCTATACCTTAGGTGAGACCCTGAGTGTCAATTAACTCAGATATTTGCCAGCCTACATATTTCTGTAAATGACTAAAAGTGCCATGAATATTGAATTTGGGGTTATAAATAAATTTTAGTAAGTGGATGAATTTGCAAATATGGAAACTGAATGATGAGGAATAATAGCAGATATGAATGATTTCCGTGAAGAAATACTCAGAGGATGAATAACACAGTTTTATAATGATGTAGAGCATGACATGAATTTAGTATTTTGGATTTTAATATGACAAGGAAGAAGTTAATTTGAAGTGTCTAGTAGTTCCAGAGAGCTAAGCATGGTGTTGGATATGTGTTTCCTAATCTCTTAAACCACCTCTAAGTTGTGTTTGAATAGTTGTCAATGTGTGAATAATTTATTACCTAGGCAAAATATTTTATTGTAAAAAATAATGCTCAGTCTTTTATTTTCTCAAAGGCAGTTCAATTTTAATTCATTGGTGGGAGATTAAAAACTAAGGGCTTGATGAACATTTTCACTTTTCAAATTGGCAAAGAACATTATTTTGAAACATCAGTATCACACATGATGATATGACAGTTGTTGTGCACCCACAAGATTACATTTAGAGTATTTGATTAATAAATTAAATGTCTAGGGCATGCACAATAAAAGACAAAACCTTTCTTTGTTGTAATCTAATATTATACACAGCTATTAAAAGCGCTGTTCTATGTGCTTTGTTCTTTTGTAAATGTGTTGTCACTAATATGATACCTATATATTTGTATTTTGGTTAGAAATATGTTTCTAAGTGTTTTTCCATAAGAAACATGGAGTAAAAATATGCTTGTACCAACTAAAACAGGACACATAAGGTTTTTAAAAGTCCATAATAGAGCAAAATGTGTAAAAATCCACAGCTGCTGCTTTAGCATTTTTTAAATATTTTTTAGTTGTTGTTGGACCTTTATTTATTTATTTATATGTGGTGCTGAGCATGGAACCCAGGGCCTCACACATACTAGGCAAGCACTGTACCACATAGCTACAACTCCAGCCCCTAGCATTTGTTTTAAAAGAGCCTTTTAGGATGAGATGCAAAGAAGTAGTAAAGTGGATGAAATTGTATTTTACATTTTTGTGCCCCTCTTCACCTATTGTATAAGCATAAATAAGAAGGAAAATTCCTAGAAATGGGGAGACCAGAAGGAAGATTATTATAGCTTCATAGTTATTACTCTGGATAAACCTATTCTAAACAATCAGGGATACATTAAGCTTCGATTAAGCTGTTTTTTCTACTTAGAATACAATCACCAATAATTACTTATGTTAGACTTTGCACTCCAATGCTTTTAAAATCATTTTCAATCTACCCAACAATTGCCATTTTCCTGAACTAACTGTGAATGCTGTTGAAGTCCATTTGAAAATATTTCTTTAAAGCCTGTCTGTTTGCTGTCATGTTGTGTATTACATTGCTAGCTTACATTAATATACTGTTTCCTAAAAAGAAAAAAAAATGACTGTGCCTTTTCCTACTTCTTCTTAGGTATGTTTAAAATCTCATTTATTCTGTGAGGTAATGCAATGAGAATAAGAAACTACAGCACCAGGGAGCTAACTTTTTACATGGAGTAGTCACTTTGAGGCAAGACCACAGCTACATCAGGGTAAGAACTTTTTAAAGACAGACTCACTCATTAATAAACAACCCAAATGGTCACCTATTGCTTTCTTGTCAATTTTGAACAAATAAAATAAGCCTATGACAATAATACTTAGAGAATGGCCCTTTGTAAATAAATAATTCAACAATGTCTTTGACATTGACATTGCACTACAGAATTTTCTAAGCTCTTCCCTGAGTTTTTCTTGGAATTATTGTTTTTACTTTACCTTCGGGAATTTATGTCAGTCAGTTCTATAATCCGGTACCTAGTGAAGATTGAAAAACTCTATATGACTATAAATAATCAATCAAACTAATTCAGTATAGTAGTGTGGAGGTAGATAGTTGATGGGGAAATTATTTCTCCAAGACCTTAACTCTTGAAGATCCTCTCATTCCACTCCCTTCCTTCACCCCTTGCCAACCTCAGAGCAACTATAAAAATAATCATTCTAAACAAAACTGCCAATACCACAGATAGGAATATTCATGTAGACATGGTCTGATTCCTATTATTTCTACCCAAAATTGAATTTTCTATCTTATAACACAGAGTTTCTCAAACTTTTTCATAAACTGTTTCTCAAACACAGTTTCTCAAACTGTGTCTTTCCTGAGAAGACTATTTGTATATCATTTTAAAAATTTTATTTGTTCTTTTAAAGTATATATGACAGTAGAATTTTTGTCATAGTTGTGCAAACATGGGTTATATCTTATTCTAATCAGGATCCTAGTCTTGAGGTTGTACATGATACGGAGATTCACTGTGGTATATTCATATATGTACATAGGAATTTTATGTTAGATTCATTCCACTATCTTATCCCACAATTTGAAACTGTAATACTACAAAGTACTATGTATATATATATGTATATGTATACATATACATATACATATACACATATATATTTAAAGTACTGTGCTCCATTAGAGGGTCACAAACATTGCAATATCAAATATGTTTTGCATTACCAGAAGTGATTGCTACCACTCTGAGGAGGCATTGCCTCTGTAGAGTGTGTGTGCTATAATGTCCTTCACTTTTTAATTAGTGCAATAGGTCTTTGTACCCTGTAGTTGCATGTATCCTGACACTGGCTTATGGTTTCTGTAGCAAGTCTTGGTTCCTCTGTTATTTTTGTTTTTCAAGTTCTGAATTTGAACCCTGAGGAGCTATACCACTGAGCTACCTCTCCAGCCATTTTTATTTTATATTTTGAGACAAGGTTTCCCTAAGTTGCTGAGGCTGGCCTCCACCTTTTGATCCTTTCACTTAGCCTCCCAAGTCACTGGAATTTACAGAACATGCACCATTGTACCTGGATCCTTTGTTGTTATTCTTAAATATTAACATTCAGAACATCAGCTAAACCACCACAACATGCCCAAATCTATTGTACATGTACTTGTCTTGAGTTCACATTCAAATATTTTAAATACTTACAATTGATTATATTGGAAGAAAAAAATAGATTTAAACAAATATATTTTCTGGAAACAGTAGATAAACACCTAAATATTTTTAAAATACTAACTTGCTATCATATAGCCAAGACTGTCATAAGAGTTCACTATGAATATGGAGTATTACATTTCTACCCCCTTTAACAAATCTCTTTCAGAAGACCTCTGAGCAGGAAAGTCCAGTATAATGGCCAATCACAACATTTCATTTTTTCCCTAGGATAAATAGTGGAGAGTTTTTCTGTCTTTCTGTGAGCCAAAGTAACTTGGAAGGATATAAAAAGATAATCATGTCAAATATCCATTATGCTATTTCATATATAATGTTTAACAAGAAAGCAATACTTGAAATCAAACTGAATCCACGCTTTATAATGGTTTCCAGGAGGGCAATACCTGTGTAAATGCATGGCTAGAAATACACTAATGAATTAAGGTCAGAAATGAAGTTAATAGTTTAATTCGAATAAAATTTTATATAAATATGTCTAACCTGTTTTACACTGCTTAGATTTATATATGAAGTGAAAATGATCTGCTAGATACTACATACCCATTCAGGTTAATAAAACATAAAATAGAGTATAATTCAAAGATGGACCAATAAGTATTACTTTGTGTGTTTTAGTTCTATTTTAAACAATTTTGACATATTTTGAAGGGTGTTTAAGAGGATTAATATAAAATATACTAATCTAGTAAAGTAGTCAATACACACAGCCATAAAATGTTTTTAGGATTAACTGTTTCATTAAATTCCCTGTAATTTTAAGATGAAGCTAAAATCATGCATCCTGATTGTTAGAGACGCTGAAATTTTTTCCATATATTTGTTTGATATTTTTATTTCTTCTTTTGAGATATTTCTGATTAATTCTTTGGCCATTTATTAATTGGTATTTTTTATGGTTGAATTTTTTGCATTTTTATGTATTCTGTATATTAATCCCCTTTGGACTGGCTGCCAAATTTTTTTTTACCATTCTCTAGGCTCTGTCTTCACTCTCCTAATAGTTTCTGCTGCTGTGCAGAAGCATTTTAATTTGATGATATCTCATTTATTGATTCTTTTTATTGAGCTTTAGGGTTCTTGTTGAGGAAGTCAGTGACTGTAACTATATGATGGAGTGTTGAACTTATGTTTTCTTCTAATATTTTCATGGTTTCTGGTCTAAGTCTGAAGTCTTTGACCATTATGATTTGACTTTTGTGCAGGGTGAAAGATAGGGATCTGATGTATATCCAGTTTTCCTAGCATCATTTATTAAAAATGTTGTTTTTCTCAAACATATTATTTTGGCACCTTTGCCAAGTATTGGATGGTGGTAAGTATTTAGGATTGTCTTCTTGTCTTCTATTCTATTCCACTGATCTTTATGTCTATTTCAGTGCTAGGACCATGCTGTTTTTATGATAGCTCTGCAGTATAGATTGAGACTGGGTATTGTGATGCATCCTGCATCACTTTTATTGTTCAGTATTGCTTTGATTATTTTAGGTTTCTTATTCCTTCAAATGAATTTAAGGATGGATATTTCTATTTTTGTGAAGAATGTCGGTTATATTTGGTGGGGTTTGCATTGAATGTGTTTGTTCTCTTTGGTAGTATGTCCAATTTGACAATATTAATTCTCTCTTTCCAAGAACATGGGAGGTCTTTTAGTCTTCTGAGGTATACTTTAATGTCTTCCTTCAGTATTCTATAGTTCTTATTGTAGAGTTCTTTCACTTCCTTGGTTACATTTATTCCCAGATTTTTTGGGTTATTGTGAAAGGGATGGTTTTGCTGATTTCTTTCCCAACTGAGTCACTGTTGCAATATAGAAGAATTATTGGCTCATGAGTGTTGATCTTGTATTCTGCTACTTTACTAAATACATTCATCAGCTCTAGAAGTCTTCTGGTGGATTATTTTGTCTTTTGCATTTAGGATGACATCATCAGCAAATGGTGATAGTTTGACTTCTTTTGTGATTTGTATTTTTTTCTTCTTTTCTGATTTGTAGCCCTTTAATTTTCTTCTCTTGCCTGGTTGCTATATCTAGAGTATTGAGTACTATATTGAATAGAATTGGTGAGAGTGCACATCCTTGTCCCTTACTTTAGAGGAAAAGCTTTCTGTTTTTGTCTATTTAGTATGATATTGGCTTTGGATTTGTCATATATTACATTTAAAAGGTTGATGTTCCTTCTATACCTAGTTTCTTCAGTTTTTTTAAACATGAATGGTTGCTGTGTTTTATGAAATGCCTTTTCTGCATCTATTGACATGATCATATGATTCTTGCCCTTAAATCTATTTATGTGGTAAATTACATCTATTGATTTTCATATGTTGAACCAAATTTACATCTCTGAGATTAAAACTACTTGATCATGGTGTATTCTCTTTTAGATGTGTTTTTTTTTTTTTTTTTGCGGGGGAGGGTTTTGAATTCAGGGGTACTCGACCACTAAGCCACATCCCCAGCCCTATTTTGTGCTTTATGTAGAGACAGGGTCTCACTGAGTTGCTTAGTGCCTCGCCATTGCTGAGGCTGGCTTTGAACTCGCGATTCTCAGTCTCAGCCTCCCAAAGTGCTGGGATTATAGACGGGTGCCACTACCCTCACCTTTTAGATGTGTTTTTAAATGTAGTTTGCTAATATTTTATTGAAGATTTTTCCATCTATGCTCATCAGCGATATTGGTCTGTAGTTTCCTTACCTTGATGTATCTTTGTCTGCTTTTGGTATTAGGGTTATACTAGCTTCATAGAATGTATTTGGGAGTGTTATCTATCTTTCAATTATATCAAATAATTTGAAAAAGACTAGTGTTAGCTGTTCTTTAAAGGTCTGGTAGAACTCAGTTGCGTATCCATCAGGTTCTTGGCTTTTCTTTGTAGGGAGTTTTTTTATTTACTGTTTCAATTTCATTACTTGACAGTTGTTAATTTAGGTTTTCTATATCTTTATGGTTCAATATAGGCAGCTCATATGTTTCTAGAAATTTGTGTGTGTCTTCTATATTTTCCAGTTTAGTGGAGTATAACTTTTTGAAATAATTTCTAATAATAATCTTGAGTTTAGAAGTGTCTGGGGTGTCTCCTTTTTCATTTCTAATTTTGTTGATTTGGATCTTTTCTCGCTTTTGGTTAATTTGGCTATAGGTTTGTCAATCTTAGTAATTTTTTTTGGTACCAGGGATTGAACTCAAGGGTCCTCAACCACTGAGCCACATCCCCAATCCTATTTAGTGTTTTATGTAGAGATAGGGTCTCACTAAGTTGCTTAGTGCCTTGCCATTGCTGAGACTGGCTTTTAACTCAGGATTCTCCTGTCTCAGCCTTCCAAAGAGCTGGGATAATCTTAGTAATCTTTTTGAAGAACTAACTTGTTGCTTTGATCCTATGTATCAATATTTTACTCTTAAGTTCATTAATTTTTTATTTGATCTTTTTCCATGTCCTGTCTTCTACTGAGTTTTAATTAGTTTGCTCTTCATTTTCTGTTACCTTGAGGTGGAGCATAAGATTTTTTTAAATGTTTTTTAGTTGTAGATGGACCAATATCTTTATTTTATTTGTTTATTTTTATATGGTGCTGAGGATTGAACCCAGTGCTTCATACATGCAAGGTGAGCACTCTACCACTGAGCCACAACCCCAGCCTGGAACATAAGATTTTATTATTTTGATCTATTTTTAATTAATGTAGGCACTCAAAGCTATAAATTATTCCCTTAGAAGTACTTTCTTTCTGTCCCAGAGACCTTTTTTGTATCTTTGTTTTCATTTCTTTCTAAGGATTTATTGGTTTCTTCTCCCATTTCTTTTTTGATCCATTCTTCTTTAAAAGAGTATTGTTTAGCCAGGAGGAGTGGTGCAAGCCTGTAATCTCAGCACTTAGGGAGGCTGAGACAGAAGAATCCTGAGTTCAAAGCCAGCCTCAGCAATGGCAAGGCACTAAGCAACTCAGTGAGACCCTGTCTCTACATAAAACACAAAATAGGGCTGGGGATGTGGCTCAGTGGTTGAGTGCCCCTGAGTTCAATCTCCAATACCCTGCTCCCCCCAAAAAAGAGTATTGTTTAGCAAGGCATGGTGATGCACTCTTGTAATCCCAGCAGCCTGGGAGGTTGAGGCAGGAGGATCACAAGTTAAAAGCCAGCCTTGGCAAAAGCGAGGCATTAAGCAACTCAGTGAGACCCTGTATCTAAACAAGAAGGTGAATTAAAGCTGTTTTAGGGTGAAATATTCTGTGGAAGTCAGGCCCGTTTTATTTATAGTATTATTTAGGTTGGATATATCTTTATTGTTTATGTTTTTATGACCTATTAGTGATAAGGCTGTGTGGGAATTGCCCAATATTATTGCATTGGGGTTTATGTGGGATGTAATTCCAGAGTATTTTTAAAATATAATTTAGTATGTTGACATTTGGGACATATATTATTAACTGTGGTGGTTATTCTTGTTGGTTTGTTCCCTTCACCAGGATTTAATGGCCCTTTTGGTCTCTTCTGATTATTTTTTTCTTGAAATCAGCTTTGTTAGATATGAGAATAGTCACTCCGGTTTGTTTCCAGATTCCACTTGCAAGGAATATTTTTTACATCCTTTTACCTTCAGACTGTGGGTATCCTTACCTATGAAATAAGTCTTTTGAAAACAACATATGGTTGGATCTTGTTTTGTAATCTATTTTGCTAATCTATGTCTTTTAATTTGTGAGTTGAGACCATTTATACTCTGTGTTATTATGGATATATATTTGTGATTTGCTGCCATTTTGACTTTTTTTGGAATATTTAATTATGTTTTAGTTTTTGTTTAGGTGATTGGTCTTCTATTGATCTTCATTTTGGGGGGAAGTTTGGGGATTTATTTGTGGATTCCTATGTGTCCAGTTTATCTTTAAGCATTATTTGTAATGCTGACTTTGTTATCACGTATTATTTAAGTTTATCCATGTCATGGAGGGTTTTTAATTCCCCATTGAATATGAAAGACAACTTTTCTGGGTACAGCAATCTCCATTGGCAGTTGTTTACTTTTGAAGACTGAAATGTTTCATCCTATGCCTTTCTTGATTTTAGGATCTGAGTTGAGAATTCTGAAGTGAGCCATATTGTTTTGCCTCTAAATGTGACCTGATGCTTTTCTCTTGAAGATTTTAATATTCTTATCTGATATTTTATGTTAGGAAATTTGATTATGATGTGTCTTGGAGAAATTATTTTCTGGTTAGATCTATATGGGGTCCTGTATGCATCCTGTAAGTGTATGTCTTTATCATTTTTGATATGGGGAATCTTTTCTATGACTATCTTATTGAAAATGTCCTTAATGCCTTTAGCTTGTATCTCTATGTTCTTTTCTATCTCAGTGATTCTCAGGCTTGGTCTCTTGATGTTGTCTCAGAATTCTTATATGTTCTGATCATGTTCTATTCTTTTTTCCTTTATTATATTCTGTGTGCTCCAATTTGTGTATACTGCCTTTAATGTATGAAGTTCTATCTTGAAGCTCTGAAGGTCTATTTTCTATGTAATGTAATCTGTTTATAATGCTTTGAAATGAATTTTTTATTTGATTCATTTTTTCTCCCATTTCCAGGAGTTCTGAGTGGTTTCTTTGCAATGTTTCTTTCTTTCTGAAATGGTCTTTCATCTCCTGCATTTGTTCTCTTAATTCATTCCTTAGATCTTCTTTTAAAGTTCATTGAATATTTTGATAATCATTTTCTTACATTTCTTTGGAATTTTCTTCACTACAATTTCTGTCAGATCTTTTGTTGGGGAATTATAAAATTTGAGTGGGATTTGTTTGTCTGTTTTTTCATGTTTTCTGATGTCCTGGCTTGTGCATCAATTTAGGTGAGTTCCCCTCTTTTTTAAAAAAATATTTTTTTAGTTGTTCATGGACCTTGATTTTGTTTATTTATATGTGGTTCTGAGAATCAAACTTAGTGCCTCATGCATGCTAGGCAAGCACTCTACTACCAAGCCACAACCCCAGCCTGGGTTCCCCTTCTTTCATGTGTATCCTTATGTGTGTATTTCTTTTTATTATGGCATGTCTGTTTTTGATAAATGGGTAGATGTCTGAGGTTTCCTTTTAGTTGGTCATCCTTGGGGTGGGGTTTTGGGTTGGGAGTTTTTCTCTTTCCAATTCTATGAGTTGAAATAATGGTTAGGCTCAGGTTGGACCAATTGTGGGGTGAGGTTCACTGTTGTTTGGCTGAGTTGTGAGTACTTCTCAGAAGCAGGGTCCCTACTCTGAAATCTTGAGATGTCCTAATGATTTTCTACCCCTTATAAAGGGAAAGTGAGTCAAAAATAACACTAATGTCAGTAACAGATGTATAATTTTACAATAAATGTCTGGTGTCTCTTTTGATATTTATAACCCTAATTGCCACCTACATAGAAATTGTGGGTTCAAGACTTAATATTATTACAAGCAATACAAAACTATGAACTAGATCAGGCAATCAACCTCAAGTATCTACTTTATTAATAATCACATTACTATGAATGGGGTATGAATTGCATAAACTATGTGAATCTATTATTTATTGAGATTATAGTTTCTCACATACAGAGAAAGTACAGGAAAGTATGGGCTGGGAAGCTGAAAGAAATTTTTAGTTTTTTTAAAAAGAGTATCAGAGGAGAGGCTGGAGTTAGGAAGCAGATGTTGACTATAAAGAGCAAGGAATAAAAGATTTAATGAAAGCAATGAAATAAAGAGCAGAGGAGAATTTGGGGGAAAATAGTAAGGAAGGAGAGATAAGAGGGTTAAGAACCAAAATATGAAAAAAACCCACTACTATAAGATCAAAATAATTCAAACTCATATATAATTGAACCTCATCTTCAAGGCTAAATTATAAGTGCAGAGGAAAGCAATTAATGTGAATGTAAATTTTAAGAATATACATGTTTTTTGAACCTATCTGTGCAGTGAGTAGGTAGACACACAAACATACATACATACAAAATCATGCATAATGGGAAAACTGAAAAATAATACTCTATGATGAAATGATATTTGAAAAAAATTAGAAACATTAATATTTAAAAGAAGATTAGTAAAAATAGATTAAAATGGTAGTATGGTGGAATGAAAGTAGAAAAGAAAATCTTACTGAGCAATAATGAGCTTATTTTCACTACTAAGGTCAAAACTATTGGCAAGGATGGATGTTCATTCTTGTATTTGCTTTTGGCTTTGTAGTCCTTGGGTTGTGGGTTCTGGATTCTGAAGCCCGACAACTTTGTGTTCCTCACTTAGCCTTCAGCCTTGTGGCCAAGTGTCATAGCTGGTTGCAGTAGATCTGTTTCTAATCACCTGGTATATGGTGGGTTAACACAATTTGGGTATTGACAAATTGTATTTTTCTGTGTCTGGTGATGGCACAGAGTTCTAAATTGGAGATTCCAGTAATTGGGGTTTTGACTTGACACAACTTTAGAACCCTGTGGATGGGTGTTTGAGAATTAATCCTCTCCCCCTATTGCTAGTGGCATGCTGCTAGTTCATTGCTGGGTATCTGGATCTCTAGGGTCTCTGGTAAAATTCACTTTTAGGAATAGGGGAAAAGTATCCACAGGTTTCAGCTTCATCATTAGTATACAAAGTACCAGATATTTACCTTGGAGTACAGATTCTCCTGTGTGACTCCTACAGTGCCAGAAATAATGTTTGCTTTCTCCTTTGGAATCTTGAGCCTGAATTGTCCAGGAAAAACTTACTTTATGCCTAATTCATTCCCTCTATTTCAGGTGCTTTCTGAGATTTTTTTTTTATATATTTTAGAGCAGAGGAAGGGACAGGAACACCGGGAGCCCTCTGGTTACTTGCCTTGTGAGAAGCTCAGAGGTGGCGGTGTGGCTACTGGGGGTGTGAAGCCCTGAGGCAGCTTTCCACAACTAGGACATGGCAGTGGTGCCCACTTTCCCAGGGAGCCCCAGCAACCACTTTCTCTTCCTGGGAACATATTGCAATAGGGAGAGATCCAATCTTGGATTTGTTTTCACCAAGCCACTTCAACTGCTTCTTGAGTCTATTAAAATAATTTTTATTCTCTAATCCACAGGGGTTTTAAAGTCAACTTTTCTTAATTTTTAAAAAAATTCTTTATCTGCAGTATGTCCCTTCTCCTTTGTCTATCTTACAACCACCACTGGAGGCCACATTGGTGCCCAAGCTAACTCTTCTCTAATCTATCATTTCTTATGTTCCAGTATCTTTCTATGTCTAATTTTTTTCTTTTTCTCTTTCTCTTTCTTCTTTTCTTTTCTTTTTCTTTTTTAATATTCAGTACTTCTGATGTTGAAGAGTTGCTAGGTTGTGCTTGCTCGCTGTAATCAGCCAACCTTGGAATCCACAGCATTTTCTTTTTTCCTTATGAATGTAATATTTTTCTCATTGCTCATTGCTTTGAATACTTTTTCTTTTATAAAAATTTTAAATAATATAATTATTTGCCTAGGTGTAGTTTTCTATATGTTCCATGTATTTCACTTTTATTAAACTTAGATGTGTAGGATGTTATATAATATGTGCTGAATTGTGTACCTCCAAAATTATATGTTGATGCTCAAATGAATAATACCTCAGAATGTGAATGCATTTGTTAATAGGGCAAAATAGTGATAATTATATTAAAGGGAAGCTGTGAGAATGGACCTTAACCCAACCTGACTGGTGTGCTTACAAAAAAAGGAAATGTGCATACACAAAGAAACACAAAGTGATTTGTACATGCAGAGGAAAGACCATGTGAGAAAATGGTAGGAAGATGGTCATCTGCAAACAGACAAGTGAGACCTCAGGTAAAACCAACCTTTCCAACATCTTCATTTTTGACCTCCAGAAATGTGAGAACATGGTTTATCTGCTGATGAAACCACCAAGTCTGTAGTATTTTGTTAAGTCAGCCTTAACTAACTATTTGATAACAATTATCAAATTTAGAGATTTTGAGTTAGAGCCAGGCAAAATAATGTACGCTTATAATCCCAGCACTTTGGGAGGCTGAGACAGGAGAATTGTGATTCCAAAGCCAGCCTCAGCAACGGTGAGGTGCTAAGCAACTCAATGAGACCCTGTCTCTACATAAAACACAAAATAGGGCTAGGGATGTGGCTCAGTGGTCGAGTGCCCCTGAGTTCAATCCCTGGGAAAAAAAAACAAAAAACAAAAAACAAAACCCAAAAAACAAACAAAAACTCCAGATATTTTGAGATAGTTTACAACTATTTTTCTACCTATTGTTTATCTGTTCTTTAGGACACTAATGAAATGTATAAAATTTTGCTTCATATTGTCTTATACCTCAAAAATAAGAGTTTGTTAATTCTCTTTATTTTGTGTTTAATCTAAGTTATTTTCTATTGTTTTATATTTGAGAACACTAGAATTCCTTTTGTATTCACTACTCTGTCACTAACTCCATCAGTATATTTTTCACCTCATACATTGTATCTTTTCTGTCTCTAACTTTGTGAACATATAAGCATAGTATAATAATTATTTTCATGCACTTTTCACCATATTCAAGCATGTCTATTAGTCATCAGTTTGGGGGTCAGTTTCAATTAATTAAGATGTGCTCTTATTATGGAATATATAGATAGATTACATAGATATCTACAAATTTATATTAAAAAATTGTTAAGAGTTCCCTTGACCCTTGATTGAAATTTTTCTTATGTTATCATGCTAAATATACATAATATCATGATTTAAATCAGGAAAATAACAGGTATAAATGTATGAGCTAATCTCTGGCCTTATTTGAAATTTCCACTTGTTCTACCAATGTCTTTTTTTCTTATCCAGAGTACAAACCAGGATCCCACATTACATTTAGTTTCTCCACTTAATTTCTCTAATCTATAAAAATTCCTCAACCTCTTTTGGCCTTTTATGAGTTTGACACCTTTGGGGATTCCTAGTGAGTTATTTCATAGAAACACCCCTCAACTGGTTTATGTCATGTGTTTTCTCATGAATTGATTCAGATTACAAGTTTTTTTCAAGTGAACAACAGAATTGATGTTAAAACATTTTTTGGTGTATTGAATCAAGAGATACACAATATTGATATTTTATATATTTTACATTTTATTTTTGCAGAACTGGAGATTAAATCCAGAGGCACTCTACTGCTGAGCTACATCCTCATCCTTTTTTTATTTTTTCACTTTTTATTTGATCTTTTTAGATATACATGATAGTAGAATCTATTTTTATATATTTATACAAGCATGAAATATATTTTATTCTAATTAGGATCTCAGTTTTGTGAATATACACAGTGTTGATAGTCACCATTGTGTGTGTGTGTGCGCATGTACACACATAAATACACACATACACACATAGGAAAGTTATGTCACAGTCATGCCACTCTCTTTTATAGTACACTTCATTCCTCTTTTTATAATCTACTTAATTTCTATTCTGCCCTTCCCCCACCTTGTTGTGTGTTAGCATCCATATATCAGAGAGAATATTCAAATTTTGATTTTTTTTTTTTTGGATTGGCTGATTTCACTCAGCATCATAGTCTCCAGATCCATCCATTTACCAGCAAATGTCATAATATCATTCACTTGTGGCTGAGTAATATTCCATTGTGTATATATACCACATTTCTTTCTGTTCATGGTCCTATAGATTGGTTCCATAGCTTAGATATTGTGAATTGTGCTGCAATAAACATTGATTTGGCTGTATCACTATAGCATGTAGATTTTAAACCCTTTGGGTACAAGCCAAGGAGTGGGATAATTAGGTCAAATGGTGGTTCCATTCCTAGGTTTTTGAGGAATCTCCATGATGCTTTCCAGACTGATTGCACTAATTTGCAGTTCCACCACCAATGTATGAGTGTACCCTTTTGCCACATTCTCCCCAATATTTATCATTACTGGTATTCTTGATAATTGCCTTTCTGGTTGGAGTGAGGTAAAAATCTCAGTTTAGTTTTAATTTGCATTTTTGTAATTGCTAGAGATGTTGGACTTTTTAAATATATTTGTTGACTGTTCATATTCTTTTTTTGAGAAGTGTCTGTTGAGTTCCTTTGTCTATTTGAACTTTTGTTTGTTTATTTTTTGGTGTTAAGACTTTTGACTTCTTTGTATGTTGAGAGCCATGCATGTACTATGTGTAGACCAATTCAGCATGGAAGCCTATTGAATAGGAAAATCTGGTATTTGGGAACTTCCAGTGGCAATCCTGCTTGTAAGATTGCCCAGATATTTGTGAGTCTATTCAGCTCTCCCAGGTGCCACACAGCACCAGAGATGGGGTGACCTGCTATAGCCACACAGCCTCTCAGAGATGGGTGTGACCTGCCAAGATGTCAATCAATCTGCTGACTGCAAAATATCATAAATCAAGACTCCACCCCTGAAACCTTATCCCTTCTTTTGATGTACTCCCTTAAATAAACTATGCCAGCCGTTTTCTAAGGCACGCTGTGCTTCTTAAAGCTATAGTTCTGACATTGTCTTATTTATTCACTAATTATTTCAGACTTTAATTTTCTCAGGTGGCTTATCCTCTCCTGAACAGGAAAAATTACCCTGGAGAGGCACTGGCAGCCTTGTGATATATCTATATCCTGGAAATTAACACCTTATCTGAGGTGCAAGTGGCAAAGATTTTCTCCTGTTCTATAGGCTCTCTCTTCATGCTCTTGATAATTTTCTTTGCTGTGCAGAATATTTTGAGTTTGATACCATCCCGTTTATTTATTTTTTATTTTACTTCTTGTACTTTAAAGAGTCTTGTTGAGGAAGTTGCTTCCTAAGCTGACATGTCTCAGTGTTGGTTCTATATTATTTTCTACTATTAGGTGCAGGGATTCTTTTCTAATACATAGGTCTTTTGAGTTGAATTTTGTGCAGGGTGAGAGATGGGAATTAAATTTCATTCTATTACATATGGATTTCCAGTTTTACCAGCACCATTTGTTAAAGAGGATATCTTTTCTCCAATGTATGTTTTTGGTTCCTTTGTCTAGTATGAGATAATAGTATTTATGTAAATTTTTCTCTGATTATTCTATTTCATTGGTTTTTATGCCATTTTGGTACCATTGCTATGCTGTATTTGTTACTATAACTCTGTAGTATAATTTAAAGTCTAGGATTGTGTGTGATGTTTCCTGTTTTGCTTTTCTCATTAACAATTGCTTTGACTATTCTTGGCCTGTTATTTTTCCAAATAAATTTCATAACTGCTTTTTCTATTTCTATGAAGAAATGTATTGGAATTTTAATAAGAATTTCATTAAATCTGTATAACAATTTTGGTAATATGGTCATTTTGGCAATATTAACTCTGCCTATCCAAGAACATGGGAAATTTTCCATTTTCTGAGGTCTTATTTAATTTCTTTTTTTAGTGTTCTATAGTTTTCATTATAGAGGTCATTCACCTCTCTTGTAAGATTGATTCCCAAGTATTTTATTTTTTTTGAGGCATTTGTGAATGGGATAGTTTTACTAATTTCTCTTTCAGTTGATTCATCACTGATGTATAGGAATGCAGTTGATTTATGGGTGTGAATTTAGTATCCTGCTACTTTGATGAATTTATTAATGAGATCTAGAAGTCTTCTGGTGGAGTTTTTTGTGTCTTCTAAATAAAGAATCATATCATCTGCTAATAGGGATAGTCTGAGTTCTTCTTTTCTTATTTGTATCCCTTTAATTCCTTTCTTCTAATTGCTCTGGCTTGGGCTTCAATAATGATGTTGAATAGAAGTGGTGGAAGAGGGCATCATTGTCTTGTTACAGTTTTTAGAGGGAATGCTTTCGGTTTTTCTCCATTTAGAATGATGTTAGCCTTGGGTTTGTTGTATATTGCTTTTACAATGTTGAGGCATGTTCCTACTATCCCTAGTTTTTCTAGTATTTTAAACATGAAGGGGTGCTGTATTTTGTCAAATGCTTTTTCGGCATCTATTGAGGTAATCATGTCATTCTTGTCTTTAAGACTATTTATGTGGTGAATTACTTTATTGATATGTGTATGTTAAACCAACCTTGCATCCCTGGGATGAACCCACAGATCATGGTGCACACTATCTTTAAACATGTTTTTATATGTGATTTGCCTAGATTTTATTAATAATTTTTGCATCCATGTTCATTAGTGCTGTTTGTCTGAAGGTTTCTTTCCTTGATGTGTCTTTGTTTGGTTTTCACATTAGGGTGATACCAGCTTCATAGAATGAATTTGGAAGGATCCTCTCCTTTTCTATTTTGTGGAATAATTTGAGGATGATTGGTGTTAGTTCTCTTTTAAATATCTGGTAAAAGTTGGCTGAGAATCCATGTGGTCCTGGGCTTTTCTTTGTTGTTAAGTTTATCATGGCATCTTCAATTTCATTACCTCAAATTGTTGTGTTAAATTTTCGATAGCCTTCTGATAGAATTTGGATAAATCATAACTCTTTAGAAATTTTTCAATGTTTTCAAGATTTTCTAATTTATTAGAGTATAAATTTTCAGAATAATTTTTTATTATTCTCTGTATTTCAGTAACGTCTATTGTTATATTTCCTTTCTAATCAAATTTGAGTTTTTCCTTCTTTCTTTTTTTAGCTTGGTTAAGGGCTTATAAATTTTGTTTATTCTTTCAAAGAAACAACTTTTTGTTTTGTTGATTTTTTAAAATTTCAATTTCATTTATTTTGACACTTTTAATTTTTTTTCTATCTTCTACTGATTTTGGTGCTGATTTGCTCTTCTTTTTCTATGGCTTGGAATGTAATTTTAGATTCCTTGGCAACTTTCTATTCTTTTGATGAATGAGCTCAATGCTATGAATTTCTCTCTTAGAACTTCCTATATAGTATCCCAGAGACTTTGATATGTTGTATCACTATTGTCATTTAGATATAAGTATTTTTTTTTCATTTTACCCTCCATTTCTTCTGCTTTCCATTTATCATTCAATCATGTATTATTTAGTCTGCATTTTTTAAAGTAGCTTTAATTCTTTATCTTATCATCAATTTCTAAGTTCACTCCATTATTAACCGATAAAATGCAAAGAGTTATCTCTATTTTGTATTTGTTAAGTTACTTTGTGGCCTAAGATATGGTCTATTCTAGAAAATGATTCAAGTATTGTTGATAACAAACTATATTTAGTCATTGATGGATAAAATAATCTATATATGTTTGTTAAATCTAAATTTTTAATTGTATTTTTTAGTTCTATAGTTTATTTAGTTTCTGTTTAAAATATCTATTCAGTGATAAGAGAAGTATGTTAAAGTCACCCAGTATTATTGTGTTGTGGTCCATTTTATTCTTGATAATGACAACATTATATTCTTGATAATGTTTTATATATGTAGATGCTCCATTGTTTAGGGAATAAATATATACAATTGCTGTTTTTGTCATTGTGTAATTTCCTTAAGCAGTGTGAAGTGACCTTCTTTGTCTCTTCTGATTAACTTTGACTTGAAGTCCACTTTATCTGATATCATAATAGAAACCCCTGCTTATTTACACTATCCATGTGAAATATATAATTTTTCCCATTCTTTTACCTTTAGTTTGTGCATTTCTTTGTCTTATGAGGTGAGTCTTTGGAGACAGCATTTTGTTGAGTCTCATTTTTAATCCAATCAGCCAGACTATGTCTTTTGATTGATGAGTTTGGTCCATTTACAATCAGTGATATTGAGAGATGATTTTAATTCCCTGTCATTTTAATTTATTTCTAGTTTTATTCTGAGTAAATTTCTCCTTTGACTTACTATTCTTCTAGTGTGGTTCCTCCCTCTCTGGTTTTCCTTTTTATTTTTCATTTCTTCCTCATAAAGCATTTTATTGAGTATGTTTTTTGTGCAAGATTTCTAGTTGTGAATTCTTTTAAATTTTGTTTATCATGGAATGTTTTTATTTAACTTACAATTATGAAACTTAATATTTGTGAGTGTAGTATTCTTGGTTGTCATCTATTTTCTTTCAGAGGTAGGTATATATTATTCTAAGACTTCTTAGCTTTTAGGATCTGGGTTGAGTAATCAGTGGAAATCTAGTTTGGTTTAACTATAAATGCAATCTGTCATTTTTTTCTAGCAGATTTGAAATTCTGTTCTTATTCTGTGTGTTCAGCATTTTCATAATAATGTGCCTTGATGTGGGTTTATTGTAATTGTGTATATTTGACTTCTGTATGTCTTCTGGATTAGATTTTCCATTTTATTATTAAGTTTTTGGAAATTTTTGATATTATTTCATTGAAAAGATTGTACATTCCTTTTATTTGTATTTCAGAGCCTTTATCTGCATTGATGAATCTTTAATTTGGCTTTTTCATGTTATCCAATATTTCCTTAAAATTGTTTTCATGGTGTCTTAACAACTTTTCTTCATGGTAAACTTTATTTTCATGATTTTATATTTTATCTTCATTGCCTAAAACTCCATTTTCCAAGTCTTCTAGTCTGCTGGTGATGCTTTCCATTGATTTTGTAATTTGGATTATTTATTCCCTTGAGGATTTCCATTTGATTCTTTTTCAGAATCTCTATCTCAGTATTGAAGTGATCTTTCAGTTCTTCTATTTTCTCTTGGATTTCACTCCTTACATTGTCTTTTACCTCACAGATCAGTTTAATTATGAACTTTCTAAATTATTTCTCGAACATTTCCTACACTGTGGTGTCAGTGGATTCTGTTATGGGAATATTTTGGTTTATTTTGGATTCTTTGTTCTCTTGCTTTTTCATATTGTTTGTGTGTTTATATATCTCTCAGTATTAATCTGAAACAGGAGAGTTTGTACACTATGAACTAATAGTGTCCCTGATGCTAGCATCTCACAGTTTAGGGGGAGAGAAATATTAACTACAATGTATATAAACAATAAAATTACATAACATAACATTAAATACTATAACATTAAATACATAACAATACATAACATTAAACTAAATACTTACTTCCTACTCTGACTTCTACAATGTTAGTTGGCAAAACAAGCAGAAATGGTTTGATAAGCAATTGCCAATGGTAAAAACAGTAATTTTGCAGAAGGGATTTTAGTTCCAAAAGGTGAACAGGGAGAATGCAATAGAGATATAGGATGTGATGATTATGAAGGAAGAAGAGAGAAAATAGAAGTAAAAAAAAAAATTAAAGTTAAGGTGAAAAAGAGAATAATAGAATTTGGCTGTTAGCTAAAGAAAAGAGAAGGAGAATCAAAAGAAAGGACAAGTGAAAAACAATACAAATAAAAAACAAAGTATACTAATCAAAACCACTAGCCCTCAAAAGACATAGTCATGAAAAATAACTACTTTCATAAAATGATAGAAATGAGAAAAGAAAGACAAATTTGTGTATGTATAAATTCCCATGAACTATTCAGTACACAATCAAAACTCATGAAAGAAAAAGAAAAGAAGAAAAACAAAAGGAAATAAAAAGGTCCTTGATGAAAAGGTAAGGAATTTTTTAATGAAGTGGTAAAAAATTTTCAATGAATATATATGTTTATTGCATGTACCCAAATGTCTTTCTTTTCATTTTTTTCTTTAGGTATATACTTCTCACAAGAGTAGTGGCTGTGGGCTGTGGAATCCTTTTTCTTTTTTCTTTTTCTTTCTTTCTATTTTTTTTTTTTTTTTTTTAGTACTGGGGATTGAACTCAGGGGTACTCGACCACTGAGCCACATCCCCAGCCCTATTTTGTGTTTTTTATGTAGAGACAGGGTCTCACTGAGTTGCTTAGTGCCTCACCATTGCTGAGGCTGTGGAATCTGTTCATCAAGTTACCAGTTGGAGTTCAAAATTTCTCAGCTTCCTTTCTCAGCAGTGTGAGGTCGAGAGGGTCAGAGAGTGTTTTCTGCTCAATTCTCAGGGTAAGGTTGCTGTAGAGTTTTGTGAGAGGAGTTTCCATAGTAAGAGCTCCTAAAGGTGGGGTTAAAGTCTAGGCAGGCCCAAGATGCTTCACTGAATGGTGATTGGCTTGAAGATTTTAAATCAGCACACCTTTAGGTTATGGTAGTTGCCAGTCCATGCTGGGAGACCATATACCTGGAGTTTCCCCTGGGTTCCACTCATGTGGTGGAAGAGCCAACACTGTGCTCTCTCCATCACCTGTGGATTTCACTCTTCCCAGTCTCCTGGATTCAGTTCCCAAGCACACAGTTGCTCTTGCCCGCCTGATCAAATCGCAGCCCACCCCAGCTGATCCTGTGAGCCACCAGTCTCAAAGGGAGGGAGGGACCTGGGATCTTTCAGAACTCTATGACCCTTAATTTCCTGGGTAAAACACTCTCTGTTCTTAGTTTTCTCCTGGTCTCATAGGCATACTCTGAGTTATGTGGTATGCATCTGCTAAGTCTGCTTTTTGGAATTAGCTTAGATTTCCCAGGTTTGAACTCATGTACTTGCTCCCATAGCTGCCAGCCACCGTAGCTCAGCAGAAAAATGGCTCCTGCTTTGACTGTCTATGGACAACTGGGAGTCCCAGTGTCTTTCCCACATGAAGATATAGTGGAACATATCCTCTGGATCTCTTTGGCAGTGTTCTTGGTCTCTCATTTCTCTGTACCAAGACATGCCATGGTGCCACATGAAATGCAGGTTCTCTTTGTCCTACTCCCTTTGCAGGTGGTGGATCAGCTCCAGTAGTGTCCGGTGCTGGCCATAGGCTTTCTTCTTTTATTTTATTGCATCCAACCTTCTTAGTCTCCAAGCTGTCTCATCTCATTTGTTTTATGTGTCTCAAGATTGCTTTTCTTAAATGGGCACTGTGGCTCATACATGTAATCCCAGTGGCTCAGGAGGCAGAGGGAAGAGGATCACTAGTTCAAAGCCAGCCTCAGCAATTTAGCGAAGGGCTAAGCAACTCAGTGAGATCCTGTCTCTAAATTAAAAAAATGCAAAATAGGGCTGGCATGTGTCTCAGTGGTCAAGTGCCCCCCCAAAAAAGATTACTTTCTTCTGTTGCCTGATGTCCAATGTTCTAAAGCCATCATTTCATATATTTTATCTACTTTTTTGGTTGTTTGAAGTGAGAAAGTAGAAATGTTGTCTGTTTCTTCTCCAAATTAGTTGTATTAAAAGTTTTGACACATACAATTTCCTTCTTGATTAAAAATACAATTCTCAAGTCTGTTTAGAAAACAAGTTTTTGGGTGAAGTTAAAATAGTAATAATTTCAGCATATTGAGTCTAATATAACAGTGGCTTAAAATATTTTCTTCATTATAAACAAATATTTTCTTATGCACATAATTGTCTATATAAATTACACATGTAGGTTCACCTAAATTAAATCTGGTTAAATTACAATATTTTAATTAAATAGTTTTAGATGTTTTTCACATTTCTAACTTTAGTACCTTATCAATTAAAGATAGTTCATTAAGAAGTACAGTCTGATTTTTAGATAGTTATGATGTCAACCATATTAATACCAAGAGAGAAAGATATCTAAATTCTTAAATGTATCATCAGCTCTGAATCACTGTGTCTCCGGTGAATTGTAGCTGAATTAGATGTGACTGAGTAACTTTGTCTGTCTTAGTAGCTATACTATATTATAATGTACCATTAAGCAAAAGAATTATTACTTTTCATTTTTGCCATTCTTAGTCCTATAGAAAAACTGAATTAAAAAAAAATCATGGGCTGTGGTTGTAGCTCAGTGGTAGAGCTCTTGCCTTGCACATGTGAGGCACTGGGTTTGATCCTCAGCACCACATAAAAAAATAAAATAAGCCAGGCGCAGTGGCACACACCTGTAATCCCCATACTTTGGGAGGCAGAGACAGGAGAATTGTGAGTTCAAAGTCATCGTCAATAACAGTGAGGCGCTAAGCAACTCAGTGAGACTCTGTCTCTACGCAAAACAAAAACTGGCCTGAGGATGTAGCTCAGTGGTTGAGTGCCCCTGAGTTCAATCTCTGGTACCTAAATAAATAAATAAAAGATAAAATAAAGTATTATGTCCATGTACAACTAAAATAATTATAAAAAACTCATCATATCAACCAATTTAATCTCTGTCTATGAGAGACATCCACATAGACAAATGAGAAAGAGTGATTTCATCTGCTTTAATCCCATTCAGCACAGTATTTTTATTAAGCACCTAGAAAAGTATAATTATAATATGTTGCTAATTAGGAGATATGCTATCCCTAAATAGGCTCAAGAGAATTGAACTATATTATGACATCACTCTTATTGCTTTCAAATGTATCATGTGGCATCACATAGGTTCCTTGTCTAGATGACATTCATGCCAAAGAGATGCAGGAAATGGATTTTTAAATTGCTACCTTATTTGTTTTCTCCTCTACATATATATCTTGGTTGGTCCTATTGCCTATCAGTACCTAAGCAGAAAGTACACAGCTTTAGTGCCGCCATTGAATCTAGAGATTAGCATTTAGAGATGCAATCTTAAGTATTGAAATTCTCTGTCTGCTTTCCAGCCTTTGTAATCCCCATCCCCTCAGCATTTTAGCTTCCAGTTAGTACATCAAGAGTCATTGAAGATAATACTTACTTATTTATGTGATCCTTAAACTTTAGCACTTTTATTCCACACTTATTTCCACACAATTTATGAAGTTGAATGCCTTCATTCTCTACTCTATAAATTCTATCCAGTTATTTAAATTCTAGTTCCTTCCTTAGTCTTAGCCTCTTTATCCAGCTTGAAAGAGGCTCAATTAAAATACCCAGGAGCTGGACTACAGCTCATTGATAGAATTATTAGTAGCTTAGAATGCTTGAGTTCCTGGGTTCAATACTCAGCACCAGGGAAAAACAAAACAACAAAAACTACCCAACTCCTATTAACCCTCTGAAACCAGATTCTGTCTACAGGCCATGGACCTCTGTCCAAATTATAATAGCTTAGACAAAATTGCCAGTTTGGTATGACATTTTTCCCCTAATGAAGAGAAGTAGCCCATACAGTGCTGAAGAGAAGTGATGCATGAAAACAAGACAGCCTTTGGTTTGCCAAACCAATTGTAATAATAACTATAATACCATTCTTTACTATTAATAATATTTATTAAAATGCTACTTACCTAAAACCAGTATACCCTTTTGGTACTTTTATAGCATAAATGGATGTTGATCATCCTCATTAATGTCTTTAAACATTCTGAATGAAAAATGAATATATTGTTATGTTTTGGTGATTTTGACGGCTGAATAATTACTGTGTCTCAGGAATATCACTAAACATTTTAAATAATTTCACCCATTTAGTCTTTACAATAATTATTTGTGTTTGTAGAACCATTATACTAAGAAACCATAGCATAGAGAAGACTCATACAACTGATAAATATTATAACCAAAATTATAATACAGGTAGCCTATATCTAGAGCACATTATATTAATCACTTGCCCATGCATTCTTTCTATGACCTGTTTTACTAAGAAATAAAAAATTACAATATTTATGTAAAAAGTAGCCTCTGAGTGTTGAAGTTACTATCCTAAAAGGCAATTTTACTAAAGTAAGAACAATGATAACATTATGAAAATTCTCATCTACAATTTATTGAGCACTCACCATGTGTCAAGCACTGTTAGGTTTCATTACATATGTACTTCATTTAATTAGCACAACAGCTGTGTAAGATAAATATTACAATTATTTTATAGATGAGAATATAGAAACAAATTGACTGTGCTCAAGGTTATACTACAAAAAAGGGAAAGTTAGGTTTCAAATCCAGATTCATGCTACATCATATTGGCTAATTTTCTGTTCTTTTCATTTTGAATGATTGACTATTGGCAATATAACAGTACTTTAGTCAGAGTTGCTGGAACTTATCATAAAGGTGATTACCATAATTTATGCTGCCATGATTTCTTAAGGGAATAATGTTTTAGGTACTATCAATATTGGAAAATACTGTTATTAGCTCAAGAAATGCAAATTTAATATTTGAGCTTATGTGGTTTTAAAAATGTATGCAAGTAATATGAGTATATGGGTTGACATTGATAAGATCCTTTTGAGGTTGTAGGAGGCTATTCAGTGAAAAATATTCAATTTATAATATAACTGTCACTGTTGAATTAAGCTTTGATTCTACATTTTAAAATGCCTATGATTTTTTAAGTGTCTAATTTCCTGAGAATTCTTTGAATGATCTCATCTTTTCCTTGGTACTTTATAGAGGAAATGGCTAGAAATAGATTTTTTAATGAAAGAAGATCCTACATCCTTATCATCAATGTTATTTTCTGATTTAATTTTGAATATGGCTAAAGATCTATTCTTCTTGGTATCTGGAGGTTGCCAAAACAAGGAACATACAGCTTTATTCACTATTTACTGAGCAAAGAATTACTACAAGTCAAGTAGCAATTTCAAAGTTTGGAAAAAATGTTTTTCCAGGAATGTGGTGTGTTAATAAAAAGCACTTATGTAGGACTTTCCAGTAGAAAGTAGGCTGAAAGCAGAAACTTTTGCCATTACCTAACGCATTTCAGATAGTTAGGATCCTCAGTCACATAGGTCTAAAGCAGAAAATGAAACAAGCCTGGTGTGAAAGAAGTTGGATATCCTATTATATATAATCCCATTCCTAACTCATACCACTTAGATTGAATGTGTTCAATAAGAACAAAAAAATAACTTAAATCTAATTTACTTTTGAGATATAAATACATCTACATATTAAAACTAAGGAGTTGTAAACATCATTTTTTACAAACTAGAGTTGAGAAAGAAGTGCAAATGTTGTTAAAATGAGTTTTTTATTAAATCCTGGAGAGTGAACTGGCAGTATTTGCCAATTTTGTAGACATTTAGTGACAACTCCACACTACTCTGTTATTTCATTTATAAAAGCTGCTATTTGTGGTGATTGTTCCTTCAACTGAAAAATGTTTGTCTACCATTAACTTTGTAACAGCCTACCCTCTTCTATAATGTGAATACCCTGCCATCATGTTGTGGTATAGTATCCCTACTACACCAGAATGTCCTATTTCAGAACAGATATGGAAAAAAGAGTGAAAATAAGAGCTTGCCTGGGTTTCTTTGAGCAAAAGTTTATGTATAATACTATAAACAAGTTACCAGTACCTTATAAATATATAAGAGAATAAAATCTATGTGAAAATAATGCTAGAATGAACCTAGATCTTGAATGAAGACACTTAAGATGCAAAAATTAAAATGTTTTAAATATATAAATAATTAATAATTTGTGTATGATAAATTTTCAACCTAAAGGAGGTTTTTATTGAACAGAATACTGGAGGCACATTAGAACATGATTAATGGTAGTTGAAGATTTAACATGATGTAAATTAATTTGGGGCCTTGTCCTAGGGAGTTTAAATTTGGTGGTATATTGATAAGTGTTTACCAGCTATTTTTTAAAAAAGCCAAAAAGAACAATAACAACCAAAAAATGCCTTGATTTGTGTGCTGATTTTCCTGCTACCACAGTTGATATCAAACTGCCAACACTATCACAGAAAACAGAGTTGGGAAGACATGAAAACAGCTGTGATATACATCCAATGTACTGTGGGTCAGATTTTTTTAAGTGGAAATATCAAAAGGATCTTGCGAGAATGGTCCTACCTCTGATGACATACATTCTATAGCACTGGAATGAGGCCTATTGCCTTCATTTTGGTTTGAAGTACTGCAATTTTCTTTTAATTCATCTCATTTCCAATCCCTTCACTCTAATTTATCCCCTAAGTTTCTGTTAATTCTGAAATACAGATTCATTTGCCTCACTTACCTTCCTCAGTGCCAGTAAGATTAAGTTCAAAGAATGTTTAGTAATCAGATTCCTTCATGGAAGGCAGAACAAAAGTTTCTGAAATGGTAATCTACAATCTAACTGCATGAAAATCATTTAAAAGGAAGATTCTATGTCCCTTCTCCAGATGTAATGAGTTATCAAAGCAGATTCTAGTGGCAGGGCTTAGAAATCAGTATTCTCAAAGTGCCACAGATGAATCTATTGGCCTAAGTAGATTTGGGAACCTGTAAAAGCCAGATGACCAAAAGGAGGTGAATTAAAATCACTGGGCAAGGCTTTATTGGAAATATACGCTCTCGGGCTGAACTCTCCCATCCATCAGAGTGTGTCTCGGAGAATGGTGCCCATGTTCTGGGGTACAGGAAATTTTAAAAGGCCTGATCAGGAAGGGGAGGGCTTAAGGAAGGAAGAGAAGGTCAGAGTCCTTCCTGGATAAGTCAGGAAAAGCCTGCTGATTGACAGGAGTCACCTCTACTGCTGACATCAGCGTCTGGCTGGGCTCTCCATTCCACAGCTGCCCTGACCAGCCCCCCTAACTGAACTCCCTGAACCCTGAACCAACCTAACAGAACCCATTGAAAGGTGGAGAATTTGGGTGGTATACAAATGTTTTAATCTTGCCTCAGCAACATAACTGGATAACATTGGGTAGATTTTCTGACTTGACTACTGTGTGCCTTAATTTTCTTATTCTTATGAAATGAGTAATGATATTTACTTTATAATTCTATTGGGATGATTAAATTTTATAGCATTTGGCACAAAATAGTCACTCAATACACATTAATTTATGTTTCCTCCATATGTGACCATAAGTGGTTTGAGTCAATCATTCTTTTCCACTTTTATTTCCAAATAGACTGGTGGATGCAAATTCAAGTGCCTATGAATGAATGTCAATAACTTAACAAGAATGAGTAAATTGAAGTAAGTGGCTATAGCCAAATATTATGTGTGAAAAGGAATTCCCTGTGTTAAATTCTATTTTTGAAGGGAAATAAGACAATATGATTTTCAAGTTGAAGTGTCCAAATAAAAATGCAAATATAGTGGATGAATTCAGCAAAAAAAAAAAAAAAAAGAAAGAAAAGAAAAGAAAAAGAGAAAAATCTTCTGCAGGTCAAACAAACACATTTCAGAACTTAATTTAGCCACCTGAGCATGTATTTTGTTTCAAGTCTAGATTTGCTGTGTATTACTGTTTTCCAGATGGTATAACTAATCACATCATTCCATGAAGAACGACCTGGGGCTGGGCACAGTGGCTCAAGCCTGTAATCTCAGCAGTTAAGGAGGGTGAGACAGGAGAATCACGAGTTCAAAGCCAGCCTCAGCAATGGCGAGGTGCTAAGCAACTCAGTGAGACCCTGTCTCTACATAAAACACAAAATAAGGCTGGGGATGTGGCTCAGTGGTCCAGTGCCCCTGAGTTCAATCCCCAGTACCAAAAAAAAAAAAAAAAAAGAATGACCTGGGTAATGAAGGTTACTGTGTAGTTTGACTTTAGCCTCCTCTTTCAGGTACTTGTGACTATAACCATTCTGATCACATTGCCTACTACTTTTTTCCATTGTATATTCAGAATCTTTTCTCTGTAGTCAGAATGGTGTTTGAGTTTTAGTGATCTGTGACTTCTTAAGCATCTTTTGTGATTTCTGTTTATACTGATTTCCAGATTTTTTTGCATCATTGTCATTAGTATTCTTTTTAAATTACCTTATTACTTATACCACCATGTCTTGCAAAATGATTTTCGTTTCTTAAAAACTATTGTTAGTACCACTGACTAGGGATTTAAAAATAGAGTCAACGGATCCCTACCTTGCTTGCCACACCTAAATGAATGTTAGTCCCATGATTTAAACATTACATAGGCAACTTTAAAATTTAGAGAAAGAATTTCAACAAACATCAAGAATTAGATTCGCTTTTCTACCTTAACAACTAAAAATGGTCAAAATATGTGAAACAAAGACATACTGGACATAAGACAACCAACAGAGTTATTTCTACAAATGCAGTGAAATCTGTGATTGTCCCAGCTTAGTGCTTTGAGAAAGATTCCAGTATACAGGACTGGAACGTTAGAAGGATCTGCCTGACAGGTACCCATAATTGAGTAGAGAAAGCATGAGTCTAGGAAAGCCAACGCAGTTAGTGTTTGTAGAGAAAAGTACTGGAAAAGAGAGAAAGAAAAAAGGATTAGAGGGAAGAGTGCTTAGTTCTCAGAAAGTCAAGTAATGTGCCTGTTTCTACTGTATCAGTGGTCCCTTCACCTTCTGAATATAACCCTCATTGGTCCAAGGTTTATTTAAAAACATTTTTTTTCTCTCTTCTCTCCTCTCCCCCTCCCTAACAAGATCAGGGAGAGAGTGTTATCTTTTCTTCCCCTAGTTAATTTCCCTTGAGCACACCCATACAGGAAGGAGATGCCTGCTGAGGATCTGGGAAATGAATATCTCCCATATTAACAAGTGAATCTTAACATGTCATCGGGGCATCTGGGACCCCATACCAGAGCACACCTGGAATGTAACCCTTGAAGTCACTTTAAACCTCCCTGTCCTTCCTGATCAAGAGAGTCACAGCCTTTGGCACCGGAGTTCCCTGTGTTTCTTCTTTGATAGCAAAGCAATAAACTTTCTTTTTCCTTTTTCTCAAAACTGTGTCCTCATTAAGTTGGCATTGATTGGCATTGGGGACAGGGACCAAGCTTTCAGTTACACTACCAGTCAGAGTGAAATAGCTCATAACTTATGACATATTAATTATGATATTAAGTAGTAAAGATGGTTGATTGAAATGGTCATCACTACCCTTGGTGCATGTATGAAGACACAAATGGTGTGACTCTATCTGGTTGGCAACCAGAGAAATGAAAAATTGAGCACTATATATGTACTATGACTTGAAATGCATTTAAATAAATTAATTAAAAAAGGGAATTGGAAAACAAACAAACAAACAAAAAAGAAGGGTCTTGCCAAGTATTTGAAAAATACATAACCATAGAATAAACACAGTTCTAGTCTCACTTACTTAAGCTTAAAAGTATGATCCTATAGACCATAGAGGATCAAAATGTATATAATCCATTTAATTATGTCCCAGATTAAAGCTCAAGAATATTTACAAAAATGTAAAAATATATATTACCCTAGAAAGAAAAATTCATAAAGTTTGGCATCCAGTAAAAGATTAAAATTACCAGGCATGCAAATAAGTATGCATCTCTAACCTATAATTAGGAGAAAAATCAATCAGTTCTATACCACAAATGACTCAAATGATAAAATTAGTAGACAATAGCATGCTTTGAATTCCATGCTTAATCATTGTTCAAGATGATGACTGTTCATTAATAAGTTGCATCTTATGCACACCAGTTACTTCCTGTTTGTGATGGTGATAACCATGTTTTGCTATGCATTTATCAAAGGAAGACCCAGAAAATTGTGTCAGAGCAATCCTTAATTTTGTTCTGAGAAGGTGGCTTTGGCTGAAGCCTAATCCCATAGCTTCCTGTTTTCTGAGAGAGACTTGAGAATCATAATGATTACCTGCTGAACCATAATGATTGCCTGGCCATTCTGTGAATACATTATTTTGCAGTGTTAGATTATTCCAGCCAAAGACATTTCAAGCCTGTAACTGATTTGTACATATTTATAAAATTCTATTCAGAAATTCATCCATGATGCATGTGCTTGGCACTGGGTACAGCTGGAACCCTTCAGCCTCACCTGGGGGCCTGTGGACTTGGGATATATATGCACAGCACTAGAGAGAGCTTATACATCCTGCTGCAGGGGAGTAGGTCCTGGTGTTTTTAATCAAGGTCACAGGTGTCTCTCACTGCTGGTGGGGTTGAGGTTTGCTTAGATTCTTGTTTCAGCCCAATGTGTACAGAATGTTTGAAACAGTCTGCACCTTTGATATGATACTGCATTTCCAAAGCTGCCAATCCATTATGTGCATTTTGCATGTCTGTGGCTTAATAATCATAGTAACAACAATACCTTTCATTTTGCTTGCAAGGTAGCATAACTATTTATGATATTGTTTTAGATTTTGTTTTTTTAGGGAAAAACAGTTATATTTTAATATTAAAAATTAGTAGGCAAGAATATTCAGTTAACATAACTACATTCCATGTGTTCAAAAAACTATAAGAGAGCAGGAGGAGAGAGAGAGAGCAAGAGAGAGAGTGAGAGAGACAGCAAGCAAGAGAGAGAGAGAGAAAGAAAGAAGATAGCAGATCACAGGAAGGATGCACTTCCAAGCAGTTACACAGCACTAGACTTAAGAAGTGAGAAGACTGCTTCTCAGTGAGATGGGTAACTAAGGGAACTCACTGATACTAAATGCTGGACAGTAAAAGAATCCATAGATGCACAGAAAGTCAGAAACTTTGAAAAAATCATAAGAAATAATACATTAGATGTGTACCAGCTTGGCTGCCAGTGGTGGCATCCATGACTGCTGAGGTGAGGGTGATACACAGGCAGAGGAGAGAGGAAACTGGATAGATAAAAAAATTAGAAATAAGAACATTGCCTTGTGGAAACCTGTGGAACAAAAAGGGAAGCTGATCTTAATGGACCAAGTTGATGGAAAAATTGTTTGTGTTAAATCAACCAAAATTCTTTGGGCCATTGGTAGATAGTTCAATATGAGCAAGTCACACAATGACTGCATGGCAGCAAACAGAGACACAGGATCAGGAACTCACATAGGAAGTTGCAAGAAAATGCAGAAGCAGCCTATTATGACCCCCAGAGTGTGCTTTAACCAGAGTGACTGAAATAGGAGCAAAGAAAATTGTGTTAGTTCGTCTAGCCTCTGGATATCAGGTGGAGAAAACACTGTTGGTGGCACTCTGTAAGAGCTAGTGGGTCTATGTCTATAACAGCCACACTAGGACATCTACATTCCATGGTGAATATACAGTAATTCATATTCATTGTAATGAATGTGAAACCTGTGTAGGTTTAGTCTCTACACCTTAAAAGAAGATTTTACTGGAGGCCACAGAGACAACCAGCAGAGACCAGAATCCCCAGAAACAAGGGAACATGGATAAATCTCAAATATCCACCAAAAGAGGTCTAAAGTTCAGCTAAGAATAAACCTCAACTACTAGAATTTCCAACTTAGAACTCTGCACCATGCCTACTACGTGCATACACAATTGGTAAGCACTTTCTAGTCTGTACGATTCTATACTGGAAGATGGGAAGCTGGGAGACACTAAAACCAGCTTTTGTGCCTAGCCACAGTGGCTGGAAGCTAGATGAACACAAAGAGATTGGACTTAATAATGTCCAACCCTTGCTTGATCTAAGAGTTGCAGAGCCCCAAAATAAAACTAAAGCATGAAAATCTATTCTTACCAATAGTTTTGACGACCTCAGCAGAAACAAGCCATTTATTTATTTTTTTGTTTGTTTTTATTTCTTTTTTATGTTTTTTTTTTGTACCAGGGATTGAATCCAGTGGTGCTTAACAACTGAGAAACATCCCCAGCCCTTTTTTTTATTAATTTTTTAAAATTTTGAGACAGGGTCTCACTAAATTTCTTAGGGTCTTGCCGAGTTGCTGAAGCTGGCTTTGAACTCACAATCCTCTTGCCTCAGCCACCACACCTGGCACCCCTGTATGTCTAATTAAAATTTTTCTCTTTTTTCCTTAGTTTTCTCCTGTATTTGCCCATTTTTTAAAGTCTTCTTTTTAAAAAATTGTAAGTTTCTAAAATATTTCAAAATATTATTCATTATATTTTTTATGTTTCCATTCTGTGAGATTTTGTGTGTGGGTATGTGTGTGAGTGAGTGAGTTCTCACTGTGCAAATATGATTGATATATATGTGTATATATATACACACATATATATAATTTTTTACTTTCATTTAACTGCTTTCTTCTGCACCTGTTTATTATTTAGCCTTGGTTTGACTTAGATGAGATATAATTATATATGGTTGTGAGTTATTTTGTTCTTACACTTGATTGTTGGTTAATACCATGGTTTTTGTCTCACTTATTATACCTTCTGCACTCTCTTCCTCCAATGATTCATAAATTTTCCTGTTTATTATCCCTCTCTTCATTTTAATGACTTTTATTTAATATTTTATTACTCTTTCTCTAAAGCTAAAATCTGTCACCTATCCCGTCTTCTCTCCTTTCACTTTTTTAATATTTCAAACTTTCTCTTGCCTTCCTATTTTCTCTTCACTTAATCAACTGTAATCCTGCTCTCTAATAGAATTATATAGTTTAAATTACATAATTATATATAATTATATGGCATTATATAGTAACTATCACTCCTTTTATGTTGTTGTGATTAATATAGTGTATGACATAATGGATAGCAGTTGTTTAATGCCTGTTTTACTTAACAATTTTTTATGAATAATACTGATGTTAAATGCTGACCCCACCACTCCTATACAAGTTGCAATTAGGGTTATATGTCAAAGTGGACACTGGAAATTTATCTTAAAGCTGTATATCTATTGCTAATGTTAGTGTTACTCTTGGCTCCCCCTTCCTCTAAGATGGTGGGAAGGTAATTGGGACACTTCAAATTCACAGAGCAGAATTGTGCTGCTGAGCAACATTCAAAACACTGTCAATTAACAGCAAATCTCACTCCCCACACAATCTAACCCCATCTGAGCCTAACAAATACTTTAAAACAAAGAACTGGAGGGACAAAATCTCCAAAACAACAACCAGGTCCCAAGGAACAACAACCAGAGGGGGATCTCAGGACCCAATGCTGGACATCTATTCATACATCAAAAACAGAAATCCCAGAACAACAAAAAAAGTAACTACTCAGAGAAAGACACCTGGATATAGAGAGAAGTAAATCCATTCCACTGATGTGCAAGTCCAAAACCTCTGAAAACATGAGGAAAAGGCAAATGAACAAACAAAAAACCCTCTGCAATTCATAATTCCTAAATAAAAGATCCCACAGGTATGGAAGTGGCTGAAATTCCAGAGGAAGATTATTTTTAAAAAATGATAATTAAAATGTTCAATGAACTAAAAGAAAATTTAAGGAATAAATTAAGAGAGAAAATACAGGACATGGAAGATTATCTCATTAAAGAAATACAGTTATTGAAAAGAAACCAATTGGAATTCTTGGAAATGAAAGACATAATGGATCAAATTAAAAATTCACATGGAATCATCAGCAGATCAGATTGCATAGAAGATAAAACTTTAATCCTTGAAGACAGAACTTCAGGCCTTAAAGATATGGTCCATGAATTTGAATACTCAGTAGGCCCTGATGGGAAACAACAATAACAAACAAATAAACCAAAAGCAAGATCATGATCAGAATGTACAAGTACTCTGCAACAGTATCAAAACAAAATAAAACAAAAAATAAGCCACGTACAGTGGCACAAACCTGTAATCCCAGTGGCTAGAGAGGCTGAGACAGGAGGATTGTGAGTTCAAAGCCAGCCTCAACAAAAGTGAGGCCCTAAGCAGCTCGGTGAGACCCTTTCTCTAAATAAAATACAAAATAGGACTGGGGATGAAGCTCAGTGGTCAAGTGCCCTTGAGTTCAATTTCTTGTACCTCCCTCTCTCTGCCCCCAAGAAAAACCCTGAGAGTCGTTGGAATGGAAGAGAACATGGAAATACAGACTAAAGGTATCAAGAATATTTTCAATGAGATAGTAACAGGACGATTTCCTCATATCAGAAATGAGATAGACATCTACAAACAAGAGGCATGTAGGACCCCACATAGACAAAATCTTAGCAGAACCTCTCTAAGATATATCATAATAAAAATGTCTAACATAGAAAATAAAGAATATTAAAAGTTATGATAGAAAAATATTAGGTCACATTTAGAGGCAAACCAATCCTAAGTCTCACTTCTGACTTCTCAACTCAGATCCTAAAAACAAAGGAGGGCCTGGAATGAGATATTCCAAACTCTAAAAGAAAACAATTGCCAGCCAAGATTGCTGTATCTAGAAATGCTTACTTTCAAAATTGTTAGGGACATAAAAACTTTCTATGACAAAGATTAAAACAATAAATGGCAACCAAGCAAGTACTACAATGGAATCTCAAAGATAAACTACACATAGAGGTATCCCAAATCAAAGCCCCACCTCCCAAATAGGTGAAGATTATTAGAAGAACAACCAACTAAATGAAAATCAAGACAGAATTAAATATAGAAAGCAAACCAAAATGGCTGGAAACTACAAACACACTTCCAAAATAACATGGAATGTAAATGGTCTCAACTTCCCAATTAAAAGACATAGATTAGCAGAATGGATCAAAAAACAAGATACAGCTATATACTATTTGCAAAAGACTCATCTCTTAGGCAAACACACTCAGGCTGAAGGTAAAAGGATGGAAAAATATATTCCATGCAATTGGAGTCCAAGTAGGAATAACTACTCTCATATATAATAAAGCATATTTCAAACAAAAGTTAATCAGAAGAGACAAAGAAGCCCACTACATACTGGTAAAGGGAACAATCCAACAAGAAGGTATAACAATAGTAAACATATAATCCTCAAATATCAGTGCACCTCGTTACACAATAAAACATACTTTTTATCATGAAGTTCCATATGGAACCCAATACAGCAATACTGGGTGATGTCAACATACTTTTATCACTAATAGGCCATACAAACACAATTAATAAATATATATATCTAACCAAAATAATACTATGAAACAAATGGACCTAAGAGACATATACAGATTATCTTACCAGAAATTGGCTAAATTTACCATTTCTCAGTAGTTCATGCATCCTTTTCAAAAATAGATCACATTCTGTCACAATATAAGTCATAGAGAAAACAATATTATATATAATTCCATGCATTACATCAGAACATAATGGAATGAAACTAGAAATCAAAATCAAGTAAAATAACAGAAACCACACAAACAAATAGAGATTAAACAATATTCTTTTAAAGGAAGAATGGATCAAAAAAGAAATGGGAGAAGAAATCAATAAAACCTTAAAAAAGAAATGGAAACAAAGATGCCAAAAAACAAAATTTCTGAGACAGAATGAAAGCACTTCTAAGAGGAAAATCGATAGCATTGAGTGCTTACATTAAAAAAAAAAAAAAGGAGAGCCAGGTGCAGTGGCACACACCTATAATCCCAGCACTTTAGGAGGCTGAGACTGGAGATTCTCGAGTTCAAAGCCAACCTCAGCAACTGTGAGGCACTAAGCAACTCAGTGAGACCCTGTCTCTACATAAAACACAAGAAATGGCTGGGGAAGTGGCTCAGTGGTTGAGTACCCCTGAGTTCAATGCCTGGGATAAAAAAAAACAAAACAGAAAGATCCCTAATAAATAAGCTTTTCCTTTCCTCAAGGCCTTAGAAAAGGGACAACAAACTAATTCCAAAATCAGTAGAAGACAGGATATACAAACATTTAGAGTTTAAAGTTAATGAAATGAGAATAAAAATGATACACAGAATCAATGCAATAAAGAGTTGGTTCTTTGAAAGATGAATAATTTGATAAACCTTTATTCAAACTAACCAAAGAGAAGAGAAGACAAAAACAAATTTAGAGATAATTTTGTGGTGAAGTATATGTCACCACAAACACTTCTGACATCCAGAAGATCATTAGAAAGTATTTTGAAAATTTGTACTACAAAAAACTGGAAAATTTTGAAGATACTCACAAATTTCTAGACACATACAAGCTGCACAGATTGAGCCAGGAAATATAGAAAACCTAAGCATACCAAATCAAGTAATGCAATTGAAACAACAATTAAAAACCTTCCAGCAAAGAATAGCCCAGGACCAGATGGATTCTCGGTTGTGTCTTCCTTGACCTTTAAAGAAATAACATCAGTCCTTCTCAAATTATTTCATGTAATTCAAAAATAAAGAACCCTCCCAAATACATTCTATGAAGCCAGTGTAACCCTGATACCAAAATCAGAAAAAGACATATTTAGGAAAGAAAACTATAGACCAATATCTCTGATGAGCATAGATGGAAAAATTCTCAATAAAATATTAGCAAACTACATTAAAAAACACATTAAAAGATAATACCCTGTGACCAAGTAGTTTTTATCTCAGGGATGCAAGTTTGGTTCAACATAAGCAAATCAACATATGTAATTCAGCATATAAATAAAATTAAGTACAAGAATCATATAATCATCTTAGTAGATGCAGAAAAAGCCTTTAATAAAATCCAATACCTATTTATGTTAAAAATGTTGGAGAAACTAACTATGCAGGGTATTTACCACAACATTATTATAAAGGCTATGTGTGATAAATGTAATGCCAACATCATATTTAATGGAGAAAAATTGAAACCATTTCCTCCAAAATCAAGATCGAAAAGTCCACTCTTACCACTCCTATTTAACATAGTTCTTGACACTCCAGACAGGACAAATCAGGCAAGAAAATGTAATCAAGTGGATATAAATAGGAAAAGAAGAAGTCAAATTCTCCCTGTTTGTTGATGACACAATTCTATATCTAGAAGACTCACCTCCCCCAAAAAATACCCCACCAGAAGACTTATATAACTGACAAATTAATTTAGCAAAATAGCAAAATACAAGATCAACATTTGTAAATCAATATATTTTCTATACACTCAAAGTGATTTTGCTGAGAAAGAAATCAGGAAAACAACTCCATTCACAATAACCTTAAAAAAAAAAAAACTTGAGTGGGGAGACTAAGACAGGAGAATCTCAAGTTCAAAGCCAGCCTCAGCAATGGTGAGGTACTAAGCAACTCAGTTAGACATTGTCTCTACATAAAACACAAAATAGGGCTGGGGATGTGGCTCAGTGGTTGAGTACCCCTGAGTTCAATCCCTGGTACAACAAAACAAAACAAAACAAAACAACAACAACAACAACAACAACAAAATAACCCTGGGAATAAATCTAACCAAGGAGGTGAAAGGTTTCTACAATAAAAATTAATGAAAGTGAAGAATGAAATTGTAGATGATGACAAAGGATAGAAAGTCCTCCCGTGTTCTTGGATAGGCAGAATTAATATTGTCAAAATGGCCATAGTACCAAAAGCAATATACAGATTCAATGCAATCTCCTTCTAAATACCATTGACATTCTTCACATAACTAGAAAAAAATTCCTTAAATTTATTTGGAAGAGTAAGCGACACTGAATAGCCAAAGCAATCCTGTGCAAGAAGAATGATGCAGGAGGCATCACAGTTATCCTACACAGCTACAGTAACAAAACCAATACGGCTTTGGCATCAAAACAGACATGCAATTCAATGTAATTCAATACACAAAGACAAACCCACATAGACAGTCATCTGATACTTGACAAAGTGCCAAAAACATATGTTGTGGAAGAGAGCCTTTTTAACAAATTGTGCTGGGAAAATAGGATATCTGTATATGGAAGAATGAAACTGGATCCCAATTTCTTGCTCTGCACAAAAGTCAAATGAAAATTGCTCAGAGTTAGGAATTAGACCAAAACCTTTGCAACTTCTAGAAGAAAATATAGGGTCAATACTCCATTATATTGGTGCTGGTGCTGACTTCTTCAATATAACCCCTAAAGCCCAAGAAATACAATATAGAATCAATAAGTGGGATGCCATCACATAAAAAAGCTTCTGCAGAGAAAAGAAAATGATTAAGAGAATGACTAAGAGCACAAGGAGAGGGCCTACAGAAAGGGAAGAGTCTTTGCCATTTATTCTTTTGACAGAGGATTAATACTCAGAATATATGAAGAACCCAAAAAACTTAACACTAAAAAACCAAATAACTGCATCAATAAATGGGCAAAAAATCTAAAAGACAGTTCGCAAAAGAAGAAATGCAAATTACAACAAATATATGGGAAACATGTTCAACATCTCTAGCAATCAGGGAAATACAAATCAAAAGTGCATGAAGATTTTATCACTAGTCAGAATATCAATTAACAAGAATACAAATAATAAATGTTGCAAGAATGTGGGGAAAATTTACACTTATACATCACTGAGGCTTGCAAATTAGTACAACCACTCTGGAAAGGAGTATGGAGATTCCTAAAAAAACTAGGAATGGAATCACCATATGACCTAGCTATCCCACTCTTTGGTATTTTCCCAAAATAATTGAAACCAGGATACTACAGTGATACAGCCCCATCAATATTTATAGCAGAACAATTCTCCATAGCCATATTATGGAATCTGCCTAGATGCTCATCAATAGATGAATGAATTAAGATAATGTGGTACACATATACAATGTAGATTTACTAAGCCATAAAGAAGAATGAAATGATGACATTTTCTGGTAAATGGATGGAAATGAAGAACATCATGCTAAATGAAACAAGTCAGACGGAAAAAATCAAGGGTGAAATGTTTTTCTCATGTGGAAACTAGAGAGAAATAAAGATGTGGGAAGGGGAAGGTATTTGATATCATAAAGATATAGGGAAGATTAGCATAGTAGAAGGAGATTGAAAAGGATGGAGGAGGGATGGAAAAAGACAGGAAGGGGAATAAATTTAACAAAATCATATTATATGCATATGTAAATATACCACATGGAATTTCCCCTGTACAAATGTGTGGAAAGCACCAATCAAGGATGGATGAATGGATGAGCAAGGGGAGGATCAGTGGAGTGAAGAGTGGGATAGGTTGGGGAGGGAAAGACCAGGACTAAAACGGAGTGGATCAGATTCCACACATGCATCATTTTGTTGGAATGAACCCAACAACTATATATAAGTATAATGCTATAATGAAACAAATAAGCTATAGGAAAGACTTCACTTGTAAAATAAGTGACTGTACATCTGAAGCAGAGATATGGAAGATAAAAAAATACACTGGGTAGGGTTGATGGCAGATTAAATATGCAGAAAAAAATTAGTGAAACTGAAGACATAGAATGAAGGAGAAATGGATAGAAAAGTTCACACAACATCAATGATCTATGACAGCTTCAAACTTCCAAATAGATGTGTAAATCAAACCTAAAAAGTAACAGGGATAAAAATGTTTTCGAATTAATGGTAAAAAAGTAACACTTTTTATCAAAAATTTAATCTTAAAAGGTCAAAGAATCTCAACAAAACCCCAAAACAAGTAGTAATGTGGAGAAAACTACACCAAGGCACATCAAAATCAAATTACTTAAAAGCAGTGAAAAGTAGAAAATCTGAACAGTTGCTAAGTGGTGGAGCATCAGATTTCTAATCAGAAAGAATGTGTGAAATGCCGGGCACAGTGGTGCATACCTGTAATCCCAGTGACTTGAGAGGCTGAGGTAGGAGGATTGTGAGTTCAAAGCCAGCCTCAGCAAGAGTGAGGCTCTAAGCAACTCAGTGAGATCCTGTCTCTACATAAAATACAAGATACATTGAAAATACTCAAGGAAAAAGGTGAAATAAAACTTTTTCAGATATGTAAATCTGAAAGAATAATTGCACCAGACTGATGCTGCATGAAATATTAAATTCTGTTCTTTATGTATAAGAAAAATGTTTCCAGAGATAAATCTGGAAGGAAACAAGAGCAGCAGAAATAGTAACTATGTGATTAAAAACAAAGAAATAATTTTCTCAGTATTTAATTATCTTACAAAAGATAATTGTTAAGTGTAAAAATAGCAACAATTTACTGTAGGATTAGAAGAAAACATATAAAAACAATAGCACAAAGAGTGTGAGGTGATATATGTGAAATTATTGTTCTCTGTTTCTTATAATAATTGTGAAGTAGTATAATATCTATTGAATATAGGGTATGATAAGTGAAAATTGATATGCCACAAAATGGAAGAACCCTCTCCCCAAAGATCAATGTTAAAAAGATTACAAGTGATATAATGTGAAATTTTAAAAATTATTATTCCAAAAAGACGCAGGAAAGAACAAAGTTGAGATCAGTAAAAATTAAATGGCAAGGAGGTAGATTTAAACCACCTGTGAATTCAGGTGAAAATTCAGTGAGTTCAGTAGAAACAGAATAGCTTTTTTCAACCAACAGTGTAACAAATTAAGATTCAACTACAAAATTTAAATATACTTCATACCAAACACACAAACACACACACACAAAAAAACCCTCAAAATATACTTTAGATATGAATCTAAGTCCTATACCTATAAAATTTTTAGAAGAAAACTTTGCTACATTGGATTAGGCAAAGGTTTCTTAACTATAAATCACCACATGTACAGTTTAAAGAATGATAAATTGAACTTTATTAAAATTAAAGATTCTTACTTTTTAAAAGACAAGATTTAAGAGTATGAAAACACAGTCTGTTGACTGGGAGAAAGTATCTGCAAATCACATGCATAAGAAGGGATTTTTAAATAGAATATATAAAGTACTCTCAAAGTTTTATAATAATAAAACTATTGAGTATTAAAAATTTGGCAAAAGATTTGAACACATTTCATTAATAAAAATATACAGTGAGCAATACACATACCAAAAGGAGCTCAATATCATTATTGGGGGGTGGAATACAAGTGAAATTCTCTTACTACACACAACAAGCGTGGCTAAAATAAAAACTACTGGCCATGCCAAGTGTTAGTGAGGATGTGGAACTTTTGGAACTGTAATACATTATTAGTTGGGATATAAAATGGTATAACTGCTTTGGAAAACATTATCAGTTGCTTAAATGTTAAGTATACATCTTTGATATGATTCTGCCATTCTATTTTAGGTATTTATCCCCACACATAATGACATATGTCCATAACCCTAAACTGGGAACAATCCATATGTGCATTGGCAGGTGAGTGGGTAAAACAATCGGTTTATATATACAATGTACAAAAGAAAGAACTACTGAAACACAAAAGCATGGATGAATTTCAAAATAATTGTGTTGAGAGAAATTATCTAGGCAAGAAAATAAAAGAATACATATTGAATGTATTTACAAAAAATTCTAGAAAATGCAAACTAAACCATAGTGATAGAAAGCATATCAGCAGTTGCCTGGAAATGAGAGGTCGAGGAGCAAGAAGGGGGAATTACCAGGGGGTATCTGAAAACTTTCGTGGTCTATTTATGTTTACTACCTTGATTGCAGGGATGATTTTGCAAGTACATATATATTTCAAAATTAATCAACATGTACATTTTGAAATGTGTAATTTATCATAGGTAATTTTTACTTACAAAGCTGGTAACAAAAGTAGTAGAAACAAATATAGATCTTTAATCTTTCAAATTGTGATGAGGAAAATGCCATATGGTTCAGATACCATCAAATAAAATAGTATAAAATTAGCTAATAAAAAAATTTAATTAGAAATATTTAAGCATTAAATGACAAAGTGAAAAAATATTTATTGTTGAAGTAAATCTTCCTTAATAAGTGAAGAGTTTAAGTGTATATGTGTATATCAAAAATAACAACATGAATTATCCAATAGAAAAAACAGAGCAAAGGATAGTTCAGGGAGTTATAGAAAAATAAATAATAATAGACAATAAATATTTGAAAATTTAGTCAACATCCTTTATTAATAGGTAAAATAAGATCCAATGATGAGTCACTTTTTAATCCCTGTAAGTAAAGACTTACTATTTCCTGTTTTTGGCAAGAATATACAGAAATAAGTTCTTATACTGTTTATGGAATTACATATTTATTCAACTTTTTAGAGGTTAATTTGCCAATATATTAGATTTTAAATTAACATTTTCCTATCAGTTCAACCACTGCAACGTTCTCTATAGATATTCTCACAAATGTACATCAGTATGCTTGTGCAAGGGATATTGTTCCATTTGTAATGTAAAAGCTATAAATCAATTGTCTGATAATGAGCAATTGATTAAAGAATGAGACAGAGGCAGAGAAGTTTTACTTTTTTTATTTATGCACTGTGTATTGTTTGCATTTTGTTCCATAGCATTATTTTTATTACAAAATGTGTTAATAAAATATTTTCAGATTTATCTAAATAACGTTTTATTTTGATATGTTACTTATAATAGCAAAAACACAACTTTCTATTAAGTGTAACATCCATCAGGTTCTAGGTACATTTAGGCACTTATTTGGACATATGGAGAGCTACGCAATTCCATTTTCTGTTTTATTTGGCTTTTGATAATGTCTATATTCTCATGGTCTTACATTTCTTAGATGTATATTTAAGTAAATGATTAATATTATCAAGCACAAACCAATGTACCATTCATTCTGAAAAAGACACATCTGAAGAACTTTTACAAGTTGTATCCATTGTCAAACTACATTTTAAACGATCAGTAAAAATAGAAAAAAGTGCCAGTTCCACTCCAGAGTTCCTGCGGAACAGCAGGAACCACAGAGAGCCTAAAACCATCCTTAGGAAACTCCATGGGTGTCCACCCAAAAGGAGACCAGAGACTGCTAGCAGCTAGCCACAGGGGAGCCCACACTCAGGGTAACAGTCACTGCAGAGACCCCAGCATGAATCGGCCCCACACAAGTGTGGTCTGGCCCTGCCTCAGTTCTGCTCCAGAGTTCCTGCGGACTGGCAGGAGCTGCAGAGGGCCGAAATCTGCCCTCAGGAAACTCCATGGGTGTCCAGCCAAGGGTTGACCAGAGACTGATAGTTACCAGCCACAAGGGAATGCACAACCAGTGTAAGAGTTGCCACAGAGACCTCAGCATGAGGAGGCCTCACCCAAGTGCAGCCTGGACCTCCCCAGTTCTGCTCCAGAGTTCCTACAGACAGCAGGAGCTACAGAGGGCCTAAAACCACCCTCAGGAAACTCCACAGGTGTCCTGCCAAGGGGAGACCAGAGACTGCTACCTGCTAGCCACAAGGGAGCCAACACTCAGGGTAAGAGTCACGGCAGAGACCCCAGCGTGAGATGGCTCCACCCATGTGTGGCCTGGGACACCCCAGTTCCACTCCAGAGTTCCTGTGGACAGGTGAGACAGAAGTCCCCAAACTGCCCTCAGAGAATGCCGGGGGTGGCCAGCTGAAGGCAGACCAGGGCCTGCTAGCCTCCAGCCCCAGGGAAGCTAACACCCACGGTAAGGGTTGCACACAGACTCTCCTGCTTGTGACCCTGCCTAAGTGAGATGTGGGCCTGCCTCCAGTTCTGCTCCAGAGTTCCTGTTCACCATCAGGAGTGCAAGAGAGGGGCAAAATTGCCCTCAGAGGCCACCTAAAGAGGCCATCCAAGGCCACTCCCACTGCTCTCCAGAGGCACATCCACTACCTCTGCCACCAACTATAGTGGCAGTAGTGCCCATCTGGGGACACTGTGGGAACAAAAGTAGCTCCAAGGTGAGACACAGGTAATATGGACTGTCAATACAAGATTATAGGATAGAAGCCACAATACCTTAGATCGATATTGCAAGAAAGGAAGATACACAATCAACATGAGAAAATAAGGGAAGAAAGTGCCCCAAATAAATCTTGATACCACTGTAACAGAATCATTGACAACACAGTTGATGAAATGTCAGAAAAAGAATTCATAATGTACATAATTAAAATGATTGGTGAATTAAAGAACAACATAAGCAAGCAATTACAGGCAAAAATTGATCAATCCAACAAAGAAATAGGAGAGCAAATAAAGGCAACCATCGATCATTCTAGCAAAGAGACAAGAGAGCAATTACAAGTAGCAACAGATTACTTTAAGAAAGAACTAGAGATCATGAAAAAAAACCAATCAGAAATTCTTGAAATGAAGAAGACAATAAACCAAATAAAAAACTCAATAGAAAGCATCACCAGCAGACTAGATCACCTGGAAGACAGAATCTCAGATAATGAAGACAAGATATACAATCTTGAAAATAAACTTTACCATATAGTGAAGATCATAAAATATCATGAACAGAACATATAAGAAATATGGGACAGCATCAAAAGACCACATCTAAGATGTATTGGGATAGAAGAAAGCACAGAATTTCAAATCAAAGGCATGCATATTCTCTTCAATAAAATAATATCAGAAAATTTCCCAAATATGAAAAATGAATTGGAAAATCAAATACAAGAGGCTTACAAGACACCAAATGTACAAAATTTGAACAGATCTACACCAAGTCACATTGTAATGAAAATGCCCAGCATACAGAATAAGGATAGAATTTTAAAGGCCGCAAGAGAGAGGAACCAGATTACATATAAGGAGAGACCAATTCAGATCTCAGCAGATTTTTCAACCCAGACCCTAAAAGCCAGGAGATCATGGAACAACATATTCCAAGCTCTGAAAGAAAATGGATGCCAACCAAGAATCCTATATCCACCAAAATTGAGCTTCAGATTTGTTGATGAAATAAAAACCTTCCATGATAAACAAAAGTTAAAAGAGTTTACAGCAAGAAAGCCTGCACTACAAAGCATTCTTGGCAAAATATTGCAGGAGGATGAAATGATAACCAACAATGAAAATATACAAAGAGTGGAACTGCACTACAGGAAAGACCATTCAAAATAGAAAACAAGTCAAGGTAAAAACCAGAAATAAACCAAAATGACTGGGATTACAAATCCTATGTCAATAATAACCCTGATTGTAAATGGCCTAAATGCACCAATTAAAAGATGCAGACTGACAGACCGGATTAAAAAAAAAAAAAGATCCAACAATATTCTGTTTTCAAGAGACTCATCACACAGGAAAAAAATCCACAGACTGAAAGTGAAAGGATGGGAAAAAACATACCACTAACATTGACCCAAAGACAAGCAGGTATTTCCATTCTTTTATCAAATAAAGTGGACTTCAAACCAAAGATGGTGAAAAGAGATAAAGAAGATCATTTCATACTTCTTAAGGGAATCATACATCAACAAAACAACAATCATAAATATCTATGCCCCAAATAATGAGGCTTCTACATATATAAACAAATCTTTCTCAAATACAAGAATCAAATAAACCACAACACAATAATACTTGGAGACTTTAACACAGCTCTCTCACCATTGCATAGATGTTCCAAACAAAAACTTAATAAAGAAACCATAGATCTCAATGAAACTATCAATAATTTAGACTTAACAGACATATATAGAGTGTTCCATCCATCAATGAGTGAATACACTTTATTCTCAGCAGCACATTGATCCTGTTCCAAAATAGATCATGTGTTATGTCACAAAGACAGTCTTAGCAAATACAAAAAAGTAGAGATACTACCCTGCATCCTGTCTGACCACAATGGAATAAAATTAGAAATCAGTGACAGATTAAAAAGTAGAAACTACTCCAACAACTGGAAACTAAATAATATGCTATTGAATGATGCATGGATAACAGAAGACATCAGGGAAGAGATAAAACAATTCTTAGAGGCAAACGAAAACTCTGATACAATATATTAAAATCTCTGGGATGCCATGAAGGCAATGCTAAGAGGAAAGTTCATTGCACTAAACTCATTCATTAGAAGAAGTAAAAGTCAACAAATAAATGAATTGACTCTTTCTCTCAAAGCCTTAGAAAAGGGAGACCAAATCAACACCAAAAGAAGTAGAAGACAGGAAATGATCAAAATCAGGGCTGAAATAAATGAAATTGAAACAAAAGAAACAATTTAAAAAATTGACAAAAGAAAAAGCTGGTTCTTTGAAAAAATAAACAAAATTGACAAACCCTTAGCCACCCTAATGAAAAGAAAGAAGGAGAAAACCCAAATTACTAAAATTCGTGGTGAAAAAGGAAATATCATGACAGACACTATGAAATACACAGGATAATTAGAAACTATTTTGAAAATTTATACTCCAGCAAAATAGAAAACCCTGAAGACACTGACAAATTTCTAGAGGCATATGACCTACCCAAACTGAACCAAGAGGATATACACAACTTAAACAGATCGGTTTCACTCAAGGAAATAGAAGATGCCATCAAGAGCCTGCCAACTAAGAAAAGCCCAGGTCCAGACGGATTCTCAGCTAAGTTCTACAAGACTTTCAAGGAAGAATTAATACCAATACTTCCCAAACTATTTCATGAAATAGGAAAGGAGGGAACCCTTCCAAATTCAATCCATTAGATGAGTATCACCCTGAAACCAAAACCAGAAAGAGAAACATCAAGGAAAGAAAACTTCAGACCAATATCCCTGATGAACATAGATGCAAAAATTCTCAATAAAATTCTGGCAAATCACATACAAAAACATATCAAAAAAATTGCACCATGATCATGTGGGGTTCATTCAAGGGATGCAAGGTTGGTTCAAAATATGGAAATCAATAAACATAATACATCACATGAAAAGACATCAAGATAAGAGTCATGATTTTATTAATTGATGCAGAGAAATCATTTGACAAAACAGAGCACCCTTTTATGTTCAAAATGCTAGAAAAGCTTGGGATAGTAGGAACATAGCTCAACTTTGTAAAAGCTATCTATGCTAAATCCAAGGCCAACATCATCCTAAATGGAGAAAAATTGGAAGCATTCCTTCTAAAAACAGGAAGAAGACAGGGATGACCTCTTTTACAACTGCCAGTCAACATAGTCCTTGAAACACTAGCCAGAGGAATTAGACAGATGAAAGAAATTAAAGAGATATGAATTGGAAAAGAAGAACTCAAATTATTTTTTGCTGATGATATGATTATATACATTGAGGATCCAAAAAATTCTAACAGAAAACTTGTGGAATTAATAAATGATTTCAGCAAAGTAGCAGAATATAAAATCAACCCCCATAATTCAATTGCATATCTATACATCAGTGATAAACCCTCTGAAAGAGAAATTAGGCATACCATACCATTCACAATAGCCTCAAAAAAAAAATACTTGGGAATCAATTGAACAAAAGAGGTGAAAGTCCTCTACCATACAAACTACAAGACACTGAAGAAAGAAATTGAAGAAGACCTTAGAAGATGGAAAAAAATCTCCCATGCTCCTGGATAGGCAGAATCAATATTGTCAAAATTGCCATACTACCCAAAGTGATATATAGATTCAATGCAATTCCAATTAAAATCCCAACATCATTCCTTACAGAAATAGAAAAGGCAATCATGAAATTCATTTGGAAGAATAAGAGACCCAGAATAGCCAAAGCAATCCTTAGCAAGAAGAGTGAAGCAGGAGGCATCACAATACAAGGCCTTAAATTATACTACAAAGCTATAGTAACAAAAACAGCATGGTACTGGTACCAAAATAGACGTGTAGACTTATGGTATAGAACAGAAGACAGAGAGATGAACCCACTTAAATACAGTTACCTTATACTAAACAAAGAGCCAGACATGTACACTGGAGAAATGATAGCCTCTTCAATAAATGGTGCTGGGAGAACTGAAAATCCATATGCAGCAAAATGAAACTAAACCCCTATCTCTCACCATGCACAAAATTCAACTCAAAGTGGATCAAAGACCTGGGAAACAGACCAGAGACCCAATGCCTAATAGAAGAAAAAATAGCCACAAATCTTCATCATGTAGGATTAGGACTTTACTTCTTTAACAAGACTCCAATAGCACATGAAGTAAAATTAAGAATTAATAACTGGGATGGATTCAATCTAAAAACCTTCTTCTCAGGAAAAGAAATAATCAATGAAGTGAACAGAGAGGCAACATTCTGGGAACAAATCTGTGCCACACACACATCCAATAGAGCACTAATCTCCAGGATATATAAAGAACTCAAAAAACTTAACACCAAAAACCAAACAACCCAATCAATAAATGGGCCAAGGAGCTGAACAGAAACTTCACAGAAGAAGGTATACAATTGATCAACAGACATGTGAAAAAATGTTCAACATCTCTAGCAGTCAGAGAAATGCAAATCAAAACTACCCTAAGATTTCATCTCACGCGAGTCAGAATAGCAGTTATCAAAAATACAAACAACAATAAGTGTTGGTGAGGTTGTGGGGGAAAAGGCACGCTCATACATTGCTGGTGGAACTGCAAATTGGTACAATCAATCTGGAAAACTATCCCACTCCTGGGTCTATACTCAGAAGACTTAAAAACAGTATACTACAGTGTCGCAGCCACTTCAATGTTTATAGCAGCTCAATTCACAATAGCTAAACTGTGGAACCAACCTTGATGCCCTTGGATAGATGAATGGATAAAGAAACTGTGGTATATATACACAGTGGAATATTACTCAGTAATAAGAGAGAATAAAATTTTGGCATTTGCAGGTAAATGGATGGAGTTGGAGAATATCATGCTAAGTGAAATAAGCCAATCTCCGAAAACCAAATGTGGATTGTACTTGTTGATAAGTGGATGCTGATTCATAATGTGGGGAAGGACATGGGATCAATGGAGGAACTCTGTTCACAAGGGTGTAAGGGGGGAGGGTGCATGGGGGCAGTAAATGTGATGGAATATGATGATCATCATAGTCCTAGCTTTATGTATGACTACATGTATGTTGTGTTTCTATATCACTTACAACCAGAGAAATGAAATGTTATCCTCCATCTCTGTACAATAAATCAAGTTGCACTCTGACATCATGTAAACCTAAACAGTAAATTATAAATCAAGTTGCACTCTGACATCATGTAAACCTAAATTATAAATAAATTTAATATGGAAAATAAATATTAAATATATTGTGTATTCTAATACAACAGCAAGAAAATTTCAAAACATATGAATAACATCTAATTTACCTTACTGTGATCAATATTTCTTTCTGATAAAACTAGAATTTGGTCACAGATTAATTTGATTATCATTGAAGCTGTCTTGGTGAAACAATGGAATGTGATATTTTGATTATATATAAAATACAATATATTAATTGGAATGAATTGAACTGTTTCTTCTTACCTGAATGACTGGCCAGGAAAACTTGAAAGTGTGGGAGAAAAATAGAATAGTTATCCAGATAGTATTAGAATAGTATTTGATTCCTAACTCAGTTCACTGCACCTATGTGTTTAATAGTCAGCCTGCATGAAAAATGTCATAATATCATCAAAAGCACATATTTGTTTTATGGATCACAGAAAAAGGAACCAAACTCTTTGTACAGCATGGAAAAATAGAATGATTTAAATAAGAATAAGAAAAGAATGAACACTGTTTTGAAAGACTCTGCTGATCTTTAATTTATTTAGATAGTTAATTATTGAACTTTAAGGTTTGAAGGTACTGGAAAGTTTTAAGATTCGTCCCTGTTTTTGCTTTGTTTCTCTATTAGCCTTGCAAAAACTGGTGTTATTTATTTCAAAAATATATTATTGTGTGAACATGTTCATTTTGCAAATATGTTATTAATAATACATTAATGATTTCCACATGATAGTTAAATATATTTTAACATTTAAGTATTAATGCACTGTACATTTTGTAATGATAGACCCTTGACTCTCCAGATAATATCATATGGCCATATTGAAGTGCAATTCAATCTGATTAACATTTTTTTGATTTTAACTTGAATTATAAGAGCCAAACTAATATAGGTGAGTATATTTTTATTTTCTGATCATTTTTTCCTGATAATTTTTAATAAATTAAGGTTTATATTTTTAAAAGAATAGCTCTTTAGCAAAATTAAGATATGTGAAAGGTGATATATTTGTAGTTTAAAATGACTCCTAGTCACTGCTCTGTTGGACACAAAATGCTCACATTAGTCATTAGAATCTTCTATGTCATTAATGAATTGAAAATAATTTGAATTTAAAAGGTATCTATGGTCACACACCATAGGCTTTTGTTATAGTTATATCATTTGTCTAATGAATGGAAGAAGTAACAGATGCATATTTAAGAGTAGTTTTCACTGTGCCCCCCAAATGGTGTTGCCCTCTAAGAGGAATAAAGGGGGCATTTTTACTTCTTGGGAACTAACTTAGATATGAATGCTGGCACTTTGTTATATCTCACTCTTTGATTCAGTAATGCTAGGTTCTCATGCCATTTGACCCTGCTATTTTTTTTGAAAATGATGGTTTAATAAAAAATATTGTAAGACAAGTTAAGTTTCTTACAAAAATAAGCAGCACCTTTGTATGCTAGCTTTGACATTACAGATATTGTCTTAATTTCCAAGCTAATTTCTGATGTTTTTGTATGTTCACCTGTTCTGGCTGATTAAGATGAACATCTCCTGATTGTCATTCTCATTGGTAATCCAGGTTACTTTTCTTTCTTTTCTTTTCTTTTCCTTCCTTCCTTCCTTCCTTCCTTCCTTCCTTCCTTCCTTCCTTCCTTCCTTCCTTCCTTCCTTCCTTCCTTCCTTCCTTCCTTCCTTTGGTACCATGGTTTAAAATCAGGGGCACTCGACCACTGACCCATATCCCCAGCCCTATTTTGTGTTTTATGTAGAGACAGGGTCTCACTGAGTTGCTTATCACCTCGCCATTGCTGAGGCTGGTTGTGAATTCGCGATTCTCCTGTCTCAGCTTCCGTAAGTGCTGGGATTACAGGCTTGCGCCACCACACCCGGCTGATAATCCAGGTTTCTATTTTCATGTCAAATGCTGTGGAAGATGATTTAAGCTCCTCTCAGTGATACCGAGAATAGGTTTGATTACAATCATTGTCCTCAAGTTGGGAAATGTTTGGATTTTCTCCCTCTTCTTCCTTTTGTTTTATGTATTCTTCATAATTTGCCATGTCTTGTGGAGCTTGGCTTAACAAAGTCTGCCTTAACTTTCTCATGTTTTGCATTCCAACTGTCAGATTCCTGTGAGCACTTTTTAATAGTCTCCTAGCTTTTTATCTACCTTACTCATTGCTGTATTGATTTTGGCAGTCCTTTACTCAACACTGTACCTCCCCCACTACATCCCAAAGTAAGGATGGATGCCTATCACTCAAACTCAGGTCATTGTATAATACTAGTCATTCTACTTCCTCTACCTTGTCTTTTCTTACTCCCATTTCCAGCTAATGATTCTACAAAAATTGACCAACAACCATGAGAAAATGTTCAACATCTCTAGCAGTTAGAGAAATGCAAACCTAAACTAAGATTTCTTTTCACTCCAGTCAGAATGGCAATTATCAAGAATACAAGCAATAATAAGTGTTGGCAAAAATATGGGGAAAAAGGTACATTCATACATTGCTGGTGTGAATGTAAATTGGTGGAACCACTATGGAAAACAGTATGGAGATTCCTTAGAAAATTTGGAATGGAACCACCATTTGACCCAGTTATGTCACTCATTGGTTTATACCCAAAGGACTTAAAATGAACATGCTACAATGATGCAGCCACATCGATATTTATAGCATTCTCAATTTACAATAGCTAAGCTATGGAACCAACCTAGGTGCCCTTAAACAGATGAATGAATAAAGAAAATGTGGTAATCTGTATACAATGGAATATTACTCAGCAATAAAAAATGTAGCTCATATATACAATGGAGCATTGCTCAGTCTTAAAGAAGAATGAAATTATGGCATTTGCATAATTATGGCATAATGGACAGGGGAATATCATGCTAAGTGAAATAAGCCAGTCCCAAAGAACCAAAGGCTGAATGTTTTCTATGATACGTGGATGCCGCTCCATAATGCAGTGGGGTAGGGAAGGGAAGAATGAACGAACTTTGGATTGTGCCAGAGGGTAGGGGAGGGGCTGTGGGAATGGGAGAGACGGTGGAATGAGACAGACATTATTACCCTATATACATGTATGACTATACTACTGGTGTGACTGCACCACATACAGCCAGATGAAGGAGATGTTGTGCTGCTTTTTGTGTACAATGTGTCAAACTGAATTCTACTGTCATGTATAACTAATTAGAAAAAATTTAAAAATACTAATAATTAAATATTAAATAATTTTACTTCTCATTTATCTGTGTACATTTTCACTTCTGAACCTATCATCATTCTTGTTCTATATTTCCTAGAAATGATCATAAATGTTTTCATTATCACAGTTTAGACTTCTGCAACCCTAAAATCTTCTAGGAAATTCAACTATTAATTTCACAGATGAAATATAAATTATTTAATTTTTTTTTAAATTCTGCTTTAGGCATAAACATTTTGCTTTGAATCTCTTGAACTTTGCATACTTTTGGTAGAACTCATCCTATTCTATTTTGTGTTACCTTAGTAAATAGAATACTAGTGATAACATTTATTGAGTAATTACTATATGCAAAGCAATAGTCTGAGAGCTTTACGTAGACTATTTTACTTTATTTCACTGATTGGTATTAGGCAAGTTCTATAATATCAATATTTTTAAAGATGTAACTGAAGCTAACAAAAGATTTTATAAGTCATCCAAATTCAATCGATGGGTAAGTAGGAGTGTCAAGATTTGAATGTGGACACTAATTCCAGATTCCTCTGATAAGGATTTTTTTTTATTTGTGCAGAATAATGGATTGCCTGTATAAGATTCTCATTTATTGAGGTTAATCAGTAGAATTACTTCATTTTTTAATGATATATATAATTATTGGTATCATTCTATTTCTTGTCCACTTGCTTCTACAAAGATGCATAAGGTGGCAGAAACATTAGGCATATTCATAAATATCCTGGGAATTTATCACAGGGGGAAAGCTATGATATTAACATTCTATTTTTGATTCATAAGAATATCAAGAAATTATTTTGTGGAATGGAGATGTAGCTCAGTAGTAGAGCATGCATGAAGCTTGGGTTCAATCCCCAGTACTGTAAAAAGGACAATAAAAACAAGAAAAATAAAATTGTAAATTGGTTACTCATGATGCTTATCTTCAGATAAATGAGCATTGCATATTTGCTATATATTCCTTATAGCAGATGGGACTATAATGATCTTTTTTATATATGTATGTGTAATCCATTCAAATGAATAAGAGCTGTACACATCTGAATGAAAAATCAGTCTGAAAGATTCTTCAGTATATACTTTCATTTTTAATAATTATTCTGTATTTTTAATAATTGATAATGCACATTCTGTTATTTATAAGTGAATTTATGGTGATTAGGAGGTATCCTAAAATTTTTAGGGCTTCTACACAGATTATAAATTAACACTGATAGTATAAAATAACACATTTCAAAGCATTGAAGGTTGAGTAGGAACATACTAAGGATAATTGACCTTAGGTAGTGATAGGAAGAACACTATTTTTTTTAATAATTATAATTGTGTTTGTCAAACATTGGATACTGTTATTACACTAAGAAATCATTAAAACAAGTATAAAGTGTGTGTTTTTATTGTTAAACATGTTTAAATATAAAAGTGTCATCCTTAGTAATTACATCACCCTACTGGAAAAAGTGCCCATTAAGACAATTTATATCTAACTAACATGAGATGTTCATGTTTTAGTCTTATTTTTCTAGATGTGGAATTTGATTTTCCATATGAAAATGTTACATTTTCAATAGCATGAGAAATTTTGAGCTGACAATGTATTATGAATATTGAAAAATTTCAAGGGGCTTGCTGAATGTATATGAAAGCCACATTTTACAAATGGAAAAGTTGGCACCTCCAGAGGTATAATAGGAGTACAGTTCAATGGGGTGGGAATGAACTGAAGTAGGGTACTTTGAATAAACTTTTAGAAGTCTCAATTATTCATTGTTTATACTGGGAAATTTCATGTTTATGAATGAAACCAGCCTAATCTGTCTTCTTAGTCTACATTTGACTTCTCTTCCTCTATGCTTTTAAGTTCAGTTTGAACATTACAGTTATTTTAAAGGCTTTGATCCTTTCAAAATTACTGGGTAGTGAGAAGAGAAGCTTGAATTCATAGGTATTATCAATTGCCTTGTAGCACAAAAAAATTCAAGAAATATTTCTTATAGTGAGTAAACATATTTAATTTGCATAAATGCTCCATTAAGAATAAATTTCTTCCTATACAAACAACAATCACTTCCATTTTCTGTTTCATATCTCTGTGCTTCAGTTTAATTAGTAAAATGGTATTGAAGCAATACCTGCCTCATAGGATTGTTTTAACTAATCCAAGCCAAGCTTCCTTTAAGTATCTGGAATAAAGCAAGTACTCAAATAAGACTTATTCTTATGCTTTTCATCATCATTATAATATCATTATGATACTATAATATAATAATATTATAATATAATATAATCATTATGATATTATTGTTAGGGTAGAAGGTTTATTTTGTACCAATTTGACAAAGGAGTATTATTTACTTTTTATCTCTTTAATCAGAAACCTCCTTTTATTCTAATCCTCCAGTCCTTCTGACTAATGTACTATTCTTCTATACTCATCTCCAAATGATAGAGAATGCTGAAAGTCCTTATGTTATACCCCAGATTATTAACTTAATTATCCTTATTCTTTTACTCTCTAGCCTGTTCCCCATAAGCCCTCCATTTCTCAATTGTCTCTGTCTGGGAATATGTGGCTCCAGATACATATGGTTATCATGCCTTGATTCAGAATGAATTTTAGTCATTTCCTGAACGATGTTTTAACCTTCCAGTCTCCTTTGAGATTTTTCTGTTGGCCAAGTCTGAACAGTTTTGGTTTAATCTCATCTGTGGATTTTATATATAGACGGCTGGCATTTCCAAAGTTAAAATGAATATGTTCATTGAGACTGAACATTTCACAGGGCTTGTTTAGTTCACATGGCTTGAGTTTAGTTTTAATGATGTAGAAATTGAGGATTCATTCCCCAGGAGGGCTACTCAGCTTCAGTGTTCTTTCAGTGAAAACCCGGGTTTCCAGCCCCTGGAGGCAGACTAATCATAAACTTCATCACAGGCTTAGCTCCAGATCCAAGTCATAACAGAGCTCCTAAATATTTAGTATTTAAGATTCCTGCATTTTTCACTATATAGCATAAATACACTTGAGCCATGAAAGGATGGAGAGGGTCAGGTATCAGTATGAATTTGGTGAAAACATTACTGCTAACTAAAATTAAGAACACATGCACGTATGTCACTAAGGAATAAGCAAAGTTTGATGAAATATTTTTAGCTGAAGAAAATTCCATGTTAAAACATGGATGTATGTATCCATAGATGGCTGTTATTTTCTTTTCAAAAGATGTTTAACTTTTGTACAGTTCCTAATTTAATTACAAATGAGCAAGTAAGTTGTGACAGAATATCAGCTTTAGTAATTGATTCAAGTAGTAATAATGAAGTTGTTTACATTCTTTGACTTTTTAATTCAGCTACTGCTTCAAATTTGTTTAAATTATACTTGGAATTTTAAAGTATTTATTTGTGTTATGTACACTCTTTGTAATAATGTGGTAGTCTACTTTCCAGAATCTGATGAATAGGTATAGATTTTTATTTTCTAAATGACATTTTAAAAAAATTAAAACTTTAAGTTTTGAGAGGCATTATGTTTTAGATCTGAGATGTTCCACAAAAAGTTGTGTGTTGAACGATTGATCTCTAGTGCATCAGTTTTCAGAAGTAGGAATTTGGGGTAAGTGATTGGATCATGAAGGCTCTGACCCCATCAACCAAATAATCCATTGATGGATTAAAAATTTGATGGTGTTATTGGAAATTGGTGGAAACTGTAGGGGATAGGGATGTAGCTAGGAGAAGTAGGGTAACTGCAGGACTGTCCTGGAAGATATATTTTGTCCCTAGCCCCTCTTACTCTGTTTTGTAGCTGCCATGAGGTGACAAGCTTTATTCTACCAGGCCCTCTGTCATGACATTTCTGTTTTGGAGCCAGATGACCAGGAACTGAAACCATGAACCAAAATGAATCTTTCCTCCTAAGTAGTTTTTCTCAGGTATTATCACTAATAATGGAAACCTGATAAAAAAAAGGAGGGACTACATTTTCATAATATTGCTTGTATTATTGTATCATATGTGTTAACTCATTTTTAAAAGCAAGGGTATTTTTTAGTATATCACAGACTCCTTATAACTGCTTATAATTTTCTTACTACAAATAGTGATGACTTTTCACCATATGAATTAAAAGTAAAACAAATTGTGCAAACTTTTTATAAGAAATAACTGTTATTTATCATAAATTTTATCTTTTTACTATTAAAATTGTTTGTCCACAATAAGTTTATATAAAGTCTTTGTACATTGAATGGTCTACTTCATTACAAATCTCCTAATATTTATTCTCTTCAGAAAAAAGTCAAGAACAAGATACCCATTGTGTTTTTCTTACTATTAACAAATGAAAATTTTTCCTAAGATATTTTACTGGCCAGCTGCTTGAAATAACTTAAAAGAAATTCTGAATGTCACAACTTAACTTCTCTTCATTGTGTATAGAGCCCAGAGAAAATATCGACTAAGCAACTCCAACTTTCTCCTTGTCTATACTTCATCCTGTGTCTTCTGGACCTAGCATATAGGTTATAATATTTTAAAGTACTTGCTCTATTTCCCTGAAACAATCTACCAAACGACTCCTCTATTTCTAGAACACTACTTTCATCATCCTCTCCTTTTTCTGCAGAAAGTTCCAGTCGATTCTACTTCTCTCCTAACTTGTAATATGGGAACTTGAGACAAAGTAGAGTTGGTACACTCTGGTAATGAGAAAAGAGATTAGCCTCACAGTGCTTATTTTTCCATAAGGAAAATCTTGTTGATCTTGTTCTCCTGCAAACATTAGATAGACAGAACAAGTAGCATTTCAGTATACATTTTCAGTAATATTCTATATGGATTGGTCAAACTAATTATTTCCCTAACTTGATTTTTTTTTATTTTTTCTTTTTTTTCCCTGCCATATGTTACATTACCTTCAGGGAAAAAAAAAGGTTAAGTTTCTCTAAGAAAGAAGGGAATAAACTGTCTTCTTGTACTACTTGAGATAATGATGGTTATTTATGGCAGATGTTAGAGCTGTTATTACTCTGCCTGGTGAGTCCCTGCTGTTCATACTATACAAATGTATTAATGCTTAGTTTAGGAAATCACTGATGGCTTGGGTTTCTTAGATTGGGTTTGTAATGATTAAGATAAAATACTAACTATTCTTTCTACAAACTTAAAAATTAAAATATATAAACTATAGAATCAACCATTAAAAATATGGCATTAGGATATTTATGCCCAAAATTAAAGCCACATAGGATTCAATTATGACATGTTCTATATTGGAAACAAAGCTACCTTTGACCCTATGTCCATTTATAGTTACCTTGACTTCTCTTTAAAGCCAATGAGCTAGAAAAATAGTATGTAACCTGTTGTCTATATTTTCTATTATACTACCATTTTCTTAAACTGCTAAAGTATGGCTATTGTCTTTCTAAAACTGCTTCCACTAGTAAGATCATCAATAACCACTTAATTGAAAGTTGCAGTGATGTGCAGATTTGTTATCTGACCTGCCATGCATTAGCTTTATGATCTTTGGCATTTAAATTGCTTTTATCTTAATTTTCTTATCTGTAAAATGGGATCAATGAAAGTATCTACTTAACAACTGATTAAAAAAAAGTTTAAATATGATAATGCATGCCTCAGACTTGACAGTTCCTGGCTCAGTTAATGATAGTTATTATTGTTTTTCCATTTTTTGCCTCTGTGCAATGTTCCATATTATTAATCCTTTTCCTTTTTGAAACCCTTCCAATTCTTTTGTCCTTAGTTTTCATTAAAATACACTTTCCTAAATACTCACCTTTCTTTTATATTCCTCTTTCCCAATGCTTTTGGCATCAGCAGCAAGTAAATCTGACTAACTTCCACTTAAAATTTGATAAGCCTAGGCAAGTTTCTTAATCTACTCAAACCTTTGTTTCTTTGCCTACAAAATAAGCATTTAATAGTGATAAGGATTATTGATTTATAAATTACTTTAACAAATACTTATTGAGTGCTTATCATGTGCTATCTATTGACATGGTTACAAAAAGTACAGTGGTTACTTAGGTAAATAGGACCTTTCTATTTCCTTAAGAAACTCATGTTCTAATGCAGGGACATACATGATAAGTAAGCAAATTATAAGATAAATTCAGATTGAATAATTACTAAAAGGAAACGAAACTGATAATAGGATACTTACTGAGGTAGAATTGACTAATATGTGTTTGGGACAGAAGTCAGAAAAGGCCTCATGAAGAAGGCTCATTTGAACTGAAACATTAATAAGAAAAAAGAACCCTAATGTGATAAAATCATCACGCAAAGTATTTCAAGTAGAGACAGAAACTTCAAAGGCCATACAGTGGAAAAAAGCTACGATACAAGAAGGCAGCTAATACTGTTGGAGCTAATTAAACTGAAGGTGAATGGTAAAAGCTGGTGTTGAAGAGATAGGTTGAAGCCAGTCATGTGGTATAATGAAGTCACTGGAAGAATTTCAAGTGGGAGAAAACGTGATCTTCACATTTTGAAAGAGCACCATATGGAAAGACACCATATGGAAAATATTTTAGACAAAGATAAGGAGTATACCCAAGGAGATTAGTTGTTAGGTACTGCAGTAACCCAGGTAAGAGATGATAATATTTTGGACTAGATTTTTAGTGATGGTCACAGAAAGAAGTGGATGGTGTATTTGTCAGCTTTTCATCATTGTGACCAAAATACTTGACAGAACTTAGAGGAAGAAAGGTTTATTTTGTGGTCATGGTTTCGGATGTTCAGTCCATGGTTGGCCAGTTTTATTGCTCTGGGACTGAGGTGAAGCAGAAGCATTGTAGTGGGAGGGCATGGCAGAGGAAAGCTGTCAGCCCATGGCAGCCAGGAAAGAGAGTGGGGGAGAGGGAGAAGGAAGAGCCCAGCATAAGATACAGTCCACGGCCATGTCTTTAGTGACCTACTTGCTCTAGACATGACCGTTTTGCCTACAGCTAACGCCCAAGAGTTTATTCAGATTACATCTAATGAATTAATTCATTGATAAGCATATAGCCCTACTAACTGCCTAAAAGCCCTACTTCTTGACCGTGCTGCGTTGGGGATCAGCTTTGAAAAAATGAGCTTCTAAGAGGACGTTTCTAGATCCAAACCATAGCAGATGTATTTGGGTTATATTGTTGTTCAGATTGATTCTAAATTGAATGTGTTGTGGGGAAAGGTATAAGGAAAAAAGAGGCATCAAAGGAAGTATAGTGAGGCTGGAACTAGGTAGCTGATGGTGCTAATTTACCAAGGTGGGGAATATTGGAAGCATTCAGTTTTTGAGATTTAAATTAAACACATATAAAGCATTTAGTACAATGCCTGGTACGAAATAGGCATATGTGTGTAATTATACATCTTCCATTAGCACCTGTACTATCAATCTTGGATTACAAAGCTAGGTTAAATAGACCAAAGATCTTCAAAGTCCTAAACAAATATAACTTATACTTAATTCCAGAAATAAGAGCAGGAAGACTTTATTTTATATTAACTCAATGCAAATTACATAATTCTATATGTATTTATATATCTATATTCACATATATTTATATTTTTCCTTGAACTCTTTTTCTTATTTTTTTTACTCATTGATTTAAACAATGTCAATCTAAGTCATGTTTTTAAATATCACCTGCATACTGTATTGTAAATGTCTGTTTGTTTGTTACCTATTTAGACTATGAATTATAGGAGAACAAAAACCTTTAAGCTTATTCTTTTTTTGTATTTCTAGTACCTTAAACATTTCTGGCACAAAACTGAGGGAGAAGTAAATAAAGGAGGAACAAAATAAGAGAATGAGAGAGGGAACAAAGAAATGAAGGAAAGAAAAGAAATAGAATTTTGCTTGTATATCAAATGTCTTTTCTGATGTTCAATATGGTTCTAGGCACATAAAAGACAATCACTTATTACCTGTTGAGTAAAAGCAGACCACAATGAGAAAAGATCCTAAATATTATAAAAGTCTCATAGAAATTTATTATTCCTATTTAAAATATCCTTTTTTAGGTTACAGAAACAATACATGTACATGATGGAAAACTGAGAAAGGCAAATAAAAACTTTAAGGAAAAAAATAACCTATAATCCCACAATCCAGATGTAACCAATATTGAAATTTTAATTTAATTTTATACAGCATATTGTCTATGCATATCAAACCCTTTTAATTACAAAACTGAGCTAGTATTGTATGGATTATAGTGTGTTTTATACTAATATATATTATGAACTGTTTTCTATTTTTAAACATATTTTAAATTGTTGATCCTCTAAGCAAGATAAGCATCTGTGAATAGATGCTTCTGTGATAAGCTGTGAAGTTCTCACATTATTTTGGAGATTTGTTTTGGAGAAATTTCTAGAAGTGGAATTACTGGGTCAAATTTTAGATTCATTTTTAATTGAAACATATAAATAAAATGAATTAAAATACTTGAGTTGTATATTCTAATATAATTTACCTATTTTTTGAATCTTCATCAATTTAAGATGTTATCATTTAAATATATATATTTCTAAGTTTTTGTGTAGTTTCTATTAAAATTACACAATTATATAACACAAAGACATTGTAATAAAATAGCCTCTTGGCTATTATAATTAAAAATTTTGAAGTCTTGCTGAGTGTGGAATATTTTGTATATGTTGACTGAATATTTTTGTTTCCTTTTCAGTGAATATTATGTTATATTTTTCCTGGTTTTTAAAAAGATGGATACCTATAATTTTAGCATTGTAGAAGAGTTCTTTATTTATTAAGGGTATTTAAATTTTTTTTAAAAATTGTAGTACTGGTGATTGATCTCAAGGGTGCTCTACCAGTGAGCTACATTGCAAGCCCTTTTTATTTTAATAATTTTTTAAATTCTGAGACAAGGTTTCAGGAAGTTGCTGTGGATCTCAATAAGTTGCCTAGGCTGACCTTGAACTTGTGATCTTCCTGTCTCAGCCTCCAGAATTGCTGAGAATAAAAGCATGCACCACCATATCAGTCTAGGGTATTTATTTACCTTTTCGTGTAATGCATACAATTCTTCCTACTGTTATTTGGATTTCAATTCTAATTGTGTGCATTTTTATATGTACATTTTAATTTTAATGGCATATATACACAATATTATGGCTTCCTTTTACTTTTTTTATGAGACTTTCCAATTTTGAGTTCAGAGTCAAAGATCAAATTATTATATTTTCTTTTAACTATTTTTATTGTTTAATATTTTTTAGTGTTTACATTGTTGTTATATCTGGGAGTTAGTCCCTCTTTCTGAGTTCAGGGAAGCTCTATTCTCAAATAATTCAAAGCAGGATAAAAACATCCAGAAAGTATTTCATATATTTTCTTTTCAATACTTGATACAGAATGCCCCCTTACATCAATTATCTGTCCTCCTCTTTCCTTCTCTCTCTTTCTCCATATTAATGTAATATTATACTACAGTATATAGGGATGCATCACTGGCACAGAGAGCCCAATCAATTTGAGGGCAATGTAGCCACACTAAACATGGAAAAATATTTAAACAACTGAATAACACTGGTTTAAGGCGGTTACATGGGAAATTATATTTTTCTCTGTCTAGTGCTCATACTAGTTGAATTACTATATGTGACATAAATTGAATATAAAAATTGAATAATACTCCAACAGAAGCCACTTGTACATTTCATCAGTTATGATCCTAAAGGTACAGTTATATTTTAGTATTAACATTGTCAATTTTAAAGGCCTTTAAAACTCACAAAGCTCTTTTGCCACTATCATCTTAGTTGAAACAGACAAGACTATTATTGTAGTGAAGGTTGATTTCCTTTCTAACGTTAGACATTTTAAAAACAAAACCACATAAGTTTTAAACTCTTACTTTATTTAAAATGTTTATAACTCAATTCCATGATGATTTTAGGACTCAGGATTTTGTGACTTTCATGCCTGAAATTCATAGTTTACCCTTTCATTTTCTTGATATTAATATGTCTTAGAATGACATGATTTTATGGTGTAAAGAAAACTTAGGTATCAGGTAGCCTATTCTGTATTTTTAGAGATGAAGAAACACTAGCTCATAGAGAACAACTGTTGCTCAAGAACAAATAGTTTGCTAATATACTGAGAATATGGCTTTGTTATTTTAATTCTTGTATTTTTCTACTCTATCATACATTTTAGAACAAATTTATAGACTACTATTTTAGAGCAGTTTAAGAAATGATTGGAAAATACAAAGAAATGATTGGAAAATACAAAGATTTTGCCACATAACCCTCTGTCCTATAGTTTCCTGTTTATATCTTGTATTACATTAGAATAATTATTGGAAACCATGAACCAATTTTTGTGCATTGGGTGCAGGTACCAGGGATTGAACTCGGGCACTTGGCCACTGAGCCACATCCCCAGCACTGTTTTGTATTTTATTTAGAGACAGGGTCTCACTGAGTTGCTTAGTACCTTGATTTTGCTGAGGCTGGCTTTGAACTCTTGATCCTCCTGTCTCATCTTTCCAAGCTGCTGGGATTACAAGCATGTGCCATTGCACCTGGCTGTACATTATTATTAACTAGGGCCAGTAGTTTACATTTTATTGTACATTCTCTGTTTTCATAAGTAATTAATGGCAAATGCCCATCATTAGCATGTCATATAGACTAGTTTCCTGCCCTAAAAATGCACTGTACCCCACTTATTCATTCTCTTTTGTCCCTGTAAACCTATGACAAACATTGATCTCATAGTTTTTCCTTTCCAGGATATAATATAGTTGAAATCATACAGTATACAGCCTGTTCAGATTGACTTCTTTAACTTATATTTTGAAGGTTATTCTCTTTCATATGTTGATGTCTCCTTTCATTGCTGAATAATGCTCCATTTTATGGGTATACTACAATTTTCTTTATTCATTTATCTGTTGAAAGACATTTTGGTTGCTTCTAAGTTTTGGTAATTATGAATAAAGCTGCTGTAACTATTCATGTAAGTTTCCTTTTCTTCTGGATATAACTCTTCAACTCATTTGGGAAAATAGGAAGGAGCATGGTTGCAGGATTTTATGTTAAAAATATGTTTAGTTTAACTACTCATCTCCCAAAGTAACTGTACCATTTTGTATTCCCATGAGGAATAAATGGAAGTTCCTTTTGTTCCACATCCCCACTGGCATTTGATAACATCAGTGGTTTGGATTTTAGCCATTCTAATGGGGTTGTAGTGGTATCATGTTGTTATTTTAATGTTCAATTGCCCAGTGGTGAATGATGTTGAACATCTTTTTGTGTGCTTGCCATCTGTATATCTTTATTGAGGTAGTCAAATCATTTGCCCATTTCTTTTTTTTTGGTACTAGAGATTGAATTCAGGGGCACTTGACCACTGAGCCACATCCCCAGCCCTATTTTGTGTTTTATGTAGAGACAGGGTCTCACTGAGTTGCTTAGCACCTTGCCATTGCTGAGGGTGGCTTTGAACTCGCGATTTTCCTGTCTCAGCCTGCCTAAATGATGGAATTACAGGCTTGTGCCACTGTGCCCAGCTTCATTTGCCCATTTCTTAATGGGGTTGTTTATTTACTTATTATTAAATTTTAAGAAATATTTATGTTTTAGATCTAAGTTCATTGTGGTTTTGTTATTAACTTTCCTAACACGTAAAATAGCTTTTTAATTTTAGCAATTTATCATTTTCCTGTTTTGTTTGTATCTTCCCTATATTCACAAAAATGAAAAGTGTCAGTTGCAAAAGGGAGTATTATTAAATATCACCATCCTTAATAATCAACATCAATAAAACAACCATTTTATTAGATATAAGACAGACGCTATACTAAAGGTTCTTAATTTTACACAGATGTTTGATCCAGCCTTGACTATTTAAAGGTTTTCATATTTGAAGTGTCTTTAATAATAAATATCAATTGAAATGCTTAGAGTAAAGGTCATGATATCAGATGGTTATGATGCTTTTACTATTACAAGTCACAAAAATTGAATCATGTAGTATAATATTTTAAAGTCTGTAGCTGATGTTTCAAGGATGGCACTGTGAAATAATTATAACAAAAAGATGTTGACCACAAAGTAGCATTTAAGAACTAGTGCATTGGTGTGGATTTGGAATTGACATATCTGAAAAAAAATATATCAAAAGATTTTGAGTGAGGAAACATAACCACTGACATTTGGGAACCTGCTCTTGCATTCTCTTTATTCTTTGTATAATAAAGATGAAACAAAAATGTGTTTATCACCATAGCAATTATAACATTCATAATAATGGACTTATCAAGCACATAACAGTGATCACATTATCTCTGAAGGCAAAAACACCTGTTTTCTGTGGTAGACTATTGGTATTCAGAGAAAAACAAAGTGAAGACAGTAAAAGGACACTTTTCTAGAAATAGTATTATATTGGACAATCCTCTGATGCCTTCTCCTTATTTCTGTACACTCAAATGGAGCATAGAACTGCCCCAGGTCATACCAATGGAATTGGCCTGCCTGGCCATAGAAGAAGTCTCCAAAAGCATGAGCAGCCCCAGAAGAGATTCTCAGATAATATATTTTAGAATATACATTTTTCACATTCTGTTTCTTAAATTTGCTATTGTTTAATCATTTAAATCAGATGTTATTGAGCTAAACTCAAATCTTATTTATATATTTCATATTGGTCAGAGTAAGTCATTATTTTAACATTAAATTTCAAGAACACACTGATGCATGTGTACATAAACATACACTGACATGACTTAATTTATTTAAGATATGAGTCATAGAAATATCATTCACCACCTGGTATAAATTAATTTTTCTCCACTGAGGAAATTGTAGAAATATTCCATATAGTCTCTAAAAAAGACTGCATTGAAGGGAGTTCAGGACATATTTTCATTATGATCCTTAACCCCTAAAACTGAAGCCATGAAAATATCTTATAATATTATGTTAACATAAGAAGAAAAAAGTTGGCATTTTGGGCAAATTTTGGAAAAGAATGTATAAATGAGAAATATAGTCACATAAGAAAATGAAAAATTTAAGAATTTAAAATATCTCTATAGGTTTAAATTATTTTTCCTTCTAGCTTTTATTTCCTGATTTTGATGATCTTATTCTGTAAATATCAATATTTTGTAATATGATTACAGTTCTGGATATCAAATTACATTTTTACTAACTTATAAAAGCTTTTATTCTTGCCTGTTATAGTTAATGTTTTGAGGGAACACATTTTCAAGCTCTCTTTTTTTTTTCCATAATGTGTGCCCTGCTAGATTCAGAAAAGTTTGGAGGATACCAATGATATCTTTATCATCTGATACACTATAAAAACTTTGGCATCCCAATGCCTGACTCACAGCAAGTGATCATAGATTTTTTGGAATTCATAAATAAATAACTGAAGGCATGCATGAATAAATCACTGCAGGTAAGATCATAAGAGAAAGTGAAGTGCTATTTTCAGAAATAATTCTTTGGAAAACCATTTAAGCATATGAAATGGTCTTGAAGTGAGGCAAAGGCAATATTTATATTTCAATGCGAGTATGAAGTGCACCGATACATATTTGACATTTTTATGACTCACACAGATATTAGAAAAATTTCTTGATCATATGTGAGTGGAACAGTTACTTGAAGCAATGTTGATTTGTTCTCCCACAATAACTTCTAAATGTATTCATCTCTCCTTCTTAAAGTGACCTTGACTACTTATTACACAGGATTTCTACTCAAAGAGATCTGATTTCAAATCCCATCTTTTAGTATTTGTGTGATCTTGAGAAAGCTAGAGAACATTTGTTAGTCTCTGTTTCTCCATTTATAAATTAAAGATAATATTAACCATTTTATAGGATTAAAATAAGATGGTACATGCATATATTAATAGGCACTCAGTACATGGTAGTTAGTATTATTTTTGTGGTACTTGTTTATGTTCCTATAATTTCCCCTATTTTCCTCTTACACACTACACCATTCTATCCCACATTCCTGTCTGTCTATATATGTTTGATGATTTCCTTTTCTTCACTAATTAGGTGTTGGCCCTTACTCATCTGAGTATCTTGTCTCAAATCTTCAACAAATCTTTCCTATTTCTCTGAAACCTTTTGAGAAATTAACTGTTTCTCTCATTTTTAGCTTTCTAAATTGGATGACTTACTGGGCTAGAGTGGAAGTAGTTTAGGTGCAGATGTGAAACCTTCCCAAGTAATTAGGATTTTGAAATGACATATTGCAACTCTTCTTATATGAAGATACTGAGTCAGCAACATAAATAACAACTAAACCTGATATAAATACATTCATGGGCTGTACACTTAGATATTATAATTCAGTATGTCTAGTGAAATTGGGAAATCTTGTTTTAAAATAAAGAGAAATAAAAATAACAACCAAGTAATTTTGATTCATAGCAAGGTTTGAGAAGCAATTATCTGTTCAATTGATTCAGCCCAGAAATAAGAATCCAATAAATATCTTGTGATACACGTGCTCCCTGAATGTAATAACTCTTCCACAGAATTGGATTCATACGTTTAGTGCTATTACAGTGTTGCATATTGCAAAGACAGTATGGTAGAGTGAAAAATATGTGAGTTTTTTTTTGTCAAAATGGGATTATCTCCCAGCATAAAATAGATATAATATATTCTAACTTCCACAGTGCTTGCATGGGTAAAATAATATGATTTGTTTATTTTGAGTGTTCAACATATAACAGTTACTCCAAAACTTGCAGCTACTATGTGTTATTATTTGTTTCTAAATACCTTTCCAATTGCCAGTTATGGTGTGCTGTGATATATTGAAATATTGGGTTCAGTTATTCACTTGACTCTGCCTCCATACTTTAGCATTTACTTTATTTTGTTTCCCTGCTCCTTAACTTTGGGCCTGATCTTATGACTTGTGTTGGCTATAGATTATTAAAATGCATGATGCAAATAAGAGTTTGGAATGTATTGCATAATTCTGCATACAATCATACATATAGTTATACATAATTCAGCATACAATCTCAGTGCTTTCATTACCATGAAAAAAATATGTACTACCTAACATACTGAACCCAGAAAGATGAGGGACACTGGAACTAGAGTTGTCCAATGGATCTGGTAAACTGCATCTTGTGGAGCTACATAGCTGACCCTAGCCAATCTTAGCTTAAATAAACTAATTCCCAGCTGAATCCAAGCCATGTGAATTCCATCGGAGCTGTTTAAGCCATTGCAGCCAGAATAAAGCTCCCTAAGATGACTTGCAGATCCATGGAAATAAAATATTTTTGTTTTATAATACTGAGTTTTGGGATGGTTTGTTAATTAAACCTTATTGAGGTAGATAGCTAGCCTTTCAGATGTTTTAGCTTCTTTCTGGTGATAATCTGAGTTATCAATCTGCTGTAAAACAAAATACAACATACACATAAACAAACAAAACTCAGAATCTTTTATTTTTCAGTAAAGTTATCTGCCATTTCTGTTGATTTAATAGGAGTGGTAGCTGTATATTAGTATGGAGGTATGTTGTTGTAAAGCACTCCTAGAATTCTGTATAGCATATTTCTATGCCCATGACTCAGTACATTTTTCAATCTTGAAGTGTCAAGATCTTGTAGGAGACACTTGGGCTGGGCCTCAGTCTAATTTACATTACAGATGTCCAGAATATGGTCCCGCAGACATCTATAGTCTCTTTCATGAGAGGCTGCTCATTAAAGCAGCACACAGGATGAAGAGGGCCCACAGGTTCAAGAAGACACTATTCAAAATTGTTTCTGAGAAATGAGCAAAATAAAAAATCAAGAGACTTAATTGGACATTACAAACCGGTAGAAATTAAATCATGCATAGACAATAGTTCATTGTCCATTAATAATTCATTTATTTCTGATTCTTTGTTATTACAAATATTTCTACGATGATAGACATATTTTTGAGTGTGTGTAGTGCTGGAGATCTAACCCAGGGCCACAAGCATGCTAGGTAGGTGCTGTACCACTGAACAACACACCTAGCTTACAAACATCTTGGGTGGCCTCTTTCTACATAGCTCTATGCAAGAGTTTTTCTTCAATATATACTCCAGAATGGTATGTGAATACTTTGTTTCTCCAAATACTTAAGAATTGCTTCAAAAAATCTTTATCAATTTATATTTCCATGATCAGTACATGAAAATTCCCATTACTTCCATATTAGCAAATTTTCAATACTATCTGAATTTTTAATAGTTTTTATTTGATGGGTATAGAGAGATATCATTTTTAAAATTTGTCTTCCTTTGATAAATTCTGTAGTTGTGCAACTCTTCTTTTTATTAGACATTTGGGATTCTTCTTTGTGAACTGCCTATTAATATTGTTTGCCCATTTTAGGGACATTCTCATCTTATTCTTGCTCAATTTTTCCTTATATATCCTAGAGATTGTTTTTGTTTACTAAATATTTTAAATGTGTTATCTAGTCTTTTCACCTGCCTATTAGCTTTGTTTTATGGTGCTTTTAATTGAACAAAATATTTAATTTTAATCAGGTTTATATACATAAAATATATCCAAAAGGGTATGTGCTTTTCATACCATAAAAATTTTTTTCATGCCAATGTTTTATTCAAGTACATTCATAGTTTTGTCTCTCACAGTGTAACCATTAATCCATCTGGAGCCTTTAGTAAGATATATTGAATATTTTTACATAGGTTATAGAAGATTTTAAATTTGATGACTTTAATTCTTTCAGATAAAATGGGGTCTTATTCATCCATAAAGAAAAATGAAATTATGTCATTTGCAGAAACATGGATGGAAATTCAGAACATTATGTTAAGAAAAATAAGCCAAACACAGAGGATCAAGGGTCACATGTTTTCTGTCATACATGAAAGCTAAACAGGAAAAGGGAAAAGAAAAGTGTGTATGGCGGGACTCATAAAAATTGGAGGGAAGCCGGGCGCAGTGGCGCAAGACAGTAATCCCAGCATTTAGGGAGGCTGAGACAGGAGAATCGCAAGTTCCAAGCAACAGCAAGGTGCTAAGCAACTCAGTGAGACCCTGTCTCTACATAAAAACACAAAACGGGCCTGGGGATGTGGCTCAGTGGACGAGTGCCCCTGAGTTCAATCTCCAATACAAAAAAAAAAAAAAACTGGATGGAGATCACTAGAGTAGAGGAAAGTTACCAGGAGAAGAGGGGAGGAGGGGAGGAAAACAGGAACACTGGGGTTTGATATTGGTCAAATTCTATTGTTATATTATGTGTGTAAAAATATGTAATAACAAATCCCACTATTATGTACAGCTATAATGGACCAATAAAAATATGGAGGAAAAAAAAGACCTTGAGTATGATTGAGACATAGCCTTTAAGTTGATGGTGTTTGAAACTTAATAATCCCTACACAATGTGTAATTTATGACTCATCAGATAGATATTGAATGCATTTCCAGGTGCCAACAGCAAACAATTTGATTGTCAAAGTTTATATATATTCTACTTTACTCCAGTAAGGACTTGAAGTAGCTCACTACGCAAACTCATAAAATATAGTAATGGTAAAAGATAATTATGAATAAAAAGCAAGACCAGGGGCTGGGTATGTTGTGGCTCAGTAGTAGAGTGCTTGCCTAACATTTGTGAGGCACTGGGTTTGATCCTCAGCACCACATGAAAATAAATAAAATAAAGATATTATGTCCATCTACTATTAAAAAGAGCAAGACCAAGAAAACTATCAATGAAGTAATGAAATACACTATTCTGTACTTCTAGATGCATGGTCAATTCTCAGTCCTCTTCTATTCAACTTCTCAGCAACTCTTTCCCATTTATCATTTCTTCTTTCTTGTAATAGTTTCTTCATTTGTCTTTCAGGACTATCACAATTTTCCTTCACTAGCCATTGCTTTACTAACCACTACTTCTCAGGAAATTTAGATGGTTTCCCTCCTTCCCAACCTAAAAAAAAATAATAATAAAGTGTGTTAGAGGCACATAGGCCTCTTCTCCTCAACAACCCTCCTTTCCAAGTGCCTCAACTAAGCCTGTGCCTTTAAATTCTCTGTTCATGCTGATGATTGAGATATATATTTCCAGCCCTAATCCAACCTATGAACTCCAGGCTTTTATAGCCAACTCCTTTATCAGTATCTCCACTTGAATCTCTAATAGTCTTTCGAAATAAAACTTCCAGAGTCAAAGTCTTGATTTATACCCTCTACACTTTTCTCCCTCAAGCTTTCTAACCTCTCAAATTTTCCTGTTTTAGTAAATATCACCACCATTCACTCACCTGCTCAGGCCAAACATGTAAAAAGTTTTTTTGTTTTTTTAATTTCTCTCTCACATCATGAACATTAACAAATCCTGTTAGATTTACCTTCAAACTATATTGTGAATATAATCACATTTACCATCTCCATTTTTTGCAATCCTGGCCCCAATCACCACCAGCTCTTGATTAGTTTTAGACAATACTTCTTGTCTCCTATTTTTTTTCTCTTCACAGTAGCTAGAAGCTAGAACCTTAGTTATAGAATATTTTGTTCTGTTCTAAAGGCTCTCGTGACTTATCATAACACATATATAACACTCATGGTTTTTGTCATGGTCTCTAAATCGCTGATTACCTACTTCACTGATCTTCACTATTTTCCACTGTTCATTCACTTGGCCAGCAACAAAGGCTATTCCTGGATGCTATAATATTTTTACTTGTTCTACTCTGTGTTTGGACAACTCTGCCCAGACACAAGCTCTCCTGCTCTCCAAGGTCACTTAAATAATCTGCTCAAATATTGCCTCCTCAAACAGTTGTCCTCGACTATTCCATTTAAAACAGCATTCTTGTCTTTATCAAGATAATCAATTTTATAACAATTACATCACCTCAAAAGGAGATCATTCACACTTTAGCCATCATCTCACTCAATAACCATCTACTTTTCCCCCAGGCCCCAGACCATCACAAATGTGTTTTCTGTCTGTATAGTTTTATCTATTTGGGATAATTCCCCTATGTGCAATTATATAATATGTGGCCTTTTGTGAGGAATTATATAATATGTGGCCTCTTTCATTCTGTGAAGTGTTTTCAAGGTTAATCCATATTGCAGCTTAAAGTTTTTATTTGTTTTATTGCATCATGATATTCAATTTTTTAATAAATTTATTTATTTTATTTTTTAAAAACAAAAGAATGCATTTCAAGTCATAGTACACATATGGAGCACAATTTTCCATTTCTCTGGTTGTAAGCAAGATAGGGTCACACTATTTGTGTCTTCATATATGTACCTAGGGTAGTGATGTCCATCTCATTCCACCATCTTTGCTACCCCTGTGTCCCCTCCCTTCCCCTACTTCCCCTTTGCCCTTTCCAAAGTTCCTCCATGTCTCCCATGCTCCCCAACCTCACTCCCATTATGTATTAGCATCGACTAATCAGTGAAAACATTTGGCCTTTGGTTCTTTTGGAATTGGCTTATTTCACTTAGCATAATGCTCTCCAACTCCCTCCATTTACCTGCAAATGCCATAATTTTATTCTCTTTTATTGCTGAGTACTATTCCATTGTTTATATATACCACAGTTTCTTTATCCATTTATATATTGAAGGGAATCTAGGTTGCTTCCACAGTTTAGCAATTGTGAATTGAGCTGCTATAAATATTGAACTAGCTGTGTTACTGTAGTATGTCGTTTTTAAGACTTTAGAGCATAGACTGAGGTGTGGGATAGCTGAGTCAGATGGTGGGTGGTTCCATTCCAAGTTTTTTAAGGAATCTCCATACTACTTTCCAGAGTGGTTATACCAATTTGCAGTCTCAACAACAATATTTGAGTGTGTCTTTTTCCCTACATCCTCGCCAGCACTTATTGTTGCTTGTATTCTTGATAATTGTCATTCTGACTAGAGTGAGATAAAATCTTAGAGTACTTTTTATTTGCATTTCTCTAATGGCTAGAGATGTTGAACATTTTTCCATATGTCTGTTGATCGATTATATATCTTCTTCTGAGAAGTTCCTTTCAGCCCCTTAGCCCATTCATTAATTGTGTTGTTGTTGTTGTTGTTTTTTGGTGTAAAGTGTTTCGAGTTCTTTATATATCCTGGAGATTAGTGCTCTATCTGATGTGCATGTGGCAAAAATTTGTTCCCAGAATGTAGGATCTCTGTTCACTTCATTGATTGTTTCTTTTGCTGAGATGAAGCTTTGGTTTGAATCCATCCCATTTACTGATTTTTTTGTTTTATTTCTTATGCTTTAGGAGTCTTGTTAAGGAAGTAGGGGCCTAATCTGACATGAAGGTTTGGGTCTACTTTTTTCTCTATTAGTCACAATGTCTCTGTTCTAATTCCTAGGTCCTTGATCCATGTTGACTTGATTTTTGTGCATGGTGAGAGGAAGAGTTTTAGTTTCATTTTTCTGCATATGGATTTCCAGTTTTCTCAGCATGATTTGTTGAAAAGGCTATCTTTTCTCCAGTGCTTTTTTTTTTTTTTGCACCTTTCTCTAGTATAAGATAACTGTATTTATGTGGGTTTGTCTCTGTGTCTTCTATTGTGTACCTTTGGTCTACATGTCTATTTTGGTGCCAATACCATGCCGTTATTGTTATTATAGCTTTGTATTATACTTTAAGGTCTGGTATTGTGATTCCTCCTGTTTCACTCTTCTTACTGAGGATTGCTTTTGCTATTTTGGGTCTCTTGTTTTTCCAAATGAATTTCATGATTTTTTAAAAATTTCTATAAGGAAAGATATTGTATTTTAATTGGAATTGCATTGAATCTATATAGTGCTTTGAGTAGTATGCCATTTTGACAATGTTAATTCTGCATATCCAAGATCATTTTTCCATCTTCTAAGGTCTTCTTCAATTTCTATCTTCAGTTTCCTGTAGTTTTCATTGTAGAGGTTTTTCACCTCTCTTATTAGATTGATTCTCAAGTATTTTACTTTTTTAAGTCCATTATGAGTGGGGTAGTGTTCCTAATTTCTCTTTCAGAGGATTTATCACTGATGTATAGAAATGCAATTGATTTATGGGTGTTGATTTTATATCCTGCTACTTTGCTGAATTTATTTATTAATTCTAGAAGTTTTCTGGTGGAATTTTTTGGATCCTCTAAGTATATAATCATACCATTGGCAAATGATGATAGTTTGAGTTCTTCTTTTCCTATTCATATTCCTTTAATTTCTTCTGTCTAATTGCTCTGGCTAGAATTTTAAGGAATACTTGAATAGCAATGGTGAAAGAGGGTGTCCCTGTCTTGTTCCTGGTTTTAGAGGGAATGCTTCCAATTTTTCTCCATTTAGAATGATTTTATACTTTGGCTTAACATAGACAGCTCTTACAAAGTTGAAGTATGTTCCTACTAGCCCTAGTTTTTCTAGTGTTTTAAAGATGAAAGGGTGCTATATTTTGTCAAATGCTTTCTCTGCGTCAATTGATAAAATCATATGATTCTTATCTTTAAGTTTATTGATGTGATGGATTACATTTATTGATTTCCATATGGTGAAGCAATCTTGTATCCCTGGAATGAACTCCACTTGATCTTGGTGCAGTATTTTTTAATATGTTTTTGTATGCAACTTGCCAAAACTTTATTGCATCTATATTCATGAGGTATACGGGTCTAAAATTTTCCTTCTTTGATGTGTCTGTGTCTGCTTTTAGTATCAGGGTGATACTAGAATGAGTTTGAAAAGGTTCCCTCCTTTTCTATTTCATGGAATAATTTGAGGAGTATTGGAGTTAGCTCTTTTTGGAGCTCTTGTAGATCTCCACTGAGATTCCATCTGGTCCTGGGCTTTTCTTGGTTGGTAGGCTTTTGATGGCATCTTCTATTTCCTTGCTTATAATTGATCTGTTTAAGTTGTGAATGACCTCCTGGTTCAGTTTGGGTAGGTTATATGCCTCTAGAAACTTGTCAGTGTATTCAGGGTTTTCTATTTTACTGGAGTATAAATTTTCAAAATACTTTCTATTTATCCTCTGTATTTCTGTAGAGTCTGCTGTGACATTTCTGTTTTCATCACAAATTTATTAATTTGGATTTTCTCTCTCCTTGTTTTCATTAGGGTGGCTAAGCGTTTGTCAAATTTAAATTTATTTTTTCAAAGAACTAGCTTTTTGTTTCGTCAATTTTTTTGAATTGTTTCTTTTGTTTCAATTTCATTTATTTCAGGCCTGATTTTAATCATTTCCTGTCTTCTACTTCTTTTAGTGTTGGTTTGTTCCTTTCTCTAGGGCTTGACATGTAGAGTCAAATTATTGATTTCTTGACTTTTTCTTCTTTTAATGAATGAGCTTAATGCAATGAACTTTTCTCTTAGCACTGCCTTCATAGTGTCATAGAGATTTTGATATATTGTATCGGAGTTCTCATTTACCTCTAAGAATTATTTTATCTCTTCCCTGATGTCTTCTATTATCCATGCATCATTCAATAGCATATTATTAAGCTTCAGGTTTTAGAGTAGCTTCTATTTTTTAATTTATAATTTTATTCCATTATGGTCAGATAGAATGCATGGAAGTATCTCTGTTGTTTTATTTGTATTTGCTAAGACTAGGTTTGTGGCATAGCATATGATCTATTTTGGAGAAGGATCCATGTGCTACTGAGAAAAAATTGAATTTGCTTGTTGGAAGATGGAATATTATATATATGTGTGTTAAGTCTAGATTATTGATTATTTTATTGAGTTTTATGGTTTCTCTGTTTAGTTTTGTTTTGGAAGATCTATCCAATCATGAAAGGAGTGTGTTAAAGTCACCCAATATTATTCTGTTATGGTCTATTTGATTCTTGAAGTTGAGAAGAGTTTGTTTGGCATACATAGATGCCGCATTGTTTAAGGCATATTTAGATATTTAAGATTGTTATGTCTTGTTAATATATGATTCCCTTAAGCAATATGAAATGACCTTCTTTATCCCTTTTCACTAACTTTGGTTTGAAGTGCACTTTATCTGATATGAGGATGGAAACCTCTGCTTGCTTATGCAGTCCACATGAGTGATACATTTTTTCCTTTTCTTTCACTTTTAGTCTATGGATGTCTTTTCCTATGAGATGAGTCTCTTGGAGGCAGCATATTGTTAGTTCTTTTATTAAAATCCAATCTGCCAATATATATCTTTTAATTGATGAGTTTAGGCCATTCTCACATTCAGGGTTACTGTTGAGAAATGGTTTGTATTCCCACACGTTTTGGTTTATTCTTAGTTTTTACCTGGGCTAGGTTTTTTCTTTGATTGGCCCTTCCTTTAGTGTAGTTTCTCCCTTTGCAGGTTTTCATTTTTTTAAAATTTTCTCCTCATGGAATATTTTGCCAAGAATGTTCTGTAATACAGGCTTTCTTGCTGTAAATTTTTGTTAAACTTACTGTAATTTTTTTTTTGGTACTGGGGATTGAACTCAGGAGTACTCAACCACTGAGCCACGTCCCCAGCCCTATTTTGTGTTTTATGTAGAGACAGAGTCTCACTGAGTTGCTTAGCACCTCACCATTGCTGAGGCTGGCTTTGAACTCGAGATTCTCCTGTCTCAGCCTCCCTAAGTGCTGGGATTACAAGTGTGAGCCACTGTGCCCAGCTAAACTTGTTGTAAATTTTTGATAAACTTTTGTTTATCTTGGAAGGTTTTAATTTCATCATCAAATCTAAAACTTAATTTTGCTAGATATGAGATTCTTGGTATACATTGTCTTTCAGCACTTGGTATATGTTATTCCAAATTCTTCTAGCTTTAAATGACTAAGTTGACAAGTTTGCAGAGATCCTAATTGGTTTCCCGTTATGTTTAATCTGATTCTTTTCTCTTGTGGCTTTTAAGATTCTCTACTTATTCTGTATACAAGACATTTTCATTATAATGTATCTTGGTTGGATCTGTTGTGATTTTGTACATTTGGTGTCCTGTAAGCCTCTTGTATTTGGTTATCTAATTCATTTTTCATGTTTGGAAAATTTTCTGATATTATTTTATTCAATAGATTGTTTATTCCTTTGGTTTGAAACTCTATGCCTTCTTCTATCCCAATAATTATTAAATTTGGTCTTTTCATGTTATCCCATAATTGTCGGATGTTCTGCTCATGGTTTCTTACCATCTTCACTATGTGGTCAACTGTATTTTCAAGATTAAATATTTTTCCTTCATTGTCTGAAGTCCTGTCTTCCAAGTGATGTAATCTGTTTTTGATGCTTTCAATTGAGTTTTTAATTTGGTTTATTGTTTCTTTTCCTTCCTGTATTTGCCTATGTAGCTTTCTATCAGAGTGATCTTTGCTGCCTGTGTTTACTTTCTTATATCACCCTTTAATTCATAGAACATTGTAATTATGTACATCTTGAACTCTTTCTCTGACATTTCTTCTGCTATGCTGATCATGAATTCTAATAATGTAGTATCTTGATCTCTTTGGGGCACTTTCTTTCATTGTTTTTTTTCATGTTGTTTGTGCATCTTCCCTTCTAGCACTGTGGATCTGAAGTGTTACAGTCTTTATTGTACAAGCTTATAGATTCCCTGCAGTGTTCCAATACCTCTCATTTAAGGGGGAGACCAATATTCACAGATCTCAATAGAAACCATATATCATTATATAGTTTTTTTTTAAACATGGTGCCATTGTTATAAATACCTTTTTTTTTTTGGTACTGGGGATTGAACTCGGGGCACTCGACCACTGAGCCACATCCCCAGCCATATTTTGTGTTTTATGTAGAGACAGGTTCTCACTGAGTTGCTTAGTGCCTCACCATTGCTGAGGCTGGCTTTGAACTCATGATTCTCCTGTCTCAGCCTCCCAAAGTGCTGGGATTACAAGCGTGAGCTACCACGCCCAGCTATAAATAACTTTATTTTGTTTATTTATTTATATGTGGTGCTGGGGATCAAACCCAGTGCCTCATGCATGCTAGGCAAGCACACTGCCAATGATACACAACCCCAGCCCCAATATATAGTTGTAAACCAAGTAGCTCCTAATAGGACATTTATGGCTTTGTCACAATATACATAAATTATGAGTTTAATATAAACAGTTTGCAAATGTGTCTACAGTTTCTACTGATGGACTAGAGAGAACCAAGGGTGAGGTGTAGAATAAGATGTTAAGGAGGTAGGAAGTGAGGATATAGAGTTATTAGATCTTAGAAAGATGAAAGAGAAATCCAAAAGAAGTCGGCTAGTAGTAGGAAAGAGAGAAGAGATTTGGGGAAGACAAGTAAGGAGGAGGAAAATAGAATACAACAAACAAGGAAACATAAAAATTAAGAAAAATTAAAGATGTAAAATAGAAGATAAAATACTATATAATACAACTATAATATACTAATCAGATATGCCAGTCCTCATAACCCAATGCATGAAAAATATTTGGTTTCACAAATGTTGGGGATGTGAGGGCAGGAAAAGAGTGGGAGAGAGTAAAGAAGAAAAAGAAAAAAAGATAATAGTGAAGAAAAAAAACTCAAGGTAAATAAAAAGGATTGTTTTCCTTCTCATCCAGTTGTTGGGCTGTCCATTGTTTTTTCATATATCCCGCCTGAAGGTGGTGCAGGTTATTAGTGTCTGTGTATTGGTCTTAGAAACAGAGCTTCTAAAGGTGGGGTTTAGAGCTTTCCAATCCCTGTGGGAAGTCTCCACTCCAAGGATCTCCTTGATTTGAGTGCCTGGACATATGTCCTTATATCACCTGTAGGCCTCACAGTTCCTGGTCTCTCATTTAGTCTCTAAACTCTGTTTCTTTCACTCTCTCCCTTTCTACCTCCCAATTGGGAATCTCTCTCTCCAGAGGTCATGGAGAGCTGTTTTGTGCCAGGCAGGTCAGGGTCAGGCTTTGAGAGATATGGACTGACCATGTAGCTGCAAGTGCTGTGCCAGTTAGTGGGTACAGGGGAGAGAAGAGGGCTGGGGAACTATGAGTTCCTTGACACTGTTTCTGGGCCCCAGCTCGTGTCCCGAACTGGGAGTTTCCCAACTAAAGATGCTAATTATTGCATGGAAGATACTCCAAGATGGCAATGAAGGTGTCCCACAATGGAGCCATATGCTTTCAGAGTTAGGGTGTTGAGCCAGGTCAGGTAGCGGTGTTGGGCAACGTGTTCAGTGATGCAGCTCTGTGGCATGCTGTGTTGAAGTAGGAGGCTGTCTCCAGATCCTGCCTAGTGTCCCCAGATGCAGGAGAACAAGAGAGGTCCACAGTGGTAGATGGAGTTGCACACGGGAGCAACAGCCAGGGTTCCTGAGTGGTAGTGTCAGCTAGTGGTCCTGGTGGGTGGGTGACCAGAGGTCCTGCATGATGTGTGGGCACTGGAACCAGGGGTCCTCCATGGGAGTGCGTCTTGCCCGGGCTAGCAGCCGGGGTCTTGTACAAACTCTGGGGCCTAGAGACCTGCACAGGCATGCAGCTGGAATTCCCGCATGGGATCAGCTGTTGGGGGTCCTTCAATAAATCGCAGAGAAAGAGTATTCCCACTGCTTTAATCCTAGGTCATGGAGAGGTTAGGAACACAGCATTCATCTAATCCACCATCTTGAATCCCACTCAATATCATTCCTTGATAATTAATTTTATGGGTGTATTTTGTTTATTAATATTTAAGTTGTTTCCAAAATTGCCTGTTATGAATATGATATAATTAGCCTTAGTGTACAAGTTTTTTTGTGCACAAGTTTTATTTCTCCTTGTTCATATACCTAGTAATGTTTATATATATTACATACATATTATATATAACTATAAAATCAGATGTTATATACAAATTATATTACACATATTACATGTGCCATATAAACTAATTCACTGTAACAGAGAGACCACTTCCTCTTGAAACTGAAGAGAAAAAAATAACAATATTAAATGATTTGGGAACATTGTATAACTAAAGCAGCTGTTTGAAACCCATTGTATTCTTTGTATTCAACAGAAATTAGCATTATTGTTCATTTTTCTAAGTGGCTCTTTATCTCTTGGGGTCCTGCAAAAATAGTCTTTTGTTGTGAGATATATGTTGGTTGATAACATTTAGCATTAGCTACTTTATCTTATCAAGAGAAAAAGATATATACACACATAATATATATCTTTTTTCATTAAAAGTATATTGAGACTACAAATGACCAAGAATAAAATATATCTATTTTATATATCATTTTGAGTATATGACACCTTAAAATAAAAAGTACAGACCAATTTGTCCATCGTTGGGACACCCCTTGAAAGTAATAAGTTATATACTACCTGTCTCCTTGTAAATCTGCTCTCTACTATCAAGTTTATGCATAGCATCTAGTGAGCAATTTGGTCTTTCTCTTTTGAAGCAAAATATTTCCTCTGCCTTGGGGGAAATATGTCAGTATGTAAATGTACATCAAACATGTAAGAGTAAAGAAAAATACATCCTTTGGTTTTATAATATAGTTTCTACAAAAATGGTGGCATGAAAGCCTTTTTTTACATTACAAACATAACCCTAAGTTATGAATAATTTTTCATGTTACTTATGAATGGCGGGAACATTTTGAAATAAAATACTTATATCAAAATATATATATATATTTAATTAACTTATTTAAATGCATTTCAGGTCATAGTACATATATAGAACTCAATGTTTCCATTTCTCTGGTTGCAAACCAGATAGAGTCACACCATTTTTGTCTACATACATGCACCTAGGGTAGTTATAACCATCCCTCCCCCCTCTACCCCTTGCCCCATCCAGAGTTCCTCCATTTCTCCGTGTTTCCCATTCCCAACCCCCTTATGTATCAACACCCACTAATCAGAGAGAACATTCAGCATTTGGTTTTTTGGGATTGGCTTATTTCACTTAGCATAATGTTCTCCAATTCCATCCATTTACCTGCAAATGCCATAATTTTATTCCCTTTTATTGCTGAATAATATTCCATTGTGTATATGTACCACAGTTTCTTTATCCATTCATCTATTGAAGGGCATCTGGGTTGCTTCCACAGTTTTACAATTGTGAATTGCACTGCTATAAACATTGAAATGCCTGCGTCACTGTAGTATGCTGTTTTTAGGTCTTTAGGGTATAGGCCAAGGGGTGGAATAGCTGGATCAAATGGTGGTTCCATTCCAATTTTTTTAAGGAATCTCCATACTGCTTTCCAGATTGGTTGTACCAATTTGCAGTCCCACCAGCAATGTTTGAGTGTGCCTTTTTCACCACATTCTCGCCAGCACTTATTGTTGCTGGTATTTTGTATAGCTGCCATCCTGACTGGAGTGAGATGAAATCTGAGAGTAGTTTTGATTTGCATTTCTATAATGGCTAGAGATATTGAACATTTCTTCATATATTTGTTTATTGGTTGTATATCTTCTTCTGAGAGGTTTCTATTCAGCTCCTTAGCCCATTTATTGATTGGGTTGTTTGTTTTTTTGGTGTTAAGTTTTTTGAGTTCTTTACATATCCTGGAGATCAGTGCTCTATCTGATGTTTGTGTGGCAAAAATTTGCTCCCAGAATGTAGGCTCTCTGTTCACCTCATTGATAGCTTCTTTTGCTGAGAAGAAGCTTTTTAGTTTAAGTCCATCCCATTTATTGATTCTTAGTTTTATTTCTTGTGCTATAGGAGTCTTGTTAAGGAATTCAGGGCCTAATCCAACGTGATGA
>CM053417.1:51034257-51083150 GCA_028644305.1 Xerus rutilus | reverse complement strand
GATAGGGGTTTAGTTTCATTTTACTGCATATGGATTTCCAGTTTTCCCAGCACCATTTGTTGAAAAGGCTATCTTTTCTCCAATGAATGTTTTTGGCACCTTTGTCTAGTATGAGATAGCTGTATTTATGTGCATTACTCTCTGTGTCTTCTATTCTGTACCATTGGTCTACATGTCTATTTTGGTGCCAGTACCATGCTGTTTTTGTTACTATAGCTTTGTAGTAAAGTTTAAGGTCTAGTATTGTAATGCCTCCTGCTTCACTCTTTTTGCTCAGGATTGCTTTGGCTATTCTGGGTCTCTTATTCTTCCAAATGAATTTCATGATTGCCTTTTCTATTTCTATAAGAAAGGCCTTTGGGATTTTAATTGGGATTGCATTGAATCTATACAGTGCTTTGGGTAGTATGGCCATTTTAATAATATTGATTCTGTCTATCCAAGAGCATGGGAGGTATTTCCATCTTCTAAGATCTTCTTCAATTTCTTTCTTTAGTGTCTTGTAATTTTCATTGTACAGGTCTTTCACCACACTTGTTAGATTGATTCCCAAGTATTTTATTTTTTATATTTTTAAATATTTTTTAGTTGTAGATGGACACAATATCTTTATTTTATTTTTATTTTTATGTGGTGCTGAGGATCGAACCCAGTGCCTCACGCATGCGAGGCAAGCGCTCTACCACTGAGCCACAATCCCAGTCCCCTATTTTATTTTTTTTGGAGGCTATTGTGAATGGAGTAGTTTTCCTAATTTTTTTCCAGGGGACTTGTTGCTAATGTATAGAAAGGCACTTAATTTATGGATATTGATTTTATATCCTGCAACTTTCCTGAATTTATTTATCAGTTCTAGAATTTTTCTGGTGGATATTTTGGATCCTTTAAGTAAAGAATCAAGTCATCTGCGAATAATGATAGTTTGAGTTTTTTTTCTATTTATATCCCTTTAATTTCTTTTGTCTGTCTAATTGCTCTGGCTAGAGTTTCAAGGACTATATTGAATAAGAGTGGTAAAAGAGGGCATCCCTGTTTTCCTCCAGTTTTTAGAGGGAATGCTTCCAATTTTTCTACATGTAGGATAATGTTGGCCTTAGGCTTAGCATAGATTGCTTTAACAATGTTGAGGTATGTTCCTACTATCCCTAGTTTTTCTAGTGTTTTGAACATGAAAGGATGCTGTATTTTGTCAAATGCTTTCTCTGCATCAATTGGTAGATTCATGTGATTCTTATCTTTATGTCTATTGATGTGATGGATTACGTTTATTGATTTCCATATGTTGAACTAATCTTGCATCCCTGGAATTAACTGCAGTTGATCATGGTGCACTAGTTTTTTAATATGCTTTTGTATGCAATTTGCCAAAATTTTATTTAGAATTTTTTCATCTATATTCATCAGGGGTATTGGTCTGAAATTTTTCTTTTTTGACGTGTCTCTGTCTGGCTTTAGAATCAAGGTGATACTAGCCTCATAGAATGAGTTTGGAAGGATTCATTCCCTTTCTATTTAATGGAATAATTTGAGGAGTATTGGAGATAGTTCTTCTTTGTAGTTCTTGTAGAACTCAGCTGAGAATCCATCTGGTCCAGGGCTTTTTTTGGTTGGAAGGCTCTTGATGGCCTCTTCTATTTCCTTGCTTGTAATTGATCTGTTTAAGTCATGTATGTCCTCCTGGTTCAGTTTGGGTAGGTCATATGTCTCTAGGAATTTCTCCGTTTCTTCACGGTTTTCTATTTTACTGGAATATAAGTTTTCAAAATAGTTTCTGATTATCCTCTGTATTTCAGCAGGGTTCATTGTGATATTTTCTTTTTCATCGCAAATTTTAGTAATTTGGGTTTTCTCTCTCCTTCTTTTTGTTAGAGTGGCAAAAGTTTTGTCGATTTTATTTTTTCGAAGAACCAACTTTTGGTTTTATCAATTTTTTGAATTGTTTCTTGTGTTTCAGTTTCATTGATTTCAGCCCTGATTCTAATTATTTCCTGTATTCTACTTCTTTTGGTGTTACTTTGTTCTTCTTTTTCTAGGGATTTGAGTTGTAGTGTCAATTCATTGATTTGTTGCCTTTTACATCTTTGAATATATGAGCTTAATGCAATGAACTTTCCTCTTAGCACTGCCTTCATAGTATCCTAGAGATTTTGGTATGTTGTATCACAGTTCTCATTTACATCTAAGAAATTTTTTAGCTCTTCCCTGATGTCTTCTTTAACCCATGCATTGTTCAATAGCAAATTATTGAGTCTCCAGGTGTTGTAGTGGCTTCTTTTTTAAAAATTGTTATTAATTTCTAGTTTCATTCCATTATGGTCAGATAAAATACATAGTAGTATCTCTATTTTTTTTGTATTTACTAAGACTTGCTCTGTGGCATAGCATATGATCTATTTTGGAGAAGGATCCATGTGCTGCTGATAAAAAAGTGTATTTGCTTGTTGAAACATGGAATATTCTATATATATCCATTAAGTTTAGATCATTGATTGTTCTATTAAGTCTTGTAGATTCTTTGTTTAGTTTTTGTTTGGAATATCTATCCAGTGGTGAGAGAGATGTTTTAAAGTCACCCAATACCATTGTGTTGGGGTCTATTTGATTCTTGAATTTGAGAAGGCTTTGTTTGACAAACATGGCTGCCCTATTGTTTGGGGCATAGATATTTAAGATTCTTATGTCTTATTGGTGTATGATTCCCTTAAGCAGTATAAAATGACCTTCTTTATCCCTGTTGACTAATTTTGATTTGAAGTCCACTTTATCTGAAATGAGGATGGAAACTCCTGCTTGTTTACGCAGTCCATGTGAGTGATAAATGTTTTCCATCCTTTCACCTTCAATCTGTGAGTATCTCTTTCTATGAGATGAGTCTCTTGGAGGCAGCATATTGTTGGGTCTTTTTTTTTTTTTTAATCCAATCTGCTAATCTGTGTCTTTTAATTGCTGAGTTTAGGCCACTGAAATTCAATGTTATTATGGAGACATGGTTTGTATTCCCAGTCATTTTGGTTTATTCTTAGTTTTTAACGTGACTGTTTTTCTCCTTTTATTGACCTTTAGTGTAGCTCCTCCCTCTGCTGGTTTTCATTGGTGTTTTTCATTTCCTCCTCATGGAATATTTTACCAAGAATGTTCTGTAGTGCCTGCTTTCTTGCTGTGAATTCTTTTAATTTTTGTTTATCTTGTAATGTTTTTATTTCATCATCAAACCTAAAACTGAATTGATTACCCAATTCATTCTTCATATTTGGAAAGTTCTCTGATATCATTTCATTGAATAGGTTGCTCATTCCTTTGGTTTGGAATTCTATGCCTTTCTATATCCCGATAATTCTTAAGTTTGGACTTTTAATGTTATCCCATAGTTCTTGGATTTCGGTTCATGGTTTCTTACCGTCTTCACTGTGTGGTCAACTCTATTCTCAAGGTTAAATATTTTGTCTTCAGTATCTGAGGTTCTGTCTTCCAAGTGATCTAATCTGTTGGTGATGCTTTCTGTTGAGTTTTTAATTTGGTTTATTGTTTCTTTCATTTTAAGGATTTCTGTTTGGTTCCTTTTCAGAATCTCTACCTCCTTATTGAAGTGATCTTTTACTTCCTGTATTTGCCTATGTATCTCTTTATCAAAATTGTCTTTTGCTGACTGGGCTTGCTTTCTTATACCATTCTTTAAGTCACAGAACATTTTAATTATGTTCATCCTGATCCCCTGTTCTGTCATTTCTTCTGCTGTACTGACCGTGGATTCTAATAATGTAGTATCTTGGTTTGTTTGAGGCACTTTCTACCTTGTTTTTTCATGGTGTTTGTGTGTCTTTCCTTCCAGCTCTGCTGATCCAATGTGTTACAGTTTTTACTCTTATAGGGTTATAGTTTCTCTGCAGGGATTCAATACCTCTCTTTAAAGGGGAGACCAATATTGATTTTTGTCAATATCAACATATATAGTTTCAAACCAAGTAGCTCCTAATAGCTCCTATATACATTTACAGTTTAGTCCCAATATACAACACTTATGAGTTCCTTTAACATCTAATATGTAAACAATAGGTTTGCACAAGGGTCTATAGTTTCTGTTGGTGGGCTAGAGAAACTTGAGGGTGGGGTGTAGGATAGAATGTTAGGGTAGTAGGAAGTGAGGATATGATTATTAGATCTTAGAAAGCATGAAAAAGGAATCTGAGAGAAGTTGACTGTTAGTAGAAAGTGCGAAAGAGAGTTGGGGAAGACCAGTAAGGAGGAAGAAGAGTACAGTTAGTGAGGAGACATGATAGTAAGAAAAATAAAACATATGCAATTGGGAGTTACAAGACTATATAATACCACTCTAGTATACTGTTCAGAAATCCCAGTCTACCATATCCTACTGTATAACAAATACTTGGTTTCACAACTGTTAGGAATTAGAGGGTGGGAAAGTGCAAGAGAGAAAAAGGAAAAAAAAAGAAAGGAAAGAAGAAAAGAGCAGAGAAATAAAAAATTTAAAGAAAAGGAATATTAGGAGAAAAAGATAAAGGATAAAATAAAAAATAAGAATAAAAAATAAAAAATAAAAAAAAGTCTCAATGAAAATACATTGAGGTTTGCTTCCCTTCACCTCCAGTAGGTGGTGATGTCCATTGCTTACTGGAAGTTCCTCAGGTAAAGAATGTCCTAGGTGAGGTGAGGGTCTCACAAGGAAGCAATCTGCTTCAGCAACAGGGTGAAGTTCTGGGCTGCTGGTAGTTTTGGATGCAGTGGAGACACTGTTTCACCGTGTGCTGTGTTGAAGTAAAAGTTTGTCCTCAGATGTTGTCCTGTGTTTCCTGGTACAGGAAATTCTGCCCTGGTAAATGGAGATCCATAAAGAACAGTAGCCGGGGGTCCCGCGCGGGAGACGTTTGTGCACAGGAGCAACTGCAAGGGGCCCTGCGTGGTTGGGTGGGTGCTGGAGCCAGAAACTCAGTGTAGAAGCAGGTCCCACCTGCCCAGAGTGAATCCTGGGCTGGAGCCTTGGGCTGGGGCCCTGCACCGCAGCTGTGTTCCACTGCTCACCGCTGAAGTCACGCTGCTTGTGGCAATCACTGCTGCCTGGTGGCCCTGACTACAAGCATGAATGAAATTCCTGCAGGGGATGATGAGCTGTAAGATGATGTCACGAAGCTGGCTGGGAGATGATATTTCCAATACTTCAGGCTCCGGTCCTGGAGAGACTAGCACGGAGGTGTCCGTCTAGGCTGCCATCTTGGAACCTCTCCCTCAAAAAATATTCGACAGTTCATCTTGGGTATTTAATGAAAGTCAAAAGGGCTATTTATATAGGACATTTTAATATTCTATTAATAGAAAACACATTTTTACAGTGATAGTCTAGGCCAACATGCTTTAACATTAGCAGGCTTATTGTCTCTCAAGTTCTTTGCTGGGACACAGGGGGTTGATCAAGAATAAACCATAGAAAATAAAAAAAACTCAGGTTGTATCTATACTCACATAACGTTATCTAAGTAATCTGACCAAGGTGGCACAATATCAAGTCAAGGTTCTCAGCAGAGTCTGGGGGTTAGGCATGCTATAAAAGAGGCTTTTGTGTCATTTATAGGAATTACCAGCTCATTACATTTTTTGATTCTTAATTGTAATTTTTCATTTTAAGCAGCCTCCCACACATAATGTACACCATCACCTGGGAAACTTTTTACAGGTAAATTCCTAGACTTATCCAAAGGAGATTCTGTACCAGTATTGGAGAACAAAAATCTGACTTTTTGATTAAAATTATTAGATTATAGATTGAGATATATTGACATAGAGCACATAGTGTTAGTAAGGGACATTGCCAGTCTTTGGGAAGAATAATATGACAACATTACAAAATAATAATTGGAAATGAAAACACAAGAAAGTTAGACCTATTGTAAACTTGTTTCAATAGTATACCCCAAAGGTAATTATTAGGATTCTGGTAACTCTGAAGTTTGAGAGAAAGGAATTGATATGAGAGCTATTGCAAAGGCAAAATAGATGAGACCTGAGATGTGATGAGTTATTAAATGTGTAGTACAGAAGAGTGAGTAGTAATGGATTATTCTAGGTAACAAGGAGAATGATGGTCCCATGGAAAGTAAACAGGAAATGAGGAGGACCATGTGAGGAAAAAATGTCCTTAAAAAACTATAAAGGAAAACAAATATAAATAGGGAGGAAAGTGATAAAATGATATGTGTTTTTTTTGTAATTTGTTGTTTTTCTATTGTATTGTTTAGTTTTATTTTGTTTTTGCTTGTTTTTCGTACTAGAGATTGAAACAGGGGCACATAACCTCTGAGCCACGTGTCCAGCCCTGTTTTATTTTTATTTTTATTTTTTGAGGCAGGGCTTTGCTAAGTTGCTGAGGCTGGCTTTGAATTTGTGATCCTCCTGCCTCAGCCTCTCAGGACCATGGAATAACAGGCATGTACCACTGTGCCTGGCTGGTACAGTGATATTTGAATGTGAGCTTGGCTTAGTTGTAATGTATTTTACAAACACTAAGACAACCACAAGAAAAAAGATTTAAAAAATGACTGATAGGCTAAGAAAGGTCAGAAAAAGAAATCATATGAAATATGCAGTTAAAACAATAAAAAGCAGTAAAATAGTGGAATACAACAATAAGACAAAAAAGACAACATAGAAAATTGTAGCAGTTATTGTAGGTATTAATCCAACTATATCAAAATCACTTTGAATGCCTGTGGTCTAAATGTACCAATTAAAAGATTATTGAGTGAATAAAAAACTAATACAAGTATATGTCATCTATAAGAAACCCAACTAAAATACAAATACACATATAGAATAAAATTAAATGGATAGAGAAAGTTATGCCATGTTAATAATAATCAAAAGAAAGAAAGAATAGCTATATTAATTTCAGAATAAGCAAACTTCAAATCAAGGAAATGTGTGTAGGATAAAGCAGAGTGTTATGTAATAAAATGATTAATTCTCTACCTGTTGTTAGGCACATATGAGTTAAGGACTTACGTCTTCTTAGGATTTATGTCTTCTTAAAGTCTTTAAGAAGACATAAGTCCTTAACTCATATGTACCTAACAACAGAACATCAAAATACATGCAGAAAAATACAGAAATTCAAGAAGAAATCTATAATACCCTTGTTAAAGTTGGAGAATTTTTACCTATTAGAAATGAATAGTTTCAGCAGGCAGAAGGTCACTAAGGACATATTTAAACTCAATGGCACCCTTGATCATCCTGTATATAATAGACATTTGTAAACTGCTTCATCCAATAACAAAATATGCAGTCTTCGCAAGCTCACATGTACATTCAATAAGACCACATTTTGTGTTATGAAATACACCATAACAAATTTCAGGAAATATAAATCATATAGTGTCTGATTTTAGACCATAATGAAATTAAAATAGAAATCAATAACAGAAAAATAATTGGAAAACAACCTAAATAAGAGATATTCCATGTTCATGGATAGGAAGACGCAATATCATCAAGATATTTGTTCGTCATAATCTGGTCTGTAGATTTAACACAATCCCTATCAGAACTCCACCATATCATTTTATACATTATCATCAAACTTACTCTAAAATTTATGTGGATTGGCAAATACCCAGAATAGTTAACATAATATTTAAGGACAACATATCAAAATTGAAGGACTGACAGAACTCCAGAACTGGCTATAAATCTGCCATAATTAATACAAATTGGTGTTGGTGAAAGAATCACCATGTAGATTAATGGACCAGAATAGAGTGCCTAGAAACACATCTGCACAAATAGAGTCCACTGATCTTTAACAAAGAAACAAAGAATAAAGAATAAAGAAATATAGAATAAAGAAAAGATAGTCTTTTTGGCAAATCATGCTAGAAGAATAGGTCATCCACATGCAAAAAAATTGTGAATTTAGACAGTCCTCACAACCTGCAGAGAAATTAATTCAAAATGGATCACAGATGTAAATGTTAAATAAGAAATTATAAAACTCCTAGAAGATGACATAGAAGAAAATCTAAATGGCCATGGTTATGGTGATGACTATAAATATAGCACCAAATGAACAATCTATAAAAGAAAGGATTTAGAAGCTGTATTCCATTAAAATTAAAACTTATGTTCAGCAAAAGCTGCTGTCAACAGAGTAAAAAGGCAAACTATAAATTGGGAGAAACTGTTTTCTTATAATAAACCCGATAAAGGACTTTTTTTTTTTGATTTGTTGTTTTATATATCCATGACAATAGAGTACATTTTTACATAGATGGTGTGAAACCCATTACATTTTTGATCCTGTTCTTGTGGTTGAACATGATGGGGAGTTACGGTAGTCATGAATTCATAAAATGAGCATAGAAAAGTTATATCCAATTTATTCTACTATCTTTCCTCTTCCCATCCCCCTCCCTTCCTTACCCTTTTTCTAATCAAATGAACTTCTATACTTAGCCCACCTACTCTCTTGTTATGAATTAGCATCCACATATCAGACAGAACATTCAACCATCAGTTTTTTGAGACTGGCTTATTTCACTTAGCATGATATTTTCCAGTTCCATACATTTACTGGCAAATGCCATAATTTCATTCCTCTTTTAACTGAGTAATATTCATATTTTCTGTATCCATTCATCTTTTGAAGGGCACCTAGGTTGGTTCCATAGCTTAGCTATTGTGAATTAAGCTGCTATGAATATCAATGTGGCTGCATCACTATAGTATGCTAATTATAAGACCTTTGGGTATAAGACAAGGAGTGGTATAACTGGGTCAAATGACGATTCCATTCCAAGTCTTCTGAGCAATCTCCATATGGCTTTCCAGAGTGGTTGCACCAATTTGCAGTCCCACCAGCAATGGATGAGTGAACCTTTCTTCCCACATCCTCGTCAACATTTATTATTATTTTTATTCTTGATAATTGCCATTTTGATTGGGGTGAGATGAACTCTCAGTGGAGTTTTTAATTTGCATTTCTCTAATTTTTAGAGATGTTCAACATTTTTTCATATATTTTTGACCATTTGTATTTCTTCTGTGAAGTGCCTGTTGAGATCCTTTGCCCATTTATTGATTGCGTTATTTGTTTTTTTCAGTGTTAAGTTTTTAGAGTTCATTGTGTATACTGGAGATTAATATTCTATCTGAGGTGCAGGTGGCAATGATTTTCTCCCATTCTGTAGGCTTTCTCTTCACACTCTTAATTTTTTCCTTTGATATGAAGAAGCTTTTAGTTTCATACCATCTCATTGATTGATTTTTTATTTTACTTCTTGTTTTTAACAACTCTTGTTAAAGTAGTCTTTTACTAAACTGATATGTTGGAGTATTGGGTGTACATTTTTTTCTAGTTTGTGCAGGGTTTCTGGGCTAATAACTATGTCCTTGATCTACTTTGAGTAGACTTTTGTGCAGGATGAGAGATAGGGTTTAAATTTTATTCTACTACATATGGATTTCCCATTTTCCTAGCATAATTTGTTGAAGAGAATATCTTTTATTCAGTGTATGTTTTTGATGCCTTTGTGCAGTATGAAGTAGGTGTATTTTTGTGTGCTTGTGCCTGAGTCTTTTATTCTATTTCATTAGCCTTCTTGCCTGTTTTGGTGCCAATGCTATGCTGTTTTTGTTACTATAACTCTAGTATAATTTCAAATCTGGTATTGTTTTGTTTCCTGCTTCACTTTTTCTACTAAGGATTGCTTTGGCTATTCTGGGTCTCTTATTTTTCCAAATGAATTTCATGACTGCCTTTTCTATTTCTATGAAGAATATCATCAAAATAGTAGTAATTGCATTAAATCTGTATTTTGGTAGTATGGCCATTTTGACAATATTAATTCTGCCTATCCTGGAGCACGGGAGGTCTTTCCATCTTCTAAGGCCTTCTTCAATTACTTTCTTTAGTGGTCAGTTGTTTTCACTGTAGAGATTTTTCACCTCCTTTGTTAAATTGATTCCCAAGTATTTTATTTTTTTGAAGCTTTTGTGAATGGGATAGTTTTCCTAAGTTCTATTTTAGTTGATTCATCATTGATGTATGTGAATGTAATTGATTAATGGGTATTAATTTTATATCTTACTACTTTGCTGAATTTATTTAAGAGTTCAAGAAGTTTTCTGGTGGAGATTTTTTTTTTGGTCTTCTAAATATAGAATTGTGTCATTAGCCAATAGGGATAGTTTGAGTTCTTCATTTTCTATTAATATCCTTTTAATTTCTTTCTTCTATTTGTCCTGGCTAGAGTTTCATGGACTATGTTGAACAGAAATGGTGAATGAGGGCATTCTGTCTTGTTTCAGTTTTTAGAGGGAATGTTTTCAATTTTTCTCCATTTACAATGACATTGGCCTTGGGTTTAACATATATAGCTATACTGTTGAGGTATGTTTCTACTATCCCTGGTTTTTCTAATGTTTTGAACATAGAGGGTGCTGCATTTTGTCTAATGCTTTATCTGTATGTATTGAGGTGATCGTATAATTCTAATCCTTGAGTCTATTTATGTAATGAATTACTGTATTGATTTCTGTATGTCAAATCAAACTTGCATCCCTGGGTAAGGCCACTGATCATAGTGCACACTATTTTTGTAATATGTTTTTGTATGTGATTTGCCTGTATTTTATTAATAATTTTGCATTTTTTTCATTAGTGCTGTTGATCTGAAGTTTTCTTTCCTTGATGTGTCTTTGTCTGTTTTGGGTATCAGGGTGATACCTTCATAGAATGAGGTTGGAAGGATTCTGTTCTTTTCTATTTCATGGAATAATTTCAAAAGTATTTGTGTAAGTTCTTTGAAGGTGTAGTAGAAGTCAGCTGAGAATCCACCTGGCCCTGGTTTTTTTTTTGTTGTTGTTGTTGTTTGTAGGTTTTTGGTGGCCTCTTCAATTGTATTACTTGAAATTGATCTGTTTGAATTTTCTATGTCTTCCTATTTCAATTTGGATCGGTCATATGTCTCTAGAAATTTTTCAATGTCATCATGATTCTCTATTAGAGTATAGATTTTCAAAATATTTTCTGTATTGAAATACAGATTATTGTCTGCATTTCAACAGTGTCTGTGGTGATATTTCCTTTTTCATCATGAATTTTAGTGATTTGAGTTTTCTCTTTTTTTGTTAGCTTCAATAAGGGTTTATTAATTTTATTTATTTTTTCAAAGAACCAACTTTTTGTTTCATCTACTTTTTGAAAACTTTTAAAAAATTTTATTGATTTCAGCTCTGATTTTGATTATTTCTTGTCTTCTACTGCTTTTAGTGTTGACTTGTTCTTTTTCGAGGACTTTGAGATGTAATGTTAGGTTATGTATTTTGTGACTTTTTACCCTTCTAAAGAACGTGTTCATTGTGATGGACTTTCCTCTTAGAAATATCTTCACAGTGTCCCAGATATATTGTTAAATCGTGTTGCAATTCTCCTTTACCTCTAAATATTTTTTTTTAAATTTTATCCTTGATTTCTTCTACTATCCATTGGTTGTTCAGTAGTGTATTACTTAGACTACAGGAGTTAGAGTAGCTTCTAATTTTTTATTTTATTGTTGATATATAATTTTATTCCATTCTGATATAATAGAGTGCAATGTATTATTTCTATTTTTTGTATTTGTGAAGAGTTGCTTGTGGCATAAGATATGGTCTATTTTACCAAAGGATCTATGTATTGCTGAGAAGAAAGTGTATTCAGTCCTTGATGGATGAAGTATTCTATGTATGTCTGTTAAATCTAAATTATTAATTATATTCATTAATTTTATATCTTGTTTATATTGTTTTCTTTGGAGGATCTGTCTAGTGATGAGCAAGATGTGTAAAAATTATCCAATATTATTGTATTGTGGTAAATTGATTCTTGAAATTGAGAAGGGTTTGCTTGATGTACATAGGTGCTCACAGTTTGATGCATAAATATTTACAATTGTTATGTCTTGTTGTTTTATGATACCCTTAAGCAGTATAAAATGACCTTATTGGTCCCTTCTTATTAATTTTGGCTTGAAATCCACTTTATCTGATATGAGAATGGAAAATCCTGCTTATTTTCTTGATCCATGTGAGTATTGGTTTTTTATCCATCTTTTCACATTCAATATATGAATGTCTTCACCTATGTGATGAGACCATCAGAGACAGCATTTTGTTGGGTTTTATTTTTAATTCTGTCATATGTCTTTAATTGATGAGTTTTGGCCATTTACATTCAATGATATTGTTGAGGTACCATTATTATTCTCTGTCATTTTGATTTGTTTCTGGTTTTTAATTTGAATTGGTATCTCCTTTGATTGAGTATCCTTCTAGTGTATTTCTTCCCTCTGTTCTTCACTTTTAGTTTACATTTCTTATTCATTAAATAGTTTATTGAGTGTGTTTTTTAATGAAGGCTTTCTTTTTAAAAAATACTTTTTTAGTTGTCAATACACCTTTATTTTATTTATTTATATGTGGTGCAAAGAATCTATCCCAGTGCCTCACACATGCTAGGAAAGGGCTCTACAACTGAGCCACAATCCCAGCTCATTAATAGAGGCTTTCTGGTTATGTATTCTTTCAACTTTTGTTTACAATGGAAGGTTTTTATTTTATTATCAATTCTGAAGCTTAATTTTGCCTGGTGTAGTATTCTTAGCAAGCATCCATATTCTTTCAGAGCTTGGTATATATTATTGCAAGACCTCCTACGTTTGAGGGTTTGGATGGAGAATTCAGCTGAGAAGCAAATTGCTTTCCATCTAAATGTTACCTGTTGCTTTTCTCTGGCAGCCCTTGAAATTCTACCTTTATTCTGTGTGTTATGCATTTTCCTAATAATGTGACTTGATGTGGGTCTGTCATAATTTTGTGTATTTGGGGTCCTGCATTTGGTTTCCCATTTCATTCTTAAGATTTGGAAATTTTCTGATATTTCTTTGAAATACTGCACATTCCTTTGGTTTGTTTCTCTGAGCCTTCTTCTATTCTGATAAATCTTAGATTTGGTCTTTTCTGGTTATCCCATATTTCTTGGAAATTCTCCTCATTGTTACTTAATATTTTTTCCCAAGATCAACTTTATTTTGTAGATTAGTTTTCCCTTTTTCCCTTCAACTCTGTCTTCCAAGTGGCCCAGTCTATTTGGGATAATTTCCATTGAATTCTCAATTTAGTTTATTGATTCCTTCACTTTGAGGATTTCTTTTTTTTCATATTTTAATTTAATTATTTGTTCTATTTAGATTTACATGATATCAGAGTGCAATTTGATTCATTGTACACAGATGGAGGATAACATTTCATTTCTCTGTAAGTGATATAGAATCACAACATACATAAAGTCATACATAATGCTAGAGCTATGAAGGCCATCATATTCCACGACATTTACTGTCCCCATGCCCCCCCTCCCTTACACCCCTGTGAACAGAGTTCCTCCATTGTTCCTGTGTTCTTCCCCACGTTATGAATCAGTATCCACTTATCAACAAGTACATTCAGCATTTGGTTTTCTGACATTGGCTTATTTCACTTAGCATGATATTCTCCAATTCCATCCATTTACCTGCAAATGCCATAATTTTATTCTCTCTTATTACTGAGTAATATTCCATTGTGTATATATACCACATTTTCTTTACCCATTCATCTGTTGAAGGGCTTCTAGTTTGTTTCCATAGTTTAGCTATTGTGAATTGAGCTGCTACAAACATTGAAGTGGCTGCATCACTATATATGCTGTTTTTAAGTCTTCTGGGTATAGACCGAGGAGTAGGAGAGCTGAGTCAAATGGTGGTTCCATTCAAAGTTTTCTAAGGAATCTCCATACTGATTTCCAGATTGGTTGTACCAATTTGCAGTTCCACCAGCAATGTATGAGCATGGCTTTTTCCCCACATCCACTCCAACACTTATTGTTGTTTCTACTCTTGATAATTGCCATTCTGACTCGCGTGAGATGAAATCTTAGGGTAGTTTTGATTTGCACTTCTCTGCCTGCTAGAGATGTTGAAAATTTTTTCATATGTCTGTTTATTGATTGGATACCTTCTTCTGTGAAGTTTTTGTTCAGCTCCTTGGCCCATTTATTGATTGGGTTGTTTGGCTTTTGGTGTTAAGTTTTTTGAGTTCTTTATATATCCTGGAGATTAGTGCTCTATTGGATGTGTGTGTGGCAAAGATTTGTTCCCAGAATGTTGCCTCTCTGTTCACTTCATTGATTATTTCTTTTCCTGAGAAGAAGGTTTTTAGTTTAAATCCATCCTATTTATTGATTCTTGATTTTACTTCTTGTGCTATAGGAGTCTTGTTAAGGAAGTAAGTTCCTAATAATACATGATGAAGATTTGGGCCTATTTTTTCTTCTATTAGGCATTGGGTCTCTGGTCTGATTCCCAGGTTTTTGATCCACTTTGAGTTGAATTTTGTGCATGGTGAGAGATAGGGGTTTAGTTTCATTTTGCTGCATATGGATTTCCAGTTTTCCCAACACCATTTATTGAAGAAGCTATCATTTCTCCAGTGTACATGTCTGGCTCCTTTGTTTAGTGTAAGGTAATTGTATTTAAGTGGGTTCAACTCTGTTTCTTCTATTCTATACCATTGGTCTACATGTCTGTTTTGGTGCCAGTACCATGCCGTTTTTGTTACTATTGCATTGTAGTACAATTTAAGGCCTGGTATTGTGATGCCGCCTGCTTCACTCTTCTTGCTAAGGATTGCTTTGGCTATTCTGGGTCTTTTATTCTTCCAAATGAATTTCATGATTGCATTTTCTATTTCTATAAGTAATGACGTTGGGATTTTAATTGGAATTGCATTGAATCTATATAGCGCTTTCGGAAGTATGGCCATTTTGACAATATTGATTCTGCCTATCCAGGAGCATGGGAGATTATTCCATCTTCTAAGGTCTTCTTCAATTTCTTTCTTCAGTGTCTTGTAGTTTGCATTGTAGAGATCTTTCACCTCTTTTGTTCAATTTATTCACAAATATTTTTTTTGGAGGCTATTGTGAATGTGATAGTTTTCCTAATTTCTCTTTCAGAAGGTTTATCACTGATATATAGAAATGCAATTGATTTATGTGGGTTGCTTTCATATCCTGCTACTTTGCTGAAATTATATATTAATTCTAGAAGTTTTCTGTTAGAATTTTTGTACCCTCTAATTATAGAATCATGTCATCTGCAAATAATGATAGTTTGAGTTCTTCTTTTCCTATTCGTATCCCTTTAATTTCTTTCATCTGTCTAATTGCTCTGGCTAGTGTTTCAAGAACTATGTTGAATGGCAGTTGTGAAAGAGGGCATCCCTGTCTTCCCATTTTTAGAGGGAATGCTTCCACTTAGGAATGATCATTTAGGATAATGTTGCCCTTAGTTTTAGCATAGATAACTTTTACAAAGTTGAGGTATGTTCCTACTATCCCAAGTTTTTCTAGCATTTGAACATAAAAGGGTGCTGTAATTTGTCAAATGCTTTCTCTTCATCAACTGATAAAATTTTATGACTCTTATAATTAAGTCTATTGATGTGATGTATTATGTTTATTGATTTCTGTATGTTGAACCAAAATTGCATCTCTTGAATGAACCCCACGTGATCATGGTGCACTATTTATTTAATATGTTTTTTGTATGCAATTTGCCAGAATTTTATTGAGAATTTTTGCATCTATGTTCATCAGGGATATTGGTCTGAAGTTTTCTTTCTTTGATGTGTCTCTGTCTGGTTTTGGTTTCAGGTTGATACTCATCTCATGGATTGAATTTGGAAGGGTTCCCTCCTTTTCAATTTCATGAAATAGTTTGAGGAGTATTGGTATTATTTCTTCCTTGAAAGTCTTGTAGAACTCAGCTGAGAATCCATCTGGACCTGGGCTTTTCTTGGTTGGCAGGCTCTTTATGGCATCTTCTATTTCCTTGAGTGAAACCAATCTGTTTAAGTTGTGTATGTCCTCTTGGTTCAGTTTGGGTAGGTCATATTCCTCTAGAAATTTGTTAGTGTCTTCAGGGTTTTCTATTTTGCTGGAGTATAATTTTTCAAAATAGTTTCTAATAATCCTCTCTATTTCAGCAGTGTCTGTCATGATGTTTCCTTTTTCATCATGAATTTTAGTTATTTGGGTTTTCTCCATTTTTCTTTTCATTAGGGTGGCTAAGGGTTTGTTAATTTTGTTTATTTTTTCAAAGAACCAGCTTTTTCTTTTGTCAATTTTTAAAATTCTTTTGTTTCAATTTCATTTATTTCAGCTCTGATTTTGATTGTTTCCTATCTTCTACTTTTTTGTGTGTTGGTTTGTTCTTCTTTTCTAAGGCTTTGAGACAAAGAGTCAATTCATTTATTTGTTTACTTTCACTTCTTCTAATAAATGAGCTTAGTGCAAGGAACTTTCCTCTTAGCACTGCCTTCATGGTATCCCAGAGATTTTGAAATGTTGTATCAGAGTTTTCATTTGTCTCTAAGAAATTGTTTTGTCTTCTTCCCTGATGTCTTCTGTCATCCATGCATCTTTCAATACCATATTATTTAGTTCCAGGTGTTGGAGTAGTTTCTGTTTTTAATCTGTCATTGATTTCTAATTTTATTCCATTGTGGTGATACAGGATGCAGGGTAGTATCTCTACTTTTTTGTATTTGCTAAGACTGGCTTTGTGACATAACGTATGATCTATTTTGGAAAAGGATCCATGTGCTGCTGAGAAACTATTGTATTTGCACATTGATGAATGGAACACTCTATATATGTCTGTTAAGTCCAATTTGTTGATAGTTTCATTGAGATCTATGGTTTCTTTATAAAGTTTTTGTTTGGAAGATCTATGCAATGGTGAGAGAGCTGTGTTAAAGTCTCCAAGTATCATTGTGTTGAGGTCTATTTGATTTTTGTATTTGAGAAGAATTTGTTTGATATACATAGAAGCCCCATTATTTGAGGTATAAGTATTTATGATTGTCATGTCTTGTTGATGTATGATTCCCTTACGAAGTATAAAATGACCTTCTTTATCTCTTTTCACCATCTTTGGTTTGAAGATTTCTTTTTTGATATGAGGATGGAATCTCCTGCTTGTCTGTGGGGTCCATGTGAGTGATATGTATTTTCCCACCCTTTCAATTTCAGTCTGTGGATGTCTTTTCCTGTGAGATGAGTCTCTTGAAGACAGCATATTGTTGGGTCTTTTTTTAAATCCACTCTGTCAGTCTGTGTCTTTTAATTGGTGCATTTAGGCCATTCACATTCATGGTTATTATTGAAATATGATTTGTAATCCTGGTCATTTTGGTTTATTTTTGGTTTTTACCTTGACTTGTTTTCCCTTTTGAATGGTCTTTCTTTTAGTGTAGATCCTCTCTTTGTATATATTCATTGTTGGTTATCATTTCCTCCTCATGCAACATTTTGCCAAGAATGCTTTGTAGTGCAGGCTTTCTTGCTGTAAATTCTTTTAACTTTTGTTTATCATGGAAGGTTTTTATTTCATCAAAAAATATGAAGCTCAATTTTGGTGAATATAGGATTCTTGGTTGGCATTCATTTTCTTTCAGAGCTTGGAATATGTTGTTCCATGATCTCCTGGCTTTTAGGGTCTGGGTTGAAAAATCTGCTGAGATACGAATTGGTCTCCCCTTATATGTAATCTGCTTCCTCTCTATTGCAGCCTTTAAAATTCTATCCTTATTCTGTATGCTGGGCATTTTCATTACAATGTGACTTGGTGTAGATCTGTCCAAATGTTTTACATTTGGTGTCCTGTAAACCTCTTGTATTTGATTTTCCAATTCATTTTTCATATTTGGGAAATGTTCTGATATTATTTTATTGAAGAGAATATGCATTCCTTTGATTTGAAATTCTGCTCCTTCTTCTATCCCAATAAATCTTAGATTTTGTCTTTTGATGCTGTCCCATATTTCTTGTATGTTCTGTTCATGATTTTTTACCATCTTCTCTGTATGGTCAAGTTTATTTTCAAGATTGTATATCTTTTCTTCATTATTCGAGGTTCTGTCTTCCAGGTGATCTAGTCTGCTGGTGATGCTTTCTATTAAGTTTTTTATTTGGTTTATTGTTTCCTTCATTTCAAGAATTTCTGATTGATTTTTTTCATGATCTCTAGTTATTTCTTAATCTGTTGCTAGTTGTAATTGCTCTCTTATCTCTTTGCTAGAATGATCGATGGTTGCCTTTATTTGCTCTCCTCTTTCTTTGTTGGATTGATCGATTTTTGCCTGTAATTGCTTACTTATGTTGTTCCTTAATTTGCTGATAATTTTAATTATGAACATTCTGAATTCTTTTTCTGACATTTCATCAACTGTGTTGTCAATGATTCAGTTACAGTGGTATGAAGGTTTAGTTGGGGCACTTTCTTCCCTGATTTTCTAATGTTGATTGTGTATCTTACTTTCTTGCGATACTGACCTGAGGTATTGTGGCTTCTGTCCTATAATCTTGTATTGACAGTCCAGATTACCTGTGTCTCACCTTGGAGTTACTTCTGTTTCCCCAGTGTCCCCAGATAGGCACTACTGCCACTATAGTTGGTGGCAGAGGTAGTGGAATACCTCTGGAGTGCAGGGGGAATTGCCTTGGCTAGGCTCCTGTGGTGGTCCCTGAGGGCTGTTTTGTCCCTCTCTTATGCTCCTGCTGGGGAGCAGGAACTTGGAGTGAAACTGGGGGCGGGACAAGGCCTCACTTAGGCAAGGTCACAAACAGAAGTATCTGTGTGTGACCCTTACCATGGGTGTGAGCTTCCCTGGGGCTGGAAGCTAGCAGGATCTGTTCTGCCTTCCACTGGGTACCCCTAGCATACCCTGAGAGTGGTTTTTGGCTTTCTGTCTTGCCTGTCTACATGACCTCTGGAGCAGAATTGGGTCGGGCCCAGGCCTCACTTGGTTGGTGCTTCCTCACGCCTGGTCTCTGTGGTGACTCTTACCCTGGGTGTGGGCTTCCTTGTGGCTTGCCACTAGCAGTCTCTGGTCTCCCATTGGCTATACACTCATGGAGTTTCCTGAGGGCAGTTTTGGTTCTCTACCCACTGATTCTTCTCTAGGACCTATCTCTGTGTTGAAATGTTTTTTCACTTCTTGTACTTTCTCTCTGATTTTATTTATTATGTCATCTTTCACCCTGTAGATCAGTTTGACCATGAACATTATGAATTCTATCTCTGACATTTCCTCCACTGTGGTATCAATGGAGTCTACTGTTGAGGTATTCTGTGTTATTTGGGTGTTTTGTTACCTTTGTTTTTCATATTGTTTGCATGTCTACCTATCCATATGGGTGGATATGGTGCTATAGAGTTTCTACCTTATGAGTTTAGAGTGTTCCTCTATTTTACTAGTACCTCACAGATGTGGGGGAAGCCTAATTAGAGTAACAATGTATGCAAACAATATATATCATAAGACTAAGTCCTTAGTTCCTGTTTTGATATCTAATGTTAATTGATATGTAGGCAGAGTGAAAACAGCAATTTTCATCAGTAAAAGAGTACATAATTGTATATTATATATGACTTTAAATAAAACAATAGGTATTGTCTATGCCTTCCATTGTATTAATTATTGCTGTCACATTGGTGGTAGGGGTAGATGTTATATATATCAATTATTATTAAGTAGTGTTAAGAACTGAGTTCACTATGTGTAAAAGAGGAGAGATAGGAGGATAGAAAAATGTTTTCAATTTCTAAGGGTGAATAGGGCAGATGCAGTGGTAATTTAGGGTATATCGTTAGTTTGAAAGGAGATGGAAGGATATAAGGGAGGAGAGAGACAATGGAATGTGGGTGTCAGGAATAGAAAAGAGAGAAGGAGACAAGGGAGATAGAGTAGTGATAGAGTTGATACAAAACAAAGTCAAAATAAGCTAATGAGAAACCCTAACCCTCAAAATACGGAGCATGGGAAAATAACACCTTCAACAATAATAACTACAAAAACACAACAAAAAGAAAGAAGAAATGAAGAAAAAACTAAAGGATGAAAAAGAGCTAGAAATGAGGACAGAGAAACAAATATGATATGTGTGGGAGTCCTTGAATCATTCAGTACACATTCAAATAAAATAAAATTCCAATATGGAAACCCAAAATCATGAAGGAAAACAGAACTACTACAACATCAACCAAAAAGAAAACGAAAAAGAAAAATCTTGGTGAAATGTTAAGAAATTAAGTACTTGTATCCACTCTGGTGGACAAAATAGTCAATGAGTGCATGTGTTCATTTTCAGGGCTGGGTTTTCTTTTTGTTTCTTCTTGAAGTATGATCTAGGGGTGAGAGTATGGGCTGTGGGTTGTGCATCCTTCCTTTTTATTGTGTTGCTCACTGTGTATAAAGTTTCCCTTCGAGGGAGATTAATGTGGGTGGGCTAGGCCGCAGACCTGGCTGGCCAGGGAAGTTGGGGTTATTGGTGGGTGTCAAAGCAGCCAGCTACATCTATGTGGCAGGTGGATCAGCATTTGGCACTGGATCCTTGGGGCTGGCATCAAAACTACATGCTGGACTGGGAAGGTCTGGTGGCAAAGAGACGTGTAGGACCCAGACATGTTAGGAGCCCAGATGGTCTGTACCGGGTAAGTCAGGGCCAGGTGCCAGGATCTGCAGGCCAGCTATGAAGCTGCTTGCTGGACTAGGTGGATCTGGCAGTGAAGTAGCAGCCGGGTATGCAGGGCTATGGACTGGCTGCTATGTTGCAGGCCTAATTGGCAATGGGCTGCATGGGTGTTGGGGTGGGGGTTTAGGAGACTGAAGACTGGGAAGACAGACCTGGTGGGTGTCAGACTGGTTCTGAATCTGGTAGGTCCCAGGGACCAGTGGATGCTAGACTGGAGAGGGAGACAGGGATCAGTCTGGTGCTAGGATCTGGCAAGCCCAGGTGGGCCCTGGGAACCCAGTGGGTGCTGGAAGGCTGGCTGGTTGAGCTGAGAGCAAAATGCCCATCACACCTTTTCTGACTTTCGACCTGCTATAACAGGCCCCATCACTCCCTGTGAGCTTCAGAACTCACGGAGCTGGGGAGAGCCCAGTTTTCTCAAACCTGTCTAACCTGTGTTCCCCCAGGTAAAATGCTCTCAGTTTTGTAAGGTCAGATAAGATGACCAAAAGGAAGCAAATTAAAACTGCTGAGCAAGGCTTTATTGATATACTCCCCTGGGTGAGACTCCCCATCCAACAGAGCAGGTATGGGAGAATTATGCCAGTTTCAGCTCGTTTGAAAGTTTTATGGGCTTGGGGTAGGAAGGGGAGGGCTTGGGACAAGAAACGGAAGCCTAGGGCAGGAAGGGGGCTTGGGACAGGAAAAGGAGGTTTTTTTGGGAGTCCTGTGTTCTCCTGGGGTTGGTCGGTGGATCAGCTGATTGATAGTGGGTGTGAGTCGCCGCCACTGCTTGCCTGCCACTGTCTGATTAATTGATTGTTCTTTCGTGTATGTGGGCTGCCTGGTGTTTTGTTTCTCTTAGCCACCTTAAACAGACCTAACAAGTTTCTGACTTTTCACAGGTTTCCTAGGCTCAGAGTGGCCCACAGAGACCTAGCGGCAAACTCACAGATTTGGGTTTCCAGTCTCTGTAGGCTCTATCATGCTGTAGTCCCAAGATGGCTCCTTGATCGACAATCCACCAATGATTGATAAAGTCCTGTGGAAAGGTATTTTTTAGACATGATTAATGAGTCAAACAATTAGTGAGTCTCTGGTTCAGCTAGGGCAGGCTGCCCCTCCAGTCTCAGGACTTTTTCCTCAGGATTTGTTTTGGGGAGACATAATATTCCCAGTGCTTGAGTTCTAGATATCCGAGCTAGGAGAAATGCTGCCTCACTCTAATCCATCATTTTGCCTTACCTGATAAAGGACTTTTATCTTAAATAAACAAATGTTTTTTAAAACTTGAACAAACAACCAATTAAAAATTGACTAAAGCTGGGCGCAGTGGTGCTTGCCTGTAATCCCAGGGGCTTAGGAGGCTGAGGCAGGAGGATCACAAATTCAAAACCAGCCTCAGCAAAAGTGATGTGATAAGCAACTCAGTGAGACCCTGTCTCTAAATAAAATACAAAATAATCCTGGGATGTGGCTCAGTGGTTGAGTGCCCCTGAGTTCAATCCCTGGAAATGTGCTTCCCCCCCAAAATTGACCAAAATCACCTCTGACACCTCACCCAAGAATATGCAAAAAAGTATATGAAAAGAGGTTTCACATCTTATCAAGAAATTGCAAATTAAAACAATGTGATACCACTACATTAGACTGAGATGATTATTTGAATGGCCAAAATAGAGAATACTGAAAACAACAAATAACGGCAAAGATGTGGAGCAAGAGGAACTTTCATTCATTGCCAGGGGAGTACAAAATGATATGGCCATTTGGGAAGACACTTTGGCAGTTTCTTACAAAACTAAACATATTCTTAATATATCACAATCTAGCAATTATGCTTATTGGTATTTACTCAAAGGAGTTGAAAAATTAAATCCATGAAAACCCAGCACATGAATGTTTTCTGCAGCTTTATTCATAATTGCCAAAACATGGGACAACATGGCCTATTTACGGTAGGAGAATGATTATATAAACTATGGTACATCCAGGCCAAGGATTTTATTTAGCACTAAAAGGAAATGAGTTAATCAGCCATGCAAATATGTGAAGGAAGCTTGAATGCATCTTACTAATAAAGGAAAATGAAACAAAAAGAAAAAAATTTGAAAAGTCTACATACTGTATGATTTCAACTCTGTGACATTCTGGGAAAGCAAAACTATGAAGACCATAAAAAGTTAGTGGCTACCCAGGATTAGGTGGTAGGGTGGGATGAATAGGTAGAACATAGCATTTTTAAGGCAGTGAAACTACTGTGATACATGGATATGTGCATACATATCCTTATTTGTCCAAACCCATAGAATGTAAAAAATTAAAAGTAAACTCTAAAGTATGGACTTTGTGTGACAATTTTATGTTAATTGAAGTTCATTATAACAAACATACCATTGTGGTGAGAGATGTTGACAATGGGGAAAGCTTTTGATGTGAGGAGGCAGGCCATGGTATATCTCTGTAACATCTTTTCAATTTTGCTGCAAACCTAAAACTGCAAATAAAAATAATGATAATGAGGAGGAAAGACCAGTACCATGGTGGTCAAGTGAAAGTCTTTAAGGAAGAGGAGGTGTTTAAACATTGCCAAATACTGTAATGAAAGTCAAGAAAAAAATCTGAGACAGATCTAATGGGAATATTTACAGGTATGAAAATAAAGATCACTTGGACTAAGATGGGATATATACAGTGCATCTTATAAGAAACATGATTTACCTATTTCACTTTGTTGTTCTGTTACTATAAAAATGTGGACTGAGGTCTGGTTTGTGAGAATGGTAGGAGTGACTTCAACTTATGTCATTTCTGCAACTATAGAAAGAAAAGATCTTTCTCTTTATTTGTCTTCGTTGGTAGATGAGAATTTAATAAACAGCTTCGCTCGTCCTTAAGAAGACATTACTAGTCTACAAGTTCCAACAGCCCAATGTAGAGACACTAATTTTTCCTCACGCATTTAGTATCAGTATGGTATGTCTGTGGAACATTTTAGAAGTTAACATTGATTTAGTTTTCTAAAGGATGTGTGATCTCTTATTTTTGCCCCAGTTGGTTTAAACATTTTAACATCATATCATTAGTTTGTAACAACACAATAGTAAGTTATTTCATTATGAAACTAGGCTGTATAAAATGGTACCTATTAGTCATAAGTTGCCATTTAAATTCATATTAAATAAAATTTAAAAATATGGTTCCTTAATACCAAATGCTTAATACACAAACAACTGTCTAGTGGCTACAAATTGAACACCACAGATATACATCATTTCTATCAATGCAAAAATTTTTATTGGACAATGATGTTCCAAATATTTGTTTGTACCTTTGTTCTTTATAAGGATGGATGAGGAAAATTATACCTAGTGCACAGAAACCTGGCAAATTTGGTGTGCATGTGCATATCTGAATTTGAATATTAACTATTTACAGGAGGTGTTCAAAGATAGTAGTTTTAGGATTTTTCTCCATGTGCTTTTATTTTGTATTAGTACATATTAATTACAAAGAATAATGAGTTTCTTGTGGTATATTCATTCACACATATAACATATTTTGGTGATTTCAACCTTCATTCCTCTCCTTTTCTGTCTCTTTCCCCTTCCCTGATCTCCTTTCTCTTCTCTAATTGTCTTCATTCTACTTTTGTGTCATCTTTTTACAATTAAAGTTGGAACAAAAAGTTAGACATCTGAATATTCTGTTGTTATCATTAGTACATTACCAGGAAATTTTAAGCAGGCATTCTTAATTAAGAGGAGCTATCATTAAAATCTGTTATTAAGCTTGGGTAGTGCCACAGGCCTGTAATCCCAGTGATTCAGGAGCATAAGTCAGGAAGATTGAAATTTGGAGGTCAGCTGGGTGACTTTCTGGAGACCCTGTTTCACAATAATAAATAAAAGGGGCTGGATGTGGCTCAGTGGTACAGCATTCTTGGGTTCAATCCCTGACACCACATACACACAAATAATCTGTTAATTGACCAGGTAAAAATAATTTTTAAATTAATTTTGTAATAAATTTTGAAAAGTTTTGGTGACTATAGTAATTTTATTTATGGAATTTAATGATAGTAATGTCCAGTGTTCTCATTATTTATTTTCCATGGAAAGTTAAAATGTCCCACAAACACTTTTGATTGGAAAGTGAGATCGTTTTGAATGTTCAAGTGAAATACAAAAAAAAATTTAGAAACTGAATTGTCAGGGGCCAACAATTTGACAAGCTCCACAAATCTCAAGTGCTTTCAAATTCTCATACTTCATAGTATCTCTAGTCATAACTGTATTTATTATGTGATGATCACATGCACGCATCAGATCTACACAGCTTTTTTCTCATAAAGATGTTGCAACAAGCTGGGTGCGGTGACACACTCCTGTAATCCCAGCACTTTGGGAAGTTGAGACAGGAGAATTGAGAGTTCAAAGCCAGCCTCAGCAATGTCAAGGCACTAAGAAACTCAGTGAGACCCTGTCTCTACAGAAAAAAAAAACAAACACAAAAAAAGATAGGGCTGGGGATGTGGCTCAGTGGTCAAGTCACTCTGAGTTCAATCCATGGCACCAAAAAAAAAAAAAAAGATGTTGCAACATTGATATTTTGATCAGTTTTGTGAGTATTTTATCAAATGTGAATATTTTGAGAAACTAATCAAGTAATCAGTTTAATGAACAGGGGTTTGGTTCTTTCATATGATCTAATTTTGAACCTCAAAATTAATATTTCTCAGAGAAATTCATTAGATACAAATAGATCTGAAATGGTAATTATTTAAAACTATTTACAAAAAATATCCTAAGACTGTAAGGTGAATCATTTTCCAGTGATAATTCATAGGAAACAAATACCCCATCCTCAGATTTCCAGACAAAATAGTGCATATTAATGTTTCTTAAAGTACAGTTTGTAGAACAGTATTTTCCTTTCAGGTTAGCTGTTAACATATGGTTATTTTTTTTAAAAAATACATGAAAGAAAAGGAGGAGGGAGGGAAGGAGGAAGGGAAAGAGAAAGGAAGGAAAGAAAGAAGGATCAATTTGAGGTACACAGTCATATTGATGCAAGACAAGGTGATTTAGGTATCTTAGTTAGCTTTTTCACCACTATGACCAACAGAAGTCACAACAGTTTTCGAAGAGGAAAAGTTTATTCGGTGCTCACAGATTTAGAGGTCTCAGTCTATCGATAGCCTACTCCATTGCTCTGGGCCCAAGGTGAGATAAAATATGGCAAAAAAAATGCAGTTCAGGACCTCTACCAGGAAGCAGAGAGAGCTCTGCTCACCAGAAACAAAATATATACCCCAAAGGCACACCCCCAGTGATCTACCTCTTCCAGTCACATACTACCTGCCTATAGTTACCATCCAGTTAATCCATTGAAGTGTATTAATTCCCTGATTAGTTTAAGGATCTTATAACCCAGTCTTTTCACCTCTAAACTTTCTTACATTCTCTCACACATGAGTCTTTTGGGGATACTTCATACTTAAGCTATAACAATAGGTTTATTTCTTTTTTAAATATTGTTTTAATTGTCAATGGACTTTTATTTATTTATTTATATGTGGTGCTGAGGGTCAAACCCAGTGCCTCACACATGTTAGGCAAGTGCTCTACCACTGAGGCACAACCCCAGCCCCTGTTTTTTTTTTTTTAATGCAGAACTTTCAAGGGCTTTTCAAGTTTTCATGTATATTGTGAATCTCCAAATAGAGTGGGATAGCATTGCCTAGGAGCATCTCACATGACTTATGTGTGATGTCTTTTGAAAAAAATTTACTGCATGTGCTAAAAGGATCTCAAAAGAGAGACATGAGTTTATTCATTTGTTTCTTCATTTAATGGTATATTGTTATATAGGAAGTTTATTTTATAAAGAGCTATAAAAATCATGTGAGAAATTGCTAGCACCCTCTAAAAGAAGGGATAGAAGGAAGGATGGAGTTGTTCTACACATTGATATACCAAACTTTTTTGCACTTTGGCTTAGAAAAAATGTATGGCAACATATTCATCATATAAAGTATTTTAAATTAGCTTAGCATTTATTAATGTCTCCCAATAATCTCAATAAGAGAGGTAACTATGTAGGACAGAAATAATCATAGGCTCAGAAGCTTAGAGCCAAAAAGAAATTATAGCAGATCTCATGAGATTGAGAGTAGGACTAGAATAAACTGTAATATTTTTTTCTTTTTTTAATTTTAATTTCATGGCAATATGTATTTGTGGGGATCTATAAATCACTTATTGGCCATAATATCAAAAACTCTACAAATATTTAAATCAAAAGTAGGTTTATAGCCTCATGATAGCAATACAAGATTTGCCATTCATTTTTGAAATTTCACAACCATTATTATTTTTCTAATTTTTCAACATTTGATCTGAGGATTTAATCTTTTCAGATAGATTAATGTTGCAAATAGATTTAATGTTTCCAAATAGGTTATGCTCATCTTCCCACCATAAATATCTTATTTTGTTGCTTCATGTCTCTTCTGTTGTTCTTAATTGTCTCTGAATAATCAAAATGCTTTCTGAAAATGTCTTTAGTAGAAGTTACTTTTCCTTGCTTAATAAATATTTTTAAACCATGATCTGTTTTAAACCAAAATGAAAAGATTGTTTGAAAAGATACATCATATAGATGCAGTGAAAGTACATTTACTTTATATAAGTACTTGAATAATTATCCAAGTGCCATAATTCTCAAAATGTTTTATAGAAGATTAATTCATAGGACTGCTGATTCCCCCTGTCCCTGCTTAGAGAAGGTATAATACAGTATGAAAAGTTTTGGGAACTGATGTGTTAAGCAATATTAAGCAAATTTTCTTATTGCCAGACTTCCAAGAAGCTTTAATGTTTTTTGTAATTGTAGATGGATGCAATGTCTTTATTTGTTTATTTTATGTGGTGCTGAGGATTGAACCTAGTGCCTCACATGTGCTAGGCAAGTGCGCTGCCACTGAGCTACAGCCCCAGCCCTCCAGGAACCTTTAATATGCAGTGATTAGTGAGCAATCACCTAGTGATATAAAAAAAGAATTGGATATTACAAAAGTGACTTGTCAGTAGCAATCTCAGTGTAGGGAAAAGACTAATCTGCCATCTTATTTGCAAAATAGAACATGTGAGTTTCTCATATATTCAAACATAAAAGTTTTAAAATAATTGTATATGAGAAAAGTAGGTTCTTTGCAGAAGTATACTTTGTTTCAGTCCAACATATCTTTTTTTTGGAATGTGGTACAAGGAGGTGAAGTCTTATAGGTGAGTACCATGAGGCTACATTTGTACTTTCCCTACTTCAGTTATGCAGTATAATAATATCTTCATATTCCCCTCTTTTGATTAACAGCAGTTAAAATACATTTTAGAGAGAGAAATTAGAACATGTTGAACTTGAAAGATTTTGTTCATGTGTATACATTTGCTAACTCAATGTCATAGTTACTGTATGATATTTGGAAAAGAAGAATATGAATCAGAAAAAAGAAAGTTCTTTTATTTATTATAATTGATAACATCACTAAGAACATCCTTTATCCTAAATGTTTTAGGTAATCTCTAATTACTTATAAAATTTTTCTATAAGAAGCATTATCAGGTCAAAATTATGAATTTTAATTTTTATTGGTTCTTTTTAGTTATACATGACAGTAGAATCCATTTATGACATAATTATACATAATAATTATGACATAATTATCTTGTTCTAATTCAGAATCCAGTACCTCTCCCTCCCCTTCCCATTCCACATCTTCTGTTCTCTTTCCTGCTGATCTTTCTGCCATTTACCCATAGTTATTTTTTTAAATTAAATTCTTGTGGATGTACATGATAATGAGAGTCACGCTGGAGTGTTCATATATGTACCTAGGAAAGTTATGTCAGATTCAGTGAATGTTTTTGGATAACTTGTTTTGACAGATTTTTTTCCAGGAACATTGTCTAATTTTTTTTCTTTTTCTTTTTGGTACCAGGGATTGAACTCAGGTGCACTTAACCACTGAGAAACTTCCCCAGACCTTTTTATTTTTTATTTTTAGACAGGATCTCACTAAGTTGCTTAGGGCCTCACTAAGTTGCTGAGGCTGGTTTTGAAGTTGTGATCCTCCTGTGATCCTCAGGTCTTCAACACTGCACCTAATTTTCCACTCTTAACAACAGTAATTGATAGTGACTATCTTCTCATATCCTTATTATTCTTTAGTAGTTTATCTTTAAATAGCATACTAATTTGTGGGTAGAATATCTATTTGAATTTAATGGGCATTTCTTTAATTATAAGTAAGGTCGAGATTTCCCCTGCCATGTCCAAGAAGCAGATTATTGAAGGGCCAAACTTTGGCTTCTGTATATCCTCCAGAGTTTTCCGGGACCAGCATAAAACAAGCAGCTGGCTACCTATTATTTAGGACTATTTTCTGAGATTGCAGAAGAATAATGAAACCAAACAGTGTTAAATCCTAAATGTGATTAAAACTCATGCCCAAATTGAAAAAGATTTCAGTTTCACATTTATGAAAAAAATAGATATTTTATGCTGGGCCCAGTGGTGCATGCCTGTAATGCCAGTGACTCAGGATGTTGAGGCAGGAGGATCACAAATTCAAGGCCAGCCTTGGCAGCTTAGTGAGACCCTGTCTCAAAATAAAAATAAAAAGTGCTGGAGATGTAGCTCATTGGCAAAGTGGCCCAGGGTTCAATCTCAGGTACCACACACACACAAAGTGGATACTGTATAAAGGCTATCCAATGAATCTTCATTTAGGAGATTAGAATGCTTGGAGTTTTGGCAAGAAATAACCATAGGATGGTAGCCTAAGTACTGCATCATCTATAACTCCCTTCCCCTTAAATGCTAATTTACTTCTTATCCTTTGTCAGCCCTCAAAACTAGTGTGAACCTATGTTGGAAAACCAATCATTCATAGAAAATGATTCAGTAATCTAAATACTTTGTATACCCCTAAAAGGCAGTTGCATATCATTATTAGTGGCATAACATTGATAATACATTTGCCTCCATTTGATGTGCTTAAATCTATTTTGAATTCCCCAAATCATTATGCTGTTTCTCATGAGTTATCCTAAGAAGCTGAAGTAAGTCAATTCTGTGAAAATAATTGTGATCCTAAACATTGCTGAAGAATAAAGAGAGCCATTAATAACTGCCAATTTGCACCCAACTTTTTTCAATTAAATTGAAAAAGTGAAATATTAATATGGAGTATGAAGCTCTGCTTATTAAATGTGATAACTTATACTGAAAATTTTCATAAATATTTAGAGAACAAGTGATTGGAAGAAAATAGTATAGCATTGAGAATGATGGCTTTAGAATATGGCAACACTGAAGCAACATTGATATTTCCAATTTATTTTCAGAAATCCAGTGTATATAGGTTTAATTTTTCCAGGTTAATAAATAGTATAGAGTGGTTCTTTAAAAGCTTCTGCGTTCTTTTTGTATGTTTAAATTGGTTAAAGCTCATGACAGAATTTGTATCTGGTGAATTAGATTTTGTGTTTGAAATGCTTAAAAACAAGTAAGCATAAATGAATACTTCCTTTAGTTTCCTTCTACTTTTCCATGCAAAAGAGTAGAAAGGTACTAGGAAAACAACTTTTTCTAACAATTTTTATCTGGGATTTGAAATTGTGTGAGAGTTAGATAAACAAATTTAAAGAATATATTAATAAATATCCTTTATTTTAGCTATCATTGAGTTACTTTAATTTTATAATATTAGATTATTGATTTCCATGAATTTTATTTATAATATGGTGCTACAGAAAACCTTAATCTTGAGGAATTGCATTCATTTTTTTATTTTTAGAAAGGTAATAACTTGTTTGTGGTCCAAGGATGCAAAAGAATATTCATCGAAAAATTTCCCTTCCATCTCTAATTCCCTGTCATCTAAGTTCTTCTCCAGGAGCAAATGGTGACATAGTTTCTTCAAGAGAGTATCTACAAATATTTTTTATGTTTCTTTTTAAAGGAAAAGCAGAATTAAACTGTGATGATATGGTGCACATATCAGGTATGATGTTTTTCTATTGTCTTCTGACTCATTCCAGGTTTTTTCAAACTTATGAAAGCAAGAGCTATACTTCTTTGTATTTTCAACAAATTTAATATTGAATACCTACTGTGTCCCAAGAGATACTATAGATACTTTGACATCAGGGCCAAGACAGATCAACAGTCTTGCCCCCATGGTATTTGTGTTTTTATTCATCATCATTATGTCCTAAATATATAGTACAGCACCTGGTACATAGTTATGTTCAGTGAAATTTAAAGAAATCAAATTATATTAAAATTTTGTATTAGTCAAGGTTCTTTTACTTCTCCCATTTCTATATATAATGTCCTATCTATCATCTATCCATCTGTCTATCATTTATTGAGAGATTTTAAGAAATTGGCTCACATGATTATGGAGGCTAGCGATTTGAAATCTGTAGGGTAAACTGGAAACCTGGAGATTCAGGTAAAAATTGTACAGTTATGTTGACTGCAGTGGATAGAAGCTCATACAGAATTCCTATATTGTAGATTGGATGCAGAATTTCTTCTTCCAGAAATATTTGTTCTTAGGCCTTTAGCTGATTGAATGAGACTCATCCACATTATAGAGAATAATATCTTTCTAAAGTCAACAGCATGTAAATGTTAATCACATCTCCAAAAACCATTGCAACAACATCGTGATTAATTTTTGATGAAACAACTATTCAACATAGCCTAGCCAAGTTGACACATCAAATTAACCATCACAAATGCCTACCTATTAAAATAATATTTCACAATGGCTGGATAATGTGAATAGTTCAGTAAATGCTCTATTTCTTTTTGTTCTTGTTTTTATTTGTTCTTTTTAGATATACATGACAGTAGAGTATGTTTTGACATATTATACAAACATGGAGTATAACTTCCCATTCTTGTGGTTGTACATGATGTGAAGTTACACAGGTTGTGTATTCATATATGAACATAGGAAAGTGACATCTCATTCATTCTACTCTTTCCTATTCCTATCCCTCCTCCCTTCCTTCACTCACCTTTGTCCAATCCAATGAACTTCCATTCTTCCTTTCCCCCATTATTGTTTGTTAGTATCTTCATGTCAGAAGTCCTCTATTTTGTCTATATGCATCTAGTAAGATATTTATTTAAATTTTGGGGCTAAATTTTTAGCACCATAGAAAAAGCTACAAACTAGTTTGTTTTCTTATTTAAGATGGAATGGTAAGTGGGTAATCTTCTTAATTTTGCCTGTTTTGTACAGATAACATCTTGAAATTTAATTACCCATTGTTTCCATTTGTTCTTTTGGGGTTAATTCAGATATCTTTTTTTTTAAAACTGGCTTACCATTTTTTATCATTTTTAAGAATCTCACATTTGAATTAAATAAAATTTATTAAAAAGTAGAAAAGTAAAGTAGATTAAACTACTTAAATGAATTAAAGTATCTTTTAGAATCCCAAATGGACTTGAAATTAATTTTATTCATAAAATATTTTCATTTAATTAGCCTTTTATACTTCAAGAGTAACATAACATGATATTAGTGTCAGAACATGTCTTCCACTCTTCAATAAAACACTGAAGAAGTGCAAAGACCAAAGCATGAAACATTTAATGAAAACAATCACAAGAAGGAAAAGTATAGAGAACGAAGTATATGGTAAATGGGGTTGAACTGAAAAAAAATGTCCCTTCACATTTTAAAGCATTATGACCTATTAAGACAGAAAGAAGCTAAGAAAAGACTTTGATTCTCTCCTATTGTCAGCCTAGATCTGGAACCCTGGGTGGCTTCTGGCTAAACAACTAGGCAACTACTTCCTTATGTTACAGTGACCATTTCTGAGATGGCCAAAATCTTGCTAACCATTTCTTCCTCCCTAGCATTATTTTAGGTTCCTATCTTTCTGTATCCATTGAGGCAATGTCTTACAAAGCTGCCTGATTTATGTATGCAAGAAATTTTTACTAAGCACCTAATATAGCTAAGCACTCTTCTAGGTGTTCAGGAAGTAGCTATTAAAAAAGTGCTTTCTGGTGCTTCCACACTAATGAGAAAAGACAAACAATAAACTAAAAATAAAAAATGGATAAACTACATAGTATATTAGAAAGTGATAAATTCTATAAAATAAATAATAAGAACAGAATAAAAGTTGAAAGTGTTGGGATGTAATGTAGTGTAGGCCTTATTAAGTCATCAATCTTGTTGACATATATATTTATCTTGTATATATACATATATATTGACATAATACATATTATGTATAATATATTTATATGTCAGTATCATTATAATTAATATGTATGTTAATATATGTATTAAAATATACACATATATTGTATATTAAAATCTAATATACATATATTGGGTGTGGGTGTAAATTTCATACTTATATATGTTATACCTATATATTAAATATTAAAATATAACAATATCTAAATATAATATACATAATATATATTATATAATATATGTAGGTATAAAATTTGCACCCATCTTCATGATTTCAATTCAATATCTCTATTAGTATCTCAGAATTTATCTGTATCTCTCTCTGGCCATTGGCTCACTTCAACTTTGTTGACTTACAGACATATTTTTACCTCCTTTAAATGAAATCAAACAAAAAATAAAAGAAAAAGTAATTCCTGTAACTCCCTCTCCTCCTACCCACTAAAATCTTACTTCTTTCCTTTTAATATAGAATTCCAAAAGTAACAATGTATACTTAAGTTCTCCCTTAAGTATAGTTTTTATTTTAGACATGTGCGTAGTGCTTATTGAGTACCAGTGTTTTTTCTAAACACATGGTAGTTATCATTATTGTAATCTTTATTTTATCTGTATGCTGTACTGCCTCAGCCATTTGAGTCATCCAGCTCTTTCCCTATTGAATATTTACTAGGGTAATTCTAAGAAAGAGGTAGTTTCCCCTGTCAGGACATGAGGAAATTTTATTTGTAGTGGGAAAACCATAAGCCATGGTAATCCAGCAATAATACTCTGTTTCATGTCAGCTGCGGAGGGAAGCACTATCACAAACATTATACAAAGCTCTAAATATATGATAACTTCCTGAATTTTACTGGACTCACAATGCTACATCTTAACCACCTGCATAGGAGGCAGTATAGGAAAATTTAGAAGAGATGAATGAGTTTATTGCTGCTACCAAATGTTCTTTTTCCTGGGAGGTTATGGATTCTATATCTTGTCAGTGTTGCCTTATTCTTGAATTTTTCAATTATTCATGAATAGGCATCTTGGTATCTTGGGTTAAATCTCAAAATTATGTATCCTGTATGTGTGCACATATGTGTGTCCACAATGAGGCATGTGGATAGATACTTCAATGGATCCTAAGTAAATGTCTCCTTTCTCTAAAACGTAAAAAAGGTGAAATATTTACTTAATTTAAAGGAACAAAGAATGTGCATTAAACAGATGTCTGCCCATTCAAAGCCATTCTAATATTTCAGCAAGCATTTAAGTAACATTTGTAATTCAGTCTTTCCTTATTTAATGGTGACTATGTTTCCTAATATTAGATGTTCTCAATTCCTCACCTTTAAGAACACATGGACTTTACACTGAAAACCATGTATTTTTCCTGTACTCTACTCAATATAGTTGTTATTTGTAGATATATGCGTAGTCTAAATCCTACTTGAGGCTTCAGTAAGGACCAATGTCTTATTGTGCTTATAATTAGCAAAAATTTATAGGTAGGGTAGAACTCAGGGACAGTGTGGTGACCTCACATTACTTCTTTATGAAACTTGGCCATGATTTTCTAGAACTGGGTCTAGATGCATCATCATGTGCATTCATCTCAGCACAGTACAGATGCTCCTTCATTTCCAGTGGGGTCGTGTCCCTCCAAAGCCAAAGTCAGTTGAAAATTTCATAAACATAAAATGTATTTAATACAGCTTACCTACTGAATATCATGGCTTAGCAACAAAGTAAGTACATTTTAGAGGATCTGTTATCTGTCCCCTTGATCTTTGTTCACTGAGAGCTACAGTAGCTCATGGTCACTGCTCAGAACCATGAGAGAGTATTGGTATTACTAGTATTGGTATTACTAGTCTGTGAAAATGTCAAAATTCAAATTTGAAATCCAATTTCTACTGGAAGAGATTTTACACTGTCATAAAATCCAAATACTGTTAAGTGGAACCACTATAAATCGGGGATGTCTGAATTGAATATCCCTACTTTGCTGTAGGGCAATACTAGGAAACCCAGTCATTAAATAGTTTAGGCTTACAGAATCACAAAGAGGTCATGAACCTTTACTATTTTTTGAGGTTTTGTATAAAATCCTGGGACTTTTTCCTCTGGACCAAATTCAATCCTAAACTATTTCAACTAATCCCCACTATTTGAATTTATTTCCTTCTCCTGCTTATTTCTTTTTATGATTCCCATTGTTCATTTCCAGGCAGTTCTCTGTTGTATCTTGCTAATTATAGGGACTCAGATTTGCAATTCCATAGACCCTCAGGTTTCTATACTTCAACAATTCATTTCCAGTCATTGTAGATTCAACCCTAATTTTGCAAATAAAATGTACCCTGGATATTCAGAAAATTAAAACTGTTACAGTTTCATTGTAGATATCTGAATTTTTATATGAATTAAATTGTATGACGGAGATTGATATCTTGCTGCCTTTAATGATTTGAAACACATCACATAAAACTGCCAATAATTAAAATTACCCAAATAAAAGTTTCTCCTCACTGTTACTAAGATTTCCTGGTTAACCCAGGTGCAGTGGCACATGCCTGTAGTTCCAGGTCAGGAGGCTGAGATAGGAGGATTGCAAGTTCAAAGCCAGCCTCAGCAAATTAGAGTGATCCTGTCTCTAAATAAAATATAAAAGGCTTGAGGAAGTTGCTCAGTGTTTAAGCACCCCTGGGTTCAATATTCAGTACAAAAAAAATTACCAGCTTAAGTACAACTTCCTGGAGTGGAAAATGTTAATTGTTATTATATTACATACTCATATTCACTCGGTCTTGTGTGCTGACAAATCAAAGATGTAACTCATTTTCCAGTGTCAGCCAAATCATATTGTAGCTTTAATTTTACTTTAAATCATAAACCTTACTTTTCTTATATTGACCTTCAGGTGATTTTATTAGTTGCTTCATTCATTTTAACCATTAGGTTATAAATTGGCAGCTGTATCAGTAAATATAGCCAGGAAATGCATACTGTTTAGGCTGCACAATGTTTTTCCAAATGAATTTGTAGCCAAAGTTTAAAAATTAGGTTATGACACATAAGAAAATTTATACTTTCACTATCAGGTTCTCCAATTCTCCATAGTTCACATTAAATCAATTGCATTTATTTTTTGACATGCCTCAAAAATGCATCTATTTTTTGATGTGTACAAATACATTTAAAGGGGGAAAACGTTCTTTCGGAAAATTACTCAAAGTAAAAAGTAAATCTTCCTAAGAGATTCTCTTCTACAAGTGTCCCATTGTACTCATCACCCTTATGGAAGAGTATGTTCTCATAAATAGATTTCAGATAAGTTTTTTTTTTCCCTAGAAGTATAGATTAGCAATATTTTTAAGGTAATTTAGACCTTCAACAAATTCCCTGGCTATAGCTTCAATTCAGTATTCTTTCCACATTCCAGTGGTTGTAGCACTCTGAGAAGTAGTGAGAGGGAAGGAATTTTTTACTTATAAGTGAAAATAAATGGCAAAATTCAAAAATGAAATGGGTTTTTAAAGTAATGTTATTTCTTTCAATATAGTTTAATGTAAACATATGCAGGTCTGAACATTTCCCACTCAAAACATTTGTCCCTTTCAATCACTTGTATAACATTTAAAAATAGTCATAGCCTTTTATTCTAATAAAGATCTATTTCATAATATTCAAATGCACACATTATACCCTTGAAATATTTGGAAAATGGCCACTGTTTCCTAAACCAAATGAACATTTTAAGAGAATTTTTACTTTTAAAATATATATTCCTTCAAGTTCTGAAGGTTAACAAAATTAGAACTTCTTTGTCTAATTTAAAAGTATTTGTTTAAATGGACAAAGGAACTGAATAGGCATTTCACAGAAGAAGAAATGTGAATGGTCAAAAATTATATGAAAAAATGTTCAACATCTCTAGCAATTAGAGAAATGCAAATTAAAACTACACTGAGATTCAACCTCACTCCAGTAAGAATGGCAATTATCAAGAATACAAGTAACAATATATATTGGTGAAAATGCTGGGGAAAAAGATTCACTCATCCATTGCTGGTGGGACTTCAAATTGGTGCAACCACTCTGGAAAACAATATGGAGATTAATCAGAAAACTTGGAATGGAACCATCATTTGACCCTGTTACTCCACTCCTCAGTATATACCCAAAGGACTTCAAATCAGCATACTATATTGACACAGCCACATCAATGTTTATAGCAGCTTAATTCACAATCGCTAAGATATGGAACCAATCTAGGTCTCCTTCAACAGATAAACGGATAAATAAAATGTGGTATATATACACAATAGAATATTAGTATGCCATAAAGAATAAGGGAATTATGGCATTTGCCAGTAAGTGGATGACACTAGACACTATCATGCTAAGTGAAATAAACCAATCCTCAAAAGCCAAAGGCCGAATGTTCTCTCTGACATGTGTATGCTAATACACAATGTGGGGGGAATAGAAGTTCATTGGATTAGATGAAGGAGAAGGGAAGGGAGGGTGTGGGAATAGGAAAGACTGTAGAATAAATGGATATATCTTTCTTATGTTCATATATGAGTACATGACCAGTGAAACTCCACATCATGTACAACTGCAAAAATAGGATCCTAATTATAATGTTATATTGCATGTATGTATAATATGTCAAAATACACTTTCCTGTCATTTATTTCTAAAATAACAAATACAAATTTAAAAAATAAAAAATATTAAAAATAAAAATATTTGTTTAATAATTCTGCAAATAAGTCATTTTAAATCCCCAAGGATAGATTATATCTTTACTTCTTAACTAAATACAAATTTTTATAATGTGTTTTATTTTTTATACCTTTATTTTATTTATTTATATGTGGTGCTGATGGTCAAACCTAGTGCTTCACACATGCTAGACAAGCGCTTTGCCACTGAGCTACAGCCCCAGCCCCTAAATACAAATTTTCAGGATTAGATTGCCCTTCTCTCCCTCATTATTTGCAAAGGTTTTTCAAGGTCCCTTTATAACTTTTAAAGAAAACAAGTTTATCACATTAATGGAATCAATCTAAAAATTTGGAAGAGTGCTATTTACAAGTCCCAGGCCCACAGCAATATTTCTACTTTAAAGTGATTCTAGCATTAAAAAAAAATCAGATCAATTAACTCACCCTACTGTGCTTTTACCCTGGATCAGCTTGCCAGCCTTTCAGTTAAGCTGAAAGTTCTAGAATCCCCAGAACATCTCTCTTTAATTTCATGCACATATAAACAGAGTGGGGTTTTTTTATTCCCAGAGATTAAAGACTGTCATTGTCATAGTCACTTATTGCAGGTAAGAAACACAGTTGTTATAATTGTTTCACAGTCTATTCCTGTCTACCTGTTGTGTTTGGGGTGGATCATCCTCCTCATACTAAACTTAAAAGGTAATTTTTAGGATACCTTAAACACAACCCTTCTCCCAGTACAAACACACTCATACTTACACACATGAACATACATAAACATACACTTCAAGACTGATTCTTACTCATCACAATCTTTTGGGGCTTTGAACATTTGGAGTTTAGGGTCACAGTTACTCAGATCCTTTGTACCAATCTGATAAGCATTTTCCTTCAATAACTGAAGTTACTCTTCAATAAAGCAACCCTGAAGCAGACCAGAGTTAAGGGATCTTTGAGCAGGTTCCATCTGTGGGCATTCAGAACACATTAAAGACCTTTCACTGATATCATAGATTCAGCCCATTTTCTAATACTGGTGTTTTCTTCTGATTTGATTCTTACCAAGAGGCAGACCCATGGAATGTGGGCTGTCTCCAAAGGGAGAGACAGCAAATCTGTTGGTCTGGAGTGTTAATATTTATAGAAGGACTGTTGCTGGGTGCCAGACTAGAGGTAAAGGTTAGGATAGAGCTACACGACTGAGTGCCAGTTTTCCCTGCCCATACTCATACCTCTCATGTTACATGTACTAATCATTCAGGAATGATTTCATGGGTGGAATATTTCATGATTGTTTCCTGCATTTCTGTAGTTTATGACTACTATCTTTGAGATTCCATATCTCTCCCCTTATTCTCAAATCCCTTTGTCATTATCAGGACCCATTCTTCATTCTACACATGGCTCTGAGGTCCAAGAAATAAGAGTGAAATAGACACCATTTGTAAGGTGAAATTTTCTATCTTAATTGGAGATATTGTCACCCAATTCCATGGGTCTTCCTCTTGGTAAGAATCAGAAAAGAACACCAGGAATAGTTTTCACACTGAGCAAAATTTCGTTCGCAACAAATGAGACCACAGGGACTCACATCCAAAGGAGTGATGCCCTGAAACTAGGGCAAGCAACAGTTTATTTGGGCATGAACTGCATATTCAGGAGCAGGGAAACAATCATATGCATGGGCTGAGATGATTCTGTGCAGGTGCAGTCTGACAGCATGCTGCTTCATATTGCCCATGTTATGGAAATGAAGCTTTAGTTCTTCCCTGTGTGCAGATTTTAGTATTATAGTGACATCAAGTTCAATTTCTGGTCACTGGCATGTACTCCTTAAGGTGAAACATTACTTCTGAAAAACAACTTTGTCTAGGGGCTTAGGGTATTAAATGGGAGTCCAGATCCTGATTTCTCAGGATGCTAGGTGGAAGACAGCCTGCATTCTGACTTCTTCAGCTGCCCCTCTGCTAACAATATGATATAGGACTTTATATGCTTTGGGAATCAGGTAATGTCCTGACCTAGACCTAACTTAGAGACTTTCTCATAGGTTACATATGCTCCAATAATTTCCTAAAATTTCCCTCCACATATTACCCCTCAACACCGTGTCTTAGACCTGACATGAGAGGAGAGGAAAAAGGAAGAAACATGTTAAACAAATGATAAATTAGACACTTGCCATAAACAATCTCTGTCCTGAGGGGACTCAGATTTTGTTTTTCCTCATCCTTAGAAAACACAGGTTAGCTATAATCAGACTCTTTGGTGCCCCAAGTCAAAACAAGAAGTAGCAATGAAGTAGTTAAAAATTCAGAACCAGCAGCAAACTGGTGAATATAATAACCACAAGAATTATATAGCAGATATTTGTCTATAAAAGCAGTTAATTTACAAAAATTTGTCAAGTCTAAAAACACTAGATTCTTTTTGACCTCTTCCTTCCTAGCTCTTGTAGTTGAGGCTTTTTTAAAAAGCCTTACATCATAGACATACTTATTAATGCCCCCTTCTTGTCATAATCTCCTCTATTCTATTCTTACAATACTCAAAATGACACTTCCAATACTGAGGAAAAGACATGACACTACATCTCAAAGCCCTAGAAAAAGAAGAACAAACCTCCATCTCCTTTTCTTTCTTCATTAAAATTATACTAAGCTCAGCCATGACCCATTAAAAATGTTACTACTTTTAAGTCAGATGCTTAGTAAAATGAATGTCACTGAAAATCTCTTTAAATTTAAATGTGACATTATTTGAATGCCCCTTTGGTAATCGAATGTGTGAACATTTTCTGAATATGAAATTTACCTCTGGAGGAAGAATATAAACCTAGTTGAAAATAATAAAAAAATAAAAGATGTTCAATATTCACCTATCCAGAAAACCTCTCTGCATCTAGGTCCCTTTAACCCCGCTGCAGTGACTGGGGCTTTTTCCAAAAGGCTGAATCCTTCCTTGAAAGCCTTGGCACTTAACTCTTTTTTCTCGTGGAACCCAGACTCAAAATCACCCATGACTTTCTTCTTCATTCCATCTAGGTCTTTGTTTAAATACTCATCTCTTGTAAGATGTTTTTTTGACTACTCTTTATAAAACTAGAACTTAACACCATTCTATATCCTACCCTGCTTAATTTTTTCTTCATAATTCATAAAACTGCTTGATATTTTAAGTTTCTTTATGTACTGTCTTTTGTCATTATCCTGTAAAATCTACTAGATGGGGATTTTTTCCCCTTCACTACTACATTCCCATCCCGCCAACGAGTGCTTAGCACATAAAATAAGATTTACTGTTTATTGAGTGGTTATTATGTGTTAGGTACTTTTCCAACCTTTCTGATTCATTAATTCATTTAATGACAGATATTATAAATTCTACTTTAGAGATAAGGAAAAAGGAAGCAAAGTGAGTGAACATAATTGTCCAAGTCACATCTAGTAAGTAAGGAAACCAGTATTCAAACACAGAGCACTACCTATATTGCTTTTCACAGGTAGTATATGTTTAATATTTGTTAAATGAAAAACTATTGGCTTAAAGTGATTTATTTACATTAATATCTCAAATAGTTTCTTAGCTTGCAGTGGACCTCAATGTAATTCATGATTTTGTATTTGCATTCAGAGAACTGAATGAAATATAATGAAAAGTGCCTGTAGGCTAATAAATGGCTTTCCATGCTTAAGTGAGTTTATAGACATTTTCCATATATTATCTGATTTAATCCTCACAACAAACCTGATAATATTATCTGTTCTATTTTACAAATGTTGACACCATTGTCAAATTCAGAGGTGCATAGTATCACAAAGCAAGGGCTATTCTTCATTGATTCCAAAACAGGGTTTTAGAAAACATTTTTGTATCTGCTATCAGTCAGTGTTCATCTTTAAAAATCTTGGGAGCCAAGCACGGTGGCTCACGCTTGTAATCCTAGCACTTAGAGAGGCTGAGACAGGAGAATTGCGAGTTCAAAGCCAGCTTCAGCAACGGCGAGGCGCTAAGCAACTCAGTGAGACCCTGTCTCTACATGAAACACAAAATAGGGCTGGGGATGTGGCTCAGGGGTCGAGTGCCCCTGAGTTCAATCCTCAGTACCAAAAAAAAAAAAAAAAAAAATCTTGGGCTTTAACAAGTATAATTGCCCATTCTATTCCTTTCTTTCTTAGTGGTACATAAAATAATGATGTTTCCTAACATAGATGACATCTTAGATTTATGGGATGATAAGGAACAACAATAATATTCAAACTCATGCAGAAGTTATATTGAAATAGAGTTTTTACCAATATACCACCTTGCAGATAGTTTGATTTCTAATTTTGATATCAGTTACTCTTCTTTTATTTTAGGTGATAGAATTAACTATTGTAGAGTTTTGGTTATGAATACAGAAATATTCACCCTCTCTGCCTATCTCATGAGGACTAACATTAAGAATCTATGGTTATAGTGACCTAATTAGATCTCTTAGGTCTAGAGAGACAGAGTTTTATTGTCAAAAGAAGCAAATTGAACAAAATCAAGTACATTTACCATGTTGTCATTAAAGCACAGAAGTTGTGGATACATTTGGCTATTTATCACATGTACAAAGGACTGCTCATGTTTTGTGGATGGTGGTGAGAGTCAAGAATCTCTTATAGTTACTCAGCATAAAAGTTATTCAGTTCCTTAATTCTCTCAGCTGACATTTTGAAGTTCATTTCAAATATGATTTTTAATTCACTTTTAATCATAAGCAGTGAAAAATTATGCTGTTGAAGATAATCCATTTAATTTCTCTTTCTATTAAAATAATGGTGGTGATTATGCAAGTTAAATTGGAAAAAGCAAAACATTTCCTGCTCAAAAATGCCCTATATGAACAATTGCAACAAGTTCTCAAAAAATACCTAAATCCTAACAAAATTAGTTTAAAAAAGGATGCCTTGATATTTCATACACATGTTGTGGAATTTGGAAATTAGTATCTACCTGAAACAAAAGGAGCTAATAGAGTAAATCTGGAAAAATATAATTCTCTATTTATCTACCAACCAAGATAACTAGAGCTTTAATTTGTTGAATAAAATTGGCATACTAATGCCCCTGACCTTTCCTTCAGAGAGAAAATTAATTTAGTTACATCAAAGCATAATTTATTTCTTGAATCTGTCAACTTTGAGCTTTTTAATAATAACGCTTTTTTCTTAACTAAAATATCTTCACTTTTTCAAGACTCCTATCATGTCAGTTAATTGTATGCATTTATACAGTTAACCTTTGACTAATAAAGGCAGAATATTTTCATTAGCCTTGTTTTGCAAGAAGCGGCCAATTAAAGCTTCTGTGAGGATTTATAGTTTAATTGGAGGTTGACATTTGATGTTTTCTATGTAAATATAAGGCATGATTAGAATAGATAATTATCAAAGTACATGGTTGTGAAAAATAGTATTTAAATTAACCATTTTAAATAGTTTTTTTTCATACAAGTAGATGATAGACAACATCTCCTGCAGTATCACCAGTGCTCTGTATCCTAACCAGTGGTGTGCCTGAAAATAATCAACAACTACCTTTCCAAGGACAGAGTTTGAAGATGGGGAAAAGGTCCTGATTATAGAGTTTGCTGATTTCTACCAAGTAAATAATCTCAACATGGGCAATTTGAAGATACCAATGTGATACTAACTGGCTCACAAAATTTCTGAACATTTAAAAATCATCTCAGACTGGTACCAGTTGGCTCCAGTACACCACTGAGCTTAAGTCAGGCACGGCTAGACCTTCAATACATCTTTCTTTTTCTGATTAATTTAATATTGGAGCTACCAAACAACACTCTAAAGCATAGGTTGCTAGCCAATTTTTATACTTTACTTTATAATCTGAAAATATCTAGATAAAGTATTACTAATTAATTTTAAATGACTAGCTCTTCAACTAGTATTTTTTGTTGTGAGGGTCTGTCATTTGCATTGTTAGGATGTTCAGTAGTATCCCTTGAATCTATACACTTGATACCAGTAGCATTCCACAGATATGACAATCAAAAGTGTCTCATAGGGAAGTTCATCAAAATAGAGGAAAGATCAGTAGAGTTGTTGAACGAGATTGACGAGGAGGTAGAAGGGATACTAAAAGGGAAAAACAGTGGAATAAATTTGATTGAACTTTCATAGGTGCATACATGGATGTGACACAGTGCATCCTGGTATCGATAAATCCATAGGACCTAATATTTTTAAAAAGCGAATTGGAGTTGAATGAAAAAAGATATGTGGAATGGAGGGAGGACAGTAGGGTTTGGGGGGAGTGCTGGGGATTGAATTGGAGTGGGTTATGTTCCATGTTTTTGTGGTAATGTCAGGATGTATCTTTGTTTTGTGTATGACTAAAAAGAATAAATAAAAAAATTAAAGGGTTTTCAGACATTGTTGAGTATCCCCAGTGTTATGGTTTGGATATGAAGTGACCCTAAAGCTCATATGTGAGATAATGCAAGAAGGTCTAGGGGAGAAATGATTGGCTTATGAGAGCCTTAGCCCAATAAGTGAATTAATTCCCTGATGGGATTAACTGAGTGGTAACTGAAGGTAAGTACAGTGTGGCTGGAGGAGGTGGGCATTGGGGGCGTGTCTTGGGGATATTTATATCTGGTGAGTGGAGTCTCTCTCTGCTCGCTGATCATCATGTGAGCTGCTTCCCTCCACCACACTCTTCTGCCATGGTGTTCTGCCTCCTCTTGAGCCCTGAGGAATGGAGTCAGCTATCTATGGACTGAGACATCTGAAACTGTGAGCCTCCAAATAAACTATTCCTTCTCTACAATTGTTCTGGTCAGATCTTTTAGTCACAGCAGTAAAAAAACAGCTTACTAAAACACCCAGGGAAGAGATTGCTCCTTGTTTCAGTGTTTTATATATACATAAACTCATAGTTACACATTTATAAAAATAGTGAATTATAGTGAATATATGAACTTAAGGAAGTCTTGAAGACTGTTTACATGACACAGAACAGTTGCAAGGAAACTTAGGAATTAATTTAATGATTTGGATATTTCCAAATATCCAGATCTGTATACCAAATAGGCTAAAAATCAGTGAATGAAATTGAATTTTTCCAGTTTTCATCTGGAAGTTTATCATTTTGTAAACACAAGCTTCACATATTGGTCTAATGACTGTGTCTATATGATGAATAATACTGGTTTGAAAATCTGTTGATCTGGTGTTTTGAGCTGTCTTACTCTCTGATTTGGATCATAGCCCAGCTGCTCTAACTCAGTGTGCAATTTAAGATGATGCACAAGAAAAATGTAGATGTTTTTCATATATTAGTCATGTTTTGGCATTACAGTTCAACAACACTGCTCTCTTATGCTTAGTATTTTTAAATCTCTCATTAGTTGGCATAAATGGAGGTTTAAAATATAGGAAACCCTATTATTTTAACAATAGAAGGCTGAACTTATATATCAGAAATATACTAATATTTCTTTCTCTCCTGTCCTCCCTTCTAGCAAATGTATCTCATCTTTGCTCATTAGGTAACACTGCCAAATCACAAAGGAAAATTTTGTTTCAATTCACATTTCCATATTAAATAACTGCACTAAAGCATACACCTCAAAATAAAGAAATTAAAATTATATATGACTCCCCTTAAAAACTGCACTTTAATGATGACCAAATGGAGGCACTTTCCAAACTCTTTGGCTGTGTCTACATGAAGGCAAACTTCTAAAAATAAGGAAGGAATCTTAAATAATCATATAATGTGCACATTGGTCATAACAGAAGGATCAACCTTGGCTTACCTTTCTTATTTTTGTAGTGCTGGTTGTAATTATGGTAGTTGCTGCTATTTTAGGGGGAAGGGAATGAATACAAATAGGCTAAAAATACCAAATAGGCTAAATTCCTTTATTATTTGAGAATATTATTAGAGAATTTATTAAAATAATAAATTATTTTATTATTATGGTAGTTGCTGCTATTTTAGGGGGAGGGGAATGAATAGAAATGGGCTAAAAATACCAAATAGGCTATATTCTTTTACACTTGCTTCACATGAACAAACATTTTCTTTATCAGAGGAAATTTTCATTCAAAATTAATCTTATTTTAATCAAAGCATTGTTGAATGGTTTGACATTTTAATATCTGACTTAATGATATTAGCAACAGATTGAGATATAGAAAAATTTGCTCTTGAAAATATTCAATTTATTAGTCATATGTACCTTTTTGATCATTAATGATTTTAGTACAAGCAAATGAACCTTGATTTTAAAGGGGAAAACCTATACTAATATAAGAAGAAACATACAAATAATATAAACTAAATATGGAACTGCTTGCTTAATGTGGATATTATATTTAATTCCAATCCACTTTCTCTTTTTCCAAGTTACTGTTGAGTCTGCAAAGGATAAGAGATGATAGAAGAATCATAATTTACAACTCATCTCCTCTTTTTTCCTTTTAAACTAAATGAAGGTATCCAACATATCTTTTAGAATCAAGCCCAATCTACTATACACTTATCTTTGCTTTGGTAATTTTTATAATTTTCTGTCAATTCTTTCAATGAACTTGGCAGATCACCAAATTATTTATAATATGTATTGAAGGCTCTCTTCTATTTATTTTTGGGACATCCAATTTTACTCTTTTCCATGGGAGATTGAATGTACTTCACTTTATAAGACTATTACAGATTTTATATTTGGCTTGATACTTCCCAATGACTCATTGTATATGCAATCCAAAATGCATGGTGTACAGCTTCTGATAATTTGTTTTTTTCTGTTATGTTTGCCAACATGTATTAAAATGCAACTTTTGGGAAAAAAAATAAAATAATAAAAAAATAAATTAAAAATAAATAAATAAATAAATGAACCTGAAAAAAAAAAACAAAAAAAAAAAAACAAAATGCATGGCCAGAAATTTAATGAGTAAAGGACAAAAATGTCATGTTTAATTCTAAATGTTGATGTCTGGCACACTTTCAGCAAACTTTGCAAGATTTTAATGGTTCACTGTGTTCTCAGGAAACAGATGAATTTATGATTTAATCTCTTTTGTATTTTAGATGCTTCTACAATAAAACTACTTGGCAGAGAAGTAATTGCTACCCATTGACAATGGATATAATGCACAGTTGAGTTGTAGTTAAAAAATAATAAATGCATAAAATAAAATCACCAGCTAAATATTATATCACTGAGTCCAATATAAATATGCTTACTAGATGAGAATTCCTTTTGGCATGGATATTTCTAAAGAATATGCTCAACCTCAAGAACAAATAAGAATACTGGTGTTCTGGGGGTATAATTGATGTAGAATACTAGTCAGAAGGCAATGAGTAATTTTCTCCCCAAATTATTCAGTGGATCTTAACAAAGTGAAATTAATATATTCTTGATCTATATTTTCAGATAAATTCATTGTCATATTCTTAAAAGTAAAATTATTTACTAGTCAGTCAATATTAAATTTGACACATTTTAATTAATTAATGACACATTTTCTAGGGAAGAAGAAATTTATTCATGGTTCTAACAAATATTTTGCTAAAATTTGAAGTAACCACTTTCATTGATTTGATATTAAAATTTAAATATGAATTATAAATTATAGTTCCTGCAGAAGAGTTGTGCAGAATTATGCATAATTACACCTTAAAAATAGTTTGTTTTAATCATCCTTTTGAAAATGTAGGCAGGATGTCATTTTATAGATAACTGATTCATTTTATGTAAAAGAGTGTATATTGAACAGAGTAGCAATCAGCTACTGTCAGCAGTCTGTCCATAAAAGAGAACTCTTGCCAGAAATCTCCTCTTCTTTCTCTTCAACAGGTATATTTTGCTTCTGGTCCCCTTTCTTCCACACACATTTCTTAAGCAGTGGACTCTGCCATACACTGTACTATGCACTGCAGAACTTTTTCATCTACCTATTCTTCCTTATGTCAGGTCCCATAGAGCATGACCAAAAAGAGGCTATTTGCTATATACCACTGTATTAGAAATTAAAATGATTCCTTTAAATTCAAGATGTATTATTTGAGCAAATTATAGCTACACGTAGAAGAAGGAAACACATGGCACTATATTTCATTCTATAGTGTTAGATTTCTTGTTATTGTTGCTGTCTTCAAAACAATGCCTGATAAAAATATGAAATAGCCAGGCATGGTGGCTCACATCTGTAATCCCAGTGACTTGGAAGGTTAAGGCAGGAGGATCTAGAGTTCAAGGACATCTTCAGCATCTTAGTGAGACCTTGTCTCAATGTGAAAAAGTGAAAATGGCTGGGGAAGGGCTGGGGATATAACTCAGTGGTGAAGCACTCAGGGTTCAATCCTCAGTTAAAAAAAAAAGAAAGAAAAGAGTGAAAGTAAGTAATCCAGTAATCTTACATTTCTAACCTTACACAAAGGCTCTTTGAAACAGGATTTAATATTTGTTTTTTCTTTGCTTCTGACATCATCCATGATATTGTCAAAGTCTCCTGAACTTATTATTTTTTTTACTTCAGAAATTTTTCTCTTAAAAACATACATAATATATAATAATCTGAAAAGTAGAGTGATGTTTTCAACACTAATACTGGAATCTAAAAGCCTTCAGATTACACACATTGTTTATATGTACAGTAGTACCCCTTATCTACAGGGATATATCCCCAGTCTCCCAGTAGATAGTGAAACAGTGGATAATACCAAACCTTGTGTATGCTGTTTTTCCTATACATATATAAACCTATTTCTTTAATTTTTTAGTTGTAGATGAACACAATACCTTTATTTTATTTATTTATGTGGTGCTTAGGTTCAAACCCAGTGCCTTACACAGGCTACAAAGGGCTCTACTACTGAGCCACAACCCCAGCCCCTAAACCTATTTCTTTTTTTTTTATTTCTAATTTTTTATTTCCATATGAAAATCATCCTTACATAGGCCTCTTCTACTATTGGCTGGTTTACAAATCTCTAATAACCACTATCTAGTAAAGTCTTTTTTTCTTTTTTTTTTTTCTCTTCCTTTTTTTTTTATTTTTATTTTTTTCCCAAAAGTTGCATTTTAATACATGTTAGCAAACATAACAGAAAAAAACAAATTATCAGAAGCTGTACACACTATTCACTGAAAACATTTGTTGAGGCAAATAGAAAAAAATTGTTACAATCATAATTTTTCTAACTTTGCACAAAATTATAAGCAGATTACATTCTTCATATTAAACATCTTTAT
>CM053417.1:50886648-51033757 GCA_028644305.1 Xerus rutilus | reverse complement strand
CTTGAAAATAAATTTGACCATACAGTGAAGATGGTAAAAAATCATGATCAGAACATACAAGAAATATGGGACAGCGTCAAAAGACCAAATCTAAGATTTATTGGGATAGAAGAAGGAGCAGAATTTCAAACCAAAGGAATGCACATTCTCTTCAATAAAATAATATCAGAAAATTTCCCAAATATGAAAAATGAATTGGAAAATCAAGTACAGGAGGCTTACAGGACACCAAATGTACAAAATTTGAACAGATCTACACCAAGTCACATTGTAATGAAAATGCCCAGCATACAGAATAAGGATAGAATTTTAAAGGCCGCAAGAGAGAGGAACCAGATTACATATAAGGGGAGACCAATTCGTATCTCAGTAGATTTTTCAACCCAGACCCTAAAAGCCAGGAGATCATGGAACAAGTATCCCAGGCTCTGAAAGAAAATGGATGCCAACCAAGAATCCTATATCCACCAAAATTGAGCTTCAGATTTGTTGATGAAATAAAAACCTTCCATGATAAACAAAAGTTAAAAGAATTTACAGCAAGAAAGCCTGCACTACAAAGCATTCTTGGAAAAAATATTCCATGAGGAGGAAATGATAACCAACAATGAAAATATACAAAGAGAGAAACTACACTAAAGGAAAGAACATTCAAAAGAGAAAACAAGTCAAGGTAAAAACCAAAAATAAACCAAAATGACTGGGATTACAAATCCTATGTCAATAATAACCCTGATTATAAATGGCCTAAATGCACCAATTAAAAGATGCAGACTGACAGACTGGATTAAAAAAAAAAAGATCCAACAATATTCTGTCTTCAAGAGACTCATCTCACAGGAAAAGACATCCACAGACTGAAAGTGAAACGGTGGAAAGATACACATCACTCACATGGACCCCACACACAAGCAGGAGTTTCCATCCTCATTTCAAATAAAGTGGACTTCAAACCACAGATGGTGAAAAGAGATAAAGAAAGTCATTTCATACTTCTTAAGGAAATCATACATCAACAAACATAACAATCATAAATATCTATGCCCCAAATAATGGGGCTTCTATGTATATCAAACAAATCCTTCTCAAATACAAGAATCAAATAGACCATACCATAATAATACTTGGAGACTTTAACACAGCTCTCTCACCACTGGATAGATCTCCCAAACAAAACTTAATAAAGAAACCATAGATTTCAATGAAACTATCAATAATTTAGACTTAACAGACATATATAGAGTGTTCCATCCATCAACAAGTGAATACACTTTATTCTCAGCAGCTCATGGATCCTGTTCCAAAATAGATCATATGTTATGTCACAAAGCTAGTCTTTGCAAATACAAAAAAATAGACATACTACCCTGCATCCTATCTGACCACAATGGAATAAAAATAGAAATCAATGACAGATTAAAAAATAGAAACTACTCCAACACCTGGAAATCAAATAATATGCTATTGAATGATGCATGGATAATAGAAGACATCAGGGAAGAGATAAAAAAAATTCTTAGAGGCAAATGAAAACTCTGATACAACATATCAAAATCTCTGGGATACCATGAAGGCAGTGCTAAGAGGAAAGTGCATTGCACTAAACTCATTTGTTAAAAAAGCAATAGTCAACAAATAAATGAATTGACTCTTCATTTTAATGTCTTAGAAAAGAAAGAACAAATCAACACCAAAGAAGTAGAAGACAGGAAACAATCAAAATCAGGGCTGAAATCAATGAAATTGAAACAAAAGAAACAATTCAAAAAATTTACAAAACAAAAAGCTGGTTCTTTGAAAAAATAAACAAAATTGACAAACCCTGTATAACAATGACTCTGAGGAATGGTGAGGCAATTTGACCAAATAACACCCAGTTTTGTTAAAACAGAAATTTACAAATTTTATCCCAATAAAAGAAGTCACTAGAGGTTTTTTTAAATATGTAAATGGAACTGGATTTTGAAAGCCATCACCTAGGATTTCTAGGGTGGCTAAAATTATATCTAACTATATTAGTCCATGGGGTCAAACTGAATGTTGAAAGACTGATGGGGTTTCCTGTGAGGAGGTCAATTTTAGTTGTTAGGTTTGCATTAGCTCAGTCAGGTAGATTAAGAATTGTATCAGTCTTGGGTTGGGGATGTAGATCAGTGGTAGAATGCTTGCCTGGCACTTCTGAGGCTCTACGTTCAATCCTCAGCTTGTTAAAATCACATTAGTTTTGTGCGTACAATTTGCCTATAATCACAGCAACTCAGGAGGCTGAGGTATGAGGATGGCAAGTTCGAGGCCAGGCTCACCAACTTACTGAGTCCCTGTCTCAAAATAAAAATGATAAAAATAACAATGGGTTGAACATGTAGCTCAGTGCTAGAGTATCCTGGGTTCAATTCCCAATACCAAACACCACACACACACACACACACACACACACACACAAATTAATTGTATCAGTATTATTTGCTTAAATACTTTATTGTATTGGGTTGATCACCACCCCATAAGCCTCAGTGAGCTGGTGTTAGAAAATCCAACATGCAGAAGAAAGATTGTTATCTCTTACCACATCATGAGTTAACATATAAAGAAAATTATCTTGCCAGTGAGGGGACATAAGGGGCAACATGAATACTGAGGGGAGGAATAAAGTTTTCACATAGTAATTACTGTTGTATATGCATTGATCTATGGTATCCCCAATAGTCATGCATAGGAAGATAAGGAGCAAAAGGACCATGTCACCAAGAAGAAGGAGATTCCTAGCCAAAGGATTGGTTTATGATGGAGCAAGTAATCTCTACAGTCAAAAATAAGAATCTCCACAAGAACAAAAAAGAGCAAGATTAACTTAGCTTAAACAAATTTCTTACTTCTTTTGAATAAAATCCATAGATCCTCCTATCACACACATGAATAGGAGTCATTTTTTCCCTCTGTGGTGATGAGTCATCTTGATCCTGCAAAACCTCAAGAGGGACACGTTTAAATCTTGAAAAATGGGTCTATGATGTTTGGCTCTTTAGTTTACAACTGTTGGGGTGCTTAGGAGGACCTGTAAAAGACCCTTCAATTTTGGAAGGAGCTGATCTGAAGATGAGACAGTCCTTTTTGCAGGTCTTGAGTAAGACAGTCACCAGTCTATATATACTTTTGATATACACAACCACCATGAGATGGAAGAATCATGTTCCGTATTTTAATAAAGCCTTTTGTATTTGGCTGAAATTTCTTATGTATTTAAACATTTTCTGTTTTAGGGTCAGTGCTAGGATCTGAGGTCAGAGAAGGTCCTCTGTAGAGCATTTTATAAGGGCTCAGTTGGAGAGAGGTTTTAGGAGCAATCTTGATTTGCAATAGAACATCAGGTAATAAATGTAATCAGGGCTCTAAAGTCTCTTGGCATGACATTTCCAAGGTGGTTTTTTTTTTTTTTTTCCCAAGGTGGTTTTGATATTAACTTAGGCATCTCTACTCTTTTGATGATTGAGAGTGTCTGGGGTATGAAGACAGTAAGTTCATGAGATATTCTGTGTTATCTTTGAAACAAATGAAGGGCAATTATCACTTGGAAGTGACCTAAGAAGTACAAATCTAAGAATAATTTATTTTAGGAAGACTTAATGACTTCTTGGGACAGTTTTTATTTCAGGTAGGATATGCTTTTATCCATCTAGAGAAGGTGTCAGCAAAAACTAGAAGATATTTATATCTTCGGTGTGGAGGCATCTGAGTAAATTCTAGTTGCCATTCTTTATTTCAGGGAATGTGCAGAGAGGGCAAGTTCTTGTGAACTTTCCTTTGGTACTCTCAAGGCCTTTTCCTCCAAAGGCATGGGTAATCAAGATACTCAATGTCTCTCTCCCCAAATGTCATGAGACATGGATCCCTTTAATAATTTTTTTTATTGATCAGCCTGAGGTAATAAAACATTATGACTTTCTTTTGTGGTCCACCATTTATTTTTAGCTAATTTATATTCCTGCTGATTTGTCTATTCCTTTTCAGTTTTTGTGTAGTATGGGCTAGGATCTAAATTTGGGGTTAGAGGTATTAGAGCCATTTCTGATATATTTTGAAGTGCTGCTCATCTAGCACTTTGATATCTTTGTATATTTTCCTGGATTGTGGGAAACTGCTCTTTTGATGTCCTTTGTATTGGACAGGCAACTATGCTGCTTCCAAGAGAGAGAATTTTAGGTCCATGTTTGATTGAGGTCTTTTTCTCTGTTAGAAGTATCCTTTCCCCCCCATACAGTAGCATAAGCATGAAGAACTATATATAGGGCTGGGATTGTGGCTCAATGGTAGAGCGCTTGCCTCGCATGCATGAGGCCCTGGGTTCAATCCTCAGCACCACATTCAAAGCAATAAAATAAAGACATTGTGTCCATCAACAGCTAAAAAAGATTTTAAAAAGTAACTATATACATATATATATATACTCATTTATCTTTTCCTAATTGCAAAGCTCAGGTGAGGACAATTATTTCAGCCCTCTGTACTGAGGAGTTTGGAAGAAGCAGCTTTGCTTCTATTACCTGGAGGCTAAGCACTGCATGACTTGCTTTTTTGAGTTCCCTCATTCATGTAGCTTCTTCCATCTGTGAACCATTCCAATATCAGGGTTACTTAAAGGCTGATCTTTAAGTTCAGGTTCTGTTAGAACTTTTATATAGTTTCTACACAAGAGAAGCAAATTGTCTCCTTTTCCTGAAGTGGGAACTGAAGTTGTTGGATTTAGAGTTTGGCAGCCCTTGAGAGTAATCTCTAGAGATTCTAATAGGTGAGATTGATAATTAATCACCCTCCTGTTTGCCATTGATATCCCTTAATGTCAAGAACACTCCACACCTGGTGGGGGTTGGACCCCTAATAAGTGTCCTAAAATTAATTTCTTCCAGGAGTATGGTAAGGCTACAACTCTCTGCATGCCATTGAATCCAGCTGTTTAGAAAAGTAAGCCATAGGTCATGAGATACCCCCCGTCTTTGAATGAGAACTCCCATTGCCACACTCTCCATTTCTGCTACATATAGGGTAAATGGTTTTTCTAAGTCAGGAATTCTCAGAGCTAGGGCAGACTGAAAAATCCTTGAATTTTTGAAGAGCCTTTTGCTGTTTGCCCATCTAGTGTAAGGGCTTATAATTAGGTCTTGGTGGCTTTAGAGACTGTAACTATAATTCCAAAATTAGGAATACAAATCTTGAAAAGCATGGCAATCCCTAGGAGGGCTATAAGTTACCTTTTTTTTTGGTACCAAGAATTGAACCCAGGGGCGATTAATCACTGAGCAGCATTCTCAGCACTTTTTATTATTTTTATTTTGAAATAGGGTCTTGCTGAGTTGATTGTTGTCTCGCTAAGTGGCTGAGGCTGGGTTTGAACTTGTGGTCCTCCTGCCTGAACCTCCCAAGCCACTAGGATTACAGGAATGTGCCACCGTGCCTGGCCATAAGTTACATTTTGGGCTGTGGTGGTCCTATGTTTAAACAAGATTATTTTCATGGGTGAGAAATTCTCATGGGTGAGAATTTTTCCACTGATGTTAGGATGTGGCCCAAACATTTTACCCTTTGTTGGAATATCTGAGACTTTTGTGGAGACACTCAATATTCTATAGCTCCCAGGAAGTTAAGAACTTTAAAGATGCTGTTATCAGAGCCCTGCTTAGTGGGACTATGTATAGGGAGATCATCTATGTACTGGAATAAAGCCCCCTTTTTCAAGAGTCAGATATCTTTATTCCTTTGTTATATCATTTTCAAGCAAGTGAGGGCTGTTTCTAAATCTCAAGGCAGCACTGTATAAGTGTATTGGGCAGTTTCTATGGTATCAGAATCAATCCTTTTAAAAGCAAATAAGTATTGTGAGTGAGGATGTAATGGGAAGCATAAAAAGCATCTTTAAGATCAAACTAGCTCCCCAAATCTACAATTTAAAGGTTTTATAAATCATTTGGCAATAGGGGGACTGTAAACACTAGTTGTAATGCAAATTAGAAAGAGGTCCAGGAGATTTAAGCAGAGCATAAATTCTAGCCCTGATATCCTCAAGGAAGTTAATATCTTTACCTTTTTTACCTGCCATGTCAAGAGTGAACCATGCAGATCCACTTAGTATCTGAGTCAAAATAGTATGAATATTAAGAACTATAGTATATAGTGAGATTATGGCCTCATTAATTGTCTGTAACTCGAACTAATTGATATTTCCCACTTGAATTTATTACTGGAAGGATGGGGATATTAGTGGAAACTGACAATGAACTAAAGGACCATATTTTAAGAACTTAGAAATGAGAGACTGAAGTCCTCAGAGGGCATCTAGCTTGACAGTGTTTTGTCATTTATGGGATAAACTTTTGGGTTTTTAAGGAAAGACAAACAGGCTGAGCATTCATTGTTTCCTCTAGAGTTTAAAATAAGAGAACAGAGGAGGACATATTCCTTCAGGGCTATATTGATTAACGTACAGGTCAAGATAGTAATAAATTCTTCCCCGTAAGTACTATGTAAAGGGAATGTGAAAATAAATGCAAGAATCAGCATGATTCTAGTTAGAGCAAAGGTTTGAGAATGCTTCCTAGCTGACAATAACTATACAGGACAGAATAGTTTTAACTGGAACATGAAACATGAGGCTACACAGAAAGAGGTTAGAGAAGTGAGTAAGGGAAGACAGGACAAGCATTCATCTTCAGAACTTATATTCATAGGAGAAGCTTAAAGAGTAAAGAGATTAGCCAGTGAAATGTATTTGGTGTGAGTATGGTGATTATTAGAAGTGGCTTCTTGAATGTTAAGTCAAGGCCAGGTTCCTCTAACAAGATGTCTCAGGTGAACCTCATCTTTGGCCAAATGAGGTGGGGTTCAAGATACTGGAATTCCAATCCCTCATATGTGTCTTCCAGGCAAGGGACTTATGTTTCCTCTCATCCAGGAATGGAGTATGCTGGCCTAAGGTTGTCTCCTATATTTAGTGCTTTTATGAACAAACACTAATCTTTTAAGAAAGAAAAGAGCTTTGAGGCAAGAAAAGGAAAAAGAAAAAGGAGGGAGAGAAAATAAAATGAGAGAGAGAGAGAGATTAGGAGAGATATCACCCATTTAGATCCCACAGTAGATAGCAGGTCTTAGACAGATATCAGGCAGCTGAGAATCCTATAGGTAATCCTGAAATTCACTTAAAGAAGAGGAAAAAGAAAGAATTTTTAAAGAAGACCATTGAACTTCTTTGCAAATTTATAGTTCAAAAGACTCTTACCTGATCTCAAGAATGGTGTCACATGGTGCCCTAGTGCAGCTTCAATCTACATGGCTTGGGGATTTTCCAGCCATCCAAGAAGGGGAGGCAGGGCAAGTGAGGTGTATCTAAGTTATGTTCTCTGATCTTAGGAAGGAAGGAAGGAAGGAAGGAGAGAGGGGAGAGAGAGAAAGAGAGAGAGAGAGAGAGAGAGAATATGAATATAAATACAGGAGCTAACAGAATGATTTATAATTAAGGCAGAAAGCAAAAACATTTGAGTAGATTTAATAAAGTCAAGCCCTCTAAAGATTCCTATATGGGCCACCAAGATATATCATGGGATGAGGGATGTCTCTGAAGAAGGATCTGAGGAGTTCCCACAGAAAAGGAGAAAATTGACTCAGGACAAGTGGGGTTCTTGGTATATCTGTTAGAATAGAATATCAGCACACACCAGCCAAAGGCATAGGCAGAAGTCTATTTAGGAAGTAGATACTTATTCAAGGGAGAATATGGGCTATTGTGAGAGTGAAAAGCACCTCCCTTGGTTTGGGCTTCAATGTTTATATAGAGGGGCAATAGTTAGAGGCTAGACTGGAGGTAGATTCAGGGTGGGGCCATATACTTTCTTGCCAGTTTTCCCTGATCTTGTGCATTACCCTCTCTACCTTTTTCAAGTAAGGACATTAATCAGTGGCATGGGCCTAGGGCTAGGGGATAAATTGTTCAGGAATTGTAATGATTTATGGGTACTTTCTGCTTCTAAATGGTTCATGGGAATTTTCTGCAACTTAATTGTTGTGGGGTGCTTCTTTTGAAACTCAGAATTTCTCTGCAATTATCCCCAAATTCCTATCTTACAGTGATATTTGATTTTGATTTATATTATGGGAAGATCTAGTGAAATAGCACCAGTGTTCATATGTCCTACCCACTTGAATATCAGATTTGTGAAGTATTTATTCAAGTGCTTTGCTTGCTTTTTCATTATAAATTTTTAGAAGTTTATGTTTTGTTGTTGTAGAGGATATGAATTATTTTTCTTACATATTATTGAGAATATATTCATCCACTACATAACTATCACTTTCACCTGTATAGATTGTTACTTATCTAAGATGCTCGGAACCATAACATTTTTGGATTTTAATTTTGGGGGGAATTTGGAATATTTGCTTATATATAATGAAATATCTTGGGCATAGGACTCAAATCTAAGCACAAAATTTATTTATGTTTCATATACACTTTATAAACATAGCATGAAGGTAATTTTATACATTATTTTTAGTGCACCTGAATTTTGACTGTGACCTATAACATAAAGTTAGGTGGGCAATTTTCCACATGTGTAATCATGTCAACGCTCAAAAATTTTGGATTTTGGAGCATTTCATATTGAGGATTTATAAGACTAGGGATATTCAAAAGGTATTAATAGTTTATTTGGGCAAGAATATTTTTTAAGTTTAATTTAATTTTATTTATAATTTTAGCCCTCTATATTTGCTGTTTTGAAGTCTATTTCAGAAGTCTGTTTCAACTGAAGTCATGAAAATATTTTCCTACATTTTCATTCTAAACCCTTTATCTTTTCTCGTTAGACCTATAGTGTATCTGAAATTAATTGTTAAGTATGTTAGAGATAGGGAGCAAGATTCATTTTATACATATGGACATCCAATTGATTCCATACCACTTATTTATCAGATCTTTCCTTCTCTGTACTTTAGTGTCAATTTTGACATAAATAGGGAACTCATATGTGTAGATCTATTTCTGTTCTATCAGTCTGTTAATTGTTTATCCTTGTACCTATAACACAGTTTATTAACATTTTGTGATAAATCATGATTACTAGTAATATAAGCTTTCCAGGTTTATATATTTTTCCATAACTATCTTTATCTCTTTTCCTTTCCACATAAATTTTACAAGTTATTCTAGAAATTAGTTAATCAATTACCAAAAATCATTGCTGGCATTTCAGTTGGGGATTATTTTGTATTTTCAGTGTAAGGGCCTTATATATTCATTACCAAGTTTATTCACAAATTCTAATTTTTTTTTGTGTGTGTGACTGGTGATTTGGGATTGAGCCCAGGGGTACTCTACCACTGACCTACATCCCCAACCATTTTATTTTATTTCTCATTTTTAGATAGGGTCTTGCTAAGTTGCTAAAGCTGACCTCAAACTTGTAATCCTCATGCTTCAGCCTCCAAAGTTGCTGTGATTACAAGTGCATGCCACTGTACCTAGCTAGTTTTTTGTTTTGATGCTACTTAAAATATATTTTTATTTTTAAATTTTATATTTCTTCATTTCTGGTATTAGAAATAAAAAAATATTTTAATATATTTTGCTTGTACATAATGACTTTCTACATTCACTTATTAATTCTAAAAGTTCATTTGTAGAGTGTTTTGTATTTTCTGGGTTTACTGCTATTTGTACTTGTAAGAGCTTCAGTTGAAGAAATATGTTAATTATTAGCATTTTTGTCTCATTTGCAATCTCAGACATTTTCACTAATTCAACATTAAATACAGTGTCTGCTAGAGGATTTTTGTAGATATTTTTTAATGATTAAGAAGGTTACCTTCTACGCCTGTACCTTAGATAGATCATTAATCTCCAGGATGTAAAGAACTAAAAATACTTAGCCCAAAAACCCCACAAATAACCAAATCAATACATAGGCAAAGGAACAAAACAGACACTTCTTCTCAGAAGAAGAAAAAAGAATGATCAACAAATACTTGAAAAAAAAAGTTCAACATCACAGCAATTAGAGAAATACAAATTAAAACTGTACTGCAATTTAATCTCACTCTAGTCAGAATGGCAATTATCAAGCATAGAAGTAACAATAAATATTGGCAATGATGCAGAAGGAAAGGTACACTCATATGTTGCAAGTGGGATTGCAAATTGGTGCAACCACCCTGGAAAGCAGTATGGATATTCCTGAAAAAACTAGGAATGGAACCACTATTTGTCCCAGCTATCCCACTCCTCAGAATATACCCAAAGGATTGAAAATCATCATACGACAGTGACACAGACACATCGATGTTTATAGCAGTTTAACTCACAATAGCTAAGATATAGAACCAATCTAGGTGCCCTACAAGAGATGAATGGAGGGCTGGAGATATAGTCCAGTTGGTAGAGTGCTTGCACCCCAGCACCACAAAGAAATAAAAGAGATGAATGGATAAAGCAAATGTGGTAGACTTACTCCATGGAGTTTTACTCTGCCATAAAGAAAAATGGCTTTATGACATTTGCAAGTAAACTGATGGATCTGGAGACTATTGTGATAAATGAAATAAGCCAGTCTCAAAAAGCCAAATGTCACATTTTTTTCTGATATGTGGAAGCTAGCCCAAAATAAGAGGGAATAGGTAAAAAATATATATTCAGTAGATTAGACAAAGAGGAATGAAGGGAAGTGAGTGGAGATGGGAAAAGGAAAGACAGTAGAATGAATCCAAAATAATTTTCTTATATACATACATGAATACACCATATTGAGTCCTACCATTGTGTAAATACATAAGAATTGGGTCCTAATTAGAATAAGATACATTCCATACTTGTATAATTATATGAAAATGAACTCTACTGTCATATGTAACTAAAAATAACCAATAAAATAAAATAAGTTACCTATTATTCCTTGTTTGCTAAGAGTTTTGATATGAATGACCTTGAACTTTAATAAGTGATTTTTCTGCTTATATTGAGAATTGTATCTCAACATAAACATGTGCAGAAAAATTCATCTGAAATTGGAATACTTAATTTATGTTAAAAATCACTGTTCTTATTCCATTAAATTATGTATTGATCTTGAGTAATAGAGGATCTAAAAATTGGAATATTAGATTATTTAAGTGGAAAATATGGTCTCATTAAAAGATTTGTGGTTATTAGGAAATTATTAAATTTTATTTTAGGTTAAACCACTCGAGAGAGAAAACTATCCACTTCTATTCCAGAAAGCTATGTGCAGAGGAGTTCTGATCTTCCCTTAGGTAACCTACAGTTTTAGATTGTTTGCAAAAATGGATAAAATCATTCCCTTTCTTGTATTTATGCCCTTTTGCAATGTGACTTTTTAACTCTTTCTATAAAGGGGAAATTTTATTTCCCCACTTCTTGAATATGAGTTGTTCCTGGACTTCATTTGATCAGTAGAAAATGGCTGAAATAGTGTGTCATTTTCCAAACTAGGTCTGAAGAGGCTTTGCATACTTCTGTTTTTTCTCAGAAACCTGTCCAACTACTAGGTAAATAGTTCAGAATAGCTTTGTGGATGATGACAGGCATATGACCTTTGCTGACAGCCAGCCAAACTAAAGTAAAACTACCTAGTAGCTAACTTGAGACTGACTGAAAAGGCATTAGTCCGCCCAGCCAAGAGCAGAACTATTTAGTTTGAGTTCAGACAAAATTGCTGATCCACAAAATCATTAGCAAAATAAATAGTTTGTTTTTTAAAAACACAACATTTGAATGTGATTTATTATTCAGCATAAATGAATGACTTCATCTGTATGAAAATTTGTTTATTATTAGCACCCAATTTATTAACTCAGCCAGCCAGTCACTAATTTGACTAATATGAAAAAAAAACCCTTTTATATTCCAGCCACATATATGCATTGGGCTATCAATATGAAAAGACTTTTTTTTTCCTACAATATGAAAATAAAACTTTTATATGCACTGGTGTTGAGCCCCACAATAACAAAAACAATATTGTTCTGATACTGGTGGAGGAGACAAAATAAAAAAATACAAAAATAGAATACATAATATTCTCAATGATAATTGATAAAAAAAAGACAAAAGCATTTTTAATTTTATATCAGATTTCCAGGGAAAACTTCACTGAGAAGTTGACAGCTGAATAAAGTCTTGGATGAAGTATGGGAGTAAATTTTGTAGATATTTAAAAGAAGAGTATATCAGATAGAGAAAATAGTAAATGCAAAGTTATTAGGCTTTTTGGTACCTGGTGCACAGTTTTGTGAGAATTCAGAGCAGACTGAATAGTGGGGGACAACAATAGAAGGAGATGTCAGATAACGAGGGGCTAAATCATATGTCAATTTACTTGGGCTTTTAGTTGGTATAATGTTAGAAACCTTTCAAAATGTTTCTTGTAATTTTCGTCTTTATCATTGGATTCCTCTGAACAAGGGCATAACATTACTTGAGTTTAGTTTTAACTGGGTCATTCTGACTGCTATGCTGAGAAGAGACTAGAAAAAAGAAGACACATCAAGGAGATAAATTAGGTTGCTATAGCAATAAAGAAGGACCAAGGTCTAGCAGTAGAAATGAAAGTAAGATTCTGAATATACTACATTTTGAAGCTAGAGCTGAGTGGATTTTCTTGCTGAATTATTTGGCTTTGGTCTGTGAAAGAAACAGAGGAGTCAAAAATGACTCTGGGATTTAGTCCAAAAAACTGGAAGACTGGCATTGCCATTAACTAAAATGAGGAAAATTTCTGAAATGTGGAAAGTTTAGGTGACTTTAGCAGATCCTCAGCTTTGAATATGCTGAGTGTGAGACTGTCTATTGAACATCCAGGTAAAGGCATAGAATAAACAGGTGACTATATTATTATAAAGTTCAGAGGAGGGTCTGGGCTACAGACACTCATTTGGGAGTTTCTCAGTATATGAAAAGTTTTTAAATACATCAATTATTTAGAGAAGTGAAAGGGACCAAGTATTGAGAACTTTTGAGTTTTAAGATCTGGGAGATGAGGAGAAATAAGCAGAGAAGACTGAATTATAGCCAGTGAAGTATAAGCAAATTCAGTTTGTTGCATTCTGAAAACTAATTGAAAAATAGTGTTTAGAGGAGGATGGACTACCAACTGTGTCAAATGCTGCTGAATGGTCAATTAAAATGAACACTGAGTATTGATCACAGGATTTAACAGTATGGGGCTGATTGGTAACCTTGGGAAAACCAATTTAATGAGCATGTCATAGCCAATCCTTCCTAAAGTGGAAATAGCTGGTAGAGCCAACACTGTTGAAGAGTTTTGCCATAAAATGAAAGAGAAAAATTAGGCATAGTTGGAATAGGAAGTGGTGTCAGGAGTATTCTTTTTCTGGCTTTTTTTCTCTGATAAAAATAACAGCATCTTTAAATACTGGTAAGAAAACCTTGTATTTACCATTAAAATTTTATTTCCTTCATTCATGGTTGAATAGCCAAAGGGGCAAAATGGAAATGAACTGATTATTACAGCATACTAATAGGAAAAGCACATTTCTGGCTTCGTCAAAATGGCCAACAGCAACTTTTCTTTGAGTTCCAACTATCTTTATGTAATAATAGAAAAACTACAAAAAAGGGGGGGTGGGGAGAGAAGGGAAAAATGAACTAAGATTTTGTAGCTCTATGTTTTCCTTGTCCCTCATACATTCACATTTCATGCTACACAGCAGTCACAACATATATGCATAGGCTATGTGCTGCATTCCAGGCCTGTGTCCTCAAAGGAGCTATAATGACACAGTAAATGACAACATGGCTAGGCATCTGCATGACTTCATCCCAACCCCACCTTTGGCTAGTTTTTAGGATAACTAATATGTAATTATAGTCAAATGCTTTGAGACAGATGGGATCCATTGAAGCCGCAAAATAATAATATAATGACAATATTATCTCCTTATCCAAGCTGCCCCAACAGTGTCAAGGGATATATGATGAAGCCATAAGCTTGGGAACTAAGACCATCAGCCTGCTAATTAGGAAGCCAGGACTTTGCTTCTGACTCAGGTGCTGACTCACTCTGTCCCCAGCAAGTAATTTTGTCTCCCTTGGCATTATCATTGTTATAACAAAGAAAATGATTCTTGTCTTCTTGCATATATTGACAATATATATTCAGAATCTCTAAAAAGATGGGAGAAGAAATATCTTAAAATTTAAGGTATAGTAACAAGTGTTTTTCTTAAAATAACAGTTTTTTAAAAATCTTATTCAGAACACAAGTGGATAAAATCCCAATTTTTTTTTCAGAATGACATAAAACCATCCACATATAAAATTATCAGGTGCTAATTTCAAGGTTTTCTTTTTCAGTAGGTAGGTACTGATACATAATAAGGGAGACATTGGCTAAGAAAGCTTTTCCCCCTCTGGTTCTGTGAAGACGACAGCTGACTACATCAAAACTTATAACATAGGAAAGAATTTGGGGGTATTATGTTTATGATGAAGAGAAATTAATGGTTGATCAGCTCTAAATACCTCTACAAACCATATACTTCATTTCATTCTAATTGATTTTTCTACAGTTCTATACAACACAATTAGGTCAGCTCAAAAGAAAACCACATTTCTTCCAGGAAGCTCAGGTCATTAAGTAAATTTCTGAGCCCTGCTTTGGCTTTATGAAACTTTCTACAAATTTCATTTTATGGCAAAAGTACTTTTCTTTTACTCTTCCAAAGCAAAAGGAAACATGCTATTCATGCATCTGTTTCCATTTATTCCTTCATTAATTATTTTAACAATATTTTTGAGCAGCTACTATCTTTCAGGCCCAGTGCTGATAACAAACATGGCCTTGTCTTCACGAAGCTTACCAAACTAACAAAGGGAAGAAATGAACTAGATTTGAGTATATTTTCATGTGAAAGAAAGAGAAATAAGCATTTACAGGAATTTATATACCTGTTAATTTCCATATAACTTGTGATATCTTTCTGTGGAGGAAGTATATAATTCCTCGCACTGTTGATATCAGATTTGGCCATGTGATTGGAGTTTGCTGGAGAAATATAAGTCAAACTGACAGTATGCCAGTTTTAAGGATAAGTTCTAGTAGCGAGCATATTGTTTCATGAGCCCACTTGCCTTTCCTATTGCCAAGATGGTTGTTGGTCCCAGTTTGGGGATGTTGCTTAGCATATCCAGGGAGGAAGAAATCATGTGGAATACTAGCAGAATTGTAGCCAACTTGTGATGTAAACAAGAAATTAACCATTATCTTTGTAAACCAATGAGATTTGTTGGTCACTTGTTACCTCAGCAAAATCAGCAGAGCTTTCCATTCTTAAATTTGATCAGTTCTTGAGACAGGAGAATTGCGAGTTCAAAGCCAGCCTCAGCAATGGCGAGGCACTAAGCAACTCAGTGAGACCCCGTCTCTACATAAAACACAAAATAGGGCTGGGGATGTGGCTCAGTGGTCAAGTACCCCTGAATTCAATCCCCAGTACCGAAAAAAAAAAACGTGATCAGTCCTGAATAGTTTGGGCATTCAGATCCACAATATCTTGACACAGAAGGACATTCTTCTCTCCCCATTGCTAGTTTAATCTAGTTTGATCTTATCATTATCATTAAGTGAAATGAATAATATCCCTACCCAACTTTAGTTTCTTCCTGTCTGATGAATGGGAAATTCTTGATCCCTTTGATACTATACAAGATATTCATTTGTTTTCTAATTTATTTGAAAACTTTTGATGTGCAATAATCTTAATATTGAAGAGAAAAATGTGTTGAGCTTGGAGTGATAAAATTTTTATATATGTGTCTTTTTATGAAGTTCATTGTCATGAGACTAAATCCATGCCAGTTTGTAACCAATGAGCCATTTCAAGGAGGTTATGTAACCTGCAAATATTGGTCACACCTGTAATGCCAGCAACTCAGGAGCCTGAGGATGGCAAGTTCCAGGCCATCCTGGGCAACTTGATGAGACTCTGTCTTAAAATAAAAATTATAAAAGGGCTGGATATGTATCTCAGTACTAAAGCACCCTTGAGTTCCATCTCTAGTATTGAAAGAAAGAAAGAAAGAAAGAAAGAAAGAAAGAAAGAAAGAAAGAAAGAAAGAAAGAAAGAAAGGAAGGAAGGAAGGAAGGAAGGAAGAAAGGAAAGGAGAAAGAAAATATGGAGGAAATAAAATCAGGAGAATTTCTTAGGGGGATTATAAAAAATATTCTATTGTTTCCCAACAGAATTCCTTATTAGGTTAAACTTATTTTAGGCCTAGAATTGGAAACTATTATATTAATTTTTTTCTGGATTTGTCCTCATTATGTAATATTATAGAACCTTATTCAATATTAGGCCTTGAAGAAAGTTTCAAAATTATTTAGTTCTGACCTCTCATTTTATGATTAAAGGAACAGGATAATAGATTAATTTAAACTTGCATAATGGTTCATGGTGAAGCTAAAGCTAAAGTAGACCTACTTAAAGGATATGGGAAATGACAACCCCAGGACAGAGAAATGATAACTCCCTATAACTGTATGACCCAGAGGAAAAGGGAGGGGTGAGGCAACCATTAATTCTTTCCCAGTAAATTCTTTCTCAGTAACAATGGGCCCTGAGGGAAAAAAAGCAAACTTTCATTCCTTCTCTAGTTCGATCCCCAGCATCTCCACCGAAAGCAAACATTCATTCCTTCCCAAACACAATGGGTCCTGAAGGGAGGAAGTAGATACTGAAACACTGGGCCCTGGACTTTTACCCTTTCCCTTTGCCAATGAGTTCTAGAAGGAGAAAAACAAATAGTAAAGCTATGGATAACAATTGGTCCCAGAGGAAGAAAATAAGCCAGTGAACACCGAATTCTGAGCTTTTCCAAGTGATAATGAGTTTTGGACTTTTTACAACTTTTCTCCTGACTGTCCAAATGGATACATTCTGCCTCAGTCTCCAATGATTAATTCACCCTCATTATAAACTATAAAACTCAGACTCCTTCTATAACTGATAGCCATTTTCCTACACAGAAAATGAGCTCCTCCAGTGCCTGATTGATTGACTCTGCTGTGGAATAAAGGGAAGCTTCCTGATCCATTTGAGGTCTGCCTCCATCCCAGTTATTTGTGTTTCCATAATGGTGCCAAAACCATGTTGATTATTTTTGCTTACACTAGAAATGTCTAAGTACATATATCTTTTCATCACACTATACCACCTCCCTCATGGAGTGTCATATTGAGACCATATAAAAATAAGAGCACTATATACCAGTCATCTACTAAACATTTTATATATATTGAATCCCATTGATTCCTCAAAATAAACCATTTTATAAAGTGGATTGTGGTGCTTAACAAACACCAGGATTGATAGTAAATGGCTGAGTCAGGAATTGAATCTAGACAATCCAGCTCTAGAATCAGTTTTCTATACCACAGATAAAAGAAAAAAAACATATAATATTGAGATGGGGGAAAACTGAGTGCAATATCAGTAATCACACTGTTATTTTTAAAATTGGCACTTTAATACATGTATTTATAACCTTAAGTTCATCTGAAAAACATCACACAAAACTTATTAAATTCTTTTGAGGCTCTAAAACTCAGTTTAAAAAACTCTGGCCTAGTTTGGTCCCACTAGGCGTTAACCAGATGATGGTAAGTTATGTGAAACTATGAATGACAAATTCTCCTAGAGCCTACAAGCCGCCTATCCCAGAAGGAGCTGTACTATAAGCATATGCTGAGTGCTGCCATCCTCTAAATGCTTGCACTAACCAAAACAAAACATTTAACAGGCATGTGTAAAAGAGCAGAATTATGAAGTCATAATAATCCTGAGGAAACTTTGAGGAATCTTTTAGTATACACACTGTCCCTTAGGCTGCATTAGCAGTTGGAGCTCAGTTAAAGAGGAGACTCTGAAGGTTTTAGTCTCAATTCACATTATAACAAAGGTTTTCACTTCTAGAGGCTCTTTCACCCAAAGGATTCTGCCTAAACACTCCCACCATGTCTTGGCATGAAACTTTAATGGATATTAGCTCATGAAATGACTTTGTAACTCAAGCAGTTGGAAATGTTTTATTTGACTTGGCCTAAGTATCATTAACATGATTGTGCAGAGTAAGTGAAGAAGAAAATGTAGGCTGATGCTAAAACCTTTCAAGTATGCCTTTCTCCCATTATCCAGGTGAGGTTATATGAGACACTGTCAATCTGAATAGCACCATTTCATCACCTATGTGCTTTTCCATCCTGCTTGTTTTATACTCTGGAGAGCCATACTCAAGTTCCATGGCAACTGCTGATTGTGCTTCACAACTACCTTTGTGATTGAGTAAGGTACACATGGGTTAGCGTGCCTGTACTACACTATAAATGCCATGAGGTCATTTAGTGCTTAAGATCATGATCCCTGGAGGACTATGGGAGAACAGGGTTTAATTCCCAACTCTGTCTTTATCAATTTTCTGACCCTGAGGTAAATTACCTAACCCATATGAGGCTTTGTTTCATCTTGTATGCACTTGGGGAAAAATAATACTTATGTTTTAGTCAGCTATGTATTGGTATGACCAAAATACCTAATAAGAAAATCTTAGAGAAGGAAATGTGTGTTTTTATTCAGGGTTTCAGAGATCCAGTGCCTGGTTGGCCAATTCCATAGCTCTGGGCCTGAATTGAGGCAGAATATCATTGAAGAAGTATGACATGATGGACAGACTATAAACAAAAAACATAAATAAGAAAATTATATGAAGTGTTAAAAGATGAAAATGCTATGGAAAAATAAATTGTAGAATAGAGTAAGGGATGGGTGGTACTGCATGGAGGTTTGGATGACAGAGGTTTTATTTTAAATAAAGTGGTTAGTGTAGGCCCCAGTGAATAAAGTCTTAGACTATGTTCTCTATTCTGAATGAAAACAAGGAGCCATTGTGGTGTACTGAGCAGAGGTGTGCCATGGTATGATTAAACTTATATTTAAAAGGATAATTTTGAAGAATGTAGATCATAAATGGGCAAGAGGAGAAACAAGGGAATCAGTGAGGAGTCTATTGAAGTGACTCAGGTAAGAGATGATGGTAGCTCAAAGTTTAGAAAAGGGTGATAGCAGTGGATAAGCTAAGAAGTAGTCAGACTATAGGTATTTTTTCTTGTGTGTGTGGTAGTGGGGACTGCATGCTCTAACACCAAAATATACCACAACCTTCACATTTTTAAATTTTGATACAAGGTTTCTCTAAGTGGCTGAGGCAGCTGGCCTTTGTGATCCTTTTGCTTCAGCCTCCTAGTTAACTGGGATTACATGCATACACCACCATGCCCAGCTAACTATAGATAATTTTATAGGTGGAGGAACTCAGTGTTTTGTCCTGAGTAGCAGAAAGGATGGAATTTCTGTCCAGTGAGATGGGGAAGGCTTGCATAGAGCAGATGAATGTGTGGGGGAAAAGACTAAGAGTTCAGTTTTGTGGCACTGAGTTTGAGATGTCTATTATACACTCAAGGGGAGAAATAGAGTAGGTAATCAGTGATATATATCTGGAATTCATGAAAGAAGACTTGCTAAAGATATAAATTTGGGATATGGTAAGTATTAAATGAGATTATGTATGTAAACCACAAAAGAGTATGTGACATATAATGAAAACTCAATATACATTTGATTTAAAGTGTTTAATCATAATAGCAACAATTATAATTCCCATTACATGCCTAGGAAAAGTCCCCAGACTTTGTGAGCTTCATATATGTACTTCTTTTTTCCTTTTCTTTTCTTTAATTTGTTCTAATTAGTTATACATAAGAGCAGAATGCATTTTGATTCATTGTATACAAATGGAGCACAACTTTTCGTTTCTATGGTTGTACACAATGTATAGTCACACCATATGTGCAGTCATACATATACCTAAAGTAATAATATCCATCTCATCCCATCATCTTTCCTGCGCCCATGCTCCCTCTCCTCCCCTCCTCTCTTTGCCCAATCCAAAGTTCCTCCATACTTTTATTCATTGATTCAGGAATCAAAATGACATAACAGTGTATACATCAGCAATTCTTGCTTCTACCCTTGTCCCTATATATCACCCCCACCCTTTTCCTGTTAAAGGGACAGTAACAAATACTTTAGGATTGTAAGCCATAGGGTCTCTTACCATTACTCAATTCTGCTGTTGTAGTGCAAAAGCAGCCATTGATACACAGAAACAAATGGATATGACTGACTCCAACAGAACTTTATAAAAACAGCCAGCATATCTTCTGGCCATATTTTTTTCTATCTCTAGATAATAGTTTTTATTAGTTTATGTTTTATTTCTAGCTGATAGAGCAAAGCATCATAGAATGAGTGACTTAAACAACAAACTTTTTTCTCATAGCTCTGGAGGCTAGAAATCCAAAATCATGGTTCCAGCATAAACAGGTTCTGGTGAAGACCCTCTTATAGGTTTGCAGATCATGTGTCTTTAATCAGGGGGAAGAGAAAGACCTAGGTCTTTGTCCTCTTATAATGGCATTGATCCCATTTATGAGTGTTCCACCCTCATGATCTAATGACATCCCAAAAGCCCCACCTCCAAATACCATCACACTGAGGGATAGATTTCAACATACATATGAATTTGAGCAGGACACAAACATTCAGTCTATGACAGTTTATTTTTTATGCAGATATAATCATATGTGAATATTTATTTTCCTGACTCCCCTATATTTTCTTATGGTACTAGAAATTTAACCCAGGGTGCTCTACCACTGAACTACAACCCAGCCCTTTTTATTTTTATTTTTATATTGACACAGGATCTCAAAGGCTGGCCTTGAACTTGTGACCCTCCAGCCTCAACTTCCTTCTAAGTCTCTGGGATCAAAGGCATAAGCCATGGTGCCTGACCTGTGCCACTTTCTTATACAAAATTTAAGAAAAAATATACCACTGTTCTATATGCTGAAGCAGTATATGTTACATTGTATATTTTTGATATATTTACAAGTTCTTTGAAAGAATCTTCATTTTTTTCTGTATGTTCCATTATATGCATAGAAGAGAGTTTATTTAATCAATCCTCTATTGATAGACTTTTATATTTATATAATCCTTTCTAATTAGCAATAACACTTGGTGGAAAACCTTGGAAATACACAATTTCATATGTGTCTAGATATGTTAAAAAAGATAGATGTCTAAACTTCTGATTGTTGGATCAAGGGGCAAACACATTTGCAAGTTTGGAAGCTATTGCTGAATTCACCTTTACAGGAGTTTTAACATTTTCACTCTCAGCACAATATATGAAAGTGCCTGTTTCAAAATTATGAAATTTTTCATGAATTGGTGTGTCATCTTTGTACAGAAGCCATGTTAATCTTCTCTGAATCATTCCAATTATAGTATATATGCTTCTGAAGTGAGCACCATGAAGTCATTTTTAATTTAGTAATGGATGAATGCTTTTAGGTGGCATGCAGCCAAAGATAGGGCAAACTATAAAACTGCTCATTTCATTTAGCCTGAAGTAGAGAAAAAAAGGTTTTTCTGGACAGCTGCAGGCTTTTTTTTTCTTTTTTTCTGGAGTGCTGGTTGGATATCACCTTCAGTTCCAGCAATATGTGATCTGTGCTCTAGCTAATAGGGACATAAATGGTCAGAATGATGGAAAGAGTGGATGAAGTTGCTAACCATAGAGCTGTTGTACACAAAGATGGAATTCTTGCTGATTGTGAAATAGCTTTGATACAAGAAAGTTACTCTTCCACAACAAACCAACATAGATTGCTCTAGGATTCAGTAAGGGACAAGGAATGCTGAAAAGATAGTTGATAAGAGGGATAAATTAGGAAAAAATAAAAAACTAGTTAAACTCAACAAGAGACAAAATTTACTAAGCAGAGCTGTATGATGGGTATTTTGTCAAAGAATATATGTGTATGCATGTATTCACTCATTTAATCATTACAAAAATCCTATTATGTATTATTATTATATTTAGTTTAAGGATTACTAAACCAAGCCAACTTGGCCAATGCCATGTGAGTACAGAGTTGGGATCTGATCCTTGCAGCATGTGAATTTTTCTATTAGGTTATTTCCACTTGTGGTTTAGGTGGGAAGATAATTCCAGAATTAGATGAGAAAAGAAAAGTGGATCTTGACAGGATCTAAACTCAGGCAAATATGATTTTTCTTGACTATGGTGAAATTGTTCAAACATTAAGAAAGAGAGTTCTAAGATGATAATTGCCCTTAACATTCTGGTACTCAAAGTGGTCGTAGGAGGCCATTAGAACCCCTTGTATCATGGGCCCTCTTCGGCTGCAGGTGCCTTCAGCTAAGCCTGCTTGAGGACTCTGAAACAAATATTTGGGAGTTATGTCAAAGAAAAACATTTCAGAGATTGGGGGTTTTGCTGATCGGACTTAGAGGTTGGCAACTAGAATTGATATGCAGAAAACTTCAAGTTTTGTCTTATGTTTGCCAGGTTGGTTTACCCTCATTAGCCAAATGAGCTGCCTTAGATATCTTCTTAACCTTTGTTGTTGGTAAACAAAGTCTGAATCTCTGATCCCTGTTTTTGTTAACCAACTGCTTTAGCAGCTGGCCAGGGAAAGTGGCTAGTAGTTATGGTATTCATAATCTAGAACAAGGCATTTTCTTTGTTTTTTCCTCACTCCAAATTGCAGAGGGCTACCTGCTTTGAGGTAATAGTGTACAAGTTCTCTCATGATTAGAGAATTAGGCTGAAAGAATGAGAATTTTTTTAATGGGCTATAAAACAACTGTTAAGCATTTATAATGTGCCTAAGTGCAGTTTACATGCATTACCACATCTAATCATCCTAGTGATCCTAAGAGGTAGATCCAATTCTTACCCTTCCTTTGCAGATGAAGATGCTGTGACTCAGAAATTCATTCAAGATTTTAAACTGTCTGACTCTAAAAATTGTAGTGATAATAGCTAAGCTATACTGCATTCTATAAATACTACAATTTGTACAATAAATTGATGAATGTTCCTTCTTTTTTTAGATTGATTCACACATGATGGCTAATATCATTTAAATTCACATAGTTAAGGCTTGGTAGTGTTTCTAAAAAAATGACTGGAATTATATCAATTGATTACCCTTTCCCAATCCCATCCTCTTCCCTTGTATGATGTTCATGAAGGTACATGATGTGATTAAAATAAAACATAAAATTCCAATATTTCCTTTTAAATGTTAGAATTTATAAGAAAATGCGATGGTAACTCATTAGGGTTGTATGCTGAGTCCATTACTGATGTCACTTTATGTCTTCTTTGTAGTACAACTAAAGAACAGGGGATTTGACTTGGTGAATCAAAAAATAGTTTAAGATAGAAATCTGGAGGATTTTTTAAATAATAAAACCACGTGAAATTGTCATTTTTGTTCATCAAAAAATAGTTGAATATCAGAAATTTCATTTGGTTCAAAACAATAAAAAGGGATGTGATGCAAGTAATCAGAGATAAATATAGGAGGGGGGAATACAAGTTGAGGAGTCTCAGTAGGTAGTTGAAGGTCCTTGTCCAGAGAACTGTAGTAAAACAGAAAGCATATGGTCTGAATATGGTGGTATTTTCTCTGTTGATTACAGTATAGAGATTGAAGGTTCTGCCCGTTTGGAAAAACTTCTTGACAGGCATGCATGCTCTGCTCTCTAGGTTGAAGGAGAAATCATAAGGATCTTGAGACTAACAATAGTATATGTTAAGCACTTATGGAGATAAATTTGAATACCCCATATATTGAGTGTGTGTCTTGTGCATGTGTCAGCTTGGGGAAGGTAATTCCTGCATACAAATAAATTTGAATTTAGGTACTCCTGTTAACCTCCCTTAGCCTCTTATTTCCATCAAGTTCTTATCTCAGATTACATTCATGTTGTTTTTGATTAATTTCCTTTCTACACAGAAACTAGCTGCATAAAGGTAACTATGTAGTTGGTTTGTATACTTTTATATCCCAAAGCAGCTGATAAAAATGCCTGCCATTCAAACAATATTTGATAAATGGATGATTGAATGAATGAATGATTTCAAAAGCTCCAAAGTATTCTTTGCAAGGATTCACTATAATGTGTCTAAACCCATTGGGTAGATATTAGGTTCTTTTAAGTTATATGTGATTATAAACAGTGTTGAAATAAATATTTTTATATATATTTGAATATTTGTCTGATTATGTTCTTATGATAGTTTTTTCAAAGGTTTTTTTTAAATCAAAGGTTTGTATTTTAAAACCTTTAATTTATATTGTTAAAATGTCTTCACATTCTTTACTATTCTACATTTCCACTAATCATCATGTATGATAAGGCCCATACCCCCACACAGTGATCAATACTGGATATTATTATTTCTTTTTAATCTTTTGTCATTTTGCTTCAGGAAAATAACATTTTGTTTTTTCATAGTTTTTCACTTTTAGAAGTATGACAATCATAGGGTTTTTATCCATTTGTGCTTCTTTGTTGTAATGCTTATTAATGTACTTTTTTCTTTTTTGATAGGAGTTTAGGTATACTATTAATTTTGAGGACTTTTAGATATTTAGATCATTAACTATTTCTTATTTACATTGCAAATTCTCCTGATTTATTTCTGTTAACATTTTTCGTGTAATGTTCCAAGTTGTAGCTACATTGTTTGTAATACAATCATTTCTTAAAATTTCAGTTATGGTTTCTTGCTTTTGTGACTAGTTTTCAGTGTTAATCTTTATTCTAATGTTACTTGTGTGTTTATTTGTTTTCATGCAACATTTACATTTCAAATGCTTATTCATCAACAATTTATTATAGTGTAAAGAGTAAGGTATCAATCTCACTTTTTCCCCTTCATAGTCAGCCAGTTGTTCCAGAATGTTTTCCTCCAGTAATTTGTATTGTGACATTGATCATATGCAGTATATACAGTGCTAAAACATGGGATTTGGAGTTAGCTGGATGTATATCTCAGCTCCCCCACTTATCTGTTCTGATATTTTCAGTGCATTACAAAGCACCCTAAGTTTCAGTTCTAGGGTAACCAAACATCTAAGTTTGCTTGGAATTAGATAGTACTCAGGGATTCTGGAGTTAAAATGCTAAAATTGAGATAGATGTAGACAAACCACAGTGGATAAGTTTCTCCTTTGTAAAAATTGTAAGAATGGCAGTATCTATCTGAACTTGAGGATTAACAGATGACCAATGTAAAAGGGCTAGCACAATATATGGTTGGCAGCAAGTACTTACAAAAGGTCAAATGTTTTCAATGAATTATTATAGATTCATAGTCTTTTCTGATACTTGCACTACATTATATTAATAGTTGAAGCTTTTCAACGGGTTTTATTATCTATCTGGTGGGGCGAATCTCTCTTCATTAATATTTTCCAAGATTCTAATGGTAGAAAATTTTAATAATCATTATTCAAGAGAAAATGTGGAAGCATTTAGATGAGTTCAAAACTTGTATTGAGATTACATTAAATTTGTAGGATGGTTTGATAGTTATGTATCCTCATTAATGCAATACTTTAAACAAATTCACTTGGTAGTGCATATAGATTTCTCCATATAATTTAAATACTTTCTCTATATATCATATTCAGTTTATGGGCAGGAATTTCACATTTTAATTGCTATTATTAATATAATGATTTTAATTTATGTTTTCCTGATGAATAATGGTAAGGAGGAAAAATATCTATTTAGAAGTAATCTCATTTTACATTTTAAGGTTTTTCTTATCAAAATATTGTAGGTTCTTGAAATATAACAACTCAACAGAATAGCACTACAGCTAATTGAAATAATAAATATATTTATGACTCTGCATACATTATAGTAGTATTAATGATAATAGTAAGCACTAGTAATCACAGTTCTTATCCCAGAGTAAATCATCATCCTTAGGTTTGAGCCTGTCGATTCATTAATTCTCTTACAGATTTGACACATTTCTTTAAGTGAACTTTGGGTAAGCGGACTCAAACTGTATGTAATTTTTTGTGACTTGCTTTTTTTGATCAACATTTTATGTTTATATGTTAACATATTATAATATAAATGATGGTGTTCTGCCAAACCGCTTTCCCAGAAATTGGTTGATATAACAATGAGTTCACATGGAAGAAAAAAGAAGTGTAAATTATCGTCGCCCGCCTGCAGGAGACAATAACCACGCCGTTGTTCTCAGAAAGCAATCTTTATTCTTGTTGAGCGCTCTTATTGCCTTTCTGGTTCTCTTTTGTTCTCCCCTCTCTTCCTCCCAACCTCCCTCTATATACTTTTTCATACAGCAGGAAGTATTACCGAGCAGAGTTACAACCAATTAGCAGGAATAGCATTATCAAGCACGAGGGGAATGCATGAGCAGAATACAGGCGTGTATTAGAGCAGGCATAGCCCACGAGCCAAGCATGCACAGTGACGTTACCGCCAGCCAATGCTGTGCACTTCCTTAAGTTGTCCACCTGTTACTGCAAGTTTCTGGCATACAGCCAGGTTGCCATCTTGAAAGGGCAGGGCAGCTCCCGGGCCCAGGGAGCCTGCCTCCAACAGTAAATAATGAGGAAAGAACTTAAAAACAAAATCAAAGGCAATGATGGAGAGTGCTCTTCAATGTTTTAAAATGCACAGCATTACAATAATTAAATGATATTGTTATGGTGCTGACACAATTTACCAGGAAAATAACTGAGAGCTGTAAGAATTTATGTGCAAAGATGATGTTTCAAATTAATGGTATAGTAGACATTATTTTATAAGTAGTGATTGGATGATGTATAGTTTTAGAAAAATAGATCCTGATTTCACACTGTTTACCAAAATAAATTCTAAATGGAATAACTAGGTGCATAAAATTAAAATACAAATGTAGATTAAATAAAAATATTTATCTTATTTCAGATTAAAGGAGTCCATTCTAAACAGATAAACAAAGGAAAAAGTAAAGGAAACTACTAATGGATTTAAAATAATGAAAATTGTAGCTTCTGTAGATTTTTTAAAAAGAACAAAATTAAGAAGCAAATAAAAATAGTAAAATAATTTCCAGGAAATATGTAAATGACAGATTAATATTCAATCCTTTTTTTGTTGTTACCAGGGATTGAACCCAGTGTCATTTAACCACTGAGCTACATCCCCAGTACTTTTTTTTGTTTTGTTTTTAGACACGATCTTGCTTAATTGCTTAGGGATTTGCTAAGTTGCTGAAGCTGGCTTTGAGTTTGCAATCCTCCTGCCTCAGCCTCCTGAGCCACTCTGATTACAGGTGTGTGCCACAATGGTGAATATCTTTTTTTCTGTTGTTGTTACTGAGGATTGAACTCAGTGGTACTTGACCACTGAGCCACATCCCTAGCCCTATTTTGTGTTTTATGTAGAGACAGGGTCTCACTGAGTTACTTAGTGCCTTGCCATTGCTGAGGCTGGCTTTGAACTCACGATTCTCCAGTCTCAGCTTTCCAAAGTGCTGGGATTTCAGGTGTGCACCACCGCACCTGCCTAATGGTGAATATCTTAATACCTCTTAATATATAGAGAGTTTCATGAATTGATCACAATATGAAAGCATGGAAATATGGAAAATGGTATGAACATAGATATGTTTTGAAATTTTAACACATGAAAAATTAAAATACCTAATAATAACATAAATGCCAATAACTAACAACCTAACACTATGTTAAAATAGTAACACATTTTAAGAACTAGTATCAGTGAGATGTAAAAAAATGAGAACAGTCATATATTCCTTGAGAGAATGTAGAGTGGAAAGCAATTTGTATTGTGTATCTAAAATTTGCATTAGTGCTTTTTTTCCATTAAGTGTACATCTAGGAAATTATCCTAAGAAAATAAGCAGAACTTTGCAAAAAGTTATAGATGGATATTTATCAAAGGCTTGTTTATGCTAACAGAAAAATGAAAATTACCTTTATGTTTTTAAAAAAATCTAAATAATTTATAACATATTCATATTCTAAAATCCTATGCATCCATTAAAATATTTTAGGAAAATATTTAATAACATGAAAATATTTACAACATACAATAAAAAGAAAATTGTAAAAAACCATATGTACAATTTGATTCCAATCTTGTGTAGGGCATAGTTGTGTACAGGTTTATATTCATCAAATAAATGGATATTTATACATATGTATGCAGAAAATGTTAAGTTGATTGTATCTGGGATATGGAACTGCAGGTGACTTTTCCTCACTGCATTTTTCTGTATTTTATAAAAACATAATTATAGTCAGAATTTATTATTCAAAATGCATTAAAGCTCAAGTTGTTCCTTTTTCTCTTTGCCTTAGAATTAGAATGTTCAAACTGTGTGCAAACTTTTCCAGTTTATGGTACACATAACATTTTATTTCAGTTGTTTCTTTTCTTGACTTGTGCACTTACTGGATTTTAAACTTTGTTTCTACATCTCTGTGATGCAGAATCACAGGATGCTTAATAACTGTCTAATTAATATATTAATGAAAGAATGAAGGTATGAATATTAAGTGTAATTTTAATTTCAAGTTTTATTTTCATGGTAGATTACAACAAATATCTAAATTATGATGTTTTTGTTCTCCTTAAAAACAAAATGAAGGGCTGGTATAGAAAACTGTATCTAGTTTCATTAATTAGTTTGTTCTTGTTTCACAGCATTTCAACCTAATTTTATTGCTACCAATAACTATTTGCTATTTAAGATTTTATTTTTAGGTTAAAACAAGTTGACTTAAATTGCTGAAAGAGGAATTATTGTTTTGTTGCCTTATTTTTTATCTGGCCATGTTTTTTTCTCTTTAAATTCATATAGGAGATATATATATATATATATAATGGAGAACAGATTTTTACATTTTTTGTATTGAAGATGCATTCCAGTTTACTATAGTGTTCATGCAAAAATATTCATATCTAGATGATTCCTTTCAAAAGGGTTGTTTTTTAGATTAATTTTAGTAAGCTACTCTAAAAAATGTGCATGTGCATGCATGTGTAGGAAGAGCTGGAAGACAGGAATGTCCTTTGGGTAATTATTCAAACTTGCGATGCATGATTAAATTGAAAATGGAGTAGACTTCTTGTTCAAATTTTAACTAATTATTATTGAATGACCACTCCATTATCCTTTTGATACTGGGTCCCATATTTCTTAATTGTGAGGTAATGTGTGTGTGCTTTTATGCATGTATACATTAAAATCAAAATAACAAAATATGATTGGTATAGTGGGAATAGCTTTTACATTTGAAATACCATTTTTAAAAAAATGCCTTGCAATTACAAGGCACGTATTTTAATGGAACACATTAAATAGCTGGCGTTTTTTGGCAAGAAACATGCTTAAAATAAAGACAAAATTTTTGTTTCAGCAACTTTTCTTAATCCTTCAAATTTTAATCTATATCTTTTCAATTCATTATGAGAATGAACAAGAAGAAGCTTAGTTTTCTGAGCAAGATTGGGATTTTCATTTTTATTTTGTTAGGAATGTGAATGTTAAAGGATGATACCTAATATATCAACATGATTAGAAACAGCAATGTGCAAAAAATCTTTTAAATGGTATTTTGCATTGATTCTTAGATTTTTTACTGTTGATTTTTATCAGCATGTATTAAGACATATATTCTGTGATATTTTAACACATGCATACAGCATGCACTAAGCAAATCAGCATAATTAACATTTCCATTTTCCTTTCATTTCTTTATGCTTTGAGCTTTCAAGCTCCTCTGTTCTATATCTTAAAATATTCAATTGTTTATTGTGAACTATAGTCACCCCACTGTTCTGTGGAAAACTATAACTTATTCCTTTTGTTTTTGGCATCTGTTACCCAATCTGCCTCTGTTACCCCCACATCCTAGCCTCTAGTAAGCCCCATGATTTTGTTTTTATTCAATGCATTGTACTTATCCATATTTTCATATTTTACTTTTTATATTATGCCTTTATGTTTTAATTCCAATTGGCAAGTAGCTATTTCCAACTACAGGTTATGTAGATGCAATACTATCAAATTCATAGGAATTCCAAACAGCGCCTATGAAAGCTCATTTTAAAAGTAAAACTGTAAAAAATCATCAAATTATATATTTTAAATGGACGATGTTTACAGTACATAATTTTTTCCTCAATACAGTTGACACAAATATAGGTTATTTTAAAGTTGGAAGAATTTTAGGCAATGGCAAAGTTCAAGTTGTAGCCATATTTCTAAACTGTAATATTGGTAAAGATCATTTAAAAAAACTTCAGGAACCATTGGGCCAAATACTGACAGTCACCAAAGATGAATGGTGGCACTGATGGGGACAGATTCAGAGTCCTTTGTGTGTATTTGGTAACCTGGATATTGATCAACAAGATGTAGGGTTGTTGAAGGAAAAATTTTTAACCATTTGCTTTTTATATTATGCCTTTTTGTTTGCAATTTCAATTAAAATCCCAAGGACATTCCTCACATAAATAGAAAAAGCAAAGATGAAATTCATTCAGGAAAATAAGAGACCCAAAATAGCCAATGGAATCCTTAGCAAGAAGAATGAAACAGGAGGCATCCCAATACTAGACCTTAAACTATACTACAGAGTTATAGTAACAAAAATGGCATAGTATTGGCATCAAAACAGACATGTATACTGATGGTACAGAATAGAAGACACAATGACAAACCCACATAAATACAGTTATCTCATACTAGACAAATGCACCAGAAATATACATTGTAGAAAAGATAGCCTCTTCAACAAATGATACTGGGAAAACTGGAAATACATATGCAGAAAATGAAATTAAATCCCTCACCCTTCACAAAGTTCAACTCAAAGTGGATCAATGACCTAGGAATTAGCCTGCATCTAATAGAAGAAATAGTAGGCCCATTTCTTCATCATGTCAGATAAGGACCTGACTTCCTTAACAAAACTCCTAAAGAGCAATAAATAAAATCAAGAACAATAAATGGAATGGATTCAAACTAAAATGCTTCTTCTCAGCAAAGAAAACAATCAATAGCACCATGAGAGAGCCTACAGAATGGAAGAAAATTTTTACCACACGTACCTTGGATAGAGCATTAACCTCCAGGATATGTAAAGAACTCAAAAAACTTAAGACCAAAAATTCAAATAATCCACTCAATAAATGGTCTAAGGACCTGAACAGATACTTTTCAGAAGAAGATATGCAATCAGTGAACAAATATATGAAAAAATATTCAACATCTCTAGTAGAGAAATGCAAACCAAAACTAAGATTTTATCTCACTCCAGTCAGAATGGTAATTATCAAGAATACAAGCAACAATAGTGTATGTGAGGATGTGGGGGAAAAGATTCACTCATACATTGCTTGAGGGAATGCAAATTGGTGCAACTGCTCTAGAAAGCAGTATGGAGATTCCTCAGTAAACTTGGAATGGAACCACCATTTGACCCAGTTATCTCACTCCTCAGTTTATATACTCAAAGGACTTAAAATCAGCATACTACAGTGACACAGCTACATCAGCATTTATAACAATTCAATCCACAATAGATAAACTGTGGAACAAATCTAGATGCCCTTCAATAGATGAATGGATAAAGAAACTGTGGTATATATACACACAATGCAATATTACTCAGTCTTAAAGAAGAATAAAATTATGGCAATTGCAGATAAATGGGTGGAGTTGGACAATATCATCCTAAGGGAAATAAGCCAATCCCCAAAAAAACAAAGGACAAATGTTTCATCTGATATGTGGATGCTGATCCCTAATGGGGGAGGGCAAGGGAAGAATGGAGGAACTTTGGATTGGGCAAAGGGAAGTGAGAGATGGGAAGAGGGTATCGGGGTGGGAAAGATGATGGAATGAGATGGACATTATTACCCTATGTATATGTATGCTTGCATGAATGGTGTGACTCTGTGTCATGTACAACCAGAGGAAAGCAAAGTTGTGCTTTGTTTGTGTACAATGATTCGATATGCACTCTGCTGTCATGTACAACTAATTAGAACAAAAAAGTCCTTTAATAAAGGTATTTATTGAATATTATTTATAGTAACAGGCATAATTTATGTAAAAGATTAGGGATAAAACTGTGAATAACACAATTCTTTACCCTCATTGAGTTTACATTCTGGAGTAGGGAGATAAACAATAAATACATAGGCAAATAAATGTGTGTGATTTATTTGTTTGTCAAAGCCAAATGCCATGAGAGAAAGAATAACATATAATATGAAAATGACTGGAAGAGGGTTATTTACATCAAATGATCACAAAATGCCATTAAGAAGATTATAAGAAGGAATTAGCCATCTGAAATCTGGGAGAAAAGTAATCTGAAAGGAGGGAGAGCAAGGAGCAAAAGCAATATAACTGCAGCATAAAAGGCTAGGGTAAGACAAAATGACATTAGAAAGGTAGTCATAGGTTATATCAACTAGGTCTTGTGGCTCTGAAAAATATGGTGGATTGCTCTAAATATGATGTGAAGCTATAGAGGGTTGACAGCAGAAGAATTTCCTGATCTGAATTGCCTATATGAAAAAAAAATCACTATAGCTACTGATGGATAATTGACCATGGGGGAACAAAGATGGGAACAAGGAGACCAATTAGTAGACTGTTGCAATAGCTTGGGCAAGATATGGAGGTATACCAAGTTCCTCCTCACTTCTGTGCCATTGCTCATGCAGTTCTTTTTGTCTAGTGAGATCTGATTCATAATGCAAAAGTCAGCTCAACCATTACTTCTTTTGAAAGCCTTCTCCAATCTCCATCTTCTCTCCACTGGACAAAATTAATTGCTGCTTTGTTGGGTACATATTGATTTTAAGACTTTTATTTTAGCACTTACCCAGCAAAGTAGTTAAATGTACAAACTCTGGAACTAGATCATTTGAAATGCAATCCTATCTTTACTAATTTCATTGTGGATTTTATTGTTATCACCTCAAAATTTATATGGTAAATTGGCAATCCCCAGTAGCTTAGAATGTGAATGAATTTGGAAATAAGGTCAGTGCAGATAGAAGTACTTAGGATGAAGTCATACTGGCACAGGGTGGGCCTCTAATCCAATATGATTGATGTTCTTATAAAAGGGGGAAATTTGGGCACAGAGAAGCACACTAGGAGAGCATCACGTAAAAATGAAGGCAGAGATCAGAGCGATGTCTATATAAAGCCAAGGTGTGCAAAAGATTACTGAAAATCACTAGAAGCAAGGAGATAGGCATGAATTGGCTTTCTTTTTCACAGCCCTGTGAAATAACTCACCCCACTAACATTTTGGTCTTGGACTTCTGGTTTCCAGAACTGTGAGAAAATACATTTCTTTTCTAAGCCACCCAGTTTGTGGTATTTTGTTATAGTAGCTCAGGGTAACTAGTATAGCCCTTTACTAGCTGTGCCACTTCAGGCAACTTCCACGATATCTCTGTGCTTCAGTTTCTTCATATGTAAAAGGAAATAAGAGTTTCTGCCCCGTAATAGTCTCTGCCTCATATGATGTTTCTTATTATTACATGAGTTAATATACATAACGTTTTTAGAATAGTATCTGGTATATAGAGAACATTTGTTGCATATTAACTATTATTTTTCAACCAACTACAAGTTCTAGAGGGCAGGAATGATCTTTTATTGATCTTTGCATGCAAAGGGCTTAACAAAGTTCCTGGCATAAAGTAGCAGCTCAATATTTATTGAATGAATTCAGGATTCCTGAGGAATAAAACTTTTTTACAGATCTGTGGTCTAGAGATTCTAGACTCTTATTTCTAACATCTTTCTCTAAGAAACATGTCAATACTATTCAGATTGTGGTGAATAATTTGGTAGTTGGTCTGCAGTTAAACTATCACTCCGTCTTTCCAAGTCCCAGTTTGTTCTTCTACTAGATGAAATTTTTGAGCTAGATGATCTCCAAGTTCCCTTCTAATTTCAAAATTCTTCAAGGCTATGTCCCTGAGTATAATTTAGGAGGGCAGTGCATTTGAAGAATGAATTATACTTGATCATTAAAGAAATAACAAAATACCTCACAAATCAACCAGAAGGCATTCTCAGGGAATAAGGACTCTAACTGGCAGTGTGTGTAGTATGCTTTCGGTAGGTCATTAAAATGAATAAGACCTTATGTACACATCTAATAATTTAATGCTTTCACTTTTCCACAAACTATTCAAACAATTGCAGGCCTCTCCTTTTGTCATGAGCTTCCCAGAACTGTTCATTCTTTCATCCCTGAAGTAATTATTAATAAGAATTTCAAGCCCCATAATTTCTATGTATAAGCAGAACTTTCTGCTTTGCAACATTACATATGCTGTTTCAATTTTCACGATGTTTTCTAGTCAAAACAACTGCTGCAGGTAGGCTGAAGTCCAGGAATATTTGGATTCACTAATACTGGTCTGAACAATAACAGAAAAAATAAAACTATGATTTTCAAACTGTAGTTTGCATCAAAAAAAAAAGCAGCTGGTTAGTTTCTTAAATATGTGGCTTTCTGCCCACTCATGGCCAGATTGTGGTTGAAGTTTGATGAAAGGGATAGGTGTCATTATGGTTTGGGCATCATTTGGATATATCCCCCAGTGTTTAGGTGTTGAAAACTTTGTCCTCAGTGTGGTGATGCTGGGACATGGTAAAAACTTTAAGAGGTGGGTCTTAACACCAGGTAATTAGGTCATTGGGGCACTGTCCTCCCAAGGGATTAATATGGGACTTCAGTTAGTTTCCATGAGAGTGAGTTTTTTTTTTTTATTGTTTATCCAGAAATTTATTGTCATCCTTGGAGTTGTTTTAAAAGAGCAAGGATGACTCTTCTCTGCCCTCTGGGTTCTTGTCTCACAGTGTAATCAACACTCTTGCATTTGCTACGTACGACCATGATGTCATCTCCTGAGGCTCTCACCAGACGCTAAACAAAGGAGGTCACACAATCTTGAACTTTCAGTTTCCAAAAGAGCTAATAAACCTCTTTTTTTGTACTCAGTCTCAGAGGTTTTTTACAGCAATTGAAAATGAACTAATACAGGTATAAAGTTGCATTTTTAATAATTCTCTAAATTCCTATGTAGGTAGTCTCTAGACCATGCAGGTATTTGTGGGCTTATAGTATATATAAAATCCTTTATCAATAAATAGCTCTTAATTAAATATTAAATTAATAAAATCAAGCATTTAACAGTACATATATAATATCTGTTGCAAATTATCTACATATCAAATATTTTACTGTATATATTAAGGTCTATACCATGATATTTTGGTATACTTATCAAATGTTTGAAGAAAAAACAGATGAGTTGCTATAATTTGAAAAGTTGAAAAAGTCATTAAGTAACTGTTTATTCCCATTAATAATCTCATGTGCAGACCTTGATTAGCATGGTTCACATAGCCATTTTAATTTTCAATTTTCTGGTCTGCTGGTTCTTGTCAAAGAAGAATGAAGCTTTCTTTCCTCTCTTCCTCTACTTTAGTGTGTTGACTTCTGAAAATATACTGGTTTAGGTCAAGTGAAATTTAAGTAAAAATCAAGTATTAGTCAGCTTTACTGTGATTTTACTGTGATAATAAAAAACTCTCAAATCACGGTGGTTTACAATAGTAAACATTTATTTCTTGTTCATGTTACATGGTGGCTGTAGATCAGCTGTGGCTCTGTTCCAATCTGTAGCTCGGCTTCACTCTACTGCATATGTTTCTAATTTTCAAATCGTGGTTAAAAAAGCAGCCTCTATCTGTTCTCATGCCGAGAGCAGTCACAAGAGACAGAGTTAAATGCACAATCACGCTTAAATCCTCTTCCACAACATGGCATAAATCGTGTCTCCACATTCCATTAATCAAAGCAAGTCATATGGCCAATACTGAGAATTGGGTGAGGATGTGATCTTCACCTGCAAGGAGGCATTATAAGTTACATGGTGAATATGAGCATGTAGAACTCTTACAAGGGAGAAAATGAATAGTGTGAACAACTTGATTATCAGACAGCTGGTTCAATTAACAGTTCTGATTTCAACTATAAAGTGTTTCTTTTAGAAGAAATCATCCATTTCCATAGACAACAATTCAAAAACATGTATTCAGATAATATGAGAAGGTTTTAAAGTTGAAGTTTAAAGTTTTATGATCAAAAGTTACTTTTTCTTTTTATATATATAAAGGTAATGCTTTGGGCTTGGCATGGAACCATTTGTATCTCTTTCTTTTTCTTTGAGTATAACCTCCATTAAGTTCCCCATTGTAATCTCAGTGTGCAGTGCAATACTTTACTACACAGTTGAAGCACAAGAGGTGTTTATTGAGTGAATAAATGAATGTGGCTTGAATTAATAGGGTCCATAGTAAAGTATATTGGATTAGTGTAATTTGGGTATAATTTTAAATATCCTTTAAATTTCATTGGCCCCTTACTTCCTTTATTGTTTGTTGATCAAATCAAGTTTTTCTTAAAGTGCCCACATGTTATGAGGATAAATGAAAAGATTTGAGACTGGATAGTTTATGTGTATTTTTCCCTTAGGAAAAAATAATATTAGATATGGTTATGGGATAAACTCAGGACTTCTGTTTTGTTGGTTTTGGCATATAGATCACCTTCAAAGATGCCTGGTACACAGCAGGTTCTCAGTAAATATTAAAGTTTTGCTTATATTATTAGACTACAAATGATCAATTCTGTTTTTTTTTTCTATTGCTCTCTAAAGTCCCTCTTCACATCCTCTAGTGTCTGAAAAAGCCCCTATATGGACTAGAGCATAGAGTTTTGGAATGAAGTTTTGTGTCCTAATGCTTTCTCCCCTTAGTGCAAGTTGCTTTTCCATCAAATTTCCTGTGGAGGAGATAAGATGTAGGGTGGGCTGTTGCAGGGAGGGCAAGAGAGTGTTTTATTCCCCAAGAGGTTAAGGATCATAGGTCTGAGGAATAGACTTTCTGCTTCAATACTTCCAGGTATTCTCTCTACCATAAAGCTCATGCTTAGTCCCTCCTGCAAAGAAAAGAACCAGGAAAGGCTAATTCTTCATCTAGAGACCCAGAATATGTCTGAGTTGGCAGTGAACTCACAATTTATATCCCTCCAGGGTACTTACAAAACTCGGCCAGTGTATGGGTTTTCTACATACACAGGACTTCTGGGAAAGTTATAAATAATTCTAAACTTAAGCTTTACTTTCTCTTCTCCCAATTGTGTAATTTCTATTTTAAAAGGACCCTTGCAGAGTTAGCCACAGCAACTTTACAGTGAATTTAAAATCTTGTTAGCTATTTGTTCCAAATCAGGTTTTCTTATTTATTTAGTCAAAGAATTCAAGACTTTGATAGAATTACTATTTGTTTCAAACTTATTCATGTATATGAATATTCATTTTGCCTATAAACTTGCTATTTATTTATTATATTTCTATTTATTTTATTTTATCCCTAACAAGGGATAGTGTCTAAGTATAAAATATTATAAAATAAATGAGATCTCTGTACTAGGAATTACATAATTTTCAAAATACTATTTAAACTGCTTTCTTAATAAACAATGCTTTTTTTCTCAGAATATTTTTAATTTTTTTCTCCCTCTTGAAGGGTCTACAAGAGATTTACTTTTAATCTCTAATCTCAAAAAGGGAACGCTAGACAATAGTCATATAAATATTTTACATATTTACTACCTTTATTAGTTTTCTAGGGCAACCATTACAAATATCACAGACTGGATGGCTTAAACAATAGAAATTTGTTTTATTATACTTGTGGAGGCTTTAAATCCAAGATGAAGGTGTTGGCAGTGTTGATTTCCTCTGAGGCCTCTGCTTGGCTTGCATATGACCACCTTCTTACTGCCTCTATAAATGGTCATCCCTCTAGAAGTGCATGTGTATCCCTGGTGTCTCTTTTCTTACAAGAATACCAGTTATATTGGATTGGGGCTCCACTCTACTGGCCTCATTCTAACCAAATCATCACTTTAACCACTTTATCTCCAAATATAGGCACATTCCAATGGGATTAGAGCTTCAACATATACATTTTGGAGCAACACAAGTCAACTCACAATAGTACCAAAGGATGTACAAGGCAAGCATGTAGTATGTTATTTCTCCTCACAACCTTCTGCTGAAGTAAGTAGAACTGATTGTATGATTTCATGTAGGTAATAGTGACATGTGGCGAGATGATAATAATGGACATTAGAATGGGATGTTTTTTCTTTGACAGTGCTTATTACTCTATTGAGATATAATTTACATATTATATTAAAAGCACAGGTCAGTCATTATTGACAAATGTGAACACTCATGGAACCATTACTCAGATTGAATAAATAACCATTTTATCACAACAGAAAGTTTCTTTATACCCATTTCCAGGTAATCTCTTCCACCTAAAGGCAGCCACTATTCTAATTCTTGGCACCATAGATAAGTTTTACCCATGCATCAACTTCATAGAAATGTAACAATGTAGTATGTAATTTTTTTGTTTGGCTTATTTTGTGCAACATAGTATCTACAAGGTTCATTGATATTACTTTATGTTGTTCCTTTATTGTTATTGCTGAGTAGTATTCCATGGTATGAATATATTATAGTTTTTAACTATTTTCATATATCTATACTTGCATTATTCTTAGTTTTTGGCTACTGTGAATAGAACTCCTATGAATATTCATTGTCTTTAAAACTTTATTACAGTAAAAGTGAGCAGAACATACAGAAATTTCCCATATACCTCATGCCCTCCCAGCCACATACAAAGCCTCCCCCATTATTGATATTCTACTCTAGAATGACACACTTATTATAATTGATGAACCTATATCATCATATCACAATCACCCAAAGTTCATAGTTTATCTTAAGATTCACTCATAATGTATATTCTATGGGTTTGGATAAATGTATAACCTATTCTGTGGGTTTGGATAAATATATAATGACTTCTATCCCTTATTATAATGTAATAGAGAGTATTCATTGCCCTCAAAATCCTCTATACCCTCCGTATTCATCCCCCACTCAATACTAACAACTCCTGGTAGATTTTTTCTATATCCATAGTTTTTCCTTTTCTGGAATTTGATATAGCAGAAATCATACCATATGTAGCCTTTTCAGATTAGCGTCTTTCACTTTGTACTATGCATGCATGTCTATCCTTCATGTCTATTCATAGCTTAATAGTTCACTTATTAGTGCTAAATAAATTCTCATCACTGTATGTCCCATAGCTTATTTATCCATTCACCTTCTAAAGGACATCTTAATTTATTTGAAGTTTTGGCAATTATGAATAAAAAAGCTATAAACTTCTTTGTACTGATACTTGTGTGTATGAATATTTTATATGTCTTTCTTACAGATATATATATTTTTCTTTTTATGGGATATAAACCTGGGAATAGAATTGTGGGATCCTGTAGTAGATATATGTTTATTTTATTATAAGCTGTCAGCATTTCAATGTACTATTATACATTTCCTCCAACAAAGTATGAACATTTAACTTTCATCATAAAGTTTGTTTTAAGAAACTACCCTTTTTTAAAGAAAAGATCTACAAAGATAAAGCAAAACTAATTTTATAAACTTCTACCATTTAATCTATGAAAGTTAATATGGGTAGTTTATTTCTCTCTCCCAATGTAATTTAAGTGTTTAAAGCTAAACTTATCATTTGTTCATATCTTGGGTATTAATGCTCCTCTTAGCTCTTTCATCCTCCCCATTACCACTGTGAGACTTCAGAGTAAAGCTTAGTAGAGCTGTCCTTCCTAATCCTAGCAGGATACATCCCAAAGCCCACTAGTGGATATCCAAAACTATAGATAGTACAGATTCCTATCTATACCATTTTTTACCTATGCATACATACAAATGATAAATTTTAATTTATAAATTAGGCACAGGAAGAAATTAATGAAAATTTGGCATAGAGCTTAACAACATCAGGATAGATTTTTGATTTCCTTAAGTTAAGGACTTGTCTTTTGTGCTTAAAGGTAGCACTTCACAGCTTCTGTTTGGCGTATTTGAACTGTCAGAATCACTATTATTGCACTTTAGGAAGGGCCATTATGAAGCAGAATAAGGGTTACCAGAACACAAGCACAGTGATACCACAACAGTCTATCTGAGAATCAAGAGGGCTAGCAAGTGATTGATGGGCAAGAACCATTTAGAGCATGGATACACTAGACAAAAAGATGATCCACATCCCAGGTAAAGTGGAACAAGATGACTAGAGATTTCATAACTTATGAATAATTTAAAACATAACATTTTTATTTTTAGAATTTGTCATTTCATATTTTCAAACTTCAGTTCACCACAGATGACTGAAAGTATGGAAAATAGAATGACTGATAATAGGATGCTACTGTAGTTTTAAGCCATTTGCACTCTAAATATGTTTACCATGATAAAAGATTCATTCATATATAATGTTAAACCAAGATGATGAAATAGCAGATATTTAGAGGGAAAAGGTGTATATAAAATAAAAAGTAGCCGGGTGTGGTGGCACACGCCTGTAATCGCAGCACCTTGGGAGACTGAGACAGGAGAATGGCGAGTTCAAAGCCAGCCTCTGCAACTGCAAGGCACTAAGCAACTCAGTGAGACTCTATCTCTAAATGAAACAAAATAAGGCTGGGGATGTGGCCCAGTGGTCAAATGGCCCTGAGTTCAATCCCCGGTACCAAAGAAAAAAAGAAATAATCACATTCCATATTTTTCTGAGACTTTTCTATTTTCTTATTTAGAGTACATATAAAACAATTTGGCTTAAGGAACAACATTTTGTGTCAATAGAATATAACTTACTTTATAGAAAATATGTAGAGAAACACTTGGATCATGCTAAAGATATCTATGTACTAATCATCTGGTATTCTAGTTTCAAGTAAAAAGGACTTTATTGTTCATTCAAATATGATTATTATTTCAGTAAAAGCAATTAATGGATGAATGAGCATGTCAGTTGCAGCATCCTGAGGTGGAGAAAGGGGAACTTCTTCCTAGGTTGCATATATTATATTCATATATAAGAGTTTTTGCTGTGACACTTGTTTTGAAAATGTGAATTTCTTCTAAAGCATGTGTTCCTAAAAATCAAAGTGCTATACGAATCATGTAGTTAAAACTACAGGGCTCATGAGGCAAATGAGGTTAGGTACATAATATTTAAAAATGTTGTCTTAACCCCATTTTACCACAAGCCCTGTAATTTTCATTGTGCAATATACATAGTGAAGTGATTTTTAGGAATACTAACACCATGTTATAAGAATATAGCCAAAATAACTATATATACTCAATTTATTATATATACTTTTATATGTAACCCTTAGTTTCTGAATTATTCTTGTTGCTAAATCAGCAAAATGAAAGTGGATTAAAAGGATAGCAGAGTTATGGCAATAGAAAAATTGATAATTGACTGTTCTTATTTTATCCTCATTATCTTACCAAAGGTAGATAGGAGTAGAAGAGACTTGGGGTTGTCTTTGAAAATGACTGTAGGGCTGGGATCATAGCTCAATGTTAGAGCACTTGCCTAGCATGGGTGAGGCACTGAGTTTGATTCTCAGCACCACATATAAATAAATAAAATAAAGGTTCATCAACAAGTATCAAAAAAAATTTCATAAAAAACGAAAATGACCATAGCCATTCTTTTTAAACATGTTAAGTGTAAATACAAGAATCTTTAGAAACTCTTGTTATTTTTATTGACCTGTAATATGGCAGCATTAAATATATAAGTAAGAGAAAGCACTTACTACACAAAAGTAGATACATGAAAAGTCCCCCACAATGCTTTTTTATCAATTAATTCCTCTTATATTCCTGAATCTTTATTGATAATAATTGTCATCACAATTACATTAACATATAATTGATTTAGCTGATAGATTGAGGTGATTGGTTGCATATTTGTCATTTTGTTATATTTTCTCAATTCCTCTTCTTTTGACAGTATTTGAATAGCTTGTTTATGCCACACAAAACAAAAGCCATCTCATATGGCCCTGGCTCACTAGCTGGCACTCCCTCCTGCCTCTTTCTTTTATTTTGAAATTCATGACTTTCATTTTCTATTTAATATTCTATATGATGTTAGCAGCCCTGATTGCAACTGCCAAATTCAATCTCTATCCAATAAATAGGTAGTTGCAATCAATTTTAGAACACTAGCAGTACAACTGGGAATAATCTCTAGCCATTTTTTTTTTTTGAAAACCACACTCAAATAATCTTGTTCCCCGCAGGGGACAGTTTATCGTCAACTGTATAGTGAGTAGGGGGTGTTTATGATTTTAAACATGTTTCTATCATGGTTCCCTCCTGCTGTTTTTCTGACAGCTTCAGTTGTTAGTTCTGTCTTTCCTGTGCTGAAAATAAACCCTGCATGGTAAGAAGGCTGTGCTGCCTTGGCAGCCCACTGAGGAGTGGGGATTACTTTAGCTATAGCCCCAGATTTCTTATAGTAAAAGAAATACTTCCAAGGATTTGCAAACTGGACCAAAATTACAAACACTTGTAGCCTGTCATTGAAAACATCAATTTCTCAGACTATTTGGATTGCATTTTGTTAAAATCTATCCATTTATGAGATTTATTGCTCCAGATTCAATTTCATATGTAATAACTGTATATGCCCTAGTTTTCATAAATCAAAGTGCATGATATATTGCTATGTCATTTCACAATCAAGAGATGGAGTTGTTTGAATATATCTTATAATGTTAATGATAAAGAGAGCCATAAACTGAAAGCCCCTTTATGTGGATAAAACCTTAACTTTCATAACTAAATATATTTCCTTCATAATTTACCTAAGTCTTAGGTACCCTTATGAATCATACAGATTATCTCATGCACACTGTGTTTTGCAGAAAATGGATAGGAGATGATGATTAATATCTAATCACTTTCATTAATACCTAATGAGATCTGTTGGATATGTTTGCTATACCTGTTTGTCTTACCAAATGTGTACATGGGTACTATCTGGCTCACTTACTACCTTAGGCTTCTGGAAATATCTACTTCTTGACTACTTCTCCCGTACTCCTCTGCCCTTGTAACAATCAGAAAAAATACAATTTCCCTCTCAATCTCTTTCATTATACTTGGGTTATATATTAATTGAAATTAATGCCCAAAACATAAATTACTCCTATTACTTGCAATAATTTCTTTGTCACAGTTGCCTGGTTATTATAAAGATTTCATTTTAGTTTTAGAAATTAAATGTTTTTAATTTATATTTTCCTCTATGTTTCATATCTTTGTTTCTGCTTCTATGAAACCAATATGTCAATAATATGATAAAAAATTATTTTATGTAGCCATTTATACTTGAAACCATTTATCTATTCGATATTAACTTAGATATATGTTTACTTTCACAAAGATATAATAATTTTTTATTATTATATCACCATATATGTAATACTTTATTAAGAACAAAGTGCATAAAATGTTTATAGTAGAAGAAGTGCATATTGTAAAGGTCTACTACTGAACTAATCATGACGATGATTAGATTTAGTTTGACCATTGTCTGGCCTTTGAAAACGTTAGGAATCTTATTTTGCTTTCATGCTTGCTTTCAAGGAAAAAGAATATCTAAATGAGTGTTTATTGTTCTGTGTCTGGAGAAAGGAGTAGGAAGGGACACACGCACACATACACAAACACACACAGTCTATATATCAACTGTCATATTGGAGCTATCACTACTCTTTAAAAAATAACACAAATAATGAAGTTTAAAATTAAACAATTAATTATGTTGAGAGATACTTTGTATGAAAATAGTAGTAAATTTTTCTTGAGGCAGTTGATTTTGTGTCTGTTTGTATTTTTATTTGTGTGTGTGTCTGTATGTATGCAAGAAAAACAGATGTAAATGTCAATGGATATATAATGTGCTCTGAGATCTGAGTCATATTTTCCAAACTTTTTATGTTAGTGTTACTCAGTGGACTAGAAAGCATAACCAATGATTGAATTATGACACTATTCCTTACAAGGGTGCATGGTTTTGGATAAACTATACAATTTCTAGAACCTCAGTTTTGACCTGTGAAAAATGGGAATGTTTTTAATACACAAAGCATGTAACATAGTGCTCATCTTGGTACATGTGGATACTACTAATAATAAAGTAATAAAGAAGATAATAGAAGGCACATTCCTCCAAATTTTTCTTCAGTACTCCCAGATTTAGTAAGTAGAAGGGAAATGGTCATGAGTGAGACACAATCTAATTCTATCTTCTCATATTTTGTCTCTGCCCTCCATCTTGAATGAGAGTTCACAATCCAAGGACAAGAGCATCAAAGTTAGATGTTGTTCAGAACTTTGCTCTTGTTTCTAAATATCTCCTATTTCTGAACCTTCTGCTGTGCAGACTTAATTTTCTTTGTGTTTTTTGACAGTGAGATTAAATTCTGACAGTTGTTAATGAAAAAGCCCCAGAGGAACTAAATGTCAGGACAAAATTGTGGGTGTTAGAAAGAAGACAAATACATGTTTAAAGAAACAGGCATAGCAATAGAAACAATCCAGAAAATAAGCAATTCAAATGGGAATTTAATGGCTAGCATTCTTGTTAACAAATTCAACTAATAACACTGTTCTCACAGGAGGAAATTTATGCAAATCTTAGTCTCCAGATTAAAAAAAAAGGGATTAAAGAACAAATTCCTAGTCCTTGCTGATAATTCTGACATACAAAGAAATGAAATAACACCACCAAAATAAATAAATAAAAGGAAGAACATAGCACAAAGTCTAATGAAAGAATATACATCCGAGATGATTCTCTTCTAAATATTCCTAGACTTGAGAATTAAGCATCACTTGTTCTTTGCCTCTTCTGTTCAAAAGTTTTATACTAATTAAATGATTTAATCCTCAATTAAGAACCCCAAAAATAGGTACTGTAATTATTCCATTTTGCAGATTGCTATACTGTGGCAAGAGGAGGTCAAGTAACTTCTCTAAGGTCACAAAGCTAAGAGAAAGAGCTATTAATACAAAAAACATGTAACACAGTGCTCATCTTGTTATATGTAGATAATAATAATAAAAAGGAAATAAATAATAGAAGGGACATTCCTCCAGAAGCATCTCTGGCAACACATGCTTTTAACTTCCATGCCTATGTTCTTATTCTCTGTGTACGATTGCTTTTCAGATAACTGAAAAAGCATAAAAAATTTCATAATTGGGGCTAGGGTTGTAGCTCAGTGGTAGAGCGCTTGCCTAGCATGAGTGAGGCACTGGGTTCAATCTTCAACACCACATTAAATAAATAAATAAATAAATAAAGTAAAGGTATTGTGTTAAGCCACAACTAAACACAATTTTTAATTTTTTAAAAATTCATAAATTGAGATTCAATGAGCTACAAAAACAGTCTTTGATGTGATGGATATGTTGATTAGCTTGATTTAATTATTCTACAGTGTACATATACATCAATACAATGCATTGTTTTCCATAAAAATATACAATTATCATTTGTGAATTAAACATACAATTACAAATTTATAAAATACCAAAGAAATAGGAATGTGAAATTATTGTGTATATATATGTTTGCATGTGTGATTTTGAATATATATTTTTTGAATTACATATTTCTCCACTCTCACTCTAGGTTCTATTACATTTCCAAAGATTAGACTTCTAATGTTATAAGGAAAAATCTCTCTAAATCAAAAACATGAAGTGCACATATTGACATACAAAGAAATGGTCCTTAGAAAGATGAATTTTTGCAGGATATAAACCTTTAATTAAATTCCTTCCCACCAAATGAATTACTTTAACAAAGAAGAGTTCTACATTCCACTGATTAGAAATGTCAATCTAGCTATATACAAACAGAGTGATAAAATCATAACTAGGAATTATGTACAGAAATAGTTGATGACTAAATAAGATTAAATAATTTAGTACTCTAGGTTAGCAGCAGACACTCAAAATTTATTTCTTTTCAAGGTTACCCTAGTTTAGTAGAACATATCATAGTTGACAAAGTTTAAAATCAAATTCCCACATTACATTCTTTGTCTATGTCTTCTTTAAAACTACAAGAGAAGAAGGCTGTTGTACCCTGGGGTATCTGAGTTGTAGTATAAAAACATTCTTTTTCACATTTTTGTGAGTTTAAAGCATGTTTTCTTAAAAACTCAGTTACTAAGGACTTACTATTCTCTTGTTTAAATATCTTCACACTATTGTATTATGTTTTTGCAGTTATTATTTCATGGGAAGATCATTATCATTTCTGAAAATGATCTGTCTTGGGAATACTTCCACCATTACCTCTCATTTCCTTCTCAAACCACTGTTACTCATGCTTCTCCTTTAAAGCTTAAATGGCACATGATGACTTTATCTAAGAAGTCTGGTAGAAATAGGTATTGTGAGACAGGTAATGGCATATGTGAGAAAAAAAGAACAACTAAAGGTGATAATAAAGTCAACAAACAATGAGAATAACATTGACCTTAAAACTTTAGTAAGAACAGGGATGATAATGAGATGTTGAATTGAATGTAAAGGGATAAGTTCAGTTCCCATATTGTTTTAGTTATTAGGTTATTACATAGATTCCTATCATTTACAGTTGGAGAGGCATTATGAATCAAAACTACCTTCTGAAGCTAAAATCACAAAATGTGTCTTGTCTGGGGATATACAAAATACATATATAATATTCTATATGAATATTCCGCTCTTGCCTAACAATGGGAATTTTTCTTCCAGAGGAAAAATGCTAATCTATTGTGTTATCTATCTTTTCAGCACTATCACAAATATCTGGGAAATTCAACTTAAAAAGAGAAAAGGTTAATTTTAGACTCAGAGCTTTAGAAGTTCCAGGCCATAGTCAATTGGCTCTATTGTTTTGGGCCTGTGACAACACATCATGTGGGGAGTGTGTGACAGTACAAAACTGCTCATCTTATGGCCAGAAAGCAAAAAAAAGAAAAAAGAAAAAGAAAAGAGGAAAAGCAAAGGCTCTATAATCCCCTTCAAGGATCTGCCCCTAATGAACCAAAGACCATCACTAAGTTTCACCTTTTCAAATTTTTTGTAGGGCTGATACTGGGGATTGAAACCAGGAGTGCTTTAGCACTCAGCTTAATCTCCATGCCCTTTTTATTTCTTATTTTGAGACCAGGTCTCACTAAGTTACTTAGGGCCTTGCTAGGTTGCTGAAACTGGTGGCTCCAAGCCTGTGATCCTCCTGCCTCAGCCTCCTGAGTTGCTGAGATTATGTTCCACATCTTAAAAGTTTCCACCACCCCCTAATATTGCCAAAATGGAGAGTGAACCCTTAATATATGGACCTTTGGGGGACATTTCAGATCCAAACTTTAGCATTTCATCTTGGGGCCCCAAAGGTCTCACATTCATTTTATCTCCAGAGTTCCCAAATCCTAACTTTCAGTATTCTTTTAAAGTCCAAATCTGAAGTCTACTCTATGCACAAGGCAAATTTAGGCTTGAGCCCCTACAGAAATCTAGAAGTTGTTATGTACTTCTAAGATACAAAGCTGGAGAGAGGTGCATGATAAGCATCCCTATTCCAAAAGAAAGTAATAGGAAAATAATCAGGAAGGATCCCATCAAAGTAAGTTTAAAACCCAGCAGGGCAAACATTAAATCCTGCAGTTCCAACTTCAGTATCCAGGGCACACTGTGGAAGTATATGGACTCCTAAGGGCTTGCTTAGCTTTCATTGCCTCTGCAGTCTTGCTATTTGCAGCATATATGATCACTGTCCCTTTCATGTAGGCCCTAAACCCGTTTGTGGTGGGTGCCCTCAAGCCCAGTCACCTCTGAAAGGACTCACCTCTTTATACTGTCATTTTGGCCATTAAGTTCTACACCTGATTTTTGGAAGGTACATATTCAAAACCTAGCACCAGTTTAGACTAAAGTAATATGGAATGAATCTGATATAAGTTCCTATGTACATTCATGAAAACATTACAGTGAATCCCACCATCATATACCTCCACAAAAATGGGTGTACATGAAGAGAATAAGAAACACTCCATGCTTATATAATTATATCAAGATGGATTCTAATGTCATGTATAACTAAAAGAGTGGCATCCTAACTATTTTATTTCTTAGAGGAAAATCTGCTTTGATTTACTTGTATTTGTTTTATACACACATTTCTAGAAGAGTATTCAACCAACAACTGTCCCAGCTCTTGTTTATGGTTTTATGTATATGTTGTTTGTCCAAGTAACTTTTAAAGTGATGAAGAATTCTTCTTTCTAGTTTTTATCATTTTTTCATGGTGACTGTCTTGTATATTTATTTATTAAATTGCCAATCCCTGACCACCTCCTGGAGTGTCTGATTTGATAGGTCTTACACTAGGACCAAGAATCTGCAATTGTGCCAAAACAAATGATTCTTCCAAAATATATGACCACTGTTTAAGGCTGGCTCCATACAGGGTCTGCAGTTTCTCTTGGTAGCAGAATCATGTTCCTGGCATCTCTTCATTTCTGGTATATCCATTGTAGCTTTGGCCCCCACCATCACAGTTCCATGCATTGCCCTGACAAGGACGACTTGTAGGAACTCTGATTCTGCCACACACTGTTTGACCTCCTAGGCTCTCCTTTGAAGTCCTCGTGGAATCCCTCATGACCTCATAACTCCTGCATTGTGTATACCTGCAAAACTAGCATCATGTCGATGATGCCAAGGTCTGCTGCTAGCACAAGCTGTACCTGGGGCCTCTTGAACCACAACCATAGCAGCCTCTAAGTGCCTTGCTGGCGTAGGTGGCCATGGGCAATCAGGGCACTTCTCAAAAGTCTCTGCCCTGGAAACTCTTTGAAAACTGAATTTGCATTTCTATATCTCTGAGGCTGTGATAGCTGTTGCCTTGCAGATTCCTGATACACTCAAAGCATCTTTCCTGTTGTTCCACTGTAAAGCACTCAGCGTATTTTTTAATGGGGCTACTCTCTTTAGCAATTGCACCCTCCTTGGCTGCACCTTTACACATGCTTCTTTTTTGGCTATGCTATAGGTTTTTCAAATCTTTCTACTCTTCTTCTCCTAGTTCCCACTTCTCACTGTAAATCTGGCTATAAGCACTTAGTAATACATATGCCACCAGTTGAATGCTGTGCTACCTTTAAATTTCCTCCATCAGATAAACTAGCCCATCACCTTTTAGCTCAGCAACCCACCAATATTTCAGGGTATTGACAAAATGCACCAAAATTCTTTACCTTGGTATAAGAACATAGCCTTGTGTTAGCTAGCTGTCCGTCACTATCACAAATATCTGTGATGAACAACTTAAAAAGTGAAAAGGTTTATTTTAGCTCAATTTCCAATAGAATTCTCATTTCCATCTGAAATGTCATAAGCATATATTTTCCTCTCTGCATTCCTGTCAGCATTCTACTCTTCTGAGTCCTCACCTCAATTGCCCATTAAGCTGTTTACAGCATTCTAGAATTTCTCTAGCCTCTTTCTCCAAATGTTCCCCAAATCCTCTAGCAAACCAATTCCAAAGGCCTTTCCACATCATTTCAGATATTGTAATAAGTACTCTACTTCTAGGCACCAAATTTCTACACATCCCTCAAGCCAGTCAAGTTGACAACCAAAATTAACCATCAAGAATATAAGTACATTATGTTTGTAGCTACATAATCCTACATATTCCAGGAAAATAATGTTAATTATATAAATATTTTGTTGACATACATGTTATACATGTATATCAAAATGTTTTAAATTCTAGATTTTAAATAAGCACACTGGGGTTGAAGATATGACTAGGATCATAGATAAAATACCAGTGAGTGTATAATCAATAAGTGAATAAATAGTTTAAAGATATGTAAAAAAAATAAAATAATTAAAAATAATAACAGTAATTAACAATAATGAAATAATAAATTAACAGTAGTGATAATTAACAATAGCCATTACTATTCCTCAATAACAATTATGTAAGTCCAACTTAGAATCATTTTAAGGTAGCTTTATATAGCTTTTAAGCCACCAAAAATATAAAATTCATCATAGTCAGTTTTGACCAACTGAGCTATAAAGATCTGATCTCACTGATTTTTTCTTGGATCACTGGCAATTGTTGAGCATTCTGAAACTTGCAGCAGGCTATGAAACTAGTAGTACCCTTTGAGCTGGAAGTTCCCCTCTGGGAAAGTCACTTTGAAAATAAACCTTTGGAAGCAAAGGTAGTTTTTATGAGTTTTAGAACAATAGTATTTCATAATACAAAATATAAATGCTTTGTTATTCTGTGTAAAAAAGATATGCATTTAAAAATAAGGTTGCAAAATAGTACATGTAGATGGGAGAATACAATATAATGGAATGAGTTCATATAAATGATGATGCTTGATAAAGCCTAGCTAACATGATTATCATCATTATGGTGATTATGATGAAGACATAATCTGTGTAAAAATTTAAAATGACAAAATAATAACAATCTATATGTCTGTACAAAATTATATCATCCACAGGAATGTTATACATTGGCTTTGAGGATAGTGCTTGCTCTGGGGAAGAAAAAGACAGTAAGCCGGGCGCGGTGGCTCAAGCCTGTAATCCCAGCACTTAGGGAGGCTGAGACAGGAGAATCGCGAGTTCAAAGCCAGCCTCAGCAATGACGAGGCGCTAAGCAACTCAGTGAGACCCTGTCTCTACATAAAACACAAAATAGGGCTGGGGATGTGGCTCAGTGGTAGAGTGCCCCTGAGTTCAATCCTCGGTACCAAAAAAAAAAAAAAAAAAAAGAAAAAGACAGTAGAGAATGAGGAGAGGGATTTTTTACTGTAATACATTTTTCTTTAAGAGTAAAAGAAAACCAGTTGCAGTGGCACATGCCTGTAATCCCAGCGGCTCTGAAGGTTGAGACAGGAGGATTACAAGTTCAAAGCCAGCCTCAGTATCTTAGTGAGGCCCTAAGCAACTTAGCTAGATTTTGTCTCAAAATAAAACATAAAACGGGCAGACGATGTGACTCAGAGGTTAAATGTTCCTGCGATCAATCCCAAGGAAGGAAGAAAGGCAGGCAGGAAGGAAGAAAGGCAGGAGGGAAGGAAGGAAAAAAGGAAGGAAGGAAGGAAGGCAGGAAGGAAGGAAGGAAGGAAGAAAGGGAGGAAGGAAGGAAGGAAGATATAAGGCAAAATGTTAATACCTATAGTTGATACTGCTTACACGAATGCCTGTTTTGTTATTTTGTAGTTTTCTCTATATATGAAAATTTCACTATTTAAATTTTGATTGAATAAAGTTGTCCATATTCACTCTAAACATTAAATAATTCAGAAGTGCATAATATCCCTTATAATTTCATGGTTCAAAGATAAACTGCTCTCACTTTAGAGTACATGCTCTAGATTTCTGAATAATTTTGGGTGTGTATTATTTTATTTATGATAACAATAACACCATACTACTTGTTAGTTGCTTTTTATCACTTAATATATTGTGCACATATATTTATCACTTAATATATTGTTCACAAAGCAAGGAAATTGTGTCTTATCATCAGTTTACTAGCTCTATATTATTTTATCATATGGGTATACTATACCTTTTTTAACTAATCCCCTATTGTTAGTCTTATAGTTATTCCATTGTATTATATTGTGTTATAAACAGCACTGTGTCAATTACATTGAAACTATAATTTGAGCATCACTTAAATCTCACCTTAGGACAAATTCTTTGGAGGGAAATTGCTACCTATAAGTTCATAGACATCTTTAAGGCTTCTTGAACATATTGCTGAGCTGTAGTCCATAAAACTTCAGATTTTAACCATCATTAGGTATTTTTGTACTTTTAATGCTTGGCTAACTTGATGGATAGGTAATCTTATTTTCACTTGCATTTCTTTGATACTAGTTCTTAAGCTTGATAAGAGTGCAAAGACAAATTATATATGGTCTCGCTTGTGAGGGACTTACCCAGATTGGATGCAAATTAGTAAATTTTAAAATAAACATATAATTTCAATATAATATAATTTATACTTCTGGTTTTAAACTGCTGCTCCCCTTGCTTTTGGATGAGAAAGAGTCACAAGGATTCTATTAGACAGATCCATCCCAATCTGACAGAGAAATGTTAATTGAAAATCCATTTGCTAAAGAATTCTAAGAGATGTGCAAACGCTGAACATGACCCCATTAACATTTCAATATGACTTTGTTTCATTGGTTTTTGAAGTCCTCTGGTTGTTCTTTCCCTGATGCATCTTGATTAAATCCTGTGAAGGGTAGTTTGTGAGGAGATTATGAAACAGCAGCCAAGCGAGAAACAGTGAATAGTGACGGTAAGGCTTGGGATCAAGTTAATACCACTCTGGACTTGCCTAGGAAACCAGCAATGGCCAGTCACAGTGGCAGTTGCAACAATTGAGGACATCTCAGACATTGAAATGGCAGTTACCAATGCAGTTTCTAATATAACTGGCTCTTATTGAGCCACCACCTATCAACATGGCAGTTTCTCTACATTCATTGCTCCGTATCATTCACACAACTCTGATATAACAAATACACCCTTTATTAGTCATGAGGAAACAGAAGCTCAGAGATGTTATTTTGCTTTCTTTGCAAGTAAATGAGTTTTAAAATCAGGATTTTAAAACACATTTGTCTGACTACAAAGCCTTCTTCCACCAAGTAGTATGTACTAGTAAGTAGTACAATAGATAATCTAGGTAAACCAGAATGTCATCTTTGCCCAAACCACCTTAGTATTATTCTCCTTTTCCTAGCTGTAAAAATCTGGATTTGGATTTTGTTTTGAATGACTTTGAAGATAAAACTTTAATTGCAGCAAAGACTGACTCACTCTGAGTTTCAAAACATTTTATTTTTGTAGCATCCACGAAGTTAAAATCAAAGAGATGAGATCTGAGTTAACAGAACAGGCAACCGCTTGTTAACTAGATCATTGGTCATATGAAGTTCTGCATCTCTGCTTTTTGCAGTAAAGTAGTGTCTGCAACACTGAGCTATAAAATGACTGTGCAACGTGTTCCCTGCTAAAGGTTGCCTAGCAATAATTCATTAGAGATAATAATAAAATTGTATTTTCCCCTTTTAAAAACATTCAAGTTTCCAGGTGAGAGTAAATAAAAGTTATATAGACAGCTAACCTTAAATTTTAGACTGAAGAAAACGAACAGACATAGAAAGATGATTCAAATGTCTCCCTCATTATAAGGTCATCTAAAACAAGTGCATCATAGACAAGGAAAGGGCATTCACAAGATGTGAACTCCTAAGCTCCTTATTACTGTTTTATAATACCCAGTGACTGGGTTGCATGGTGTTATCATCTGTGACAGCCTCTCTGAGGAAATTTTTAAAATATATTGATACTGGCCTTACCCTGAGACATTCTGCAGGCATCATTATTTTTTTTGAAACATCCCAGATGACGCTAATGCACAAACAGGGTTGTGAACCACTGTAATAATGCACATAAAATGTTATGTAATTCTTGGACGTCAGTGGACACTGCCTAATTGTGGGCTGGAAGGCCGTGCAGAATCAGTTGCTCTGCGGAAAAATCAGAGCTAACTCTGGGCTGTTGCCAGGGCGGGGGCTGAGGGGGGGCGGGGCGGGGAAGACAGTGACGAATGGAAACCAGGGAACCACAATGCGGCCTGGAGATAGCATCCCCTCGTGGTGATTTCTTTAGTTACAACGGAAAGTGGTTCACTGTCTAAACAGTTTTTGGAGAAGAATGTTTAGTTTGAAAACACAAACTTTTAAATTCTAAAATAATTTTCTGATTAACATTGTTATTTTACCTTCATTTTCATTTCAGCATGATTAAATCAGAAACTTGGGTCATTTATTTCAACTATATAATTCCTCTTTCCTGTTCAAAACAATTTATGATTCCTCTTTTCTGAGTCAGACTTGTTACAATTGACTCTGAATCAATTAGTATGTCTTTTTTCTTGTATTGAATAACATTATGTCATTTTTTGGTGAATTGAGCTTTATCAATTTTCTTTCTCCTTGGCATTTTGCCTGCTCATCTCACTCTTTTATTGCTTGTTTTATTTCCTTTTTACTTTGATTCTTGAATGTTCCTCTATGTGATTCTCATTTCAAATGAATTTTGAAATCAATTCTTAAAAGTTAGTTCAGTTATTAAAATAGCAAATATTTCCTTAAATTATTTTTGTTGTGTAGTCATGGCCAATGTCTCAAATTTCAAAAAAAAAAAAAAAACAAACAAACTATATATGTATTTTATGGAGGTTTATGGTCCATTACATTGTTGCAGATTCAGGATAATGAAGTCAATTAAAAAACATTCTTATTAAATCAATGGTATTGCTGCTCTGGACATAATCTGAGTACATAATTCAAGAGAGAAATCCAGTGTCTTAGAAATGACTTTTCTAGTCTGTGAGCATCTGGTATGTTCCTTCTGTTATTCAGGATCCTTTGGACCAACCATTGAAAAACATGACATATGCATAGGCCAAAATTTGCATAGTAACCTGTCATTTTGTTTTTCTGTTTTGTCTTAATTCTCCCTAAAATCTTTACATACTTCATCTTTGTTTGACTTCACCTAAAATCTTTACATACTTCATCTTTGTTTCTCATAGCCTTAAAACTTATTATACTGATGTACAGTGTTTATCACTGTTTGCCAGCTACTGTATTCTTCATTAGAGACAGGTCTGTTTAAAACAGGAGATATATTTATCTCCTATAAATAGGAGATCTAGCACACATGAAGATGACTAAAAAAATGTCCAGAGTGATGAGACTTGTAGTAGGAATTCCTTAAACAACTGCTATTCCACTGGCCTGGAGAATAATCAGAATCACTGGAGGAGGTTGAAAGGCTCTGGAAAAGAGTTCTTGGGAGAGATGATAATAATAAGATACAACGTGTGTTTGAATGTATTGAGAGGATATATGTATATATGATCAAAGGAGAGTATTGAGTGAGTTGAAGAAATGTATAATGAATAAAATCAAGATAACTATTAACTAGAAAAACAAACAAAGATTACCTTTTAGTCAGGGAAGTAAACATAACCAAAGAATAGACTATCGGGTTGTACTGAGAGTAGCTTGTAGCATACTCAAGATAACTTAAACATGGAACTGAATCATAAAATAATAGTAATATTGTGTAACTAATGTTGGGAATAAGGCAAAATATGCTATGTGGGTATAGGGCTGCTATAAGAAAGTTGAATCTTCATCTTCCATAAGAGAAAGTAATTTGACCATGTTTGCACCTGGTAGAGTCCAATCTGGGGACAGGAACACCATTTATTAGAACAGATAGCATTTTGTGTATTTTTTACTAGTTATAAAGTTATTAACAGCTAACTAACTAAAAGGGTTAAAATGAATTCTAAAGTATTATGGAAGTATTAGGGCAAGTAGAACAAAGTGAAGAAGCTACATAATTACAACTTCAAAATTTAGAGGAGGATTCCTCAACTGAAACATAGCCCTCTGAGGAAAAGGGCTTCTCTGCTAGTGTTGATGTCAATATCTTAGCCTTTGTGGCAGCCATGAAACAGACGAATCAACTCTCCCTTAAGGAAACTTAGTAAAGGAGTACTATTAGCTGACAGGCTCTAGCTTGGGATACATTCAGCCAAAAGTAGTTTCAAACTGGGATGTAGCTCTGAGAAAGTATTAGTAAGCCAAATGTGATCCTATGCTCATCGAAACAGGAGAGTTCTTTTACTGTTCTATTCAGTCATTGTCTGGGACCTGCAAGGAAAGCCCACATCCTATAGCAATAATTACAATATAATGTCTTTCCAGATATTGAGTAGTCAAGTGGCTAAATGAACCTGGTGTTCATGAGATAAGTTTAGACTGAAGATATAAATATGGGATTTGTAAGCACATGAATGATGGTTAACATCATGGAATAAGGATTAGACATAGTAGTTAAGTACTGAGCTCTGAGGTATAGCAACCATTGAATTAGGAGGGAAATCAGGACAGGATGATGCCAGCAAACCCAAGGAAGGATGGAGTAGTTTCACTCTGTCACTTACTGATAAGACGTAGAATAAGAAAAAAAAATGTGAGGAAATGGTCATTTAGTCTATTGGGAAGAGATTGGAAGAGAATATAGATCATTCATTGAAGAAGCTTGGCTGTAAAGAAAGTTGGCATGTATCTGGAGATGGACATGGGCTTAAAGTGTTTGAATTTTTTAAATTAAGAAAAAAGTCTCTGGGTTCCTGGGGTATGGGGCATTGCAAAAAATCAAATGGCCACTTATGGATTGGAAAAAACATTTACAAATGATGTATCCAATAAGAGATTTATATCCAACATTTATAAAGAAATCATGCAATTCAATAGTAGAAAAGAACCTGATTAAAAATATAAAAAGGATCTGAATACACATTTCTACAAAGAAGACATAAAAATGGCCAAAAGGTATACAAGAATGTGTTCAATTTCATTAATTATCAATAAAATGCAAAATCAAACTCACTGTGAGATATCACCTCATTCCTGTCAGGAAGGTTATTATGAAAAGAGATTTTCAGTGTTTAGGAGGGTGTAAAGAAAGGAAAACTCTCGTACTCTGTTGATGGTAATGTAGATTGATTGATAAGGAACTCCTATGGAGATTACTGAAGATACAACAAGTAGAACTTCTGTAAGATCCAGCAATCCCTCCTCTGGGCATATGCCCAAAGGAAATGCAATCACCACCATTTAAAAATATCTGCACTCTCGGTTTCATTGTAGCAGTATTCACAATTGATATGGAAGATATGGAAGCAACTTAAGTGTCGATTAATGGACGAATGGGTAAAAACACAGTAGTATACACATGTGTGCACACATACATGTAAATTGAAATATCATTCAGTGTTAAAGAAGAAGGACATCTTGCCATCTGCCATAACATGGGTCAACCTGGAAGATGATATTCTATGTGAAATATGCCAGACACAAGAAGAAAAATATTACATGATCTTACTTATATAGAGTATCTAAAAACAAGAGTAAAATGTGAGGGATAGAGAGAGAATAAAACGTGATTACCAGTGGTAACATTAGAGGGAAGAAATGAAAAGATGTAGGTCAGAGGATACAAAATAGGAGTATGTAGGATGAATTAGCCTCAAGAGCTAATGTACAACCTGAGGGCTATAGATAAAAGATATTGTATAGTATTTAGGATTATTTTTAAATGAGTAGACTTTAACTGTTCTTGACATGAAGAGAGAGCAAAAATGGGTAAATATGTGAGATTATGGGCACGTTAATTTACTTCATTATAGTAAACATATGTATCCTGTGCCATTATATTTTATACCTTAAATACATGCAATGATATATATTCAAAGAGAAAAGAGATCATAGAACATGAGAACAAGTTTATATGATGATGATAATAGTCCAGCAGGAAAGAGAAATGTGTGATTCAGGGGAAAAGTATATTTGCAAGATTTAAATGCTTTGCTATTAGTATCCAGTGCACAGATTAAATGATTGTTCATATTTTGGATTCTTTAACTATAACAGAGAAGTCAGAGTATATGAATATAAGTGCTTGCAAATGGGGAAATGTGGTGTGGAAAGTTTGTAGATGTTTTCCTCCGTTGTTTTGTTAGTGAAATAGGAAACAAAGAGGTAGTTCTGGGGATTTGAAAATAGAGAGAATAGGAACAGACTGGGGACATCTACAAGACTGTAGGAATACTCAAGTACACCCATTTTGTGCTCAAAGATAACATTGTCTTTGAAGGCTCATTTTATACAGTGAAACTGAAGTCTGGAAGGTCAAATGTATCCAATATCAAATAGGTAGTAGCTGAATTTGAACTTAAATTTAAACCCCTTCGTTCCTGTTGCTGTGCTGTTTTTGATAAAATATTTCTGTGTATTTCACATAAGTATTTATATGTTATTTCCTTCAAAAATGCTTGAACTTCTGCTTAGAACATGCTTTTGATGTGAATGCGGCCTTCTCCCAAGGCACTGCATTCAAGCACAGGCAGTCTTGCAAAAAACATAAATCTTTTTCCAAGAAGTGTTTCTGTAAGCAGAAACTCTACAATAACTTGCCTCCCACATGCATTAAAAACACAAAGTTATAGACATCTGAATCGAAATGCATTTTGAAACAGATGAGTGAACTGAGGTCTTTCAGATGTGTTGAGTTTGACAGTTATTTATGAGTACTAAAGCATGTATTATGGACAACAGGATGTGAGACAAATTTTTCATATATTAGTGAAGGTGAACTTACTCTTTTAGTGTTATTCTTAGTTTAGGAAGAACATGCTCTAAAAATACCAGATGCTTGCAATATAGCTTAAACTGTGATTGCAGTGATTCAGAGGAATAGAAGATGTGTACATATTTTCGGGTAACAAGAGACAGTATGTATCAAATCACATCCTATCTTTATTTAATTGATGAGAAATATGAAGCTCAAAAAATTTATCATTGTTGACAAAGGCCACAAAAGCTAACCAGGGAAAGAGCTGGACTTACAAAACTGATCTCTGCACTCTTATATGAATATTATTTGCAGGACAATATGCAATGTTTAAAAAAATAAATAAAATTCATATTTGGCCATCTGTCTGTGTATACATTTTCAGAGGCTGTGAATACCAGAGCATTTTCCTCAATGTCAGTCAATGGCAACATTCTTTGAATCCATGTTCTGCTCTATGCTAGCTAAACCATTGTGAGTGGCTTACTTGTCTTCAATGAACATCATTTTCCTTATACATGATTTGGGGTTAATGATACCTAATTTGTAGGCTCATTGCAAAAATCAAATGAAATTATGTATAAGCTTCTAGCTTGTTTCATTTTTGGAAAAATTTAGAGTGCTTAGTAAATGTTAGCTCCCTCCCCCTTTTTTTCTATTATGCTTTGAAAGGATGGAGTAGGGAAGTGTTTACTGATGAATAGTGAAGCAGATCTAAGGTTCCTTTTGCCAAGGTTATGCCTGTGGGAGTGGATTTTTTCTTGAAAGACAAATTCTTCAAGAGAAGGAGAATCTATTTAGAGTGCCTACTTGTTTATCTGTTCTCTTAGTAGGCATCCAACCAAAGAGAGAAATATCTGAGAGAGTTAACTTGGAAGTGTAGAAAAGGACACGAGTAGCCTGTTTATACCAACCAGACATAAATTCAATCCTGATTGGCCATGAAAATAATGTGGGAAACTTAAAAAATAAGATTCCTGATATCTACTTCTAGACATATTGAATTAGTATCTCTGAGGTTAGGGCAAAGAAATTTCTGTATTTTATAAAAAGTCTTCAGGCTAGCACATGATCTGAGGGTAATTTCTTATTGGAATTGAGACTCATGAACATTTAATAATTACCCTTTTTACTCTACTTTCATGTGTGGAGCCAGAGAGATTGAAGCAGAGCTGTGGAGCTGGAGATAAAGAGAATTAGACAGAGAGAAAGAGTTTGAGATACTATGTTAGAGACACTGATAGTATCTCTAGTATTTTTCTAGGAAAAATACCTGGTACTTTTGGAATATAAAGAGGACTTTCTCAATAAGGAAATACATTCAGTTCATTCATAATATGAATACCAGCCATTTCCTAGGAGGTGAATTTTGTGATTAATTTTGTTGTGCATACAGGGTGGAGGTTTATATATTGAAAAATGTCAGATAGATGACACTACTAGAGTTATCAAAGAGAATCTTATGGGACATTAACTTGAAGTCACATTTCTTTTCATTTTTGGAAGCACATTTTGGAAATGTAGTACATAATTTTTCTGTGATTCTGGAAAAATATTATTATGTAGAAAATAAACATAAATATGCTTATCAACAGCCAACTGTGGTTGGGTAAGAATGTAAAATCCAATTTATTTCAGAAGTTGTAATATTTTTGAGAAGCTTATGGGCAACAAATTGCAAATCCTTTGACTTCTTTCTCATATGCAGATGAAAGAATTTCCTAAAATGGTACACTATTCTTTCTCTCTATTTTCAGAAGGCAGAAATAATGTGTTCTTTTCAAGGCAAGCTAAGACTAATTAATATGTCCCCTGAAAATGCATTCAAATGAATGACATTTTCATCATAATATGCTAACTTGGATATGTTTAGTATATCACTAATTCCTCAAGTGTCATGCATCTTTTTAAAAAATCCATATTTTTAGGAATACTTGTTTCAGTATTCAGACACATAGTAAAGTAGTCACTTGATTTCAATTAAAGTGAAATTTTATAAATAATGGGCAGTTTAGATTTAGAAGAATATTTTTCCCCTTTGGGACAAATCTGAGAAGTTGAGGTATATGTTTAAGACTATTTATTGTCCCTGTATTTTTCCCTCCCCAACTATAGCTTATACTATTAGCCCATGCATAGTTTCATTTGAATTCCTTTCCTGTCTGGACTTCATGTTTGATCACTTTACAAACACCCTCAGTCACTTCTTCAATTCTTTTTATACTTGTACACTGTTGCCCACTTCTGGAAGAGTCAAAGGTGATGACTGAATGAATTGAACTCTTCATACATCAAACTTGTTTCAAGGCTGCTAGGTGTTTGCAGGAAAATCACATAAACCCTGTATTATTTATTGTTATTGCATTAAAAAAAACAAAACTTGATAACTGGAATTATTTAAAATGACATATAAGAACAACTTTTTATTTACCTCACGCTTCTGAGTGTTGGCAATTTTGTGTGGGTTAGATGGGAGTTATTCTGGCATTAACTGGCCTTCCCCAAATCATCTTTGTGTCAGTAGGATGTCTCTGTTTGGGGGTATTAGCTGACTGTCAGCTGGAGTAATAGAGAGGTAGGGTATGGAGGATAACTAGGCCTCATGTTTCTCATCATCTATCTGAGTAGCCTGGGCTTGTTCACATGGTAACAGTAGTGTTCCAGGATGGAGAGAGAATGTTTGTAAGACCCTTTGAAGCCTAAACTCAGAACAGGTCCAGAGTCATTTATGCCACATTTTAGCCAAAAAAATTCACATGGTAGCCAGACGCGGTGGCGCACGCCTGTTATCCCAGCACTTAGGGAGGCTGAGACAGGAGAATCACTAGTTCAAAGCCAACCTCAGCAATGGCGAGGCGCTAAGCAACTCAGTGAGACCCTGTCTCTACATAAAACACAAAATAGAGCTGGGGATGTGGCTCAGTGGATGAATGCCCGTGAGTTCAATCCCTGGTACCAAACAAAAAAAAAATCACATGGTCAGCCAAGGTTCAGGAAGTAGAGACATAGTTTCTTATCTTTTCATGGAGGAAGTTGTGATGTTGCATTTTTTATGGGAGTGGATAAAGGCAAGAGTGGAGTATTGGGGTCAGTTTTGAGATTTACTATACTGCTGAACTTTGGAAGCTAAACTTTCTAAAGATAGGTGGTGTTTAGACTTAATTTTCCTCTGCTAGTTAACTATATTTTTGTTTACACTTAGACACATCCTGTCCATACTTTCCACAGCAGTTGGTTAAAAAATATACCATTCTTCCTTAACCTCTCTCTGATCTCTCATTTGCAATACTTTGTCTGAGGGAAGATAAAGGTGCTCAGTTGGGAATCACAACAACTTCCCTCCATCACAGCTTTAAACTTAATTATAAAAATCATGCCCATAACTATCCTCTTCCCTCTGTCATTAGAGGAAAAGGTATGTATTCTTTTGTGTGAAAATGTGTCACTTTCTCAGTCTGTGCTTGATATCCCAAAGCTTCCCATATTCCCTTGTTAATAACCTCCTTATTCTTGTGTATTCAGTTGTGTCCACTGCCTCTTTCTCACCAATTTACCAATGTCTTAAATCTCCTTCACCTCAACCTTTCCCATGTACCTACAGTTATTTAAGGATACTACCTTTATCTTCTCCTTAGCTTGTATAAAAATCTTGAAAAAAACAGTTTAACAGAGAGATAATATTGGTAAAATGGAAAGAGCATATTTCTTTTGGAGCCAAAATGAGAGACTGGGAGAGAAAAGATGTGAATCTACTCCTCTTACTTCTATCAGAAGGATAGAAATAGACTCATGTTTATGAAGGCAAGCAAGACTTTCTCAATAAGGAAATTGGTTTGGCTCTAGTGCTTCTAACAGAATGACCATGTGCACATTTCTTAACCTTTCTGAGGCTGAATTTCAATATTTGTAAATTGCTGTTAGTAATATATCTCAAGTATTTGTTATGAGTATATATTCCATGGGAGGGAGCATAAATAAGGCACTTAATAGATGAGATTTACCATCATTAGTATATATATATATAATATATATATATATTATATATATATATATATATACGCACACACACACATACACACACATATAAACATATATATATATATATACATAGTATTTAATCTGTTCTTTAAAAAGTAATCATTAGGCCAAGCATGGTGGCACATCCCTATAATCCCAACTACTTGAGAGGCTGAAGCAAGAGGATTGCAAATTCAAGGCCAGCCTGGGCAATTTAGCTTTAGTGAGACTCCTGTCTCAAAAAAAAAAAATGGCTTGGGGATGTAGCTCAGTGATAGAGAACTTCTGGATTCAACCCCCAGTACTTCAAAACACAAGCATGGATATCAGTACTTGAGTGTTGATAATGATCATTCAATAATTTATCTTTGAATTATAAGTATTAATATATTAATTGTAGAAATTAATGGGATTTTACTATCATATTCCATACATGAATGTATCATGCATTATGTCCACCCTTCCTTCTTCTATAATCCATTCCCCCTTTTCCTACCTCAACCTCCTTTCCCAGTCCCTGATATTCCCTGTTCTGCTTTCAGGTCATCTTTTTTTTTATTTAGTTTCCACATATGAGAGAAAACATGTGATACTTGTCTTGATGTATCTGGCATATTTTGCTTAACAAGATGCCTTCCAGTTTCATCCATTTTTCTGCAAATGACAGGATTTCATTCTTATTTATGGTTGAATAATATTTCATTGTATATATGTGCCATATTTTCTTTATACATTCATCTGTTGATGGGCACCTAGGCTGATATCATATCTTGGCTATTTTAAATATTGCTGCAATATACATGAGTATCCAGGTATCTGTTATATGCTGAATTCATTTCCTTTGGATATATCCCCAGATGTGGGATAGCTAGGTCACATAGCAATCTGTTTTTCTTTTTCTTTTCCAGTACTGGGGATTGAAACCATGGGTACTTTATCACGGAACTACACCTCCCAGCCCTAATTATCTATTTATTTTGTTTTGAGACAGTGTCCTGATAAATTTCTGAGGCTGGCTTCAAATCTGCAATCTTAGTGCCTCAGCCTCCCAAGTCACTGAGATTATAGGCATGTGCCACTGTGTCCAGCTCCCTTTTTTGGTTTTGGAGGAATCAAATCACCTATAGTAATTATACTAATTTACGTTCCCACCAAGCGTGTATAAAGGTTCACTTTTTTCCACAACCTTACCTGCATTTGTTAATTTTTTTAGTATTTTTGATAATAGCCATTCTAACTAGAGTAAGATGGAATCTCATTGTAGTTTGAATTTGCATGTCCCTGATGGCTAAAATTATTGAGTATTTTTTCATATATTGGCCATTTGTATTTATTTTTTTGAGAAGTGTCATTTACCCATTACTGTTCAGATCATTTACCTAATTTTCAACTAAATTATTTGGGTTTTGGTTAAGTTCCTCATTTAACTCAAAATCTGCAGCTGTTGACATGGTTGATTCCCTTTTTCTTCAAGAAATTCTCCCCTTATTTTCCATATATTATACTAGTTTGGGTTTTTCTCTGATCACTCTGACTATACTTTTAAATTACCTTTGCTTGTTGCTTCTCATTGCTAATTCCTTAACTTTTGGAGTGTCCTGGAATTCAGAAATGAGTTCATTACTAAACACACACACACACACACACACACACAAACACACAAACACACACACACACACACACACACACACACTGGGATATTCTAATTGTTTTCACTGCTTCAGCTACAATCAACAATCTGATGGATCTCCAAACATCAATTTATACCTTCTACTAAGCTCCAGACCAATACCTCCAATTTCTCACTTTATATCTCCAACTAAAACTTTCAAAGATAACTTGACTTAATTTGTCTAAAATGGAAGAAATTATGTTAAATCCCAAATGTGCTCTTTCCTATATTATCAAACTTGATTAATGGTGTCACCACCCATTCAGTCTCAGCTATGAGCTTCGGACTAATCTTAACTTTCATCCTCTCTTATCACAAACACTTATATATTCTACCTAAAAAGTCACCCAAATCTGAAAGTGGAGACATTCCCTCATCTCAAGTGCTATATTCATTAGGACCTATAGAAAATGCAAAAATTGTGATATCATTTAACCACTTATGGAAATCAATGGCAAAACAGAAATGGATAAATGGATGAAAAGAAATCTAGTTTTATCTTTATTTCATACTATATACATTTATTTGTATTTGAGGTTTATACATGGATTAAAGGTTTAAATGTCAAAAATTAAATCATTAAATGACTATAAGATATATCTGTGAATATTTATCTAATCTTTAGATAAAAGAAGAATTTCTAAGCATAAAGCCAAATGAAAATATTGAATTTTAATTTAAACTAGAATTTTAATTTAAACATTTAAAGCTATTTTGAGAATCAAAAAAAGTAAAATTAAATGTTACTAAATGGAAATTTTTTTACTTAAAATGGATACATGTATAAATATGTATAATTATTAATAGAAATTTCAGATCTAGGAAAGTAACAACTTGTCTGGTCCTGTCCTGGCCTGTCAGTAGAATACCTTACATTCCACCGCAAACAATCTGTTGCCTGTAGGAGGGAAGAATACAGGCCCATGGACTTCTTGTTGCCAGGAAAATAGGATAATTAAAAGCAAAGCCTACCAATCATAAAATCTCACTGGAAACAAAGCCCAACAACAGCAGTGCATGGGCCCAGGTAACCTGGAGTTGCGTTTGGATCTATTCTTTTTTTTTTTGCCTTTGGATCTTTAACATGTCATCATAATAGTAAAATCCCCCCCACCCCTGTTGGTTTTGCTTGAGTATCTCTTGAGTATCTGTGGGTAAGACCATGTGCAGTGGAGACCTAGAAGTCTGATGTGATCCTGATGTTAGTCAAAAGTGGAAGGTAGACTTGGAAGAAACTCTCTGGAAATTTCTCTGGGACTCCCAATAACACTGAAGGGCAGGAGGAGTGGGTTATTCCTCTGCTTTCTGAAAGAATCCACTCTCTCTCTTTCTTCCTTTTCCCCATTTTTTCTTTCCCTTCTAATAAACTGCTTGCTGCTATATGTGACTTTCTTAGAATCCTTCAAGATAAAGAACATCTAGTCTTACACACACACACACACACACACACACACACTCATTCACACCTGTGGTTGTTTTGGCTCCACAGGTGGGTCTTGCTGTAAAACAGAAAACATAAGGCATAGACCATGTAAAAAAATAACATCTAAATTAGAAACACATATAGGAAAATTCTTTATTTCACTAGAAATGGAGGATATTGCTAACTTGTTACCAAACTTCTTTTCCCACTTTATCTTAAGTACAAAGCTAGATTACATTATTAACATCCTTTGAAGTTAGGTATGGCTAGTACCAAGTTCTTCTATATGGATTGTGAACAGAAATGATGTCCATACCTTTAAATGGAAGCCTATAGGGGGTGGTAGCAGTCTTTTATCAGTATCAACATCCAGTTTACTTTCATATGTTTTATTTTAATTTTTTAGAGGTTAGTTAACCCATGAGCACTTTTTCCTCCAAAGTTTTTAACCCTTATGAATGACTGAGATGGCCGTAGCAGAAGATGGTAGTCACAAGATTGTAGAAATCTAGGTCCCTGAAGCCATGCATAGAGAAACTGTTATAGTTTAGATATAAGGTATTCCCCAAGTGCTCATGTGAGAGACAATTCAAGAAAATTTAAATGTGAAATGATTGCATTAGGAGAACCTATTAACTTAATCAGTGCTTTCATCTCCTAATAGGGATTAACTAGGTGGTAACTCCAGGCAGGTACCTGTGGCTGGAGAAGCTGGGTTGATGGGGGCATACCCTTAAGGTTGTGGGATTGGGTGATTGTTTTCTTTTACTCATGTGAGTGTGAAGGGAAATTTTCTTCCACTTTCTGAAATTTCAGCAACTGAGTCTGTTGAAATAAACTGATAATGAGAAAAACATACATGTCTACAACATGTATCAGGGCATCAGAGGAAAGCAAGTATGCAGTAAACCAGTCAGATTTGAAAGCTGGTATATCCTCTTTGTAGGGGAGAGGAATGGGGAAAGCATACAATTTTAGAGAAGAGTGAATGATTTTTAGGGGAGGTGAATGGATCTGTAAAATACACAGCAGCTTGGGAAAATCTTGTCTACCTTCTGGGATCACTCTAGTATTTTTTCCTGTGAGCTAATAATCCATGTTTGATGAGATTATAAGGAGTGGCCCAAAACAATTGCATGCTTATAAAGGAACTTCAAAGAATTCCCCTCACACTTGTGAAAAGAATCCAGAGACTGAAGATGGGGGTGTGGTGGGGGTCCAAGAGACCTTGAGGCTCCTTCTTTAGTTCAATATACTCAATTTGTCAAGCACCACACTTTGGGTATCACATTCTGAGCTTCCTCTGCATTTTATAAATTGTTTACATTGAGCATGTTATTCAAATTAGTGCACACAAGTTAAACCATGGACATTAATACATTGAGATTTCCAAATAGATTGAGAAGAAATAATTAACTTTTGTATCTATAACATACTGTTTTTCTACTCAAGGACAATATTTAAAAAAAAAAATAGAGTAGAAAGCCAACATATTGATTCAGTCTCTGGAATTTGCAAGAAATAAATATCAAATGGCAAATGTATTGTATTTGTATAAACATTTCATCATTTGGGCTGTTGCTTAAAAAAAGTCTGATTTTTTAAATGAGCATACTAGTTGCTATGTCTTTCTTTGGTACACTAAACGTTTAGTAAGTTTTTGATTCCATGGAAATCAAAGGACAGAAAGCGAACTTTCCAAATTATAAGGTTCAGTTCAAATGTTACAACAGTTGTCGGCCTTTTACCTGACTCTGGGGATCTAATTCATCAGGTCTGGCCACTAGCCCCAAAAACCAAACAGAAAAGGTAATTGTGAGAAGCATGTAAGGAACTTTAATCAGTGTAGCTACCCTGAGAAGACAAGGGGATCCATGTCCTGATGCTGTCTTTGAGGGGCTGACAAAGATTTAGGTTTTATAGATAGGAGAATGAAAGCAAGAGTTGAGGATCTGCATAGCTGGAGGATTTTCACAGCTGCCAAAGCAGGTGACTTTGATCAGGTGTGGTCTGTCCATCATGTTCTTTGGATTGGCCAGGTAGGCCTTGTCTGAAATAAAAAAAGTTACTGTTGCCTGGGATATAGTTTCAAGTCATTACAAAATATTGACTGGATCAGACCTTGTTCCTGGAATCCAAGGTATCTGGAAACAAAAAATGGATGCAAAATGGAGGCAGAGATGCCAAATCTTTAATTCTGCTTCTAGCCATCCATTGGATATTTGCAAGCAAAAGTGAAGAATTGCTCTGAAAAGTATAATGGCCGGTGAAAATGATCTAATCAGTGATACTGCATCATTGCAAAGGGATAAAAGTATCTGTTTCACATACTCATGCTATCCACTGTAGGTAGAGTCCACTTTGCTATCAAGGACAGCACAATGAAGATAAAATTCCATAGAGGTTGAGGCATATCCCAATGCTTCAAATATAGAAAACTGTGCCCATATCTGATTTACATATTCAGAAATGTATGCTGATTCTGAAAGAGAAGTTTGCTGATTCTAAAATTGGAAGATTCAAAAGTTCTTTAGAAGGAATTCAAGAATCTCCTACAAGCACTCTTAGTACTTTGTATCAAATGGTCTTGGTTTTTCTTAAAACACTATAAACCAGAGTTGTATAATCCATCTTGTGTTCAGCTCTTATTTGATTGTGCTATATTCATCCATTATCCTAAACATGGGAGATTCCAAAAATGAAACTTTAAGACTGAAATGCCTTTTTAAAAGTTAAATATTAAACCAATACAAAAAGCAAAAAGTGACATTTTATTTGGCATACTTCTAAAATTCCAATTGATAATATATAGTTAAAAACTTTGATGCTACCATGGTACACATTAAAAATTTAAATCTGAACCTATGGGTAATGGTAACAATCTTATACTAGTTTTAGTATGCAGTTTATTTATATATTTTTTTCTTAAAGTTATTACACAATCAGCTAGGCACAGTGGCGCATGCCTGTAATCCCAGAGACCCAGGAAGCTGAGGCAGGAGGATTGCAAGTTAAAGGTTAGCCTCAACAACTTAGAAAGATCCTGCCTCAAAATAAAATATAGAAAAGGGTTAGGGATATAGCTCCGTGGCACCCTGGGTTCAACTCTCAGTACCAGAAAAGAAAGAAAAAGAAAAAGTTATTACATAATCCTTATTCAAATGAATAATTTGTAACAAACGTTAACAGTGTTTTAACAATTATCTTTGGAATCATTGGTTAAATTTATCTACACACTAAAAGGATTCATAGCTGAATCTCTTAATATGCAAATATAGTACAGCATAGTTGTTAGAAACATGGGCTTTTTGGCAAAAAGATTAAGTGGATTTAAATCCAACCAGATTCTGTCATATGCTATCTCTATGATCATGACCAACCTAATTAAAATTCGCCAAGTCTCAGATTTTTCAAGTGCAATATAGAAATGAGAGTACTTTATGTCTCATGGTATTGTAGTGGTACAATTAATAACCCATGTGAAATACTTTGGATAGTACCTTATTAAAATAAACACTTGAAAAACACTTGATAAATGTTATCATCATTCTTACATGTAATTGTCTCTTTCATTTGTTATTGTTTTTGTCACTTTTCATTGCTGTGACCAAAATACCTGAAAAGAACAATTTAGAAGAAGAAAAGTTTATTTTGGCTCACAATTTCAGTGCTTCACTTCACGGTCAGTGAGTGACTCTATAGCTCTGGCCTTGAGGTGAGGTAGAACATCATGGTAGAAAGGAGTGGCAAAGAAAGGCAGCTCAGGACATGTCAATCAGAAAGCCGAGAGGGTGAGAGATAGCTTTGCTCACCAGGGACAAAATGTAAACCACAAAGGCATGCCGCCAGGACATGCTTCTTCAGCTCTACCCTACCTGCCCACAGTTACTGCCCAGGTAATTCATAGCATTGGATTAATCTAATGATTAGATTAAGGTTCTCATAACCTAATTATTTCACTTCTGAACATTCTTGGATTTTTTTCATACATAAACTTTTGGGACACATCACATACAAATCATAACTTTACATATTTTAGCTCTAAACCACCTCTAAGCAACTTATTAGATAAAACTACATAAAACATAGCTCTTTACTATTAATAAAGAACCTTATTTTTTAAAAAGCCTACTTATGTTATACATTTATTTTATTTTCATTGTATTCTGTACTATAGATTGCACCCAGGGACACTTTACCACTGAGCTACATCCCCAGACCTATTTTTTTATTTAATTTTGAAACAGGATCTCACTAAGTAGCTGAGGTTCTTGGTAAATTTCTAAGGCTGATCTTCATTTTCTTATCCTCCTTCTTCAGTCTCTTCTGATTTGCTAGGAATACAGATATGAGCCACTACACCTGGCTATACAAGTTTTTAAACATTTTTATTTGTTCTTTTTATTTTATTTTGTTTTTTGTAAATTTTTATTTTTTCTTTTTAGTTATACATAACAGTAGAATGTATTTTGACATATTATACATAAATGGAGTTCAACTTATTCTAATTAGGATTCCATTCTTTAAGTTGTACATGATGCAGAGTTTCACTGGTGAGTATTCATATGTGAATATAGAAAAGATTTTTTTGTGTTTGTTTGTTTTTGGTACTGGGGCCGCAGGGTTACTTGATCACTGAGCCACATCCCCAGTCCTATTTTGTGTTTCATTTAGAGGCAGAGTTTCACTGAGTTGCTTAGTGAAACTGTGAAGGCTGCTGCTGATATTGGCTTTGAACTCGTGATTCTATCTCAGCCTCCCAAAGTGCTGGAATTACAGGCGTGCACCACTGTGCCTGGCTGGAAAGTTTTGACTGATTCATTCTATTGTCTTTCCTATTCCAATCCTCACTCCCTTCTCTTAATTCCCATTTTGTGTATTCCACTTTTTAACTGCATAGCAATTTTATGTACTGAGAGCATGTACCCTGTACCCAATAGATGAACTGAGCCTCATCTGTCATTTAATTTAATATGGTGTATATGTGCAGTGGTAGTGTACTTGCTTGAACAATCTTATCAATCAGATGGGTAAAAGAGCAGTTTTCATAAAGCTATTAGAATAAAATGTTTCAAAGACCCCCTAATGTGAAGTAAAGTTTGAAAGTTGTTGGTGAACTCAAGATACCTTTGATGAGTCTACTGGTACAGAGCAAGCATTTAGTAGATGTTTGTTGAATAAATTGTTTTTTTCATAGCCATTCAGCCTTTATTTTGTACTTATGGCAGCATTTGTACTGATAGAAAGATTAATAGGAAGGTGAGGTTTTATGAGTGCTTTAGGTAAAAAAGCAATACACTGACTAATGTAGCTGTAATTGTTGAACTTACTTGGCTCATTCAGGTAAAGTTGAGTTTAGAGTTCAAACAGTAATTAACATGCAATTCCTTTCCAATTCAGCCTTTGGTTGTGTTGGCATCAGTATCAGGTTTAATGCTATGGAAATACTGGCTTCCAACAATTCCAAGATATTTATTTTTCTAGTTTCAAATGTGATGAACAAAGAGCTTAATTTTGTTTTAGAAATCCTAATGAAAGCATCATTAACTGATGGAATCACATGACCACATCTGAACCAATAACTCTTGCCAGGAGTATGGAAAGACTTTATTGGACATATGCAAACCCTGAAGCCAAGGGAGGAGTCAAATTGGATGCAAATATTAAAATAGGATTGTTATACAGAGTAATATTGAGCTAAGTTTACTGGAATGGGAGTGAAGGAATGTGGAAGAGCTGATAAAACAAATGTCTGCTAAAGTTACCAATCCATACTGAATTTGTAAAATAATTTTCAGGAAAGAATTTATGGATTTTAGTAGCCTGCTTAAAATGGTTCAAAGTGCTTATAATACTGTCTCAAATTTCTGCTACAAGTATAATTTCACCCTAATTCAGAGCATACACTACAGATGTTAATATTTCTCATAGTTGGTTTTCATTACCTCTGTTGGCTTTAAAAACATTTGTGCCTCAATACTGTATTTAAGCTCTTAACACTGAGTTGCATTGCCCTGAACAAGGAGACGAGAAATAGATTACTCTCTTAAGAATTCCCTGAGGCAAGTTGTAGGAGTAGGTCGTTCAATAACACTTGCTGAGTTTCCTATAGGTGAGCACATCATTCCAATTTTAAATGGTGGGACTCATTTTTGTTGAATTATTAACACAGAAAGAAATGTCTGAGGACTTGCCTAACCTATTTCCATCCAACCTCAAATTGAGATGAACAATATAAGTATTGCATTCTAGGTACTGCTTTATCTACTTTTTCCTCATTGCTTAGGAAAACAAGTTTTACATTTTTCTTCAAGCATAACATAATTGAAACCATAGTGCCACTGAATTAGGAAGACCTGAGTGGAAATGAATCCATACCAAATTGTTTCTTATATTGTGACTTGACACCAACAAGTTCATTAGATATTTCTCATAAGGAGCTATCTACGTTTAAATTTTCCCTTCCAGAAGCAGAACCTGTCCTTAATACTTCTGGTTCTATCATCTGGTAAAGGATATTCTCCAGAGCAATGGTTCCAAAAGATATTGTGTGGAAGAATCTTCTGAAGCATATTTCTACAACCCACTCCCAGAGGTAATTTAGTAAATCTGGGGTAAGGCTCATGAATATGCATATTTTTACCAGCACCTCAGGTGATTATGAAAAAGGTAGCTCAGGGGTGTCTTGGGAAAATACTATCCTACAGCTATCAATGCTTATTCTTTGTCCACACCTCCAGAAATGTGAACCAAACACTAGGTTTTTGTTGACCACAGCACTTATAGGAGTTAAGTTACCTAATGTTCCTGTACTCCTAAGCATAAGATAATTTTATTGGTACATTCTTACTAGTTAAATTAGCATAGTGATTAAGGATGAAGTGTGTAGAAAGGAAGACTGATGTCGTGAATACAAAATCATGCTGTGGTCTAACCTTGGCAGACTATTCTTTTAGTTTCTGTTGCTAAGTGTTGCAGAATTTTTCAACAGGTTTTTCCCTACAAGATTCAGATTTGAGTATAATTGTTTTTCAGGCAGCATGTGGGGGGCTTTCAGATTTATTTAATTTTTCAGAATTCTATTAAATAGGAACTATAATTATGCTCAATTTGCAGATGAGGAAAGTAAGAACGTAACAGGTGATTGATTTTACCAAGGCTGTACAGCCTATGGGTATGAACACTAGAAAGTTTTTTGATGTACAATATGCTTTGGGTTTCCAGCAGGAAGGGTAAAGGTGACTGAGGATAGTATCAAGAAAGCCCTGGGATAGCAATGTTCATGACAATTTCCTGAAGAGCACAAATCACCTCAAGTTTGATCCAGGGTCACTCTCTAAAGGCAACCTGAGCTGAGTCCAAAGGAATACAATCTTGGTAAATGCTACTCTTAACATTTGAGATATATATCAATTTCTGTTTAGCCCTGGTTAGCTCTTTTTCTCTTCCTTCCTTCCTTCCTTCCTTCCTTCCTTCTTTCCTTCCTTCCTTCCTTCCTTCCTTCTTTCCTTCCTTCCTTCCTTCCTTCCTTCCTTTCTTCCTTTCTTCCTTCCTTCTTTCCTTCCTTCCTTCCTTCCTTCCTTCCTTCCTTCCTTCCTTCCTTCCTTCTTTCCTTTCTTTTGTTCTTTTTTTTTTGTGGTATTAGCATGGATACTAACAATGGCTAAAGTTGAATCCAAAAGTTTTCTTTGCCTTTAATAATCTTGAAGATGAAAACCAAACAAAGAAGGTCTACCTTAAGTCATATCACTCCTATAAGACATATAGATAGTGTTATGGTTTGGACGTGAGGTGTCCCCCAAAAGCTCATGTGTGATACAATGCAAGAAGCTTCAGTGGAAAAATGATTGGGTTATTAGAGTCTTAACACAACTGGTGAATTAATTCCCATGATGGGATTAACTGAGTGGTGACTAAAGGCAGGTAGGGTGTGGCTGGAGGAGGTAGGTCATTGGGGCATGCCTTTAGGGTATATATTCTTATATTCTGTATCTAGCAAGTAGAGTCTCTCTCTCTCTGCTTACTGATCACCATGTGAGCTGCTTCCCTCTACCACACTCTTCCATGATGATGGTCTGCCTCACTTTGGACACTAAGTAATGAAGGTGGCTGTCTATGGACTGAGACCTCTGAAACTATGAGCCCCTAAATAAACTTTTCCTCATCCACAATTGTTCTGATCAGGTCTTTTAGTTACAACAGGGAAAAAGCTGACAAAAACAGATAGGAAGGTTTTTCACATAGTTTTGGTTGTTTATTTCAAGTCTTCCAGTTATACTTTTCTTTATCTGATGGATCTTGAAAAGCACAAATGGCTAGACAAAAATGAGAGCATATGATTTAATGAAATTCTGAAGCTAACTGGAAGTATACTTTACATTGATTTTGGATTGAGGGATACTTAGAACCATGATGCTTGGTATCAAAGACATATTTCTAGATAATTTTATGTTTTGTCCCTTTGGTAAAGCAAAAGGTAAGGCAAGCTTAAACTTAGTTCTCATCTACAAAGTGGGAGACTTATATTAGTACATAGCTCATATGGTAATTGTGAGAATTATGTGTGATAGCATATGTAGTTAAGTTCCCAGCATGATGCCTTATAAGTAGGAAATCATTGTTAAGTACTAGCCAAAAAATCCCAAAGCCTAAACCAAAGACAAAACTAATAAACAACAAATAAACAAGTACCACATGCTCCCATGTTTTGTACATTTATTATTTTTCTTTCACAGAGCACATATACCCTCACACACTGCAGCCGTCGGTGCATTTTAGAGGAGTATAGTAAAAGTGAAAGTGACATGAATAGTTACCTGTACTTATTCTCCATTATATTAATAACAAAGTTTGCTTTAAGATATCCTATGTACCCAAATACATTCATATATGGAATTTTAAAGATAGTCAAGTGAATAGATGTGTAAAAAGATTGTTAAAGGGAAACAATTTAGAAATGTATGTATTTAAATGTATGTGTATGGAAGCTTTGGTGCATATGTGAGGAAAGTAGTATCACTATAAGTAACTGCATTGCAGAGCTCATTAAAGAACAGAAAATTATTTTTTTCCTCTTTGCATAAGTGATTTGAGTTTAAAATTTTCTCTGTAAATGTCTTTTATATAATTCTATGTCCAGTTTTGCCTCCCTCAAAAAGCTTCCATATTTCTCTTATATTTTTAAATCACCAGTATGCATTGTCAAAATCAAATAATAAAGCTATTCTAATTAATGTATTTGGCTGCTTTTTCTCTGCAGGAAAATTGTGGCTTAGATGGAGTTCACAAATTAAAATAAATTTAATTGCAGTAACCTATAATAGCCATCAGCTTTTTTGAAAGAGCAACTCTTACCCTTCAGAGCTCTACTGAGTATTAAACACTCCTGAAAATAAGGCTGGCTCAAGAGCCCTTGATTTTAACATTTGATTTTTTCTAAATGTTTACAGTAACCACTCAAAACTGTTGTGATGTTGATACTTTCATTTTAGTTTAGTATGCCCTCATCTTGATTATTTTTTAACCTGAAAAATGTCATAGAGCATCCACCCCTGCAGTTTATTGCATGTTTAAGTAATGTTGCAGATGTCTCTGCTTAAAATAGAAAATTCGAGGCTTAGAATTTAATTTACTCTCCTGCAAAATATTTACAAACTTACATTCTCCTGAATCCATAGCATAAGACAATATTTTTTTCAATCATTATGCTTTTAATATTTAGAATAACAGAACAACATATATATTTGCAGATGAGATTTGGTATACTTGAACCCTTAAGCCCTGGCACCCATACTAGCTCTTGGTAGTGTAATAATGTGTTACACTTGGCAAGACTATGCTACTCTGTAATAATTGTTGGCAATGATCAACAAAGTTCCAAAGAAATAATTGCTATCTTCTTTAAGAAACATAGCAATGAATGACATGTTCTAACACAACTGATAATGAAGAACAGGTAAGTTTCATCATAATCTGTGCAATTATTAGCTTTATAATAGTGAATGACAACTGAACAAACTCAATAAATTATAGTTATGTCTTTCAACTATTTAAAACATCACGTTGCCAAGGCCCTGGAAACATTTATATTCCCAAATATTTCTGGTTAAAAAAATTCATGCATGAAAGTCATGGCATCCTTTGCTCTGGCCACTCAACTAGGTAAAATTAAAAAGTACAAAAAGAAGAGAATGGTGAGTAAACTAGCCAGTTAGTCCCTTGATAATTATGGAACAGATTGTTCATCATCTTTTGGATACTGCAAATACTTGGACTATACTGATTTTTCAGTGGCAAATTGCCATTGATGATTAACTGATAATGAAGATTCAACCTGCTGGGGCTACAGAGATAAATTTAGCATTGTGAAATCCTACTATTCCACTTGACTAAAATAATGTATTATAATTTCGAGGCAAATGACATGTAAGGGGATAATGATACTGTCTACATATTAGGTGAACGTTAATTTTATTTTGGTTTATTTCATCAAAAACACGTGAACGTGTTAGAAACAAAATTTCCACTGTTTTATCAAAGTTACTGATTTAATTATTGGAGAGTTAAGCCCCCTTTTTCTTACTGGGGATTATTAAGACCAGGGTTACTTTACTACTGAGCTACATCTCCAGCCCTTTTTACATTTTGAGACATGGTCTTTCCAGCCTGGTCTCAATCTTGTGATCTTCCTGACTAAGCCTCCCTGTGTACCCCTGCATCCAACAGGAGTCATACTTGTTGATGATAATGGACATAAGATGAAACCTGATATAAGCTCTTATCAGAGGCTTTATTGTGTTCTTGACTCTTGTGTCTTCACATGAGAGGATTTCAAGCAAGACACAAGACACAGTACAACAAAGCTTATTAGAAGGGAAGGGATGGGGGAAGCACTATCAACGGAGAGAGTGGGTTCTCTCAGGATAGTGACAACTCACTTCTTTGTGCGCTTAGTTTCATTGGGGTGGGAAGGGAGGTTTCTGGAGAATCTTACCCAAGCACTTAACTTTTGACTGACTGTAGGATTGAGTTTTTAAACCCCTACTGCACATGTTTTACCTAAAGGCATCTGTCATTTGGATTTGTAGAAAGGTCACAAAGTTCAATTTTCATTCAGGTCCATCCTGGATCAGGTAACTTGTGTTCTTTTTATCAGCAGAGTTTTTTGGACATGTACTCCTCATCCCTAAGAAGGAAGGAGAACCCTGGAAATAATAAGCTTGTTAGTCAAAGGTTGTAACATATTGTTATTTTTTAGACCACAACTGGGTTGGAATGGCCTTGTGTGAGCTATTTCAAAGAAAGTCATCCTGAGAACATGTAGACTCATAGAACTGAGCCATCAAACTCCATGTTTTCACAACTCATGTCTACCTGCTACCTGACATTAAGATGCCTCATGTCAACATGAAAAGAGATATATATAAAACAAACACATAGAGAAAAAGACATGTCAGTAAATAATCAGGTATTGAAATGTGTTGCATGATTTGGTTATTTCTAAGATATAGAAATTCAGAGAATTGTTCCAGATATATTTATTCAAAATAATGCTATTTCCTGTTAACTAGTTACATTATTAATCTGATCACATTATACATAATTTGCATTGCATTATGTCCATGTTCTACTTTATTTAATAAACTATCAGTTATATGTTGCATCTCAACCAAGGAAGAGGGTAGTATTCAATTAAAACCAGCTGTCCTCTTTCATAATCACGACATTCTATTAGTAATTAGGCAAAACAGCATGATCTGATAATGCATAACAGAAAGAAAAATCATTTCTCTGTCATAAACTAGAAGAATCAAAGCTGATTTAGGAATCAGACTACTCTGTAGTGAAGTACATGTAAGATTCCAGCCTACCCTATTAGGAACTGTTAAAAATTTACAGTACTTGATTGGATTAGTTAAGACACTTGCCTTCCTGCCTTGCTTTTCCTAATTTGTGGTAACTGAGTTTTTCATAAATAGAAGAAAAGTCTAATCCTCTAGAAAATAGCATTTGAAGAAGAGAACAAAAGTTATTACAAAATGCACAAGAGGTACTAATGAATATGCCCCATCTATCATCCAAACTATGCCCACACCAGATTAGAATAAGCAAAAAAATAGATGGAAGCACCTATCATGAAATTATGACCCCATGATCAACAAAAATGAAATTTTTCACTCTATCATATTACAAACATATTACTATCCAATAGGAATATAATATAGATTGCATATGTAATTTTACATGTTCTTAGCTATTTGATAACTAAAGAAGCTAATGAAATTAATTGTATTACGCTTTAATTAACCTAATATATCACAAATAGAATCTTTTATTTTGTGACACTAGTCACATTTAAAATTCTTAATAGCCACATGTTTCTAGTGGTTACCATATTGGATAGCGTACTGACAATTTCTTAAAAAGTAAAGATATTTGGCAAATATTTTCAGTAGTTTTCATTCAGTCAAATTGATAAAATTTATACAAACAGATACAAGTCGTGTCTATACTTTCCTTGTTCCTTTCCACAGGATTGATTATAATGCTCTGAATGGACTTAGTACTTAATGCATTGTTTTGTCTTTCTAAAAATCTGTTTCTGCTCTCAAAGATATGAGGCACATAAAGTTATTGAAACTTGTGTAGATGCACCACACTGGGGACAACCAGGACATATTAAAAATAGAAGATGTGTTCTGATTGTCTTTTTACTTCTACTCTAATTTTATTCTAACTTGGTGGGAATGTGGGGAGTGTTTATCACTTCAGATTATAACAGAAATTACCACACATAATTTGGTAAAGGTGCCTGGGAGTGTTCATCTTTTTTCTCCGGTTAGTCATATGGGTATGAGCTCACAATTCTGTATCTGCATGTGGTGAGAAGAGAGAGAGAGAGAGAGAGAGAGAGAGAGAGAGAGAGAGAGAGAGAGAGAGAGAGAGAGAGGGAGAGAGACAAACTATTATTATGTGTTCTGGCTCTTCTTATGAGGACATTAATGCCTCATGAAGTTTACACCCTTATGACCAAAGTTCATCCCAAAGGCCTCATCTCCTGATACCATCACAGTGGATATTAAAATTTCAGTATACACATTTTGAGGACTTTTTGTCCACAGAAATTGTGATATCATAATAAACACTAAATAAGTGGCAGTGTTTTCCACTTTTATTTTTTTGCTACTGCAATTCAAACCACCCATTCTAGATAGATGCAGGGAAGTGATATGGATGTAGTATTTGTGGTAATGTTTCAAGGCATTTATGCTCTATATGAATCATCTAAGAAAAGTAAATAAGACCTTTATCTAACTTAGAACTAAATATAGTTATATAAAACAAAAACAGGTAAAAGTTGTTGATATTTATTGTATATTAGGCATCATAGTAGGAACATTTTTTACATTTTAATGAGTAAATGGGCAACATAATCAGGAGTGTTGAAATAAATATTGTGTAATTCTATTATGAGATAAAAGTTGATGCTTGCCCATGTAAAAAAATAGTGTAGTTAGTAAAACAAAAATTTAAATCATTTATTTTGATTTAAACCTTTAAAAGTCTCTTTTTAAGACTACATAAATGTGATCAGGCATGGTGTTGCCCTGAAATCAGTGGCTCAGGAAGCTGACACAGAAAGCATGAGTTCGAAGCCAGCCTCAGAAATTTAGCAAGGCCCTAAGCAACTTAGTGAGACCCACTTTGTCTCTACATAAAATATAAAAAAGGAGTGAGGATGAGAATGTGGCTTAATGGTTAAGTACCCCTGGGTTCAATTCCTGGTGCCAAAAACAAAAATAAAACAAAACAAAAACTATCTAAATGTTTAAATGCTAATTCATTTTGTAAATACAGCCTTTCCATGTATCTGTTGTTAAAGGGGGGTAAAGTAAACTCAAATACTTAATGGAGAAATTACATATGACTAAATGGGAATCATTAAATTTTAAAAAAAGCTCATTTTTCACAGTACTGTTTATCTTTGTGGTAAAGCAGCACATATTATATAAGGAAAAAATATTGAGTATCAATTTTTCTAATAAGTATGTCATAGAAAAACTACATTAAAATCAGACCAATTCAGGCAATAGTAACAGTCCTTTGTTCTGTTTTTTTTTCTTTTCTTTTTTTAAAATTTCCCAATGAAAGGGTAACTGGCAATTGGCCAATTGTTGTTCAAATAAGTGGGCAGGCAGAGAGAGCCATTTGGGAGTTACAGATTTATCTCCTAAAATGGGGACTATCTCATAAATTTTTGGCCCTTAGCCTTAAACCTTTCTCTGTGCTAACACCAATGATTATAGAAATGATTTGGTTCGGTGAAGACTTTTCCCAGAGAGGTCAAAAGTTGATCACTCAAATGGCCTTGACAAACCTACTAATATCTCTAGAAGGTCACTCTGACAAAATGGATGACACCAATGTCATGCTGTCTAGCCAAGGTAAGAACAACTTGCTGTTAACATAATTGTTCCAAGATAGAAATATCGAATTACATAAAGTCACAGTCTCTTGAAGCAGTTATTGCTGAAGTGCATTTATTTCAGTTTGAAACTGCCTTAGATATTCATTGGCTCTGACAGTGTGATAAAAACGAGCTTAGGTGGTATGCCCAACACCAATTATATTAGATAATGATGTGTGCATGTTTTCTTCCAACATATTCCTAATCACTGTATTCAGTGTATGTACACAGAGGCAGATGCTATAAAAGTATCTATCAGTAGTGGCATTTATGCCCTGTCCAACATTCTGTTATTAAAAATGTCTAGACATCAAGTATACTATATATGAATACAAATCATGTTATAAACCTTTATGAGCAATATGCTTCTTTAGTAAGATGAGTGAATGAAGAATTCTGTGATGATGCATGCCAAATCAACTTCTGACACTAATAACATTGCTATGGTTTTGTTTATATCATTACTAATGGTAAAGTTTGTTTTGGGTTGAGTTCATGATACTATCTGTTTTTTTTTAACAAACAATTTTCATTCCAGAAGATCAAAATGATTTACAGAAGCTCACATGAATACTTTTCTTAATGATTCTTACTTATTTAAAGTCAAGATATCATCCTTAAAAGTCGGAACTATCCTTTCAGACAGACAAAAGGTTAAAAAGGCAAGAACTGTGACTTCATCCATTTTGCAGTGATTTTTTGAGTAACAGGATGATTAGCACCTAAAAACTTTTGCCTGAACTTAGACAATTTGTTTTTTGTCTGGTAATTTTTGTACTGAGACCATCCAAGATCTTACCAATAATGACTATCCTGAAGCATTTGATGTTGGATTATTTGATGTGTAAGGAGGAAATTGTATATAGACTTAGAACATGGTAGAAGTTTTAGTCATTTTACAATATAGACATTTCTTTGCCTTTCTGATATTTTTAACATGATTAGTGAAGTCAGTCAGTAACAGATGATATTTCCCCTAGTAAAAACACCTTGGTAATATCTTCAGGCCCATAGAGACCAATATAACAGAAAGAGATGTTATAGGGATTCTTTCCAGAAATATAAGGCAGCCCAGAGGAATTCTCAGGTGGTATCAACCTCTCTAATATAACAATCTTAGACAAGCTCACATATGAGAGAACTATAGAAAAAATATAGAAATTTTAGAGTGAAATAGAGGACCCAGTTCAGAAGTTGTGATTAGTTTCTAATTACAAAACGATATAGAGACTCTATTTTTACTATGTATTCATTCATTTAGTTTTTTACAGTATTTACTTCCCTGTAAGAAAAAGTAAACTAAATGTATAACCAAGGAGTTAACCAGATCAAGGATGATACAATGGTCTTTGAGTATAATATCAAAATATCCACTTAAGCCTGAGCTTGTTAAATGCAGACTGTCTTTCTCTTTGTATTCGTTGAAACTTTTTTAATGTTTCATTTTCCTATAGTTGTGGAAGGAAGAATAAGGTCCTCTCAAAAGATGTTCATATTCTAATTATCTGAACCTATGAACATATGACCTTACCTGGTAAGAAAAATTAAGGTTGCAGAGGAAATTCAGGTTCCTAATCAGTTAACTTTGAAGTAGGGAGGTTATGTTATATCATTGGGAGATCCCAATATAATTATAAGTGGAAGGAGAAGACAGATGTGGTCACAGTGAAGCTATGCAAGAAAGACTTGATCTGCCATCCTTAGCTCAAAGATGGAGGAAGGAGGCAAAGAGTCAAGGATCTCTAGAACCTGGAAAAGGCAAGTGCGGTTTTTCCTCTAGAATTTCCCAAAAGGAACATAGCTCTGCTTGATTTTAGCACAGCTAGATCCATATCAGACTTCTGACATAAAGAAGTGTATATAACAAGTTTGTGTGGTTTTAAGGCACTGGTTTGTGATAAACAAGTATATATAATTTGTAAAAACAACCAAAACCAAGTATTTTTTCATTTTAGTTCTTAATTAATTTGACATGCATTCTAACTTCTACTATGAAGTCAAATATTTTAACCTAGCCTTAGTTTTGGTAGTGGTGACTTTTTAAAAAATGTTTTTTAGTTGTCATTTGTCTTTATTTGTTTATATGTAGTGCTGAGAATCGAACCCAGTGCCTCATACATGCTAGGCAAGCCACAACCCCAGCCCCAGTAGTGGTGACTTTTGTTTGCCTTTTAATCTATAGACTATTTGTGAGAAAAATTACTGAAGCTAAATTGAGAATAAGTTTTGGGTTTGGCCTTGTACTTTGTTTACAAAAACATCTTGAAGAAATTACATGGAACTTATGTCAAGATTTCACACCGTGGGTGCTACTGATGTTTGGGGTGAGGTAATTCTTTCATGTGAGGAATTGTCCTGTACATTGTATGATGCTTATTACTACCCCTAGCTTCTACCCACTAAATGTTGATATCACTTCACTGCCCCATTCCCCAGTTATGATAACCAAAAATATCTCAAGACATTGACTAATGTCTCTGGGAAGTAAAATCTCTGCTTCTCACTGAGTACTACTGCTTAAGGTGAAATCAACAACTTAAAAATAAAATGAGCAGAGCTTCCATGTAGGAGCACTCTCCATACCTTCCAATCCCTCCCTTCCATCCTTCCCCATTCTATGCTAATAGACTGTACTCTTGCCAGACATAAACAACATGCCTCGCGTGGGTTCGCTAGACGAGTTGGGGTCCCGCAGGACGAGAGGACCGAGGTCTGGGGTCCCGGAGGACGAGGGTTTATGGGGTGGACGGTCGCGGAGTCACTCACCCAGACACCGGGGGTAGGTAAAACTGCTCTGCCGGAGCGAGAAGCAGACCCGTTTATTTCAGTTAGTGCAACAGTTTATATAGGGTCCTCAGACCAATCATGGCCCTGAGGTTAGGTTACAGCCAATAGGGTATTGATCCATGTCAGGCATGCAGCCAATCAGCATGAGATGAGAAAAGGAGAGCCACTGAAGGCAGCCAATCAGTATGGGATGAGAAAAGGAGAGGCACTGAAGGCAGCCAATCAGCATGGGGTAAAGAGGAGGGGAAACATTCAAAGTAACCAATCAGCATGGGGAAAAGGAAAGGGAAGGGGAGGCATTGAAGGCATGGAGAGAGCTCCTATACACCCCTTTGTTTGTGACCTTTGGACCTTATTGGTCTATGAGTGCATATAAGCTTCTGTAGTTTCTAGAATAAACAGTGTTTTCTGCTCTTTGCTCCGGTGTCCCTGCTTCTTGTCCTGGGTGTCTCTGCATCTCGCTGGGGCAGAGTAGATTTTTACCTACACCCTGGGGTCTGGGGAGAGTAACCCCGTGGATCCTCGCCACCATCCAGAGAGACTTCATATCGTCTTCCCCAGAGACCCCTTCTTTCTCAGTCTCTCTGGACTCCAACTCGTCAAGAAGCCACGTGGCTACTCCTTCCCTTCATTAAAGCGATACTTCCATAAATTGGTAACAATTGTTAAATATTCATAATTATTTTAAGAGTCATTAAAATGTCAGTCATTTATAGTCCAATCATATTGAAATTATGATTGTTGAGTTCAGAAGTTTTGTAGTATTGTTTATACTTTCACTATTCTATCTAGATAGCAACAATCAATTCAGAGTACAAAGTGTGACTTTTTCCCCATGGATATATAAACAGTTTTATGTGGTTGTTAGATGGGAATGATGCCAAAGCATTTCAACCAAAGATTAGTGGCAAAAACTGCTGAAATCCGTTTCCCAGCTTACCTCTGGCTGTCTGAGAAATACAGAGAAGTCATTAGTTACACTCTCTCTCACATTTCCATCCTAAGACTACATAATATGCCTTCTTCTTTGAGCTATTATGTTTTACTGATAAGGCATTAGTTCCCGAGAAATCAATAATGTATGATCATTACTGGAAAACTAGCATCTACATTTTGAATAATTTTAAGGTAACAGGGCCTGAGGCTTGATGGGAAATTACACATAAGAATGCTTGTAATATTATTATTTATTAAGATTTTTAAAAACATACAATTCTAATATTTGAAATTTTACCTGGAACTATATTAACAGTACTCATAGTGTTCATTCAGTAATGGAATGTTGAATTTACAATTTTCCTGTGGATTTAACTCAGTGCTGTGTAACTTTGAGTTCATTTTCTGTTTTTATTTATGAAGAAGGAAAATACACTCATGGCATTTGTTCTTAGATGTAAGCCTTGATTATTTTGTTTAATTTTATAATTTTTTTCTTCATTTTTATTGGTGCATTATAGTTGTACATATTGATGGAATTTGTTACATATTTGTATGTTCAGACAATGTAACAATGTAGTTTGGCCAATACAACTCCCTAGCATTTCTCCCCTTATAAAATTTATTTTTGTAAATTTAAATTGTTTTATTTTAAACTGATACCTAATAATATATTGCACACACTTATGGGATACTATATGTTTCTGTATGTGTATACATTGTGTAATATTTTTAATCAGGGTAACCGTTGAGTATTTTTTTACATTAAAAACATTCAACGCCCTTTCTTTCAGCTTTTTAAAATATATAGTACATTGCGCATAGTCTCCATTTTGTGCAATAGCACGCCAGAATTTCTTACTTCTATATAAGTATAACTTAGTACCCACTGAACAATGTCTCCTCATTCTGCCCTCCCTACTAGAGTTCCTGGCCTCTGGTAACTAGCATTTTACTCCAGTTTCTATAAGATTGACTTTTTTTGGATTTCATATGAGTGAGATCATGCAACACTTGTCCATTTGTGCCTGGTTTTTCTTAATATAATGATCATCAGTTCCACTCATGTTATCACAAATGACAGAATTGCATTCTTTGTATGACTCAAAAGTACTCCATTGTGTATATGTACCACATTTTCTTTACATCTTCATCAGCTGATGGAGGCACAGATTGTTTCCATTTCTTAGCTCTTATGAGTAGTGCTGTCATGAACATTGTAATGCAGATGTCTGTCTTTAACATACTGACTTTCATTTCCTATGGATATATATCCAGTACTGGTATTTCTGGATATGAGATAGTTACATTTTTAATTTTTGAGCAACATTTATACTATGTTTTATAATGTCTATAGTAGTTTACCTTTCCACTAACAGTGTGCAAGGATTTCCTTTATAGCCTCACAATCACTTGTTATCATTTGTCTTTTTTTTTTTATTTGGTACTGGGGATTGAACTCAGGGGTACTCAACCACTGAGCCACATCCCCAGCCCTATTGTGTGTTTTATGTATGACAGGGTCTCACTGAGTTGCTTAGCACCTCGCCATTGCTGAGGCTGGCTTTGAACTCGCGATTCTCCTGTCTCAGCCCCCTTAAGTGCTGGGATTACAGGCTTGAGCCACCGTACCCGGCTTCATTTGTCTTTTTGATACCAACTATTTTTACTGGAGTGAGGTGATATCGCTTTATGGTTTTGATTGGCATTTCCCTGATGCTTAGTGATGTTATACATTTTTTATATATCTAAGTGATTTGTTTTTCTTCTTTTGAGAAATGTACATTTATGGCTATTTATAAATCAGGTTATTTATTGATTTTGATATTAAGTTTTGGAGTTTCTTACAAATTTTGATATTAACTCTGATTTTAACTCTTTGAAATAATTGTTTTAATTATTTTCTCCAATTCTCTAGGCCATCTCTTCACTCTGTAGATTGTTTCCTGTCTTGTGGAGAAGCTTGTTAGTTTGATGTAATACCATTTGCCTATTATTTTTTCCTGTGTTTTTTGAGTCTTTTCCAAAAAACCCCTGCCCCTTCCAATCTCCTGAAGTTTTTGCCCTATGTTCTTGTTTAGTAGTTTTATAATTTCCGGCCTTACATTAAGTCTTTAATCCATTTTGAGTTGTTTTTTGTAACTGGTAAAAGTTATAGCTCTATTTCCTTTTTTTTTTTGCATGTGAATATTCAAATTTTCCAGTACCATTTATTGAAAAGACTATCTTTTCTCTAATGCATGCTCTTAGCATTTTTATTGAAAATGAAATAGTTGTAGATGTGTGGGTTTACTTCTGTGCTCTCTGTTCTGTTCCATTGATCTATGTTAGGATATAGATATGAAGTGTCTCCCAAAAGCTCATGTGTGAGACAATGTAAGAATGTTTAGAGTTTATATGATTTGGATATGAGAGTTTTATCCTAATCAGTGCATTAATCCACAGACAGGAATTAACGAGTGATAACTGTAGGCAGGTAAGGTATGAATAGAAGAGGTGGGTCACTGGGGTTGTGCCTTTGGGATATATATACACATATATTTGTCCCTACTGATTAAGTTCTTTCTTTGCTTTTTGTTGACCATGTCCTGACTCACCTCTGACCCAGAGAAACAAATTCTATGGACTAAGACTTCTAAAACCATGAGCACCAAATACATTTTTCTTCCTCTATGTTTTTCTTTTTTTGGCAGGGTGCGGGGAATGGTACCGACTATTGAACTCTGGGGCACTCAACTACTGAGCCACATCCCCAGCCCTATTTTGTATTTTATTTAGAGACAAGGTCTCACTGAGTTGCTTAGTGCCTCACCATTGCAGAGGCTGGCTTTGAACTTGAGATCTTCCTGCCTCAGCCTCCTGAGTTGCTGGAATTACAAGCATGCACCATGGTTCCTGGCTCTTGTCAGATCTTTTGGTTATAATGCCAAACAAGCTGACTTAAACAATCTATATGTCAACAAACTATTTTCATGTAGAGAAAGGTAAACTCTTTCTGGTCATCTCTCTCCATATTGGGTCAAGACCATAAATGTGGCTAGAAGTGTAGTAAGCTGAATTTCCTATATTGCTCTATGGCCTTAAAACAAATAGCATTCTTGAATCTGTCTGAACCTCAGTATTCTCACCAATGAAATTAACAAAAATACCTAACTTGTAGGGTTATTGTGAAGATTAGATGAGAAAATAGATGCTTATAGAACACCTGCAACATGCAACATATATTTTAGTGGTTAAAAGTTTGAAAAATGCTAAGGTTCAAATCCTGTGTCTGCTACTTAGCTGTATGACATTGGGAAATTTTCCTAACCTCTTATCTTTAGTTTCCTCAGCTGTGAAATGGAGAGATAATTACTACCTAAATTTATGATTTGTTTTAATGATTATCTGAAATGATGATCAAAACTTTTAGTATATTGCATGACATATAATACATACTTAATAAATATTGGTAATTATTTGGTGCTTTAAAAAAGTAGTTGTTATTAGTTTCCTTTACCTCATTCTAAGATTCTTATAGACTGTTTTTTGTAGTCAATAAACTCCCTAAATCGTCAAGGAAGAATAAACTTGCAAAGTACAGAAATCTAAGATGAAAGTGCTGTTAATTTCTGTGAGAGGTGTATTTGGAAACTTTTCCTTAGGGAATAACTTCCTGAATTTATTTTGCAACTAATAGCTTCCATAAGATCTTAGTGATGATGCCGCTTTAATAGGACACAATGTTCTTTATGTAGATGTTACATATTATGATTTGGATCTGCTTTCAGTGTCCCCAAAGTCTTCTTGTGTTCAAATCTAATCCCTGTTATGAGGTATTAAGTGGATGGAAACTTAATATAACTGTAGTATTTAGAGGTGGGGCCTTTGGGAGGTGGTTAGCTTTGGATAATGTCATTATAATGAAGCCCTCATAATTAGATGCTGATGGCAGTATAAAAAGGAGAAAAAAGAGATAAACCCACAGATATGCATGTGTACTCCCTATCTCTTGCCACGTGATATCCTGTGCCACTTTAGACTCAGCTAGCAGGAAGCCCTTGAAACTCCAGAACTGTGAGCTAAATAAACTTATTTTCTTTATAAAGTTAGCTTGCATCGTATTTCATTATAGTGATGAAAAGCTGACTCATACTCTATAACTGTTCAACAAGAAGCATACTTCATGTGTTTTAAAATAGTATCAAACTATGAGTCAAAAAACTGTGGATTCTGGTCCCGATCTATTACTTATTAGTCATGCAATCTTTTGCAAGTTACAAGGCATCTCTGAATGTGTTTCCACATTTATAAAAGAGAACACATTATTCTTGCTCTAAGAGTAAATGAGGTATTTGTGAAAACACTTTGAGAATGTAAGTTATTTTTGAGTTATTATTTAAAACGTACACAATCTTGAAAAAAATAAGGAATAAAAAAAAACAAAGACCATATTTTTTCATATCTATGTAATAAATAAAAATATAAATACATCTGGAGTTGAGATCTTGCATTACTGAAGTTTGAAAATTTTGTTTGCCATCGTACAACTGAGTTCTGGCTTCCAAATTCCCTTTTGAAAGAGATGGTTACAACAATTAAATGGCTTTTCTGTCCTTTCTCTTCTCTGAGTCGCTTTTAAATGCCAGAGAAAAGAGAAAAGAATACACACGCGTGCACACACACACACACACACACACACACACACACACACAGCTTTTCCTGTGGAACTAATGTGTATGAAAAGCAGGTTCTGCATTTGATGTGTGGCAAAAATGAATTTGAACAGCTGAGGGAATCTTCAGGATTAGATGCCGCTGGCTATTTGCCCTCTTTTCAGGGTGAATGTACCAAGTGAGTTTTATTCTCCATCACCTTGACACCTTTGAGTTTAAACCAGTCTACCATGAGCTTGTGGCCTACACAAAGTGCCTCAAGGCAGTTTTCTTATGCAACACATTGCCTTTTTTCTTTTTCTCTTGACTGCAAAAACAATTTCCCAAGTGACACTACTACCATAGTCCTCCTTTCATATATGTTGCAATCATATTTCCTCACCCAGGAACAAATACTTGTTTACAATTAAAATGTGTTATGTGGGAGAAGCAGTTGTTTAGCCAGACAAATATAGAAACATTTTTCTTGAAGTAACATTTGAGGCCTGCTGTCAATTTCCTGGATTCTGTCTATCATTTTCTTTAAGAGTTGACTGAATCCTAGCTCCATTCTGCTATTGACATGCATTGGCAGGTGCCTGACAGATGTCATCCTGCTCCTTCTATAATATGATATTACTTGTTCCTTCTGAGTATTTTGCCTCTGGTATCTTTTTCCAGTAACTTCTCATTTCCTTCCATGACCATTTTTTTTCAAAAACTGTGTTATTTCTGATCAGATATTTTGAGAATAGTGCAGGGGAAGCTACCTGTAGGAATATCATTTTCATAAGGATATGCCATCTGTGAGTCAATGATAGGGTATAGGAGATGGAATCTACCTGGACTTGATAGACATATCATTGAGAATAAGGAGAGAGATAAGTCTTGTTTTTTTCAGAAGTAGCTCCTCTTCAATAAAAGATGGCAAGTCTTCTCACTGGTGTGTCCTTCTAGGGTTGACTTGTCTAGGGTTTGTTTCCTCAGGTTTGCTTCCTGTGAGGACAAGTTAAAACCTCCCTCTGCCATTTCCAGAATAGCCATGCTATTCAAGGACAAAAAATAGGACTTGTGTAAGCAGCCAATATGATTTCCTAATCTAGGTTCCTACGTTGAGTAGGAATCTTTGTATGAGAGAAGGCATTATTGTAATTTGGCTCTATTTTTTTCTGTATATACACAAGTTTTCTAATGGGAAAATCAGAGATACAACATATAAGGGAATCTCTATTTTGCTGTCTTCACCTGGAGTGAACAATGACATAAGTGTCATTTTCCTTTTTTCCCCCTCTCATAGTTTCCTCTTTAGAAGTTGTAGTAGTGCTTATTAATATGTATTTCCCCTGAGGTAATGTGTTTTCATTTCTTAATAGATCCTGTCCCAAAAGCAGTGCTTACTGGTGGACTGTCACTCTCAGTAACTTTCATTTACCTTGGATATGATCATGCCACTAGCTGAAAAAATAAGAACAAAGGTTTTTGTAATTTAGGTTCAGTAATTTGGCTTCTTCTTATAAGACATCTGAGAATGCGTGTCCTGTATTTGTTGGTTACAGCTGTTTTGCCTGCATTAGCGTAATGTCCCATATATAGTACACATCAATAAATGCATTGAATGAATGCCTTAGGATTCTGAAAAGTGTATCTGAAACTCAAATTGAGGCTCTAGAAGCTATGTTATTATTGGAGGAAAGGGTATATAGAATAAGATGTTCTTGTTATATGGCAGAGTACAAATTGATTTCTGAAAAAGCTTCAGGTCTGCAAATTTGAGACTAGAAAAGCAGGACCACATAATTCAACAGTTTAGCTTCAGCTTACTGTTTTATTCTTTTCCGAAGTTTATTGCTGTCGTTTGAGACCTGTGTTAGCTTATACTGCCCCCCAAAACAAAATCTGAGCCATGGGATTTTGTGTAGATAGTTTATTTTTGGAAATGATTACAAGGGAAAAGAGTGAAGACAGAGATAAGTGAGAAAGTCACCATGTTTCAAAAAAAAAAACACAATGAACAGAGAACAAAATATACAGAGCAACACTTATTTATCAAAACTTTTGTTTGTATATCTGGGAATCATGGACTAAATAGAACACATAAGGATATTCAAAGTGACTATGTTATAGGAAAGAAGATATGACTCAAAAAGTTTATTTTGTTATTGGTAAACAGTATTAGTTGGGGAAAATGAGACTAAAATGTGAACTAAAACAAATTGCGATTTAATATTACTGGTAGAACTGATCATTCCCCACTCATTTTGTCCTTTACCTCATCTTTCTTTCTCCATACCTCTACCTTTTTCCTCCTAGAACATACACACCTGCAAACACATATGCATGCACATGTATGCACACACACACACACAGACATTTGGGGGGAGAACCCAAGAAAACTAAATTAAAAGGCATGCTCATTTCTCATTAGAAGGTCACTATTTGTTTTCCCTTGAGTCAGCCTATGTTTTGGTATAACTTTGGTATTAGATACTGTTGTTGGTTAAATTGGCCCCGGATTTTAAAAAGTGTATTGTGTATGTTTAAAGTTGGCTCCCAAATTTTAAGTCAAACATTTCTGCTTTGTTCTATACTATATTTCACTAAGATATGGGTGCACTTTTAAATATTTCTTAGTCATTAGTGGATCAGTTTTCATTATTTTGAGCAGATATTTAAAATTTCAACAATTCAATCCAACAAACATTTAATAGGAACCTACTATGATGATTGAACTAACCTGGAGTGAGAGAAGATGGATAAAATGTGGTCTCTCTCTTTAGAGAATGCATATAAGCAAATAACCAATGTGTTATGAAGAACGGAAAGACAAAGACAGACTAATTTTGAGGTTTCTAAATTGCGTTACTGAGTGGGTGTTAATAACATTAAGATATGGAATAAAGAGAAGAATATTTTTAACAAAAGATACTTGTGTTTGGTTTTAGACTTTGTTGTGTACAGGTGCTTATAAGACAGAGTTGTCTGTCTGGTTAGAATTGGTAGATATGTGTCTAATCTTAAGTGTTGCAGAATGATGTAGAGGCCAGAGATTTAGGAACCACTGGTACATAAACGATAGTTCTAGTTTTAATTATGGCTAAGTATGACCAGATAGACTGTATAGAATTAGGAGTGAAGAGGCCTGGGATTGGACACTTGGGAAACTACAACACTTAGGTGTCAGAGAAAGAATGAAGGAAGGAAACCAGTAAGTCTGTTACAAAGGGATAAGTAAAGACAGGACTGAGTGGTATTATTGAAGCCAAGGAAAGACAGTTTTTCTAAGAGAGCAAAGTCAACAGGATCACATGTCAATAAGAAGATTTAAATAGGGAGATAAATAAAAAGAGACCATTTATTTTGGACATCAGATTAGTGGTTTCAGTAGAGTTGTGAAAGTGTAGCTCAATGATTGAGTGCTTGTCTAACATGTGAGGCCTTGAGTTCAACCCCTGGTAATAAATAAATAAATAAATAAATGGGGTGCTGTCTACCAGAACAGGAGGTAAGATTTTAAATGGAACTAAAAACATAGGGGGTATAGAGAAAGAAAAGTCAACACAAGCACATACATGACTATCTCTCTTTTTATAGCAGAGGGAAGACATGAGATAATAAAGACATGAGCCTAACAAATAGGTTTTAATTTTTATTATTTTCTGAACATCATTGAGATAAATTACCACAAGAGTTATTTCCTAATAACTATTAAGAAAGCATAGAAACTATGTTCTACATTATGTAACTTTTACTTTGCCTTTATTCCTGAGACTTTCTTGAATGTAATGCTTTTCTCAACATCTTTGCACTCTGCACCTTTATAGTAACATGATTAAGTGGGATTGGATTTGAAATTTGCTGCATTTTAAATGTTTATATATCTTTTATTAAATGATACTTATACAAAATTTGTTTTGGGAGGGAACATATTGTTGACACTTCATAGGCTATGCCCTTTGTGAAAAAGAAATGTTCAAAAATTTACACGGAGACTGGGTTTGAAATAAGGATTTTCATGGCATAAGAAATAAAACATAGGTTTTCAAATGAGACTTTTCATCCACATCAATTTATATGGGATTGCTTGTCCCTATCAGAACTCTAGTAACAGAATTTCACTAATTTTCTTCTCAGTTATCAGATGCTTTTTTTCTTAAAACTCTGTCATTCTAAAAGCTTTTTTAATACCTTTATTGTCATCCATTACATGTTTACCAAATGTTTCTCAAGCTACTCACAAAGCTTTCAAAATGTCTTCTTGCGTAGTATTTGTTCTTGACAACATGAGTCTAAACAATAAATTATTTCAAAAATTCCTGGACTTTTGTATAAATGAAATGTCAGGCAAGGCCTATTGCTTATAATAACAAAAAATAGATGGAAGTATTGAATATAAATACTATGCATTTGCAGAAAAGAAAATTATTACATTTCATAGAGGGTGTCTTTTTATATATGCATTTAACTATTCTCTTCTCCAAATGACATCTGTGCTTATTTTACTTTGCAGCAACTCATTATAACCCATGCTTTACAATTGCAGCACTCACAGCATGAATAAAAATTGATGAGCCATGAGTAGAAACAATCAATCATATTTATTGGAGAGATGTTTTAGAAAGGTATACAGATTTCAGTTCAGAAATATTAACAAATGTGACTATATTAAAAATTTTGGTATTGGAGAATATTTTATGATAGAAACTTTAATGGATGTTACTATCATTTGAAATGTACCTGAAATCATATAAAGTGAATTAATTATATCATGGATTAGTATTGAGAGTGCTCACAAGCTGGGCCTGCTTGCAAAATTTTTAATGCTAATAAAACTTGACATTTTAGAGAAAAAATACATAGTTCAGTTGAAAATTTGATACACAAAAATTTTCTTTTATTTATTATCATTTAGTTTTATTTAGTATTGTTTTAAAATATAACTGTGCATTTAGTGCTTAGTTCTGTGCTAACATATTTATTTTGTGTGAGACACACTGTTCTGGGTATTCCAAAAATATTATTTAACTGTCATGACCACCTTAATGTTATGGTGAGGAAAATAATGCACAGAGTCAAAATAATCTACTCAGAGGTACATAGGTACTAAAGAATAAAGCTAAAGTGGGCTCAGGCATTCAGGCTTCTGAGTCTGTATTCTTAACCATCATGTTATAATGCCTTTGTGTTAAGGGTATCCCATACGATTGATTAATCTGTATTTTTATATGTTACAAAAGATACTTAACAGACTTGCTGTTATTCCCAAGGGTCATTGCTACTTGAAAGTATTCAGTCAAGTTTTAACAACAAGCTTAGCAGGACTTGTCTTAATACCTTTTTGATATTGTAGTGCCACACTTGGTCATTTTCTTCATTTTACTAGTTCTGCCTGGGAGATCACATCCATGTACTAGCCTTCAACTACCGTTTGTGTAATGATGAATGTCTCCTTCCTAGCTTTCTCTTCTCAGCTCCTGTTTCACATGTCTGCCCCACAATTTCCATCATGTTCACATACACTCAAGCTTCAAACAAGGAGAATGGTTTAATTATTTTCACACACATCAGAACCACTTAGGAAGAGGGAGGAACAGTTTTCTTCACATGAAGAGAAATGCTTTTCCAGAAGGAAGAGAGCAAGTAACAACAACACAAAGATATCCATTACATACTTCCAGGTCAACATTTAAACCACACTTGTTAATTCATTCATGCAGAAATTCACTTATTCATATTTATTGAGTAGCTGAAATAAATACCATTTCAAAACAAGACTTAATATGCTACTCGTTCTTGTTCCTTTTACATTATTAAGCCTTTTCTTTGGAAAGCAAGTTGTTGTTTATTCTGTATTTCCATCTCTAATAAAACATTTTCTTTAAAAATATTTTTAGGGTTTTGTTTGTCCTGCATAAATTGTACAGTAATATTTTGAATAATTTCTATTTTGTTCCAGCAAGTGAGTCATGAGGTTTTCTATTAGAAGCCTCCAGTTTGGCAATTTTAGTAATATATAATGACAAATTTACTTTAACATAATTTTATAAAGGACTCATTCTCAGATGCATCAGCAAAATTCTGTCTTGTAAATCTCCATGCCATGTTTTAGATTTATTATACACATGGAATTTCTACTCAAAATCAATGAAAGAGAGATTAGAAGTATGAATGTTAAGCCTTTTAAATGCAGATAATGCTGTGGTTGTTATCTCAGCTTAATAGATAAAGTAATAATAATATTCAGTCCAGGAGCAAGATACATCTATGTCTTTCAGAGACAATGGGATGACACCAGGGATTTACTTTAATGAGCTATGAGAAGAGAAATTTATAAGAAAGAGGGATTTATGGAAATTAACAACTCAATAAACAAAGACTTAACTGTGTATGTATTTGAGGAGAGTTGTCCATTGAGAGAAAGGAAAAGGGTTTTGAGTGAAGCATGGCATCTGCACCCTGATTACAAGGTACAACTCCCACACATTCATGCCCAATTCCCACAGTGAGGTCTGCTACAAAAAGGGTATAATTTCTAAAGGATTCAATAAAATAACATATTTGCAGTGAACATGCAAGCTAAAGTACTGCATTCAGAGAAGCAGAAGTGGGAACTAAGGACAGTATACTGTCTTGGGCTGAATGTGCACTTAGATGCACAGAGTAGGCCTGTTAGCCTTGGTAGGAGATGGACCAGAAAGGTAGTACAGGCCACAGTGGAAGTCAACAGTCACAGAATGAGAAGAAAATGACTTCCTTAGAATTTTAGCTAAGAGGAACTTGAAAAACTTGGAACTCTCACAAAAGATGGAGATTAGACCCGAATAGAAATTTTGACATTGTTTCTCTTACTGAATATTGCAAAAATAAAAAATAATTACTTTTGCTTGTTCTGTTATTCTATCATAAGCAAATCAGAAAAAGCAAGAAACCAAATTTCCTCAGAAAATAAACAGAAAACCAGTTTTAAAAAATCATTACAGGGGCTGAGGTTATGGCGCAGTGGTGGTGTGCTCGCCTAGCACGCGAGAGGCACTGGGTTCGATCCTCAGCACCACATAAAAATAAAATAAAGCTATTGTGTCCACCTACAACTAAAAAATAAATATTTAAAAAAATCATTACAATATTTCTTTCCTAAGTAGCTATGTTCTCTTCACATATCACCAAAAGCTGCTCTGAATTCATCAGGCATCATATTTTAGCCAATTGTACTTCTTTATTTCTTATTTGTTCTTTTTCTTCCAGTTAATCTTCAGTATTTCTCTTCTCTGTTACCACACCTTCTTTAAAAATGCTTTCCTTTGCTTCTAGGATATCATTGTCTTGTGCTATTTCTCAGTCTAGAGCATTCTTAGTGTTTGCAAGCCTGTTTTATTTCTTTGCCCTTTAAAATGTGGGCATCCTTCAGGGTCTAATCTTTGATCTTTTAAAAATTCAGAGATTTCATCCATTGAAAAGGTTTAAACTACCACTTGTCAACCAAAATATAAACTGTGGCCTTGATCATTGAATTTGTCTCCAATAGCATGCTTACTCTAAATATATTGCAGCTCTCAACTTGGCATATTTGTTTGCCTTATATTAATTTGTACCTGGATTGACTTTTGCAACTTTCTTTAGGTAAATCTTTATTTTAAAAACCAGTGTCATCTGTAGGTCAGAGATAATTTCTATTTCTTTTGCATCTCCCCAAATCTTCTGGTGATATGTTTTAAATATATTAAACATTCCATAATGGTGTAGAAAAGTTGCCAGGTTGCTCGACCCAAGTATCACTCCATCATTTCTGAGCTTCAACTATGTGCATAGTCCTAGCAATATGGAGACAAAAAAAAAGATAGTTCTTCATGTAATTAACAGTTTGGGAGTGGGGGACAGAAATGTAAAGAAATCTGATGAACTTGCTAAGGGAAATGCAAGGTACAAAGTAAATCATGGAAAGTAGTGAATTCCCATCAGGAAGGTAAGACAAATATCTTCTGATATTTTAGTAGCTGAAGAAAGTAAAATATTCATCTGATAGGTAGAATGGTAAAGAAGGGCAGACAAAAGACGTGGATAATCCATTTTTGAATAATTGAGAACAACCTATAATATATTTTCTGACATGAAGTAATTCAGGAAACTAATGACTAAGTTCTCCTTCCAGAGTTGACTTGAAATATATCAGGGTCTTTTGGAAGTGTTTTCTTTCCATATTCAATCTGAGACACATTCATTACAATAAACAGATGAAAATTTGAAATGTGTAATGGAAATTAATGTTTTACTAATTTTTATTCCATGGAGTTAATCTTTGAGTATATTAAAAATTTCAGTAATCGTTTTGTGCCTGAAGTTAGATTTTCTAGCATTGCAATGTAATTTGAACCTTCTGGCAAATATAGTGGTTCTTAGCTTTAGGAAAACCAACTGAAAACTAACTCCCATTACCAGCAGTCTTTGAAGTTTTGACTTAAATGGAAATGTGAGGATTACTGAAATCTTGCATATTTTGGTTGTTGTTTCAATTGGCAAATAGAGAAGAGTCTGTGGATATGATAATAATTTTTGGTAAATCTTACATAAATAAATGCACAGGAAAGAAATCCTGACTACAAAACCAAAGCTGGGCTTGATGCTTAAAGGGCAAATAGACTTTTTTATTATTAATTTTCCCCTGGGGGGGAAAACACTTTAACGATTTTCTAGGGTTGCTAAGCTTAAAAATGACAGTTCTGCCTTTAGACATTTAATTGCTGCTTGGGAATAATTACTTGTGCAAATAGAATATCTGTGCCAGTCTGAAAGTCTCTGCTGCCACCTGTTGGGAAATCTGTAAACTGATTTCTAATAATAAAGGGAACATGATGTGAGAAAAGAACTGAATTGAAACTCAAGGTCATTCAATTCAACACTTGGCCTCTACTTTCCAATAACTTATACATTTAAATTACTTTTAAAAAATCCATAGCAACCTGCCAAAAGCACAGTTTTATGTGTATAGGGAGTTTCTGCATTTTCAAAATGTTGATGGCAGTGTCATCCATTTTAAAGCAAGAAAGAGTTGAAGCAAATAAAGGATAGATCAAATCAGAATGTCTATTTTTCAAAATGTAACCACTCTACAACATATTTAAGCTATTGTACAAAAACTAGCAAGCCATATTTGAAGCAAAATGTATCTAATATTGTTGAAATAGTAACTATGAGGGTAAAACAAAGGAAATCTGCATTCCTTGTCTACTTGGCCTACATTAGGTAAGGGGCATGATTGCCCCCTTTACAAATAGATCTTTGTGATAATCTTCTTTTCCTAGACCCTGCACGTTGATATTTTTGCAGTGAAGAAAATAAGAAAATCTGCTTTGTGCATTAGAAGCATGCTAGATATGCCCCAAAGAGAATGAGAGGTCAGGGAGTCAGCAATAAGGGACATTTCTAATGGCCTCATCAGTCCCTGTATGTACTTGTGTTTGGAAGCACAAGTTTGCCCTCTCCTATGTTTGCCATTCCTTCTCCCAGCTCACCCCTTTTGAATGCTGTGATATGTAATTAAAGCCATGCTTTTGGTTTCTAGTCATTGATTTTACTGAAAGATTCATTCCAACAAGTAAATTCATCAAGGGATAGTTTTTCATATAAACATTCCTCTCAGAAATAAACAAACTATAGAAATTCTACACAAAGTGAAAAATCTGAACTGCCTGCAATAAATGTGCAAATGTAACCAGAAAAATTCATGTTCTTCTACATCATTATCCCTGTTTTGGAGCCTTTCAACAAAATGAAACAGTATGCTGGCAAATGGCTTTCAGAGTAGACATACTGTTCCTCCTACTGTACTTGTTATATGTATCCTTCACATAATAGCTTAGAATATGTTATAGCAATTCAGAGCAGTAAACTCTTCTGGTGTTTGCACCATGATTGTACTAAGAAAAGGCTATGATAAAATATTCACATGCAGATAAACCAATATATATTCCAAAATTTTGCCCAAAATTGGACTCTTAAGTTTTATTTCTACTCTTATTTTAGTCTTGAAAAAAGAAAGACAAACAGTGATGCTCTGTGTCCTTGAATGATAACTACTGTTTCTATAATGTGATATATATTTGTTAAATAATTTTAGTCCCTAAAAGTAATATTTGGCTCATTTATATTGTTCACGTATTGAGTTTAAATCCACCTTCATATTTATATGTAATAGTTTCAACAGATAAATAGAAGTGAGCCACATAACAGAAGAAAAACTGATAGATCAGAAAGCCCAGAAATGGCAGCAGTTTTGTAGCTGAAGAAGGATACTCACAAGTGTCAAAACAGATGATTACAAGTCTTTGAATAAGAATGGGTGTTTTAAACCATGAATTTTAGAAATATGGTTAAGTAAGTCTCTGAAACTAGAAAAATAAAAAGAAATCTCACCTACCCTTAAACATTGTGTTTCAATCAGTGCCGGATGATACAACTACAGAGAATAGATAGTAGCAAAGAATGCTACTGGCTTAAAGATGAAATGCACTAGGCAAATGATTCAACTTAATCCTAGTTAGGGTCATTAATATTACATCAGTTACTATATTCACAACCTAGAAAAAGAACTGAGAATCGCAAAATCATTTATTCAGAAGATTTATAACTATGTGAGACAATAAGAATAGTAAGACGTTTTTACCCATGAAGAGACTAAAGCATCCGTTATGAGAAATAATTTTCATTGCTGTTTTGCTTAAAGGAGTAAATGGATATCTCTAAAATTCTGAAACATAATAAATGTGTAAGCATATCCTCATGAATAACTCTAAGAGATCCATTGAAAATTCAATAAAGTGCCTTATTGACAAAAAAGGAAACTTTATTTTTAATTATCTGATAGAATTAATATTTGGCTATTGCAAGATATTATTATACTTGGGAGAGTAAAAGAATGAATTCTCAGTTTTAATTTATTAAATAAGAAAAATTATGAGGAATTTATTCTTTTCCTGATTTTATCCCTGAGTAATTTTTCATGTATTTATTTATACTTTCATAGGGTTATTGAACTTAGACTATGTGTAAAAATATGGATATCTATAAACATATATAAACATGTATGTCCACAGATACCCTTATGGTATACTTCCCCAGAGACCAAGGAAGAAACCATATAAAAAGAAATAATTTATCAGAACAGTTATAAAAAATCTTTGGTTGGTTAAAAATTTTAATTACAAAAATAACACATGATTCTTATAAAAGAAATAAATAATATGCAAAGCCATCTGTCACCTCCCTCTCCTATCCTATGTTCCTTTCTACAAGTAATTGCTATTTGTGGTTTGGTGTATGTCCCTCCTGATACCTTTATTTCTTACTCTCACTTGAGACTATTGTATACATACATCTAATAGAGAGTCTCTGTTATTAGACTAGGAGTATATATTTATTGCTATTCTACCTAGTATTTTGGATTCCACTTAGTAATTTACCTTGAGCATCTAATTTTATTAGTAAACATAAAGCAACTAAATTATTTTTAAAATGTGATATTCAAAAGTATGGATAGACCATACATGAACTACTTGCTTTTAATTTTTCAAATTAACAAGGAAAATTATTTATGGCATATTATGTTATGTTCTTATATATGTATTTATTACATAATGATTAAAGCAAGCTAATTAATATATCTGTCATTCCACATACTTAATTTTTGTGATGAGCACATTTAAAATCTATTCTCTAACAAGTTTCATATGTACAATATAGTATTATTTTCAGTAGTCATCATCATGCCGTACAATAGATCTCTAGAACATATTCCTCCTATCTAACTGGATTCTTGAACCCTTTAGTCCACATGTCCCCAATCCCTGTCTCTCTTTTATAATTCCTGGTAATCACTGTTCTATTCTCTGTTTCTATGAGGTCGAATTTTTTAGATTCCACATATAAGATGGAGTGTATTTTTCTGTCTTATTTTACTCAACATGTTTTTCAGTTTCATTCATGTTACTATGAATGACCAAATTTTTAAAGGCTAAGTACTAGTAGTTCATTGTTTTTATATCATATTTCATTTATAGATTCACCTGTTGATGGATACTTAGTTTAATTCTATATCGATTATTGTGAATAGTGTTATAATGAACACAAGAGTGCATATCTCAAACATAATGATCCATTTACTTTTAACTATTTCTTAGTGAAGTACATTCAAGTGGTTTCCAATCTATTTCTATTACAAACAATATTAGAAAAAGATGTAAATATGTATGTTAATATAATTGTAATGTATGCAGAATTTTCTGTGGGACAAATTCCTACAAGTACACCATTTGGCCAGATGGTAGGCACAAAACATTTCAAAGACTTTTCCATAACGCATCATTTAATTTCTAGCACACTCACATAAATCTTAACCATATAATGAGAGACTCTGTAAGGGATACTTCTTATCCTGCTTTGCTTGTCCTGGGAAACAAAATCTGTTTTGTAATATTCAGGGAGATTAACCCAGTTCATTATTATAGGCACACCAAAAATCTGCATGAGTTTTTGAAAGAAAATTAATGATTTAGTTGAGCTTGACTGCCTCTATGCATATTGTTTGGTCCTCCTTTCTTTATACCAATAGTACATGTGCATATTTTTTAAGAAAACACGTAATTTTGAATTGTTTACTTGAGTTTTGCTACTATATATATATATGTATATATATGCATATATATATACAACTATATATATACATATATAGTATATATACATATATATACAACTATATATATATATACATATATATATACAACTATATATATATATAGTTCTCCACACTAAATATTTTTTGAAATGCCTGTACCATGTAATGTGTGCAATAGTTTTTAGTGTGGTTGTGTCTGAGTTCTTTTTCAAGGAACTGTTGATTTTTACTGAGTTCCATGCTATTCTGGTCTCATTAGGATTGTTATGCCCTTGCATCAAGGTGTCTAATCTCAGTTTCTACTAATGAATTTGCATGAACCTTTCCTTAAATAACATCTTTATCAAATTATTTTGACCTGAGGCTTTGCTTTCATCAAACATGCTATGATTACCGCAAGCTTTCACTTCATTCATCCAGGAATGGCAGTTCTACCATGATTCTGTCTGCTGGAGTGCTTTGTTTTGTATGTGTTCTGTATTTCATAAGTGTTTTGGCACTGTGTTGATGGAAAGAGTGTTTTAAACATTTTTGGCTAAAGGAGTAAGGAGGACTTAGGCTGATTAAGGTTTGAGTTGTGCCACAGCCCATTCTGTGTAATGCCATTAATGACCCTCTGCATGCAGCCATCTGCTACCTGATCCTTCTCCTTTGTACTACACAGAAATAATTACCATTATCTCACACTCACTACTCAAAATTAGTGAACACAATGTTGTACACATGATAGGCACCAAAATATCTCAATGTCTGTTTAATAAATGAATTAATTGCTCCTAATGACAGATTATTCTACAGTGAAGTCTGTCAAAACACTAAAATCTGCCATATTTTTATTTCACTTTGGAGACTCTGGAGTGAATTGATACAAACAAAAAATGCTTTCTCAAAACTTAATATTTTATAAATCCATTATACTACTTTACTTTTCTACCATAGGTATGAAATGCTGGAGGCCATTTTAGGCCATTAAGACACCATTAGAGCCCCCTGCCATTGTTTTGCATAATGTTCTTAGTGCTTTTTTGTCAGAAAAATGAATTGTTCATATTTTAAAATAGTGGTCATAATAATTATTATTAGGTCTTCAGCATTAATCACTCTGTTTTATCATCCATTAAAAATATGTGAGAATTATATTCTGTAAAAAATATCAACAACTAAAACATTGACCTTTTCAATGTTTTAATATAGCACATCCATTCCAGTTCTCCCTGAGTGCCTAATCTGAGTAACCTATGGGGAGCAGGTGAAATGGCCAGTCATTCTAAATGCAAAATATTTGAAAGGTCAACTATAAAAACAGTCAATTAATGCCAGACCATAAATTGTCATAAGCAGAGAACACTAGTTTTCAAGGAAGACGTTATCCTTAGTCACTTTAATGAAAATAGAAAATAGCAGGATGTAACCTTTTTTGATTTCACGTAGTGCCTACAGATTTGTGGACTGCTTCAGATAGCACTGGAGCTATTATAGGTGTGTTTTTAATGCAGATGAGTAATGATGCTTTGAATTCTGGACTGGTGTATGACATTTCTATTTTTTTAAATTCTCAATCTCACTATTTTTGATAAAAGCCATCACATCATATCAGTAAAAATGCTTAGAGTTTTTTGCATGTTAATGTAAGAAAATGTAGCTAGGCATGGTGACACATGCCTGCATTCTTAGCTGCTCAGGAGGCTGAGTAGGAAGTTTTCAAGTTCCAGGCTCACCTCCCTCATTTAGAGAGACCTTGTCTCAAAAATACAATTTATAAAAATGGGAGAGGATTTAGCTCAGTGGTAGAGCACTTACCTAGCATATGCAAGGCCATGGGTTTAGTCCCCAGTATGGGGGATGTCGCAAGTGGCACAATTAATAATTACTCAGATGCGGATTGTCTTTAAATGCAAGCATATAATCAATCACATCATCAAATTTAAATCATCAATCATCAAATTTAAATAATGCAAAAAGTGTTGGGTGTGCTGGAGCACCCCAACTAGCATCCAATGCACACGAATTAAACACTGTAAGCAACATATGCTCTCCTAGGGCAACTAAACACTACAAGCAATTCACACAATCCTAGGGCAATCATGAGCCCCCAAATACTTCTGGTGCCATGCAACTTCTCTTAGCCAAAGAGCAGATATTGTCCTTGTCTGGTGGTTCTCTTTAGCCAATGGCTGCACATCAGGAAATGGTGGATTGATCCATGGATGAACAGCAATGTGACCAGTCTCACTGATGTCCTTGGAGCAAAAACTCCCAATATGGCAGGACAAGCAATTTAAATACAGTTCCAAATTGGTGGTGTAAGCTTGTAATTGGTTACCCCCAGTGAAATTCAAAGTACATTGGTTATATCCAGTGAGATGAAGTCATTGCAAAGGAGTATATTCTTTGTATATGTCCATGGAGTTGGTAACTAGTCATTGCTAAGCATGCCTATGGCTAGTGTCCCTTACAGCCCCTAATCGATTGTAAGCAGGAATGACTAAGTATGGCAATGGCTGCTGTTTCTTATGGCCAGCAACTTAGTGAATTCTGGCATGTCCAGGCATACCTATGGCATATGTTCCTTACGGGGGAAAACATGTTTGGTTAATTAAATCTTTTCACACTTCTTAGATTTCCATGTTTAAGATCAGATACAAAAACATACAAAACCAGAAAGTCCAAGACCTTCTACAGATGTACACCCTTTCTTTGCTCTCCTGTTCTCTCATCTCTTTTTCTTTTTTGCAGTACTGAGGAGTGAAGCAGGGGGCACTCTACCACTGAGACACATTTCCAGCCCTTTTTATTTTTTACTTTGAGAAAAAGTCTAAGTTGCTCAGGCTGGCCTTGAACTTGCAATCCTCCTGCCTCAGCCTCCTAAGTCACTGGTATAACAGGAGTGCACTACTGTGTGGACTCTTTTTAAAACTGTTTTCAATACTTGGAATGCCTTCTTTTCTTTATACCACAATCCTCTGCATCTTTTCAGTTCAAGTAACCCCATGTTGCTAATGGCTATTCATGGCCAAATTAGAGAATGTTAAAAAATGTCTATATTTACAAATTAATTAACTTGAAATAAGCAACATAATATATAACTTTATTGAGTAATAGCTGAGCATCTCTTCTTAGAGTTTCCACTGGCAATTATGTTGAAAATGGCTTAGGGGCTGGGGTTTTGGCTCAGTAGTAGCGCACTCTCCTAGCATGTGTGAGGCACTGTGTTCAATCCTCAGCACCACATAAAAATAAAATAAAGGAATTGTGTTCACCTGCAACTAAAAATACATTTTTTAAAAAGTGGCTTAGATGAAAGACCTAATTCTTCAAATTCTAAATAATTACGTGCATAGTCAGTATGCAGTCCACAAAGTTGTTCTGAGTATTATATACCCGAATAAAATAGGCCAGTGGCTGCAGCCTTAAGCATCAATCTTGTTTTATCTGGATCAATGAGATAGAGAATGTATAAGCCTGAGGTCCTTTCTTGCTTATCCATTCAGCTCACAGCCTAATTCAAGATGTTCTTCCTTTTCCCATTGTCTCTACTTGGGTTTCACTTGACATGATAGAGATATGATTAGAAAGACATGTCTTGCTTCCTTATTATTTAGGATAAACTGCTCATTCATGCTTTTTTTCAACAGATTTTAAGCTGATATACTAATTTAATCAATGGCAGGGCTATTTCATCTCCTAAGTAATATCTGATTATATCTTCACTCTTATGAAGATATGGGGATAAAGAATGAAAAGGAAAAAAAATTTAAAAATGGGAGAAATTCAAGAGAAGAAGTTTTAATTTCCAATTTGTTGACAAAACGTGTTATTTTCCCTAGTAAAGTGACATTATTTTCTTTGGCTAATTTCTTATTACAGTAAGAGATAGAGCCTAGTGAGAGATTTTATGTCCTTGGAGACATGTCCTTGAAGAGACCAGTGGGGCCCTGGTTGCTTCCTCTCTCTTTCTCTTCTCAGCCATGAGGTAATAAGCACTTTGCACTGGCATGCTTTCCCTGCCATGATGTGCTGCCCTGCCATAGGCCCAAATAACAAGGTTAATTGATCATGTAGTGGAACCTCTTAAATGGTTGGCCAAAATAAATATTTTCTCTTTTTAAGTTGATTATCTCATGTTTTTGTTACAGTAGCAGAAAATTGAATAAGATGCTTCTTGCATATTTTAGAGGTCTATGCGGTTTTTTTTATAATAAGTCTTTGTAGGCATTGATGCTAATGGCTTACCTAATATTCATTGTCCTTTTCTTCCTTATTAACAGACTTAATTTTGAAAGAAGGGAGTCATAAAGGCCCTAGAGGAAGGGAAACTCCATTTATCAGAACCCCTGGCTACTGGGCATGCCATATCACTTTATTCTGACAAGTAAGATATAAGTAGAATTTTACTCTGCAAGGCCTCAAGAGAGCTATTGTTTTTCTGACAAAAGATAGAGACTCAGCTATAGCAAGCATTTTCTCCTTTGCCCTTTGCCTTTCTTCCTTCTTTCATTTGATAAGGCAAAAAAAACAGAAGGAACTTGACACAGTAGAGATATTATCAGCCTTGGACTATTTACTCATGGATTCCTTTTTATATAAGTAAAAGAAATTCTTACATATAAGACATTATTTGTCAGAATTTATATTAGTATCTCTTGAAAGTAATTCTTACTAGAACAATCTGTAAGAAAATTCTTCTTCTTGGAAATAGAAAATAATAGGTAGAGCAAGAGGAAATGGGGCAAGCAGAGAAAGAGAAAGAAGGAAAAACAAAGAAAGGAGAAAGAAGAAAGAACTTGAATTTTTGTTGTCTGTAGAGTTGAGGGTAGGCCCTTGATTCTCCCTAAGAAGTTAAGGTGTATGATTAAAAACCACTTTATATGTCCAGGGGTAGTTCAGTGCTAGAGTACTTGCCTAGCATGTACAAGACCCTGGTTTTAATCCACAGCATCATATAAACAATACAACAACATTTGATACTATCACAAGTGAGTGATATTTATTATAAAGAATAGAACTATAATAGTTTAGGTTATTATTAGATTTTGGATAGTTCCTAACAAGGATAAAGTGGCTGATTAAAGGATTAGACAGAGACTGAGATAAATGAAGCAGCAGATAGGGCAAAGGACAAAGACATCTAAATGGAATGAAAAAGGAGAAAAGTATAAACATGACAATTACTTCATGTTCTAAGTATAAAAAAGTCGAGACTGATTCAAAATTGTTGTAAATGAGTAAAATAGTATGAGAAAGAGTGAACACATTTTGTACATGGTAGTACTCCCAAGTCATCATTTATGACAATGTAGCATTCATCCCCAAGGGAGAATTTTTCGAGTGCATAGCCTAGACTAAAGGAAATAAACATCATTCGTATTGGCAAAATCTGAATCTTGACATGTATTTGTCATTTACTCCCTGTAATTCTTTGTCCTGTGGATAAAAAGGAACTTTGAAACATTTGAGGAACTGTTATTTGTGCTGCATTTGGGGAAATTCAACTGTGATTTTTCTGTGATTTGTGCCATTAGGATAATCCTCTAAATTTGGCTGTTCTAGTATGTGGCTTATAGTTCTCTTATTTCCACTAAATGAACCAGATTATCTAAGACAGAATTTTGCTATTTTACATGTAGGGATATTTATATAGGAATTCATGAAGCAAATTCATCATATCACTGGGACAGATGGTTTCGCATTGTCAAGTTCTATGCCTATTACACTGTGTTTGAATGAGGCTGGAAATTGCAAACTGCCATGCTTAGTCAGCCTACATTCAGCTTCAAAGATCACAGGCTGGAAATCAGACTAAATGAAGATAGTTTAAGGAAAAAGAGTACTATCTTCTTCTTTGAGAACCCTGATGATGATAAGGATTAAGTATTGCTTTTCTGGGTTAAGAGTATGATGCTGCCTTATGACAGCTAAAGAACTAAATTATCTCTATAAATCACTCAACTAAATTAACATGATTTGTGAAGATAAAATTGATAATCGTATCATATTGTTCATTCATCATCAAAGAGAAAAATAAAAATTTTACCAAAAGTCATTTACTTAATATTGAAAAGGAATGGAAGTCTACTGAGGAAAGTGAATGCCATTTATTTTCCAAGGTGTTCTTAGTGGCATGTACTGGTTGATGTAGAGTAAACAGAAAGTAGTGTACATGGGCTCATAAACAACAACTTCAAGAGGTGATTAATTGATGTCAGAAAGGACAGGATTAGGGTTTAAACTAAAATTAGTCCTTTTTCTTCCTATATGACAATTTTATCCTTACTAGAACTCTCCCTATTATGTAAGTAAATATAGTAACATGGAACTCTAAATTTATGTCTTTACTGCTAAAAAAATACTTAAATTAGAAAATAAGAAAATACCACTCTCCTAATAATTCCAGGAAAAAGACCAGAGTGGTTTTGTACCAACACAGCTTAATTCATGTGCCTATCAATGAATCAATCACTGTGGCCAGGGAGATGAGCTACTCAAATTTTTTAGGTGTGGGCCATATCTTTGGCCCATGTTTGGGTTTGGATGAAGTTCAAAACTTTGAAATGATGAGTGTCAGCCCACCCAATCTATATGAAATCTGATAGTTGAGAGGAAGGTGCTTCTTCACAGGAAAGTAAGATGTTATTATTAAAAAAAGGAAGAAGAAATTGTTGAGCAGGCAATTTCAAAAGATGTTCATGATATGCTACAGTACAACACTTAATATAAGTAAAATAGAAAAAAGATTTTAGATGAGAAATATGGGGAATAATATATATACACTTATTTGATTGTCCTTAGACAGTATTTTTTCACTTTATACTAAAATAAAAGATCATTTATTTTGACAGGCATTTATATTTCAGATATCTTTTTAAAATAGTTTGATACTTCAGATGTATGCTACTTGATAATACATTTCATGTTTTTAGCAGGTCTAGCACAGGAACATTTTACAGATGAGCAGGAACAGAATGTGGCCATTGTAGTCTCAGGGATTTATCTTATGGCTTTCTTTTACATTGTATTAAATGTGCTATATCTTTTATTCATATTATGCTTCTTTTTAAAAAATTTTAAGAAAGGCTTTTATAATGAGTTAAATATTGAAGCTTAGGGGGAAAAAAGGACTACTTGTACTTGTAAAGCAAGGCACATACACCCACTGAGTTCAACTAATAAGCAGCAGTGAAACTAGATTCACTACAAATGGTTACTAGGCCTTAGTATGTAAAAGTTAAACCATGAAGCCATAGTTGTTACCCCATGAACCAGATTCTGTTTTTCAATTTTTCTGTAAACACTAAAATGCAAAGGAAAATTGTATGGTGGTTTTCCCATACTAACTAAATACTTCAATTAATGTTCGGTTACAGGATATTAGACAGCACTGATAGAATGACTGTAATTAACTGAAAAGTACCATAGTGAGTGAACTGAAATTTTTAACAGTAATTTCAAAGACTATTACATCTACTAATATTACTCACCCATAGATTCTTACCTAATGTATTTTTTCTAAATCTTTGTAGAAAATATGCATGAGAGTTTTAACAAAAAAACTTCATACTTTTGGAACTTTTGTTAATACTCTGATTTTAACCACATTTTCATTTATACAGTAGGAGTTATTTATATCTCAATTAGAAGGTTTTCAGAATTAATTGGTCTGTCTTTGATTTTTAAAAATTCTTTGCTAAAGACCAGTGGATGTGCTAGATGAAAAACTATTAACAAAGAAAATTACTATCTCAGAAATTTAGAAAACATATAATTTTTAAAATTTATTTATTCTAATTAGGTATACATGATAGTAGAATGCATTTTGATTCACTGTACACAAATGGAGCATGACTGTTCATTTCTCTGCTTGTACGTGATGTAGAGTTGCACCATGTGCAGTCATATATGTAGCAAGGACAATGATGTCTATCTCATTCCACCATCTTTTCTTCTCCTATGTCCCCTCCCCTCCCTTCCCTCCCTTTTACCAAAGTTCCTCCATTCTTCACATGCCCCCTCCCCCATTATGTATTAGCATCCACTTATTAGAACATTGGTCTTTGGTTTTTTGGGATTGGCATACTTCGCTTAGCATGTTATTCTCCAACTCCATCCAATTACCTGCAAATGCCATAATTTTATTCTCTTTTAATGCTGAGTAATATTCCATTGTGTATATATAACACAGTTTCTTTATCCATTCATCTATTGAAGGGTATCTAGGTTGGTTCCACAGTTTAGATATTGTGAATTGAGCTACAATAAATATTGAAGTGGCTGTGTCACTGTAGTATGCTGTTTTTAAGTCCTTTGGGTATAATCCAAGGAGTAGGATAGCTGGGTCAAAGTGGGGCACCATTCTAAGTTTTCTAAGGAATCTCCATACTGCTTTATGGAGTGGTTGCACCAATTTGCAGTCCCACTAGCAATATATGAGTGTGCCTTTTCCCCCACATCCTCGCCAACACTTATTGTTTCTATTCTTGATAACTGCCATTTTGACTGGCATGAGATGAAATCATAGTTTTGATTTGCATTTCTCTAATTGCTAGAGATGTTGAACAGATTTTTATACATTTGTTGGTGATTGTATTCCTTTTTCTGAGAAGTGTCTGTTCAGCTTCTTAGCCCATTTATTGATCTGGTTGTTTGTTTTTTGGTGTTAAGTTTTTTGAGTTCTTTATATATCTTGGTGATTAGTGCTCTATTTGAAATGAATGTGGCAAAAATTTGCTCCCAAAATGTAGACATCTCTTCAAGTCATTAATCGTTTCTTTTTCTGAAGAGAAGTTTTTAAGTTTGAATCTATCTCATTTATTGATTCTTGATTTTATTTCTTGTACTATAGGATTCTTATTAAGGAAATCGGGGCCTAATCTGACATGATGAAGACTTGGATCTACTTTTTCTTCTATTAGGTATAGGTTCTCTTGTCTAATTGCTAGGTCTTGGATCCACTTTGAGTTGAGTTTTGTACATGGTTAGACATAGGGATTTAGTTTCATTTTGCTGCATATGGATTTCTAGTTTTCCCAGCACCATTTTTTGAAGAGGTTATCTCTTCTCCAATGTATGTTTTCGGCACCTTTGTCTAGTATGAAATAACTGTATTTATGTGGGTTTGCCTTTGTGTCTTCTATTCTGTACCATTGGTCTACAAGTCTATTTTGGTGCCAGTACCAACCCATTTTTGTTACTATAGCTTTGTAGTATAGTTTAAGGTCTGGTATTGTGATGCCTCCTACTTCACTCTTCTTGGTAAGGATTGCTTTGGCTATTCTGAGTCTCTTATTTTTCCAAATGAATTTCATGATTGCCTTTTCTACTTCTATAAGGAATTACATTGAGATTTTAATTGGAATTGCATTGAATCTCTATAGTGTTTTGGGTAGTATGGCCATTTTGACAATATTAATTCTGTCTATCCAAGAGCATGGGGGGTCTTTCCATCTTCTTAGGTCTTCTTAAATTTCTATCTTTAGTGTATGTAGTTTTAATTGCAGAGGTCTTTCACCACTATTGTTAGGTTGATTCTCAAGTATTTTATTTTTTTGAGGCTACTATGAATGGGGTAGTTTTCCTAATTTCTCTTTCAGAGGATTCATCACTGATGTATAGAAATGTATTTGATTTATGGCTATTGATTTTATATCCTGATACTTTGCTGAATTCCTTTATTAATTCTAGAAGTTTTCTTGTGGAATTTTTGGATCCTCTATGTATAGAATCATGTTGTTGGCAAATGATGATAGTTCGAGTTCTTCTTTTCCTATTCATATCCCTTTAATTTCTTCTGTCTGTCTAATTGCTCTGACTAGAGTTTTAAGGAATAACTAAAATAGCAATGTTGAAAGAGAGCATCTCTTTTTTGTTTCCTGTTTTTTAAAGGGAATGTTTCCAATTTTTCTCCATTTAGGATGATGTTGGCCTTGGATTTAGCATAGACAGCTTTTATAATGTTGAAATATGTTCCTACTATTCCTAGTTTTTCTAGTGTTTTGAATATAAGAGTGCTGTATTTTGTCAAATGCTTTCTCTGCATCAATTGATATAATCATATTATTCTTATCTTTGAGTCTATTAATGTGATTGATTATGTTAATTGATTTCCATATGTTGAACCAACCTTGTATCCCTGGAATGAACCCCACTTGATAATGGCGCACTTTTTTTAAAATATGATTTTGTATGTGATTTGCCAAAATTTTATTGAGAATTTTCACATCTATGTTCATCAGGGATATTGGTCTGAAATTTTCTTTCTTTGATATGTCTCTGTCTGGTTTTGGTATCAGGGTGATACTAGCCTCATAGAATGAGATTGGAAGAGTTCCTTCCTTTTATATTTCATGGAATAATTTGAGGAGTATTGGTATTAATTCTTCTTTGAAGGTCTTGTAGAACTTGGTTGAGAATCCATCTTGTCCCGGAATTTTCTTGGTTGGTAGGCCTTTGATGGTGTCTTCTAATTTCCTTGCTTGAAATTGATCTGTTTAGGTCATGTATGTCCTCCTGGTTCAGTAACATCTAAATTTTGGCAAAATCAGAGGACATTCCACAAATGCTGTTGCGTTTAAACCATTTAAAGCTTTTTCATATATAATGCATATATAACAGACATATATGTAATTCATATATATGTATATATATATATGTGTGTGTGTGTGTGTGTGTGTGTATATATATATTAAAAACAGCATTCCAGAATCAGTGTGGCTTATAACACATCTATTCTTTTTGGGGGGAGGGGTACTGGGAATTGAATTCAGGGGCAATCAACCACTGAGCCACATCCCCAGCCCTATTTTGTATTTTTTTAGAGACAGAGTCTCACTGAATTGCTTAGTGCCTCACTGTTGCTAAGGCTGGCTTTGAACTGGAGGTCCTCTTGCCTCAGCTTACTGAGCCACTGGGATTACAAGTGTGTGCCACTGTGCCCAGCATCTATTCATAGTATTAAAATTTTCTTAGGGAAATTTGGGCAGAAATTATCTTATATTAACAAGTGGAAAAATTTTCTTTAGTGACTTTGTTCATGGCAGGGTCAAAACAATATTGATTCAGTAAAAATAAGCAAATGTACAAATGGGAAAATTAACTGCATTCCACAAAGAGTGTAAAATTACCTAGTGAAAAGTTTTTTTTGTATTTTCACCTTTTATTTTGTCAATATCTAGAGAAACTTACTTTATGGACAACATCCAATATTATGATATTAGTGAATGTGCATAGCCTTAAAGATAAGAACATGTTCACTGAATTAAGACAAAGCTGTTATCAAGTACTGAATCTGCCACTAAGAATTGAGTGGCTTTGAGCCCATTACTGTAAGATGGAGATAATCACAGGTATCTATCAATAAAACTCAAATGAGACAGTATTTATAAAGCATTTAGCCAAATATCTGAAATAGATATTAAATAAAAAATATAAATGATAAGGAAAAAAAAGTAGCCAAATTGAAGAGAGTAAAAACATTTTCCCCCTAGCCTATAGATATTCCCTTCATGTATTAGGAAAGTATGTCCCCTCTGGGTAGATATAACCTTCAGAGTATAGGCTTGGCAACTCACATGCACTTTTCTATAAAACCAAAGGCCAAAGGTACAGCTTATTTCAGGTTTTGGCAACTTTGTACCAGGATGCAGAGCTAACAAGCCAAATGTAGACTCCATTCCAGCCTTTATTCACTCTTTCTCCCAGGTATCCTTACAGTGAACAACATATATAACCCATAATTCTGTCTCAACTTGTACCCCAAGTAGGTATATCAGTGAATTGCTTCTGGACAAATACAGCTCCTTCTATGTAGGGAGTTCCAGTGGTTATATTTTTCTCCATATCACTAAAAAAAAATTAGTTGAAGAAAACTTGTCCAAAGAATACAGAATTCCTCTCCAAATTCTCTATTTTGTGAAGACTTGGCCATAGGAGATACTATACAGTCCTAACATATCAAAGAAGTATAGTCCAAAATTCTGGTGCTAGCAAAAGGTTTTTAAAGACTTATCTATTAAGGGGTTATACTGGATATTCCACATTTGCGATCACAATCTCTTCTCTGTAAGTAATTTGAGATATTGGGGAATCCACCCCCACCTGGGCAGAACCTGAAAATGAAATGGTATGATATACTAGCTAGGGCCTGGATTTTGGAATCTAATAGGATTAAGTTTTAATATAAATTTTGGTCTCTTACTAGATATTCGGTCTTTGTCAAGTTTCTTTACCTCTCTTAAGGTTTTCAATTGTAAATGAAGATAATTTTTTGGAGGGATGCCGGGTTTGAACACAGAGGCACTTTACCACTGAGCTATATACTCAGCCCTTTTACATATTTATGTTTTTATTTTGAGACAGGGTCTCACTGTGTTGCTTAGGGTCTCACTAAGTTGCTGACGCTGGTCTTGAATTTGTGTTCCTGTCACTTCAGCCTGCTGAGTCACTGTACCACCATGCCTGGCCAGATAATACTGACTTTGCATAAGAATCTATATAAAGAGCTGGCATTCTGTAGTCACTTAGTAAATGACAGTTATTTTTATTGACTATTTATATGTGTTCCTAAATGGCCAGTATTTATTATGTTCTGCAATGTCCAGGGTCAGTTGTTAGGTACGCCAGGAGAGGACTAGGTTAATTTATGCCGTATCAGGACCCTGGAAGAACTTTCACCTCTTTTCTGCACATGACTGGATGAGGATCTTTCATGCTATTGAGAGAAATACTGACAGAAGACAAATGTCAGTATCCTTGAAGAGAAGCAGGTGACGTATTTAGGTTGACAGCAAAATACCAATTTCACTGTTTGCCTTTAGAAGGGTAGGACATGTAAGTATGTATCAGACTTCAAATGTGATGCTCTCTTGTGAAAGCTGAGAATCTTTAAAATTGCACCTACAGTTTTTAAAGTATGTTTTCTTACATCTACCACCAGTACACTATGGTATTATGCTTCCAGGAGCCCTGAGTGTTGCATAAACATTAAGCTGTGTTTTTGCTTCATTCTCTTCACAGAGAGTCAGGCACACAAGGAGGTTAAGTGATTTGCCCAAGGCAGTGTGTTGTGCCAGTAACAGAACTGGGAATTAAACCACAAGTCAGGCTCTCAGGTAATGTAAAACCTAGATGAAAAGTCTTTTTGTTGTTTCTGGGTCTGTTTCTTATCTTGTTTCTCTTTATACTGACACATAAACTATACCCCCTTCCTTTATGAACTGGTTCAGTGTTTGTCTGGTTGTTCTGAATCACTAGTGCTCATTTTAGATGAGAAACTATGAGAAGGTAGGGACTACAGTTGTACAATAGAGACAAATGGAACCAACAGTCAGCTCTCCAATAAGTCTGTGGTTCTTTTATAATCTGACAAAACCTGCAATAAATATGCCTAGAAAATCACAATGCAAGGGAGGACTGAGGATTTCTTCCAACAAGCAATCACCTTTGCACTTTTCTTTTCAAAATTACTATTTTGAGGAAGTACTGAAGATATCATTGTAGAAGAAAAATTTCTCTCATCTCTCAGCAGAAAAGAGATCCTGAGGTTTCTCTAGGTTACTATGATTAATAAAGAATATAAGCATCAATTGAATATAGTTTATCTTTATGATTTCTAATTATTGAATGAATTTATTAGTCAATACTCAATTTTACTAACTCTCCCTCTGTTGAGGGGGAAATTTCACTTTGCCTATATTTAATCTTGTAGTAAAATGAATAAAAACTCAAGCATTCACAATCTCATCAACATATTAATAATTTAAAAAGCATGCTGAAGTTTATAAAATATTCCAATATACCATTGCATTTGATACCTACAAGAGCCCTATCAGGGACATAAAATATCAATTTGCATCCCATTTTATTTATGATCTGTTTTGTTACCTGGCTAGCAAGTGGCAGATTTAAGATTAAGGAGCAATGTCTCCTTACATTCATCTAGGGTGCTTTGCATTGTATTATGCCACCATAAAGGCTTTCAATATGGTCTACATTTCTTTCTTTTCTTTTCTCTTCCTTCCTTCCTTCCTTCCTTCCTTCCTTCCTTCCTTCCTTCCTTCCTTCCTTCCTCCCTCCTTCCCTCCCTCTCTTCTTTCTTTCTTTCTTTCTTTCTTTCTTTCTTTCTTTCTTTCTTTCTTTCTTTCTTTCTTTCTTTCTTTCTTTCTTTCATTCTTTCTTTCTTTCTCTCTCTCTCTCTCTCTCTCTCTCTCTCTCTTTCTTTCTTTCTTTTCTTTCTTTCTCATTCTTTCCCAGGAATTGAACCCAGGTCACTTAACCACTGAGCAATATCCACCACATTTTTTAATTTTTATTTGTTATTGTGAGACAGGGTTTTACTAAATTGCTTAGAGTGTTACTAATTTGCCAAGGCTGAGTTGGATCTTGCAATCCTCCTGTCTTGGCTCGCCAAGCTGCTGGGATTACAAGTGTGTGCCACCATGCCAGGAAATATGGTCTGGTATCTTTATACCACATATTCAGTATTGGAATGGGTCATGACAGGAAGATAAATTTGAGTATTCTAATGGAAAAAACAGAAGCTGTAAAATACACAGAAAACATTAACATTTATAATAATAATCAAAGAACAACTTTGTGTGTATGTGTGTGTGTATGTTTGTGTAAGAGACAGTGTGAGTGAGAGGGAGAAAGAAATGGATAAAACTCATTTTCCAATGTATAAAGAATGCTTTACTCTATCCATATCATTCTTAACTTTCAATCTTTGATGCTGATATGTCAATTCAGGCTGCTTTGTATTCTCTTATTAGAAGTGATGGAATTATTTTATTTATTTGTTCTAATTAGTTATACATGGCAGCAGAACGCATTTCAAACCAACTTTTTGTTTTGTCAGTGTTTTCAATTGTTTCTTTTGTTTCAATTCCATTGATTTTAGCCTGATTTTAATTATTTTCAATCTTCTACTAATTTCGTGTTGATTTGTTCTTCTTTTACTAGAGCATTGAGAAGTAAGGTCAGGTCACTTATTTCTTGACATTTTCTTTTTTTAATAATGAATTCAATGCAATGAACTTTCCTGTTAGCACTGCCTTCATAGTGTCCCAGAGATTTTGGTGTATATTGTATCGGTGTTCTCGTTTACCTCTAAGATTCTTTTTATTTCCTCCCCAATGTCTTCTGCTATCCATTTGTCATTCAATAGTGGATTATTTAGTCTCCTGGCATTGGAATGGCTCTATTTTTTCTTTTATCATTGATTTCTAATTTTGTTCCATTATGATCTGATGGAATGTAGGGTAGTATCTCTATTTTGTTGTATTTGCTAATAGTTGCTTTGTGGCACAACATGTGGTCTATTTTAGAGAAGGATCCATGTGCTATTGAGAAAAAAGTGTATTCACTGGTTGATGGATGAAATATTCTATATATGTCTGTTAATTCTATATTATTGATTGTATTATTGAGTTCTATAATTCCTTTGTTTAGCTTTTGTTTGGAAGGTCTTTCCATTGGTGAGAGTGTAAAGATCACATGACCAAGGAGGAAAATTAAGCCACTCGGCAAGGCTTTATTGGAATGCACGTTCTTGGACCAAATCCCCCGTCCATCAGAGCCTGTCTGGAGAAATGGCGTCAGAGATCCATGCATAGAGAATTTTAAGAAAACCCGGTCAGAAAGGGGAGGGCTTGGGAAGAGGAAGAGAAGGCCAGAGTCCTTCCTAATGGGTCAGGAAAACTCGCTGATTGACAGGAGGCATGTCCACTAGTGACGTCACATCTGGCTTGCAGCAGCTCCGCTGACCAGTTTCCTTAATTGGGCATCTTAGACCCTGACCAGACCTGACAGAGAGGTGTGTTAAAGTCACCTAGTATTATTGTATTGTGGTCTATTTGATTTTTGATATTGAGAAGAGTTTGTTTGATGTACATAGATGTTCCATTTTTGGGGGGATAAATATTTCTGATTGTTATGTCTTGTTGATGTATGATTCCCTTAATCAGTATGAAATGTCCTTTGTAGGAGCACTCCCCATACCTTCAATCCCTCCCCTCCTTCTTTCCCCATTCTATGCTAATGGACTGTGCACCTGACAGAGTGGTACCCCATTGTTTGTAACTTTGGGGCCATGATTGGTCCAAGGACCATTCTTAAGCTGCTGTACTTTTTGGAATAAACAGGTTCTGCATCTTGCTCTGGCAGAGCAGTGTTACCAGCTCCCGGAGTCCGGGTGAAGTGACTCTGCGGACAGTCCACTCCAAACCCTCATCCTGTGGGACCCCATTCCATCCTTTCTATCAGTACCTTCGTCCCACGGGAACCCCAACTCATTGGCAGACCCATGCAAGGCGTGGTATAAAACTACAGTCTTTCTTTATCTCTTCTGACTATCTTTGGTTTGAAGACCACTTTATCTGATATGAGGATGGAAACCCCTACTTGTTTACATGGTCCATATGAGTGGTATGTTTTTCCCATCCTTTCACCTTCAGTCTGTGGATGTATTTTCCAATATAATGAGTCTCTTGAAGGCAGCATATTGTTGTGTCTTTTTATTAATCCAATATACCTTTTAATTGATAAGTTTAGGCCATGAACATTCAGGGTTATTATTGAAATATGGTTTGTAGTCTCAGTCATTTTGTTTTGTTTTGTTTTTTTACTTGACTTAGATTCTGCTTTGATTGTTTTTTCCTTAAGTGTTGTTCCTCCCTTTGCTGATTTTCATTATTGTTTTTCATTTCTTCCTCTTGGAATATTTTGCTAAGAATATTCTGTAGTGCAGGTTTTCATGCTGTAAATTCTTTTAACTTTTGTACATAATGGAAGGTTTTTATTTTGTCATCAAATCTGAAGCTTAATTTTACTGGATATAAGATTCTTGATTGGCATCCATTTTCTTTCAGAGCTTGGTATATGTTGTTCCAGGATCTCCTATCTTTGAGGGTCTAGGTTGAGAAATCTGCTGAGATATCAATACGTTTCCCCCTATATATGATCTGAAACTTTTCTTTTGTGGCCTTTAAAATTTTATTCTTATTCTGCATGCTAGGCATTGTCATTATAATGTGTCTTGGTGTAGATCTGTTTTAATTTTATACATTTAGTGTTTTGAAAGCCTCTTGTATTTGATTTTCCAATTCATTCTTCATGTTTGGGAAATTTTCTGATATTATTTCACTGAAGAAATCGTGCATTACTTTGTTTTGTATCTCTGTGCTTTCTTCTATCTTGATAAATTTTAGATTTGGTCTTTTGATATTATCCCATAATTCTTGGATGTTCTGTTCATGGTTTTTTACCATCTTCATTTTATAGTCAACTTTATTTTCAAGATTGTATATTTTGTCTTCTTTGTCTGAGGTTCTGTCTTCCAAGTGATCTCTTCTGTTAGTGATGCTTTCTTTTTTTTTCCATATTTAATTTATTTGTTCTATTTAGGCTTACATGATAACAGATTGCAATTTGATTCATTGTACACAGATAGATGATAACATTTCATTTCTCTGGTTGTAAGTGATATAGAATCACAACATACATGCAGTCGTACATAAAGTTAGGGCTGTGATGACCATCATATTCCACCACCTTTATTGTCCCCATGCCCCCTCCCCGCTACACCCCTGTGAACAGAGCTCATCCATTGTTCCCATGTCCTACCCCACATTATGGATTAGCATCCACTTATCAATGAGTGCATTTGGCATTTGGTTTTCTGAGATTGGCTTACTTCACTTAGCATGATATTCTCCAAACCCATCCATTTACCTGCAAATGCCATAATTTTATTCTTTTTTATTGCTGAGTAATATTCTATTGAGTTTTTAATTTGGCTAATGTTTCCTTCATTTCAATGATTTCTGTTTGGATTTTTCCCAGAATCTCTATCTCCTTATTGTAGAAGTTTTTTGCTACCTGCATTTGCTCTCATATCTCTTTGTTGGAGTGATCAATCATTGTCTGCAAATCATATGTCATTGTTTGATTTGCAGATCATTTTAATTATGTACATTCTGAACTCCATCTCTGACATTTCAGCTACTATACTATCAATGGATTCTGCTATGGTACCATCTTGGTTTGTTTAGGTAACTTTCTTCCCTTGTTATTTCATGCTTTCTGTATGTCTTCCCCTCTAGCAGTGTGGATTGAAATGTTACAGTTTCTACCCTATAATCTTATAGTGTCCCTGCAGGTTAGTGATGTCTCACCTTTAAAGGGATCAATATCAACAGCACTCAATGCAAATTATATACAGCATTAAACCAAATAGTTCCTGTTTAGACAATTACAGTTTTGTCACAATAAATAGATATGATGTGTTCAATTATTACCTGCAATATAAACAGTAGGTTTGTAAAAGGGTCTACAAATTCTAATGGTGGACAAAGGTAGAAGGATGGCTTGAGGTGTGATGTTTATGAGGTAGGAGGTGAGAATATAGAGATATTAGACTGTAGGAAGAGTGAAAGATGAATCAAAAGAATTTGGCTGTTAACAGGAGAAAAGGGAGAAAGGGGCAACCACGTGCAAGATTCTCTTCAGCCTCTGCAACAAGATGTTGGTTATTAGCATACCTAGCAGGGATACTTCTGGTGTAACCAAACCTTCAGGGACCTTGGTGATGGTCTTCCAGGTCCTGGCTGTTGTCCCTAGATGGAAGTGGCCATGTCCCTAGTTGACAAGATAGTGTCAAACCTGTAAGTACCTTGATGTTGGGCTTCCAGCCCTCTGGCTGGTTTCCCAAGATAGAAGCTGAGGCAACTATAGATGGTGGTGGCAGCAGCAGAGGTAACCTGAGATGATGTTGTATGTGTCCCAAGATGGTGGTGAACACATTTAGAGATGAGGCTGAAAGAGCAGGCTGAACACTGGCTTTGGGCGGCCTGTTTGGAGATGCAGTGCTGTGGTATGTGAGCATCGTCCTCAGCTCCAAGGGCAGTCCTGTGCCTGGGCCTGGGCCTGTGCATGCCCTCTGTGCAGGTCAGCAGGGCTGTCCTGGGCTCTGTGAGGGTCTGCAGAGCTTGAAGTGATGGCATTATATATATGGCTGTACACTGTGGTTTTGGAACACTGTATCAATAATAGTGTTCTTCATTCTTACAAAAAATGCTTTTATGGCATTGGATTAAAAATGGGAATGAAATATGTACCAAAAATATTTCCCTTACCTTGGTGGACTTTTAATTGTAAATTATATTCCTGTCCAAATAGTAAAATAAGTGTTCAACTACAATATTACCTAGGGTTCTTTAGTTATAAGATGAAGAGGGCCATGTTACATTAGCTTAGGTAAAATATGGAGAATCTATTGATTTCCTGTTATGGTTCTTGTGAAAATTCAATAAAATAAATTGATAAAATATTTAGCAAACTGTAGAATACTACACTACATAGTAAGTGTTCAATAAGCATTCATTATTATCACTACTAATATTCATTCAACAAATATTACTACTGTGGGACACATGTTCCAGTCGCAACAACCCTATAAGTTAGGGAGTACAGCCTTCTTTGTATAAATTAGAAACTTGTCTCAGAAAGGTTTGTTTATTACCCCAAGATCACAGAACTAATGAGTGATAAATCTGGGAGATGAACTCAAGTTCATCTTAATGAAGTCTACTACCAAAAGAGCAGGCATTAATGGAACTGAAAACATGAGGAGAGGATTTTGTTTTAGAGAAAAGAGGCAGTGAGAAAGGACAAATACATGTATATTGAATAGTTGAAGATATTGAAATGGCTCTCAAAGACAGAAGAAAAGAAAAAGGGAGCAACATGTTTAATTTTTACTTTGATTAGATTTTATGATAAGTTTGTTATACACAAAATTTATTTGAATATGTACAAGAATTCTATGACAAAGTTATTATCACTCCCCATATCACCAAAGCAGGAAACTGAGGCTGTTTATCTTGACCAAGCTCATATAGGTACTCAGTGGCAAAACTGAGATAAAAAAGCAAATCAATTTACTCCAGAGACTCCAGTAAATTATTTTATCTCTACTTTGCTGATAATAATTATTTCTTTTTTTTATTTTGTTGTTATAATGATTGAACCCAGGGGCGATGTACTACTAAGCTACATCCCCTAGCAACTCTTTTGTGGTGCTGGGGATTGAACCCAAGGCCTCACACATACCAGGCAAGTTCTCTACCCAAGAGCTATACACCCAGCTCCTCAAATAACATTTTCAACTTAGCATTTTCCTATATTACTCAAAAATTTTTATAATCATACTTTTAATGGCCTTGTGATAGTTCATCATGTCAATCTATTTTTGTATATTTAAATTAATTATATTTTTAGTATTTTGAATAATGTTGCAGGATGCATCTATATGGATTAAGAGATTACAAAATCTGATTATTCCCCTAATGAGATTCCTGTAGGTAAGATTCTTGGATGAAAGTTCCAGAAATATAGGCCCAGCCTTACCATGTACATAGACTTGCTGCAAATATGGTTAATATATTTCACAAGGAGAAAGGTATATATTATGTACTTAATATGTGCCAGATTTGTAACAAGGTACTTTCATATGCGTTTCTGATTATTCACATTGAATTTTAAGGAAGAAACAGAGACTCAGCAAGGTTAAATAACTTGCTGAAAGTCACATAGCTAGTGAGTAACAGAATGATAGCTCACCAAAAGGAACTACTGTATTGAACTGAGAGAATAAGTGTATCCTGTATTCACTGTTCAGATTTACCTGTTTGCCTTTTTTTTTTCTATAAGGAAAATAGTTTATGTCATAGTAAGTATATTATTGTTCTTTTACCACATTCAGTATTTAGAAAAATTTTAATCCCTAGTGTACTCTGCTTCTATAGCTGTCATCACCATGTTATATACTGAAAATTGTTCTGGATATAGAGATAGAGTGTATGAGAAAGTGTGTGTGTGTGTGTGTGTGTGTGTGTGCGCGCACACACACATGACCTTTGAGCTTGTGAAAATGAGGCAGTTCTAGTTACTTCAGGAACTATCTGAATAGATAGATGGCTGCTACAAACTTATGAACAAGTGATGCAACTGGGGACAAGTCTATTCACACTATACTAATTGTCCTGGATTTTTTCTTAAAAGGAGAACTAATTTTAGACCACCAATATTTGTCAGTCTAGATACACTGATGTAAGATTTGGTGGATGTTTTCCTTATACTTTGGCAAGTGACTGAATTGTTCTACATCCTTGGTTTTCAACTCATTCATTAGTTTTTGTCTTTTTCTGTGCTTTTATGGAGTAGTTTAATTAATTTGGGAGATTACAGATCAAGGACTGATAACTTGCTTCTCATTAATAATCTTTACAGAGAAATATAAAGCCTAAATATAAAAAATGAAGCTCTTTTAAAAGGTGTGGTCTTTTCAACTATGAAGAATCTGAATATTTATTCAATTTTGACAAAAAAGGAAAAATGAATAGCCATTTTAGTATTTAACATACATATAGCTGAACAGCATAGTTATAAATGGCTTCTGAGCTGTGTGCATTTATACCCTGTACTCTGGTGGCTTTATATATTTTTTAAGTTACAATTTTGCCTTAAAAATATGCTTGACAAAAGTCAGATTGGAACAATCAAATATTTGCGCTCTGGTAAGAATATACCTAGGTTTATATATAAAATTAGAAGACAAGAATGCTTACATCACAGAAATACAGGAATGTCATAGCATTTGCAGAGATTTTGTGGTTATTTTTATAACTTCTAACATGATAGTCTCATTTTGACATTTTCCAATTTTACTACAGAATAATTTGCAAGGCATTCATCTGTGACATTGCCTGAGGCTAGAGCTCTATTTCCCAAGCACAGATTCCTCAAGTAAGTAAAGTATTATGTGGTAATTTCTTATCAGCACATAAATCGTATGTACTTTCTGGAATAATTGCTCGTTTGTCTACTCATACCACGAGCGTCTTAAATTGTGAGTGCAAGATTTATATGTACAAATACATTAAAATGAAAATGTTTAAGTTAATGGGGTTTCTGGTTATTTAGGCATTTTCTTGGAAAGAGCAGTAATTGGTGCATTTGTAAGTTAAGTTGCTTCATTTTTATTGCATCTACTACAGATTTTAATCAAAATGGAGGAGTAATTTCAGCAGTTGGGAACAAAACACATTCAAATCTTTAACTAATTTCACTGTCTAAAGCTGCTCCTCTCAATGGCTCTGAAATCGATTTGGTCTATGATTACCAGAAACTACACAAATGAAATAGGAATGTGATTGATGTTTACCAATGTAATAGATGGACTGAGGAGGGCAACAAGAAAGTTAGAAAAGCAAAATTATTTGATCTGTAAATCATACTTAAATAAAATCAGAGAAGATTTTAAAAGGTCTGTCTTATTGCTGCAGAAAGTGATGCAAGCCATTTTAATTGGCCTCTTTAATAGAACTGCTGTAGAAAACCAGATTAGTTGGGTATAGGATGACATCATCAGTAAGATATTACCAGAAAAATGCTCCGGGAATCATCATTATCTACTGACAGAGTTAATTTATTTCTAGAACAACATAGGAGTGGTGGGTTTTGAACAAGAATATACGGCACAAAATCATACAGGTATAATTGATTATTGTATTTTCTGTTTGAATCTTAATGATACTTCTATAAATCATGTGGGCAAACCACAAGAAACAGTTAGAAGATGGAATAGTTTGTAGATCAGTGTCAGAGATCATGTGTTAAAATAGCAAAGGGAAAATCACACGCCAGGATTATAGATATTTATTTAAGGAAAAAGGAAAACCATGCTATGTATATATATGAGCATATCACAGTGAATTTCACCTTTGTGTACATTTATACAGCATAAATTAAAAAAAAAACAATAAATAAATTGAAGGAAAACCAGTAGAGTAGAGGAAGGGAGGGAGACAGAGAGGGAAAGAGAAAGTATTGGGGACTGAATTGATGCAAATTGTACTTCATGCATGTATAATTATGTCAAAATGAGTAATAATATGTATAACTATAATTAACTAATAAAATAATATGTACAACTATAATTCACTAATAAAAATAGAAATTAAAAACTGGTATGAAAATATCGCTATGCCTTGAAAATGCACTTTTTGCATACCAAATGAGTTTATTCTTTTATTCTCCTAGAAGGGGGAAGGAAAGGAAAAGATAAATTTGTTTCTCACCAAATATAAATTATGTAGCTTTTTAAAAAGTGTAGTTTATAGGCATAGTTGCTAAATGTAAACATGGGTCAGAGACCCTGGCATATTTTACTTCTTATCAGAAAGGTTGACAATTCACATATAACTTTGGCATTGGTGATAGAGAACATAATGATATTGTGATCCTCATTGTAATAAATATACCTGGAATTATAAACTACGGTCTTTTACATTATGAAGTTAGGCATGATCATGGCAACAAAAGTAAAATAGCATGGTCATAGTTAAAACAAAAAGTAAAAGTAGGTAGATATGTCTAAAGTAACAAATTAAGGCTCTATTGCACTACCTCATCTCCCAGAGTGAATGACAATTAAAGATTTGGCATGGATTCTTCCAGACTTTATGTATCTATATAAATACATGAACAGATGTACACACACTTCAGTATGTAAGATCCAGTTACACACCTGTTTTTGTTTTGTTTTGTTTTTGTTTTTGCAGTGCTGGGGATCAAACCCAGGGCTTTATATGTACCATGCAAGTGCTCTACCACCAATATACAGGGGCTCTTTCAGCCCCTATACATCTGGGTTGGGGGTAATTTTTTCACTTGCTAATATGTTTCTGTCATGTAAGTAGTCTCAGAATTGTTGCTACACAAAAAAGGCAAGAATGAACATCCTTATACACATATTCTCATGCACTCTTGCAAGAATAGAGTCCTAGAATAGAATTGCTGAGTCAAGGGAATATGCATTCTAAATTATGATCTAAATTACTCAGTTGACTTCTAAATATATACACCCCATCAAGAGTGTATGAGTGAACTGGGGTTGTGGCTCAGTGGTAGAGCACTTGCCTAGCATGTGTGAGGCACCGGGTTCGATTCTCAGCACCACATATGAATAAATAAAATAAAGGTCCATCGACAACTAGAAAAACAATGTTAAAAAAAGAGTGTTTGAGTGTACCCTTTATTCCAGTCTTCCCCCAATGTGATCATATCAATTTTTTTATTCATTCTTATAGGCTCAAATAGCATTTCAGTGAACTTTCAAATAATTTACATAAAATCTATTGCTGCTTCAATTTTAGGTCCAATGTTTCCTCTTCATAAACCCCATTTATTGGATCCTCAATTTCCTTGGATCTCTAACCTTTCCCCTGAGAATATTTGAAAGGTAAAAATAATATCTGGTCAGCAATACTTCATACTTCTTCTTGCCTCAGTCTAAGTACATTATTAAGTTAAAAAAAAGTTTATTTGAAATCACACATGAATCTGAAGAGCTGCAATTCTTTATGCCTAAGAGCTTTCCACATTTACCTCTCATTTCCTGTGTGAACATGTTTCATCAATTATCTCCTATTCTTTTTATATACTATTTACTCCACTAACTCCTTCAGCCTTAAAATATTCACAAATTTCTGCCATTTAAAGTTAGCCCTCAGCCGGGCGCGGTGGCTCAAGCCTGTAATCCCAGCACTTAGGGAGGCTGAGACAGGAGAATCGCGAGTTCAAAGCCAGCCTCAGCAATGGCGAGGCTCTAAGCAACTCAGTGAGACCCTGTCTCTACATAAAACACACAAAAAAAGGGCTGGGGATGTGGCTCAGTGGTCGAGTGCCCCTGAGTTCAATCCCCAGTACCAAAAAAAAAAAAATAAAGTTAGCCCTCTTGTGGGTTGTGACATGGGTAAAATGGCAGAGTAGGCAGCTCCAAACTCATGTCCCTTTAGAAAAATATCACAAAACAAAACAAAGAAACAAACAAAAAAACAAAACACAAGCAAAAACCGTCAGGATCAATGTTGCCAGAACTCTGGAAAACAGTTGAAAGTTACAGTGATAGCTGGGGCATAGTGGCACAGGCCTGTAATCGCAGCCACTCAGGAGGCTCAGCTGAAGCAGGAGGATTGAATGTTTAATGCCAGCCTCAGCAACTTAGTGAGGACCTGTCTCAAAATAAAAAAAAATAAAAAGGACGGGGTATGTGGCTCAGTGGTTAAATGACCCTGCTTTTAATCTTTGGTACCAGAATCAAGAAAATGGTAACTTAAAATGGTAGGACAACTTTGTGTCAATTTTCCTTATCTCACAATAATTTGTCTCAAGCTTAGAGGTGGTCTAAGAGACAGAAGCACCCAGTATAGAATCCCGGTCCCTGGTGCCAAAGGAAACAGAGTATTGTTCATTCACAAAGTACTGTGTGTATTAGATTAAAATATATTTATCTTCACACATTAATTGAAATCATGTAATTATGATTGTCTCCCCTCATTTGACTATAGTATGGTGTTTGTGATATCTGTTTCATCTTTGAGGTAGTCTCTATATCTCATTCACCTCTGTTCCCAGTATTCTATATCCTTAATGAGTGTAGAACTAGAGTTAAAAAAGCCTCTTAAAGATAGAGGGATGCCCTCAAATATGTGAAGCACAGACTTACTCATATTTCACTTAGTTCTGTTCTCTATTGTTTCATAGCTTTCTTCAGCTTCTTGTCTTTTTGGCATCTTCTTTGCTAATTATTTTCTGACCCATGTTTTAGATATGGAAATATTCTTTTGATAACAATTTTGTGAGAAGTTATTTCCATATGAAAGGCCTGACAAGTTAAGTCTCCATTTTGCAGCATGATGGGTCTACTTTGTAATATCATCCTTTTGGTAAATATAGTAGGTAAGGGATATTACTGTTTTTTTTTTTCTGTCTTGTGGAGTATATAGAGGGACTACATAAAAATTTCATGTGTGGGCTGGGATTGTAGCTCAGCGATAGAGCGCTTGCCTCGCATGCGTGAGGCCCTGGGTTCGATCCTCAGCACCACATACAAAGCAATAAAATAAAGACATTGTGTTCATCTACAACTAAAAAAATATTTTAAAAAATTTCATGTGCATTTTGATTTAGTAACTATTTAGTAAAAATATCAATACTAATAAAGCAGCAACTTTTGTATGATTGATGCACATTTCTTATTCATTAAATTGTGTAGATAGGAATGAGGAGGTAGTGTAAAATTGTTTCATTGTAGAAGAGGCGTCTAAATAGACAACTATTTAAATAATAGAGTCAAGCATATCTGAGTCCTATTAAGTATACCTGATAATCTACCAGAGTGGTTGCTATGGTTTGAATATGGTTTTGATTTTTTCCCTTAAGGTCATATGCTGGAAGCTTGGTCCGCAATGTGGCATTAATAGGTAATGGGGACTGGTGTTGTAGCTCAGTGGTAGAATGATGGTCAGCATGCTGTAGACTCTGCGTTTGATCCCCAGCACTTAAGCAGACAAAAGGTAGTAGGACTTTTAGGATGTGTGCCATAATGAGAGGTAATAATTAGACCAAGGAAGTACTACCTTCATGAATGGAGTAATACTACCTCATGGAAGATCTATCATGAGACTTGTCTGGTTCCCCGAGATTGGTTTGTTTATAAAGTAAGTCAGGCACCTCTTTTTTTGGGGGGGGTACTGGAGATTGAACTCAGGGGTACTCGACCCCTGAGCCACATCCCCAGCCCTATTTTGTGTTTTTTTTTTTTTTTTATGTAGAGACAGGGTCTCACTGAGTTGCTTAGCGCCTCACCATTGCTGAGGCTGGCTTTGAACTCGCGATTCTCCTGTCTCAGACTCCCTAAGTGCTGGGATTATAGGCTTGCGCCACTGTGCCCGGCTCAGGCACCTCTTCTTGATCTCTCTTCTTCATATGGGTGTTTACCCTTCTCTTTCTCTACCATATGGTAATGCAGCCAGGGAACCCCTACTAGAATGCCAGTGTCATTCTGTATAGGGCTTCCAGTCACTAAAATCATGAACCAAATAAATCTCTTTAATTTGTAACTTACCTACCCTCAGGTATTTTGCTGTGGCAGTGCAACATGGATTAATATATTGTTAAAGAATGGCCTGGTCCTCTTCTCACCTGTGTTATACATAGAAATCAAAAGCATAAAAAAAGAAGTTCTTTTAGGAAGTTTGTGGATCAATATTATTCTTGTTTGTGTCCTTCATTTGTTGAAAAGCTAAAGTATGACACTGAAGTTTAGCTTCTACCAAATATTTAAAAATTTTGGTTTGATCAGTTCATTTTGGTGATGTACAAAAGTATATATCTTTAGCAACAGTAAACTATATATCAGAAGAATTAGGATTTTGTTTGATCATATTACATATTGTGCTTTCCTTCCCATTAGTAATGTAATTGGATGGGTTTTGGTTGTTATTGTCACAAAATTAGTAAGATTTGTTATCTCACCTTTTGTGCTGCATAATTTTATATAAATATGTTGCTTTCCAAAAGTTAATGTCATACATTTAAGCATGATATTTTGGTTCTTATTTATAATTCTGGCATTTTGCACTACAGAGAATCAATAAATAATGATTTGGACTATAACTAATGCTTTTAAAGCACTCTATTTAATCTTAAGTAAATGTTAGATCCAGATAATCTTCTAATATAGTTAGTATTTTGTCTACAGTGAAGAATTACATCTTAAAATTGTTTTTTCTCTTTGTATATTCTTTATCTTTGCATAGATATGGACAAGAAAATGTTTAATAATATAATAACTTAAAGCTTTCTAGTGATAAATTATGAGACTGTAAATCTAATTGTAAAAAACAATTGGGCCAAGATACCTAAGTTTTAGCCAAATTTGATAAAAGGGAGAAATCACTCAGAATTGGAGTTTTTTTTTCCTCTCAGACCTGATAATTATCAGATTACACAATTTCAAAGCTGATGGCATTTAAGTACATATTTAAGTTTGGTTTCACTAATAGAAGTATTAACATTATTATCTACTATGTTGTATCAGGAAATAAGAGTTGTTAGTTTAAGACAAAATCAACCAAATAAGCCATCAAACAAACAAATAACTTTATAAATCTATGAATTTCATCTCTAGTTGTATTTTACATCTGATAATTTATTAGCTATTTGCATATATGAAAGCATATCTGCCTCCCCAATATCTACCCTGAGAAGTTTAATGAAATTGATTTAAAGAATAAGTCCTCTCTTCAATGTTCCTCTAGCTTTAGATCCAATAGCTATTGATTTTTACTCAAAGAAGTAACATTAATGAATCTTGCATGTTTTTTCTGAGCTTATTTTTAGAAAAAGAAAAATGAATTCAGTTTATACATCATAGATATATGTGTTTAAAACCAAATTATACGTTCAGTTTTGCTTGAAATACTTCCAGGGTCAAACTCTGAATCATCTAACATACACTTCCCCTTTTTTTCAGCAGTTTTTTTCAACTTTATCATGAGGAAAAATAATTATAGAAAAAGAGAATCCATAATCTGAGACAATTCTCTAATGGTTACTAAAATTAAATTATCATCATTTTTGCTGAATCTGTTTCTTCAGCAGAAACTTAACAAAGTGGAGCACTCCTTGAAGATGGTGTGCTAGAGGTGTATGGTGGTTTCTTAGGGAAGATCTAGTAAAAGAGAAGGATTAATACACAGGCTGTTCTCCTTCTTGAACATACAAGAATTCATGCCTGGGAGTGCTCAGAAATACTTGCAGAAGAGGCAGCAGATTATGCAATGAACTGGAATATTACTCTGAGTAGTTCAGGGTCCAAATCCAAACTAATTTCACTTTACTTGTTCAAAATTGGCCTTGGGGCCTAGGGAAATTCAGATTACATCTGGTTAATGAAATCTCATAAGTTTTTTTTAATTTATTTATTCTACTTAGGTATAAATGATAGCAGAATGCATTTTGATTCATTGTACACAGATGGAGCACAACTTTTCATTTCTCTGGTTGTACATGATGTACAATCACATAATATATGCAGACATACATGAAGCTAGGGCTATGATGACCATCTCATTCCACCATTTTTATTGCCCCCTTACCTCTCTCCCCTCCCTCCCCTTTGACCAAATTTCCTCCATTCTTCTCATGTCCTCTCCTCCATTATAGATCAGCATCCGCTTATCAGAGAAAACACTTGGCATTTGTTTTTTTGGGATTGGCTTACTTTGCTTAGCATGATATTCTCCAACTCCATCCATTTACTTGCAAATGTCATGATTTTATTCTCTTTTATTGCTGATTAATATTCCATTGTGTATATATACCACATTTTCTTTATCCATTCATCTATTGAAGGGCATCTAGGTAGGTTCCACAGTTTAGCTATTGTGAATTGAGCTGCTATAAACATTGAAGTGGCTGCGTCACTGTAGTATGCTGTTTTTAAGTCCTTTGAGTATAGACCAAAGAGTGGGATAAGTGGGTCAAATGTTGGTTCCATTTCAAGTTTTCTAAGGAATCTCCATATTGCTTTCCAGAGTGATTGCACCAATTTTCAGCCCTACCAGCAATGTATGAGCATGACTTTTCTCTCACATCCTCGCCAACACTTATGCTTTTTATTCTTGATAAATGCCATTCTGACTGGCGTGAGATGAAATCTTAGAGTACTTTTGATTAACATTTCTCTACTTGCTAGAGATGCTGAACATTTTTTCATATGTCTGTCGATTGATTATATATCTTCTTCTGATAAGTGTCTGTTCAGTTCCTTAGCCCATTTATTGATGTATTTTTTTGGGGGGAGGTGTTAATTTTTTTGTGTTTTTTTATATATTCTGGAGATTGGTGCTCTATCAGATGTGTGTGTGACAAAAATTTGTTCCCAGCATTTAGGCTATCTGTTTACTTCATTGATTGTTTTTCTTGATGAGAAGAAGCTTTTTAGTTTGAATCCATCCCATTTATTGATTCTTTTTTTTTAAATATTTATTTTTTAGTTGTAGGTGAACACAATAGCTTTATTTTATTTTTATGTGGTGCTGAGGATTGAACCCAGTGCCTCCTGCATGCTAGGTGAGCATGCTACCACTGCGCCATAACCCCAGCCCCCCATTTATTGATTCTTGATTTTACTTATTGTGTTCTAGGAGCCTTGTTAAGGAAGTAAGGTCCTAAGCTGACATGATGAAGATTTGGGCCTTCTTTTTTTTCTATTAGTCATAAGGTCTCTGGTCTAATTCACAGGTCCTTGATCCACTTTTACTTGAATTTTGTGCATGGTGAGAGATAGAAGTTTAGTTTCATTTTGCTGCATATGGATTTCCAGTTTTCCCAGCACCATTTTTTAAGAGGCTATCTTTTCTCCAATGTACATGTTTGGCACCTTTGTCTAGAATAAGATAACTATAGAAGTGAGTTTGTCTCTGTGTCTTCTATTCTGTACCATTGGTCCACATGTCTATTTTGGTGCCAATAGCATGCCTTTTTTGTTACTATAGTTTTATAGTATATTTTAAGGTCTGGTATTGTGATGCCTCTTGCTTCACTCTTCTTGCTAAGGATTGCTTTGGCAATTCTGGGTCTCTTATTCTTCCAAATGAATTTCAAGATTGTCTTTTCTATTTCTAAAAGGAATGACATTGGGATTTTAATTGGAATCACACTAAATCTATATAGTGCTTTGGGTAGTATGGCCATTTTGACAATATTGATTCTGCCTACCTAAGAGCATAGGAGATTTTTCCATTTTCTAAGGTCTTGTTCAATTTCTTTCTTTAGTGTCCTGTAGTTTTCATTGTAGATGTCTTTCTTCTCTTTTGTTAAATTATTTCCCAAGTATGTTATTTTTTTGAGACTATTGTGAGTGGGATAATTTTCATAATTTCTCTTTCAGAGGATTCATCACTGATGTATAGAATTTATGGCATTTATGGCATTTAGGGCATTCTATACATCATTGATGTATAGAATTTATGGGTGATTTATGGGTGTTGATTTTATATCCTGCTACTTTGCTGAATTGTATTATTAATTCTTGAAGTTTTCTGGTGGAATTTTTTGGATCCTCTAAGTATAGAATCATGTCATCAGCAAATAATGATAGTTTGAGTTATTCTTTTCCTGTTCACTCCATTTAATTTCTTTCATCTGTCTAATTGTTCTGGCTAATGTTTCAAGGACTATGTCAAATAACAGTGGTGAAAGAGGGCATCCTTATCTTGTTACCATTTTCACAGGGAATGCTTCCAATTTTTCTTCATTTAGGATGATGTTGGCCTTGGGTTTAGCATAGATAGCTTTTACAAAGTTGAGGTATGTTCCTACTATCCCTAGTTTTTCTAGTGTTTTGAACATAAAAGAGTGCTGTATTTTGTCAAATGCTATCTCTGCATCAGTTGATAAAATCATATGATTCTTATCATTAAGTCTATTGATGTGGTGGATTACGTTAATTGATTTCCATACGTTGAACCAAACTTGTGTCCCTGGAATGAACCCCACTTGATCATGGTGCACTATTTTCTCACTTTTTTATGTGATTTACCAAAATTTCATTGAGAAATTTCACATCTATGTTCATCAGGGATATTGGTCTGAAATTTTCTTTCTTTGATGTGTCTCTGCCAGGTTTTGGTATCAGGATGATACTTGCCTCATAGAATGAGTTTGAAAGAGTTCCTTCCTTTTATATCTCATGAAATAATTGTAGGAATATTGGTATTAATTCTACTTTGTAGGTCTTGTAGAACTCAGCTGAGAATTCATCTGGTCCTGGGCTTTTCTTGATTGGCAGGCTCTTGATGACATCTTCTATTTCCTTGCTTGAAATTGATTTGTTTAAGTCATGTATGTACTCCTGGTTCAGTTTGTGTAGAACATATACCTCTAGAAATTTGTCAGTGTCTTCAGAGTTTTCTATTTTACTGGAGTATAAATTTTTAAAAGTTTCTAATTATCCTCTGTATTTCAGTAGTACTGTTGTGATATTTCCCTTTTAATCATGACTTTCAGTAATTTGGGTTTTCTCTCTCCTTTTCATTAGTGTGGCTAAGAGTTTCTCAATTTTATTTATTTTTTCAAAGAACCAGCTTTTTGTTTTATAAATATTTTGAATTTTTATTTGGTTTCAATTTCATTGATTTCAGCTGATTTTAATTATTTCCTGTTCTCTACTTCTTTTGGTGTTGGTTTGTTCCTCTTTGTCTAGGGTTTTGAGATGTAGTGTCAAGTCATTTATTTGTTGACTTACTCTTCTTTAATGAATGAGCTTAATGCAATGAACTTTCCTCTTAGCACTGCCTTCATGGTGTTCCAGAGATTTTGATATGTTGTATCAGAGTTGTTATTTACCTCTAAGAATATTTTTATCTCCTCCCTGATGTCTTCTGTTATCCATGCATCATTTAATAGCATATTATTTAGTATCCATGTGTTGGAATAATTTCTATTTTTTTTTATCTGTCATTGATTTCTAATTTTATTCCATTATGGTCAGATACAATACAGGGTAGTATCTCTATTTTTTTGTATTTGCTAAGACTTGTTTTGTGGCATAACATATGATCTATTCTGGAGAAGGTTCCATGTTCTGCTGAGAAAAAATGTATTTGCTTGTTGATGGATTGAATACTCTCTATATGTCTGTTAAGTCTAAGTTATTGATTATTGTATTGAGTTCTATGATTTCCTTGTTTAGTTTTTGTTTGGAATATCTATCTAATGGTGAAAGAGCTGTGTTAAAGTCACCAAGTATTATTGCATTTTGATCTATTTGATTCTTGTAGTTGAGAAGGGTTTGTTTAATGTACATAGATGCCCCATTGTTTGGGACATAGGTATTTATGATTGTTATGTCTTGTTGATGTATGACTCCCTTAAGAAGTATGAAATGTCCTTCTTTATCTCTTTTTACCAGCTTTGGTTTGAAGTCCACTTTGCCTGATATGAGGATGGAAACTACTGCTTGCTTATGGGGTCCACATGAGGGATACATTTTTTTTCCCACCCTATTACATTCAGTCTGTGGATGTCTTTTCCTGTGAGATGAGTCTCTTGAAGGTAGCATATTTGGGGGACTTTATTTTTTATCCAGTCTGTCAGTCTGTCTTTTAATTGATGTTTTTAGGATATTCACACTCAGGGTTATTATTAAAATGTGATTTATATCCCAGTCATTTTGGTTTATTTTTGGTTTTTACCTTGACCTTGTTTCTCCTTTGATTGGCCTTTCCTTTAGTGTAATTCCTCTCTTTGTATATTTTCATTGTTGGTTATCATATTGTCCTCATATAATATTTTGCCAGGAATGGTGTGTCGTGCAGGCTTTCTTGCTGAAAATTCTTTTAACTTTTGTTTATCATGGAATATTTTTATTCCATCATCAAATATGAATCTTACCTTTGCTACATATAAGATTCTTGGGTGACATCCATTTTCTTTCAGAGCTTGGCATATGTTTTTTCATGATATACTGGCTTTTAGGGTCTGGGTTGAGAAATCTGCTGAGATTCGAATTGGTCTCCCCCGATATGTAACCAAATTCCTCTCTCTTGCAGCCTTTAAAATTCTATCCTTATTTTGTATGCCGGTCATTTCCATTATAATGTGCCTTGGTTACAATTTTGTACATTTTGTGTCCCATAAACCTCTTGTATTTGATTTTCCAATTCATTTTTCATGTTTAGGAAATTTTCTGATATTATTTCATTGAAGGGATTGTGTATTCCTTGGGTTTGAAATTCTGTGCCTTTTTCTATCCCAATAAATCTTATATTTGATCTTTTGATGCTGTCCTATAATTCTTGTGTGTTCTATTCATGGTTTCTTACTATCTTCACTGTATAGTCAACTTTATTTTCAAGATTGTATATTTTGTCTTCATTATCTGAGGTTCTATATTCCAAGTGATCTAGTCTGCTGGTGATGCTTTCTTTTGAGTTTTTATTTGGTTTATATTTTCCTTCATTTCAAGAATTTCTGTTTTTTTTAAATCTCTAGCTTCCTCTCTCTCTCTTTCTCTCTTTCTCTTTCTTTCTTTCTTTCTTTCTTCCTTTCTCTCTTTCTTTCTTTCTTTCCTTCTTTCTTTCTCTCTTTCTTTCTTTCCCAGGAAATGAACTCAGGTGTACTCTACCACTGAGCCACATCCCCAGCCCTATTTTGTGTTTTATGTAGAGACAGGGTCTCACTCAGTTGCTTAGCACCTCACCATTGCTAAGGCTGGCTTTTAACTCGCAATTCTCTTCTCTCAGCCTCCCAAAGTCTAGCTCTTTCTTAAAGTAAACTTTTGCTACCTGTATTTGCTCCTGTATCTCTTTGTTGGTATGATTGATGGTTGCCTTTATTTGCTCTCCTATCTCTTTGTTGGAGTGATCAATTTTTTGCCTGTATTTGTTCACTTAAATCATTGTTTAATTCACAGATAATTTTAATTACATACATTCTGAATTCTTTCTCTGACATTTCATCAACTCTATTGTCAATGGATTCCATAATTGTAGTATCTTGGTTTATTTGGGGCACTTTACTCCCTTGTTTTTTCATGTTGGTTATGTATCTTCCTTTCTTACAATGCCAGTCTGAGGTATTACAATTTCTAGCCTATAATCTTGTAGTGACACTACAGATTACCTGTATCTTACCTTGGAGTTCACTTCCAGTTCCCAGCAGGTGTCTTCAGCAGGTGTCCCCAGATGGGCACTATGGCCACTAAAGATGGTGGTGGCTGTAGTGGAGGTAACTGAAGATGTCCCTGGGAGTGTCCCAAGATGAATGCAAACACTTTCAGAGATGAGACTAAAAGTGTGGGACTTACAATGGCTTTGGGCTGATTGATCATAGATGCAGCACTCTGGTGGGCTGTTGCTCTCAGTGGTGTCTGTTGTCCCAAGGTTGAGTCTACTACATGGGAAGAACTATGGGGATGTCTGCAGTGTCCAAGATGGATACAGGAAGGGAGCAACAGTGTGGATCCCTACTCTGTGCATGGGCAGTCCTGGGCCTGGGCTCTCACATAGACCTGTGTGGGCAGTCCTAGACCTGATCTTGGCTAGACTCCCTCACGAGTTCCAAGTTGTGGGTCTGGCCCTAGACCTGGGCTCCTTTGGATCAGTAGGGGCTCTTGTGCTGAATTGGGGCTGTCCCAGAGCTCAGCCGCAGGGGTCCCAGGAGGCAATCCTTCACCTGGGTCTGGGATCCTCATGGGTCTGTGGACTGGCAGGTAGCAGTCTCAGGCCTGACTTTGACTGGGCTTCAGTGGAGGTCCCTGAAGGTGGTCCTGGGCCTTTCCTGTGCTCCTGTTTGTCAACAGGGGCTCTGATGTGGAACAAGAAGCAGTCCCATGCCTCACTTAGGCCAGTCTCCTTCAAGGGTCCCCAGAAGCAGTCCTTTGCCTGGGTCTGGGTTCCCCTGTGTCAGCAGATTGATGAGTAGCAATCTTGGGCCTGCCCTTGGCTGGGATCCTGCAGAGGTCCCTGAAGGTGGTCTTGGGCCTTGGCCTGTGCTCTTGCTGGTTGGCAGAGGCTCTGGCTAACACTTAAAGTTTTAAAAAATGCTGTACCAATTTATGGGATTATCTAAATACATCTTCATCAGCACTGACCAACCACGTTTACCTCCAAGAACTGAATAGTAAAACATGGTAAACTGGGGTTATTAAGATTTTTAATTTGAATGAATACATTTTCTTTTGTTATTTTTGGTTGTATTTCTCCTCAGAATTCTCCTTTATGTCCTCTGACGTATTATATTAGACCATTGTTAAAAGATCAAAGATCTTCATATAACATATATTTTTGTTGCTTTTTTGGAATATGTTCTTTTACCATCTGACTTAATTTTATGCAAAAGCATGAAATTTGGATATATATATAAATATATGAAGCCTTAGATGCATGACTTCTTCTATTGTGATTATCTAAGGAAATTCTACTTGAGATAGAGTCCAGTTACAACTCAACACTTCACTACAGATGTTTAAAAAAATTGGTAAAATTCTATTTTAGAAAATGCAGATTACGGGGCTGGGATTGTGGCTCAGCAATAGAGCGCTTGCCTCGCATGTGGGAGGCACTAGGTTCGATCCTTAGCACCACATAAAAATAAATAAATGGAATAAAGATATTGTGTCCATCTACAACTAAAAATTTTTTTTTTAGAGAAGAAAACAGATTACTTTGTTACATAATCTGAGTGGCGAAAAATTCCAACACATGAAACAAAGCCATAAATATGAAGGTATTTTAACTGATTTCCTTGAAAAACTCACTAGTTTAGATAATTGTGTTCATATAAGACATATTGATTAATGCACCTGGCAGGCTGATGTGCATGGCCAATAGATTATTCTAGTGTTGGAGAGAATGTTGAAGAAATACCACTCATATGCAGCTGGTGGGAATGTAAATTGATGCATACTGTTTTGGAGTGCAGTCTGGCAATAGAAATTATTTTTAAATACATACTTTTCTACTGTTAGGAATTTACACTCCATGTATGCAGGCAAAAGTCTGCCAAAATATACATAAAAGAATTTTCATCCTAGCAGTAGTGTATTTGGAATAACAAAATATATGCAATCATTATCAATTAAAATAAAAATTTAAAAACCGACAAAAAATAACTATCAGTAGGTGATTGTTTTAGTAAATTTATGATACAGGAATGAAATGGAATATCATTACAATAAATGAAAGTAAATGTAAAGTATATGATGTGGAAGATGGCCAAAACTTTTTTATCATTGAGTGACAATAAGAGGTTGCAGAACATAGTGCAATATAGGGATCTATTTATAAAAAAAAAGAAAAAGAGAGATTCTGAAAGGATATCTAAGGGACTTGATAATGGATATTTCTGGGGACATAACTGAAGTTTCAGAGTGGGAAAATATTTTAATATATATTCTGTACTAATTGCATTTTATTATGAGCATATGCTTTCTTTTAATATTAGTTTATGTTTAAAAAATCGATTACTGCTTCATTCAGTAATTGATTACTGTTTTTCTTTATGAAAACTCTTTTAAAGGCAAAGATATGGTAAGATGGATAAATTAGTCTTCCTCCTTGTAGAACTCTATCCTGGTAAGCTACTATGTGACTGTATAGGCCTCAATTACACTCATTTTTCTATGGACAAGATGCATGTTTTAAGTTTAAGAAAATATTCTTAAAGCACATAAAAAATTGATGTTAGCTCATGGCCTGAATCTGGCTCACAGAAAAGTTTTGTTTGATCCAAATATTTATCAGTATTCAACTTCCCGTATGCTTTCACTGAATGATAGCTGCCACCTTTGCATGGAGCATGTGACTACATTGATCACAGCCCTACTACTCATAATTGTAAATACAAGAATAAATGAAACCTCCATGGTCCCAGTAGATAGTTGGACCAATGTCCTAAAAGCCATAATTTAAAAGTACATTTCCCCATTTCTTGTTTAGATAATCTGAGAATAGTATAACTTCTTATGGAATTTACAAACAATGTTTCCTTTTGTATAAATTCACAATAATTTGCTCTGAAATCTGATCAAAGCAAGATAAACACAATAATCCCTCTGAAGCTCTTATGATTAATGCTGCACCTAAAATTGATTTTGGAAAGAGGCAGGCAAAAATAGATGAAATGTCAGAATAGTTAGGATAATATAAAGTCTATTTAGATTGCACAAACACAATAAAATCAAGACAGTAGCAAGATTACAAATTACTTAATACTATTCATATCTCTGTAGACTTTACTTAGAGAAGCATTACAGATAGGCTATGAAGCAGACACTAATTACCAGTATATGTCATTTTTTCCTTCCCAGAAGGTTACAAATGGAATAAAGTTTCTTGTCCAAGGTTACTAAGACCATTTTCAGAAAGATCGAGAATAAAAATGAAGTATTTCAAATCCTATGCCACAATCCGAAGCAGGTCATTTTCATCACAGCCTTGTTAATTGAAAGAAAATAGTGAATCAGAATCAGATAAATCTTGTAAGGACTTTAAATATTAAGTAATGATTATCTGAGACAGGATTAATAAACACAAAGCAAAAGTGGACAGAAGTACCAATTATTTTCTTTTTGTCCATCATAGTTGGTATTGAGTGAAATAAAGTGCAAGCTAGAGGTGGAAAGGACAGTAGTGTCACTGCATTTAAAGTATGCAAACAGAACAAAATAAACTCAGAGGGCAAAACACTATTGATTGTTATAAAACTTTTGCTTGGATTTTACGATTGCCAAGATTTGCCATATTGGCTGATAGAAGACTGTAAACAACTAAAGCAAGAGACTGATTAAGTGTAAACAGTAGGATTAAAGTGGATAATGGAGTCGAGACTAGAATAAATCAGAAAGAAAAAACTCTCTCCATAATTCTAGGATAAAACATAGCTAACTTTCTAAGGAATTTTTAAAAATCAAGAAAGTCATATATTCTTTTTTGAAAAACATTTTTAGTTGTAGATGGTCATAATATCTTTATTTTATTTACTTTATTTATTTTTTTTTGTGATGCTGAGGCTGAAATCCATCGCCTCACACGTTATGCAAGTGCTCTACCGTTGAACCACAATCCCAGCACTTTTTATGTTTTGAGACAGGGTCTCATTAAGTTGCTTAAGACCTCGCCAGATTGTTGAGGCTGGCTTTGAATTTGTGATCCTCCTGTTTCAGTCTCCCACGCCCCTGGGATTACAGGCATGTGTCAGCACACTCAGCTATAGTTTTGCCTTTCACAAAATGTCTTTTTTGTATGCTGTTTGCATTTAGTTAAAAATAGATTTTAGTGTCTCTTGGGACATTTTATTTGACCCATGTGTTGTTTAATTTCCAATTGCATTGAAATTTTCCAGTTATTTTTCTGTTATTGATTTTTAGTGTAGTTCCATTGCATTCTAGGAGCAAACTGTATTTTTTTATTTTTTTAAAATTTATCAAACTGTGTTTAATGGCCCAAATTGTGGTCTATCTGGGTGAATGTTTCATGAAGGCTTAAAAATAACGTGCATTCTGCTGCTGATTCTTTTCTTGGCTTTGTTCATTCTGTTTATAAGCTCATCAAAATTATTCTTCATTGCTTTTACAATATTTTTTATTTCTATTTCTTTTTTATTTTTCCTTAGAGTTTCTATCCCTCTGCTTATATTACCCATCTTTTCTTGCACGTTGTCTACTTTTTTCATTAGATTTTTTAACATATTAATTATAATTACTTTAAATTCCTGGGCAATAATTCCAATATCTGTGCCATATCTGAGTTTGGTTCTTGTGCTTTCTTTCTCTCTTCAAACTGTGATTTTTGCTTTTTAGTATGCTTTGTGATTTTCTGTTGAATGCCAGATGTGATGTAATAGGTAAGAGGACACTTGGTAAATAGGCCTTTTGTGTGAAGATTTTGCTTGGTTGTTTAGTTGGTCTGTGTTAACTCTTTGTTTTAAGAGTATAAAATTCCACTGACATTCTTTTGTTTATCTACCCTTTTGTTTTTATTTTTTCCTAGAGACTTGTTAAATAATATATGAGCCATGTAGTCATGTAATTCTTTCTGTTGAAATCTACTGGCACAGTACAGAAGCCCAAATGTTCAGTGGTAAGTTGGTGGGGCAGGGGCAGGGAGAGGAAGTTTTTATAGAACTATGATTAGGTATCAGTCTTTTAGTAAGTATCTGTGCCTGGGCTATGCCTTTTATAAGTGCTTTTTAAAAATGTTTTGCTTTCTTCCTTTCACCCCCAACTGCTGCTGCAGGAGAAACCTGAAGGATAGAAGGGACTAGAGGTGGGTATTTTCCTATCTCCAGGATGGTTATACACTGATATAACCCAAAGTGATTAGATTCTGGTAAAATAATTTCTTTTGAGGGCAGTTTTTTTTTTCTTTTTTTGTTAAGAACAGAATACTCTGGACATATTTTAAAATGGGTATCTCTCTCTGCTGGCATAAGGGGAATTTTGTCCACTGTATATAACCTTAATAATATAACAACCTAGAGGAACACTTGGAAATAAAATCAGGAAAGTGTGGGAGTTACATCTGAAACTGAGATGTCCTGGAGTTTTTCATATTCAAACTTATTAATACTGTGTCTCCAGCAAATTGTAAATTGCATTTTAAAATTTCTTACCCTGGAATTGATTCCAGTTGCCAGCTTCTACTTCTGAGTTTCTGCTCTGCTAAGCTGTGATTCTATGTATTCACCTGTCTCTCCAATTTTGAAGTAGTGGTAGGACCTGTGACATAAATTCTCTGATGGATCTAAGAAAAAGTATTAATTTTTAGTATATTCAGTTTTTGTATTTATGTGTGGATGGGAATGGTGATTTTAAAAATCTTTAAATGGCATACTAGAAACTGGAAGTTAAGAAAGATAGTTTGCATTCTTTCAAATATTGCATTGTTTTTCTATGGATGAACAATATTGATAATCTTGGTTCATAATGAATATTTCTGTAAGACCTTTTCTTCAGTATGACTTAAGAGATGTTACAGATTCTTTTGAACACATTATGTCCCATACCAACTTCAGAGAAGTGACAGGAAATGGAAAAATGCAAAGGAAAGATAGGCTTTTGTGGTTCTGTTATCAGCAGAAAGTATGAGGATCTTGGATAACCATATGCAAGGTCTCTAATGAAACTTCAAAAAACTGATAACTACATTTTTCTGATGATGGCTATATTATATTCTACTTATCTTTTAAGTAATGCCTTTTACTCAAAAGTTATCATCCTTATCTAATATTTTCCTGATCTTCCACCCTGGATATTCTCTCCTGGATATCTGCAGACATGATTGGGAAGCACTCTGACTACTGAGCCACATCCCTAGCCTGAACATTATATTTTTAAACAATCTGTATACTTGATTCTTGAGCATATTAAAATGTGAGAAACGCTTGTCAAGGGACAAAGAAACCTAGTTGGGTAATGCCTTCTCAACAATACAAAAATACCCCTCTGTATTGACTCTTTAAGTTTCTATACCAGTTGTCATTCCATTCTAGCTTTGAGTAAAAAGTAGGTGCAGTGTGTCTTAGCTGCCCCAAATCTCTTCCCTTTTAGCATGCCTGTGCCATGCTGCACAAATAGCCTTGCTTCTAGATTTTCACTCCATTTTCTATTGATTTTAGTTTAATATCTACATTGTTAATTTGTATCCTCCAATTTTAAGAGAGAAGATCTTCATGAGCAACAACCCTTCAAACAAAAAATAATAGTTCTATAAAAGAGAAAGTTTTGATCCTATGGGCTGGCAAATATAAAAATGTTATATTGGTAGGAAGCTACTTCTGACACACCTCAGCTTTATTTGTTTAGGTACTTTCATCCTTTACTGATGGGTATTCTTTCTAATTTTTGACAGCCATTTCTGTACAATATAACTTAATATTTGAGAAGAAATCATACATATTTTTGAGAAAGGAGATTTGGAAGTTCTAAACATGATGCTGAAGTAAATGTCTCCTTATGTTCCCTGAAATTCAATTATTTGAAAATATTCTATGATTGTTCTCAGATATTGTCTGATAGAATTTGAAAATTAAAGTATAGTTTGGAAAAATAGAAAGTGAAGAATATTTCACAGTTTTCACATTATATATTTGCATACCTTGCAAATATGAGACTTACAGGACAAAATACAGAAGCATATTACAGACAAATTTTCAAGCCTGTTTCAGCCAGACATTATGGTAAGGAAGTAAAGCAGGACATGATAATTAAGATAAATTTAAGAGTATTAAAATGACAATAAACAGAGCTGGGGTTGTAGCTCAGTGGTGGAGTGCTTGCCTAGCATGCATGAGGCACTGGGTTTGATTCTCTGCACCATATAAAAATAAATAAATAAAATAAAGGTATTGTGTCCATCTACAACTAAAAATATTATTTAAAATATTCTTAAAATTAAGAATATTTTTAAAAAATATTCTTAAAATAAACATGAAATTTTCAATTCAGAAGAGATCCACTTCACTTTATTTAGTAATGTTAGCCAGAACTCCCAAACCTAAAATATAAACTTTCCAGGTCCTTTTGCAAATGTTATACTTTGTTATTAGCATTAAAATAATTTTAAAGAGGTTATTTCTTAGACTTCTCATATTCCCTCGGAACTCAAATTATAATGCCTTTATTAATTACTCTCAAACCCTATATATTCTCATTCCACACTTTTGCACTGCAGAATTTTATTCTTTCTTTCCTTCCTTCCTTTCTCTTTTTCTTCCTCTTTATCCATCCCCACCTTTTTAAGTACAGAGAACAAATCTTCCAATTCCCCATTATGGGGTATCATTCAAAGTGCATTTGGCTTCAAGTTCAAAATGGCTTAACAGTAAGTTATAGAAAACTTGTCAAATAAGTATAAGCAATAGTATTGTATTTATTAACTTGAGTATTTATTAACTCAAGAAGTCTGAAAATTTAGTGGATCCAGGGTGTGTCAATTGTGAGATAGCAATGTCTACTTTTGTCTGCAGTAAAATAAGGGGGTTGTACTAACTTAGTGATTATTATATGGAGTGAACCATAATACTTATGGAAGATAGACATTTTAGAATTGATTCTGAGATACTTCCTCCAGAAAAAAAGAAAAGTAGACTACCTTTGTGAGTCGGTGCTCTAATGAATGTACCCTTCAAGAATATTAAAGCAGGAGAAACGTTTGAAAACTCTTGCACTAGATGCTTTCAATACTGTCCTATTTTGTGTGTATATACTAAAATACAATGAATTTTATTTAAAAAGTTTTTGTACTTTGTGTCAGTTAACAAAATTTAAATTCAAATAATAAAAAAAAACTGGTTTGAAATCCAGATACTTTACAGTAATGAATTCTACAATTGTTTTCCTGAAGTATTTTATGGAATTTTCATGTTTGATAAAGTAGAACAATTCCAGAATTTTAGCCAAACACTAGTTCAGTTAAAAAAAAAGATAAAACGAAATAAAAGTTATGTAGAGAATATTAGATATGAAGACTAATGTACAAATGTAAAACAATAGACAACCTCTCATGTCTTGTTTAGTTCTGAAGTTCTTTATATTCAGGCAGCTATAGAACTATGGATATTAGTAAAAATCAACCAAAGATAGTATTTTAAATGTTCAGTGTCATTCTTTAACCACTGAATTAGAAATACATATTAAGTAGCAGTAGTCTGCTAGTTTGAAAATAATGCATTAGGAGCTTATGCTCAATTCAGTAAAGATTCTACATTATGTAGAGCCCAAAAGGCAATGATATAAGATAGAGGAAGGAACAAAAATATTGACCAAGGAAAAATACCTGTTTTGAACTAAAATCAAGCTGGTAAAAACATCCCTCTGATGCTTGATCATTATTAGCTGCTCTTCTCATTTACAATTGAAACATACAGTGAGTTAATTGTTTTGGATAAGGAAGGACCCCAGAGAGTCCTGAAGTAAAATTTTTATAATCTATTGTGTTACTGTGTGTAAGGCCATTTAAGGATTAGCTTAGTGTCTGAAACCTGATCAACTGATTTGTCAGTTAGGCAGAACCTGTTTCACATTTGATCATTTCATTGCTTGTCATCCTCCTTAAAGCCAGAAAAAGTGGAAGTATTTGATAAGGAAAGAGCTTTGTCTTTGAAAGACTTGGTATTGGTGACTGTGAGCATCTAATATTAAGTAAACAATTTGTATAAGAAGTCAAAGTTCTTAAAATAATATAATAAAAATATTTGAATATAGGCTGATGTAGTAATTATTTTTTTCATAATTCAGAGAGATAAATTGGTAGCAATATAGCAGGTGCTTTATAGCACTTTTTTGGAGTCAGGTGATTTAGGTTGTTCTATCACTTATGATGTAGGGGATTATTGATAAATAGCTTACTCTGTTTTTCAAGACTCTGAGGATTAAAAAATTAATACTTATAAAGCACTTTTTAAATTTTTTTGTTTTTTAATTCAAAACATATTTGTTCTTTTTATAAAGTACTTTCTAACAGTTCATGCATATTGTGAGTATTCAAAAAATTATAGCTTTTATTCATCCATTATTGCATTTAGGTACAACTGATTGTAAGAATATGGTTAAATAAATAAAAGCAATGTCTTTTACAGTATCAGGAGTCAATAGAGAATATAGTTAGTACAGTCATAGCCATTGATAAAAGACATAACTTTTATTTAGTTTTATCTTTTTTATTTTAACTGAACTGGTGTTTATTCTTATTCAACCGTGTAATTAAAAATATCCCAATGAAATGAACACTATTATACACTACTGGTAAGAATGTAAATTAGTACAAACTTTTGGAATGGAAGTTTAGGAATACTAACAAAATCCTTAAAAGTATACATACCCTTGGCACAGAAAATCCATTAAGGAGTTGTCTTGAGAAAATTGTGAGAAAACTTGTGATGCAGTTTAGACACTGCCATTATGGTCTCCCCCATCACATCAGACTATATTACATTCAATGATCATTCCCAAATATACAGTTCCTTACCTGCATGAACATGGTTTCCTAACTCCCTAGGAATTAAAGTGTCAGTGCGTTAGTATTTTGACTCTATTGCTTTTCCACCCCACCCTTACACCTGCTATATTCTTGGATCTGGAGTATCCACCAGGGCTCATGTTTTGAAGGCTTGATCCCAAGGCTGTGGTGCTTTTGCGATGTGGAGAAACCTTTAGGAAATGTGACATAGTTGAAGGAAGTAAAGTCATTGGGGGAATGCCCTTGAAGGGGATATTGATATGCTGACCCCTTCCTCTCCCTCTTTGATTCTGGCTTCCATTATTAGGTAAACAGTCTTCTCCATGATGTGCTCCCTCAGAAATGCACTGTGCTACCACAGACCCAAAGGCAATGGAGCCAAGCAAGCATGGACTGAAACTTCTAAAGCTATGAGCTAAAATTACCACTCCTCCTTATAAGTTGTATATCTCACTTATTTGCCACAGGAATTGAAAGTTGATTGACATACCTCTTCCCCAAAAATGTTAAGACTGAGATAATGGAGGCATTGCAGAATGATAACAATATTCTCAGGACTCTTGCTCTCACTGCAGAGACCCACAAAGGTATATTGTTGGTGACTTTGTTCTCTGTGCCTTTTTTTAAAATTAAGCAGATCAGGCAAGAAATCTAATTTGCATTGCTATTAAAATGCCATCTTTGTCATCAATTTTTCTATAGCTTATTGGTTAATGAATACTAGCAGACGTGAAGGCATCTGTGATCTTACAAATTTAAGCATGTCAGCTTTCAAGGCAAATGAAAAATAAGTCATGTACAAAAAGGATAGGCTATAGGGATACCAATTTAGGTCTGTTGTGGTAACCAAGGGATGATACTGGCATAGACTAGACTGGCATCAGTGTAGATAATGTAAAAATATTACTCAGTAACTTGGCTGGGGAATCAATAAGAACTGGTTGATTAATTTCACATAAGGGGTATAATGGAGGTTGGTATCAGGAATGACTTTTAGTCTTTTGGGACTAGATGCATAATCATGCCATTTCCATAGATGGAAGAGCTACTAGGAAAAATAAAAGAGATGAGCAATTGAATTTTGATTGTTATTCTAGATCCATATATGTTTTCCCAAGGACAGATGTAAGATAAGTAGTTGTATGTACTAACTGGGGTAGTTTTGAGCATATAGATATATGTGATTTCATGGTATTAGGTGAGATGGCTAAGGAATAATATCATAAGAAGTAAATAGGTCCTATTACAGAGTCTTGAGTAACTTTTAATAGGTAAGGATCAGGTTTAATAGAAGATCAACTGACAGAGAACATTAAACAGGACTAATATAGAGGCAAGAGTAAATTCAGATGAATATTATTTGATATAATATTCTGAGAACTACGGTATTGCCAATACTATAAAATGTTTAGTAGTTAAGACTACAGCAACTGGATTTGATATAGTGAAATTGATGTCATTGGTGAAATTAGCATGAGACGTTTTGGTGGAATATTGGGGACTGAAATCATATAAATTGGTTAAATTGTGTAAAAGCAGTTGTGGGGGCGTGCCACAAGATGGCGCTGAGCAGTCAGCTCAGTACTGACCACGCTGCCCTGAGAAGCCACCTCCCCGCACTCTTATTGGCTGACCCCTGCTCCCAGACTGCTTTAGCCAGGGACCCTACTGTTCCCAAATGGACAGCCTATTCCGATTCTTTAGCTTGGAAACCAGATACCACTGATCCCTCCTCCTATATAAGCCTGTGAACCCCCTCAATAAAG
>CM053417.1:50871559-50886548 GCA_028644305.1 Xerus rutilus | reverse complement strand
AAAAAGGGAGCGTGGCACTCAGCTGGGTTCGTCTCCCCCACCCCAACAGCAGTGAAGAAATGGTGATAAAGAGTACAGACAACTCCTTGTAGAAGTTTGTTTATTAAGGGCAGGAGATGAAAATAGTAATTTAAAGATGACATTGAGTCTAGGGAGATATTGTTAATATTATTGTTATAATTTAAGAAGAGTGAGTTGGCAAAAAGAGAAGAGAGACGAAGTTGAAGATACAGGAATAGGTTGAGAATTGATAGAGTCTCTAGGTCTATGATAAATTTGGAGGCACAAGGAATAGAGATTGTAGGAGATGTTGGGTTCATACTTCTCTTTACTTTCCTTCTAAGATATTTGCAATGGTTTTCTCATCCTCCTTCTTCCTCCTAATTAGCTTAAGATTCTTTTATTCTGGTCTATAAAATTTTTGTGTACTATGGTCCTGAGGTTCCTAATGTTAAAGGTATTACAAGATGGGCTTTGGATTCAGTGAGATCTAGTTTGAATACTTTTTCGTCTGCTTTATAACTGTTCAAACTTGATCAATTGCATAATCTTAATGTTTCTTCATATGTAAAATGGAGACAGTGATAAATTAGTAGGAATTATGTATTAAAAAGTATATTTGAAACACAGCATGATATCTGATCTATATTAAGTATAGGTTTCATGCAATGCAAGAGGCTTACTGCCAGCTCTAAATAATGGCCCCTGGGCAAGGCTGGTTGTTGACATGAACCATAGGAATATTCACTGCATCCTTGTCCATCTACATTTTAAACAATTTACAACCTGGTAGACTGTGGGCCAAATGAAAAACACCAAATATGTTTTGTTTGTTCCACAATATTTTTAAAAAGACTCTTTAATTTTTTTGCCAATATTTAAATGTCAGGAGATTTTACATACACATTTAGATTTTTGATTTCTCATAAATAATTGGTAGATTTGCATTAATGTATGAGAACATATGACCATACTAGTAGCTTTATTAATTCATTTTACCTGATTTGCTCCTGTAGGCACCAGAGTTTACAGCCTCTATAATAAACCTTGAGGGTGTTATTCAGTCAAGTATCAAATTTCATGCCTTTACAAAGCTTTCATAGACATTTATTTAGCTATTTTGCAAAGAAGTAGAAGACAAAACTTCAAATAGTTTAGACTGTATTTTGGCCTAATACATAATTATTTCCAAAAATAATAATAACTATCTCAGAAACCAGATAATCTCTTCAAATATCATCTAATTCTGTCCAGAGTATTTGTGAGTTGGAGAATTGGCAAGAACGAAATAACTGTGGACTTCAGTTTAAAAACGTCTAACATCCTCATCTAGCTTTGTGACTCCATTTAAATAACTTTTGTAGGGCTACTCAGGAAAGATTAAGCCAAAATTAAAGCTCAGAACTAACACACAAACATTCTCAGGCCTGTTTCCTAGCTATTATCCATTGTGAATAACCACCTTATAATAAATGATATTCATAGAATGAGGGCATAGAAATGAAAGGTGAGCTTTATTTTATTGTATAAAGGGTCCAATTTGCTAGCTAATATTCTTTCTGGCAACTGTCATCTGTCAATTTAACTGTTAGAAAATGTTCAATGCCTTGAAAAATCAATAATTCTGATCAAACTGATTATAATTGAGAAGCTATTTCAGTTTATTCCTTGATAATGGGTAGGTATCATATTGCAAAATATATTTTAGTACCCAGATATATACACCAAAAATAAAAATCAACAGAGGACTTTCAACCATAAAAACATATTCTGCCATCACACAATAATATTCCATTGCTAGAGGGGTCAATTATATACCCAGGCTAGAGAAGCAGGAGGAAAAATATAACTTAGAGCCCTTTGAAGTTCTCAGTTCTTCCAACACTTGTCTGAATTATGTTTCCATTTCTTGGAATACCTAAGATATTTTCTGTTTTCCTGCTGAGACACTGACTGATGATAACAGTACATTATCATCAGTCTGATGATAACAAAAAACAGGTATGGTAGCAAAGAAGCATTAGATACAGTGAAATGGCTCCCATCTCCATGTAATTACTGTCTTCAATTCTATTCTCAGTACATATGGATGTGAATAGATATATACGAAATAGAACTATATAAAATGGTAAGCACAGAAATCAAAATTTTCTAACTCTATTAAGTTAATGTCTAATAATTAGAGAATCTTAGATATCAGACTTTCAATAATGTAAATTTCATTTTCAAGGACGTATCAGATCATTTTAAACTGATATCACTTATTATTTGATTCATCTTACTTGCACTGTTTTGACTCAAAACTCATAAACAACTCAAGTATGATTTAATTTCAGAGTTTATTGACCTAATGCGGATTGTGCCAGAAATGAGGACTCTTAATAACAGGCATTTTGGGGGTAAATTAATACATTTTTCCATTTAGATTTGATTAGCGTGTGGCTTAATTATAAGAACAAAGTGCATTGATAATACCAACAGAACTATTTTTATCTGCATGACAACCGTATTTATGATTGTAAATTAATAATTTAGAATTTTATTACTACATAGGTTTTATGTGTATGTGAACAGTTTAAGATAGGCTTTCAGATCCTAATTATATCTGGACACAGACAAGAGTTTATGTTTGGTTTCTAAAGAGCTGCTCCACATTCTAGACTATGGTACTGCAATACCAGATACTACCCATATCTAACCAGCTTTTCCTTAGAAAATAGTGCTGTCATGTCATTGTTCACTTATTTTGTCTTTGTTTCGTTTCCAAATGAATTAGGACAGAGGAAATATGAATTGAGAGGATTTAGGAAAAATGGGGTAAGAGACTTGAAAATGTCCTGCTTAAAGCTTATCTGATAGTTAAGAATGACCCTTATTTTAACTTAAAATAGAAATATAATGGAATCTTCATTCTTAAGAACATATTGGAGAGAGTAATGTGTTTATGAAGAAGATACAATTAAGTATGTATTAGTATGTATCGATATGTTTGTAATATGTACTGGAATGATAAATTCAATCTCTAGAATCCTACACTAACACAGCTATTTGCAAGATGCAAACAAGTAAGTTGTACAAATTCTAAACAAGAAGATACGCAAACAGAGGTTTAAAAATGCTGGGGGAAAGGTCTCAAAAAATAATGTTTTTTTCTTTTTCTTTTTTAATCTTACTGTGGTAAGAACACATAACACGAGATTTATCCTCTTAATGAATTTTTAAATGTACAATGCAGTGTTGTTCATTACAGGCATGATATTGTATATCAGATTCTGAGAACTTTGTGATTTTGTGTAACTGAAACTTTATACCCACTAATTAGCAACTCCCCATTTTCCATTCTTCTCAGTAACTAGCAACCAACATTGTACTCAACATCTATGAGTTTAACGACTTCAGGTATCTTACATAAGTGGAATCACATAGTATTTGTCTTTCTGTAACTAGCTAATTTAATTCAGTATAATTCCTTCCAAATTGATCCTTGTTGCCACATATCACACTATTTGCTTCTTTTTAAATGTTGAATAATATTTAAATGTGTGTGTATGTATGTGTGCATATCACATTTTATTTATACATTTAGCAATCAATGGACATTTAGGTTTATTCTGTATCTTATATATGGTGAATAATGCTGAAATTATTATGGGAGTTGATGGCTTTATTTCCATTCTTATGGACATATAACAATAAGTGGGATTTCTAGATAATATGATAGTTTTTATTTTTAATATTTTGGGGAGTGCCCATACTGTTTTTCATAGCTACTGAACCATTTTGCATTCCTGCTGACATTGTAGAAAGGTTCCACTTTCTCCATACCATTGCTAACACTTATCTCTTGTCTTTTTGATAATAGCTGTTCTGACATGTGCCAGGTGATATCTCATTGTGATTTTAATTGCATTTCCCTGATAGTGACGTTGAACACCTTCTCATATACTTGTTAGTAATTTTTATGTCTTTGGGAAAAAAAATGTCTATTTAGGTTCTTTGCCCAATTTTTAATCAGGTTACTTTATTTCTATAGAGTTATATGATTTCCCTATATATTTTGGATATCAACCCCTATAGTCATCCATCTATGCTGCTATTATGAAATACTACAAACAGGATAATTTTTAAAAAAATATTTCTCACAGTTCTAGGGTCTGGGAAGATCCAACATAAAGATGCTTATAGGTTTGGTGCCTGGTAAGGAAAGCCCTCTGCTTGTAAGATGACACTTTATCACTGTGTCCTCATGGGGCAGATGGAATGGAAGTGAATGAACTCTTACCCTTCAATGCTTTTATAAGGCTTCAGATATTATCCATAAGGGCTCTGTTCTCATGATGTAATGACCTCTTAAAGATTTTAACTCTTAAAATAGTGATTAAATTTCAGTATATGAAGCTTGGGAGGCACATTCATATCATAAATATCCCTTATCAGATATATAGTTCACAAATGTTTTCTCCATTTCATAGGTTGCCGTTTCATTTTGTTGATTGTTTCCTTTGCTGTGCAGAAGCTTTTTACATTGATGTACTCTTGCTTGTTTCATTTTACTTATGTTGTTTCTACTTTTGGTGTCATGTTTAAAAAATTGATTGCCAAGACTAATTTCAAGTATCTTTCTTCTTGTGTTTTCTTTTAGGAGTTTTGTGGTAACAGATCTTAAATTTAAATCATGAATTTCATTTTCTAAATGATACAATGTTTTTTTTTGACATAATACTTTTATTTTGCTTATTTATTTTTATGTGGTTCTGAGGAAAGAACTCAATACCTTACATATATACTAGGCAAGTGCTCTACCACTCAGCTACAACTCTAGCCCAATTGAATTCATTTTTACTTAGTTTTTGAATATAGTGTAAGAAAAGAGTCTAATTTTATTCTTTGGCATTAGATATTCAGTTTTCCTACACCTTTTATTGAAAAACTATCCTTCCCGATTATGTATTCTGTGTACCCTTGGCCAAAGTTAGTTGGTCATATATGCTTGGATTTATTTCTAGACTCTTTATTATCTTCCATAGGTTGGTGTGTCTTTTTTTATACCAGTACTATACTGTTTTGATTACTGTAGCTTTGTAATATAGTTAGAAATCAAGGAATGTGATGGCTCCATCTTTGTTCTTTTTTCTCAAGATTGCTTTATCTATCTGGTGTCTTTTGTGGTTCCATACGAATTTGAGGATTTTTTTCCTTATTCTGTGAAAAATGCCATTCAACTATTGCTTGAATTTATAGATCCTGTTGGGTGGTATGGATATTTTAACTTTAATTCTTTTAATTCATGTCCATGGGATCTTTTGTTTTGTTTTTTCTTCCATTACTTTCATCAATGCCCTCCAGTTATCAGTCTACACATCTTTCATTTCCTTTGTTAAATTTTGTCACAAGTATTTTTTTTTCTATTGTAAATAGGATTGTTTTCTTAATTTCTTTTTTGATACCTGGATTGAACCCAGTGGTGCTTAACCACTGAGTCATATTCCCAGCCATTTTTGTATTTTATTTAGAGACAGGACCTAGCTACATTGGTGACGTTGGTTTTGAACTCAAGATCCTCCTGCCTCAGCCTCCAGAGCCACTGGGATTACAGACTGATGTCACTGTGTCAATGAAATAGTTCATTGTTAATATACAGAAATACCACTGTGATTTTTGTATTTCATTTTTGAATGTTGATTTTCCCCACTGAACCTCTACTGAATTCATTTATTAGTTTTAACATTTTTCTGGTGGAATCTTTAAAGTTTTGCATATATAAGATCATGGCATCTGCAGAGACAATTTAATTCATTTCCTTCTCATGTGGATGCCTTTTGTTTCTTTCTCTTTTCTAATTTCATTTAGATTTGATTGACATGATGTTAAAAGTAGAATTAATTTTGGAAAAAATGAAAGTTTTGCATTATTTATTTCCTCTTGAGAAAAAAAAGTGTTTTCTCTTGAAAAAGCTTATTTATCTCAGTGAAGTTTTACATTTTCCTCATAAAGATCCTTTACATTTCTTATTAAGGTCTTTCCTAGGAGTTTCAATAATTCCACACTATAAGCTTCACATATTAAGGATTTTATTATTTAACTATAATATGTATGTTTCTCAATCATGATATTGTAATTTTATTAACCTAAGTGTGTAGATTGTAGGTTTCTTGATAAGGGTTATAAAGATTATTAATAGAGGGCTCAAGACTAGAATGCTCAAACCACTGTTTCTTATACTATTCCATGCTGGCTTTGGTAAAAGTGAAAACACTTCAATTACTGAGCAGCAAGAAAATTGACTTTTATATATATCATTAATAATTTAATGTTCAAGTGAACTATTTTAGGTACAAAATAAGCATGAATGCTTATGCCCTGACACTATTGATTATTATTCTCTAGTGATAGTATCTCAAACTCAAATGCCTTCAAGGCCTAGACATTATGGTAAGGGCATGAAACAGAATATCTAAGGTGTTAAGAAGGGATGAGGTCTATAATAAATTGCAAAGTGAATACCCAAGTAAGTGCATTCAAGCTCCCTTAATATATATTACAGAAGCTAAACAAAATAAAACTTGTAAATTTGCATTCTTGTATCTAGTATATTGGGGGAAAATAAATAGTCTGAATCATAATGCTTAAATGAACATCTTAGGTCTGATGGTTGTCAAATAATCATATTCTTCACCTTGATTCTCATTCTGACTCCATATATTCAAATGGGATTATAGAGATAATTTGTACTATTAGTACACCAAAATTTGAACTTCTCCATCAACCTATTTCGTCTCTAGTGAAATGATGCTTTTCTGAGCTTTTGACCTTTAACACCTAGATAAGTTCCAACTACCTGGAGTCTCTTTATAATGGTATTTTATTGGCATGTTTGTGATTTTGAGCAACACTTATACAGCTGTGAGAATTCTTTGTCTTAAATTTCACCACGCAATCCTATGAGTTTCTTAATGTTTTATGTTAATGAAATTGACAGGTAAGGACTTCAAATATTTTTATATATTGTTATCCCAAATAGACCTAAGCAAACTTCTTTTAAAGAAAGCACGGTGCTTTGAATGAAGGAGATTTTACAGCAAAGCTTCCTAATATATATGTGATATAAATGTGAATTGGCAGGGTTATGAACTCCAATAAATGTTATGTAAAACTTTATTATGTTTCCAAATGTGTGTTTGTGTATGTACATCCCCTGAGAAAGGGTCCTTAGCTCTCAGATTCTTAAGAATCCCTAAGACAAAAAATAATGAGAAATGTTGCTTTCAAGAATAAGAATTATTCATAAAACAACTGCAGATGAACCTCAGTTCCCAATTTATTACATATTGATCCCTATCCACAGATGCCAGATGGTATATAGAATGCCTTAGGTCGAAGTTTACCAGTAAGTTCCTAATTAAGGTAAGAAACGACATTTTATTTTTTGGCTCAACTATACTTGTACATATTTTCTAACAGATAGAAAAAGAAATCAGAATAATAGCACTCTGACACATAATAAATATTCAATAATCAATACTGACTACGTTTGAGATAGCAAGAATCTTTTCTTTATAGAAAATTTGTCCACAGTGACTAGTATATGTTGTCTTCCCTTCACAATTTTTTATGTAGTGTTGCCTGGATTCCTTCAGATAGTGGCCAAAAGAAGTTAACTAACCTTCATATGGGGTTTATTTGTAATTCCTGTGTTATGAGGACAGAGCTGAACATTTCAATGATTGAGATTCCTAAATTTATTGAAATGTTCAAATTTTGTAAAACTCATGAGGTTTTGTATGTGTCTACATTTCAAAAGTATGGCTAATGTTCTATAACCCAGTGTTTACATATTAATACATATCCAGTACCTTTTACACTGAAATGAGGATTTATCTTTGAAGACAAATAAAAAAATCTCATGAATATCAAATAGTGTTACAGGACTGAGAAACATCCCTGTAAATATGCTACTTGTCACAAATGCATGTTGCATAAATAGCCATTTCCTGACTTTTATGATGTGATTTTTGACCCACAGAGTTTAATATCATGCTAGGATGAGCAGGGAATAAATAAAATTTTATATTATAAGCTTAAATCTTTTGAATACTAATCTTTCATTTGATAGAAACTTATGATTATACTTATCTCAATAATATTCAAACTGTAAGACACATATCTGAAGGTATTAAGTTCACTATAGCAATTTCGTTACATGAAAAGGTTGTTTTAGACTTGTTACAAACATTGAAAGAAATATTGATACTTTATACAGAAAAATAAATTACCTTTGTTTGATAGCAATGAAACTAGGAATGCAATAAAAAAGCTAATTAGCCAATTTATCAAAAATATCAAACAGACCAATGACTTTGGTAATTATCAAGACAACTCAATTTTTGCTTTACTATGCAAAACTCATTTGCTGAACTGAATTGAAGATCATCAAAATTACTTACAATATGCTGGTTACCAAAGCATGACAAAATTAGACTATTACAACCACTTAATTGAACTTAATAAAGCTTTTAAATTATTTTTGTATATTAGCATGCCTTTGAGGTTAATGATTTGGTCTGTTTTAGAGGGGGTTGGAAAGAATAGTTTGAAAATTTAGCAAAAAAGTAAATTTATCTTGAAAAGACCAAGACTTTCAAACAGGCAACAATGAATTTTTCTTCTGTCCCAAACCTGAAACAAAACAAAACAAAAAACCACAATGAATTAATTTTTACTCTTTCCTAAGCATTTTACTAGCCAATGATACATTTTGCATATTAAGTATCTTGAAGTTTAAAGTGTTTCTGTTAATTTGTTTTTCTTCCACTGCTAAGGAGATACACTGAAGAACTTATTTTCCAGACCAATTCAATTTTTCTGTTACACACTCTCTGGTGCCTTTGGATTCAATTTTTTTCTTTAAAGAGAAACTGCCTAGAATCACCTATGATAGTAGGCCTTTGTCCATTGACTAGTATTTGGAAAGGTGTTTTTTTTTTTTTAATAACAACCATCCTTTTCTTGATTATATTTTTGCATTTATTTATTTATTTAAATTGACAATGTTAAATATACTGATAGTTGCTACATTTGTAGCAACATGATGTTTTGGAATACATTTACATTGTGGAATGGCTAAACATCAAGCTAACATATACATTACCTCATATACTTACTATTTTGTCACTAAACTTAAAATCTATGTTAACAATTTTCAGTTTAGAATAGTTATTATTAACTACAGTCAGCATTTTCTACAATAGATCTTACAATAGATCTTGTGAACTAATTCCTACTGCCTGAGATTTTTTTATCCTTTGACCAACATCTCTCAAATTCCCCTTCATCACCAGTCCTTGGCAAGTATCATTCCATTTTCTGTTTTTATGACTTTAACTTTTTGAGATTGCACATATACGTTAGATAATTGGATACATGTCTTGTTGTACATGGTTTATTTCATTCAATTATTTTTAAGAAATAAATTATGTGGGCAATTGAGATGTCCCTGGGAGTCGTTAATGGGTTGTTTGATAGGGGCTTTATAAAATGGAAGTTACTGTGGTGAATTCACCACAGGCCATGTTTTTATTCCCAAATTAATAAGTCTAGAATACTGATTTATTAGCATCCTAGAATTGCAGTAGACATACACTCATGCTCAGCATATAAATCAGAAAGCCTATATATTGGTGATAGTTTATAATTGCCATGTAGACTGTATGGTTCTCATTGACTTCACCAGTATATTCTGGAGAGAATGCATAGACAAGTGATTAAACTTGAGTTTACTCACCTGGGCTCAAACTTCATGTCTCTTACTTGCAATCTCAAACATCTCTGAGAAATTAACTAATTTCTGTACACTGTGGCCCCAGTTTATTAAGCTACAACTGAGAATATTTTTATCCACCTTGTAGGAATTTTTTAAGGTTTGTGTTAGATAAGTTACATAAATGAATCACAAAATGCATAGCATATGATAATAAAGTTATTTTGTTCATAGAAGTAAACATAGGCAAAATTATTAAGTGATTAGTGAATTATTCATTCATTGATCTTTCCACTCCATGGTAACCTAAAATATTATTAAAATAATAGAAATTCATTCATTTAAATTACACAGCATGTAACTAAATAAGTTACAAAAAGAAAGCAAACTTATTTTTTAAAGTTTAAAGCAATTTTAAACGTATATCACTTTTGATCATTTAAATAGTATTCAAATCTTGGAGTAAATGACCAACTTGCTCACATCATTTATTCCCATCTCCTTTACAAATTTATTACACTACTTGAACTATTTTTTTTAATTTCATTTTTTTTAAAATATAATGTCAATTAGAGTTCCATAACAATATTATACATTAACTAAAAATTAAAGATCAGAAAGGACACCTGAAATTAAAGAAATGAAAAATGCATACCAAAATAAAATTATTTAATCAAATTTAAACAATGTATTCTGTAAATCTGCATATTTGTCAAAGATGGAAAAGTTAACATTGATAATATCCTAAAAGAATAATATTTTATGCAAAAAAGAAAACTTAAGATCATCCTACAATCCTGAATAAATTATATACAAAAATTCCTTAATAAGAGTCAATATTGATGATTTTTTAAAATAATTTTGTTATAATAGTAAAAAAGGAGAAATAATCTGAATATTCAAGCATCTGGAAATTAAGTAAATTGTCATATAATATTCACATAAAATATTAGGACCTTAGATTCATAATCTCTTTTTGAAAATGCTTAGTGACATGGATGTATTTATTAAAAGAAAGTAGTATGTTACAAAAAAACATGTAAATAAGATGGCAATTATAGTTTTTAAAAGTTAATATAATGTATATAGATAAGATATTGATAAATGTATAATAAAATGCCAACAAGTGATGATATATGATGTGGTTTTTAATCTTTCCTTTTAAAAAATTTTTTACATTTTCTCCAATGAACACATATTACTGTTTTGTTAAAATGGAATAGATAAAAATAAATATTGAACTAATGTGCAGCAACTCAAACGGGTAAATCAACTTGGACATGATTGGGTCAAACACCCATTGGTAAGGCCTGGAATTTGAGTGAAATCATTCTTGCAAATTTTGTTCAAAAGTCCAGCTATAATAATCACAAGTAATTTTTAAAATTCATTCTATGATATTCTATCCCCTTGATTTGGTAGACATTATCTATTAAAGGAAATTTTCAGCATCAAGTGACAAAAAGCAAGAAGATAGCGGTGAGCACATAGGTATATTTTCAAAATTTTCAAATAAAAGTGCTTTCTGAAAACCAGAGGAAGAGGATTTACATAAAAGCAAGTCCTGCTTTGGAAGAGATTGCACATCATTAGTAAATAAAAAAGAATCTGTGTCCAAGGATTTAAAAAGCAAATCCTGGGCAGATCCAAGACTGCTAGCCACCAGTCACAGGAGAACCCAGACCAAGGGGAAGGACTACTTCTGGGGACCCCTGTAGGAGACCTGGCCTAAGTGAGGCCCATGACTGCCCCCAGTTCTGCACCAGAGTTCTTGCCCACCAGCAGGAACACAGGCCAAGGCCCAGGACCACCTTCAGGAACTTATGCTAGAGCCCAGTCAAGGTCAGGCCCAAGAATGCTACCCACCAATCTGCAGACCCACAGGGGAATCCAGACCCAGACAAAGAACTGCCTCTGAAGATGGGATGGGGGGGGGTGGCTGAGGCCCGCAACCATCCCCAGTTCAGTGCAAGAGCCCCAACAGATCCATAGGAGCCCAGGCCCAGGGCTAGACACACAACCTGGAACCCCTAAGGGAGTCTAGCCAAGATCAGGCCTATGACTGCCCTCACAGGTCTATGTGAGAGCCCAGGCCCAGGGCTGCCCATGCACAGAGTGGGGATCCACGCTGTTGCTCCCTTCCTGTATCCATCTTGGACACTGCAGTCATCCCCATAGTTCTTCCCATGTAGTAGACTTTACCTTGGGACAAGAGACAGCACTTGGAAGCAGCAGCCCGCCAAATCACTGCATCTCCCATCAATCAGCCCAAAGCAATTGTAAGTCCCACCCTTTTAGCCTCATCTCTGAAAGTGTTTGCATCCATCTTGGAGCACTCCCACAGGCATCTTCGGTTACCTCCACTACTGCCACCACCATCTTTAGTGGCAGTGGTGTCCATCTGGGGACACCTGCTGAGGACACAGGCTGGGAAGTGGAAGTGAACTCCAAGATGAGATACAGGTAATCTGTAGTGTCACTATAAGATTATAGGCTAAAAACTGCAATACCTCAGATCGATATTGCAAGAAAGGAAGATACATAATCAACATTGAAAAACATGGGAGAGGGCTGAGGTTGTGGCTCAGTGGTAGAGCACTTGCCTAGCATGTGTGAGGCACTGGGTTCGATTCTCAGCACCACATACAAATAAAATAAAGGTCCATTGACAACTAAAAATATTAAAAAAAAAAACATGGGAGAAAAGTGCCCCAAATAAACCAAGATACAATTATAGAATCCATTGACAATGGAGTTGATGAAATGTCAGGGAAAGAATTTAGAATGTATGTAATTAAAATGATCTGTGAATTAAACAATGACTTAAGTGAACAAATACAGGAAAAAATTGATCATTCAAACAAAGAGATAAGAAAGAAAATAAAGGCAACCATCAATCATACCAACAAAGAGATAAGGGAGCAAATACAGGAAAAGTTTAAGAAAGAGTAAGAGATTGTGAAATAAAACAAATCAGAAATTACTGAAATGAAGAAAAAATAAAACAAATAAAAAACATGAAAGAAAGCATCACCAGTAGACTAGATCACTTGGAATACAGAACCTCAGATAATGAAGACAAAATATACAATCTTGAAAATAAAGTTGACCACACAGTGACGATTGTAAGAAACCATGAATAGAACATACAAGAATTATGGGATAGCATCAAAAGACCAAATATAAGATTTATCAGGATAGAAGGCACAGAATTTCAAACCAAAGTAATGCACAATCCCTTCATTGAAATAATATTAGAAAATTGCCCAAACATGAAAAATGAATTGGAAAATCAAATACAAGAGGCTTACCGGACACAAAATATACAAAATTACAACCAAGGCATATTATAATAAAAATGTCCAGCATACAGAATAAGGATAGAATTTTAAAGACTGCAAGAGAGAGGAATCAGATTACATATAGGGGGAGATCAATTTGGATCTCAGTAGATTTTTCAATCCAGACCCTAAAATGCAGAGATTGAGAAACAACATATGCCAAGCTCTGAAAGAAAATGGATATCAACCAAGAATCTTATATATAGCAAAGTTAAGATTCATATTTGATGATGGAATAAAAACATTCCATGATAAACAAAAGTTAAAAAGAATTCAGCAAGAAAGCCTGCATGACACAGCATTCCAGGAAAAATATTTCATGAGGAGGAAACGATAACCAACCATGAAAATATACAAAAAAGAGAAACTATATTAAAGGAAAGGTCAATCAAAGGAGAAACCAAGTCAAGATAAAAACGAAAAATAAATCAAAATGACCAGGATTACAAATCATATTTCAATGATAACCCTGAATGTGAATGGCCTAAACTCATGAATTAAAAGACACAGACTGACAGACTAAATTTAAAAAAAAAAGATCCAACAATATGCTGCCTTCAAGAGACTCATATCACAGGAAAAGCCATTCACAGATTGAAAGTGAAAGGGTGAGAAAAAAAGTATCACTCACATATACTGCATAAACAATGAAGTATCTATGTATCTCAAACAAATCCTTCTCAACTACAAGGATCAAATAGACCACAACACAATAATACTTGTTGACTTTAACACAGCTCTCTCACCACTGAATAGATATTCTAAGCAAAAACTAAATAAAGAAACCATAGAACTCAATAAAACAATCAATAGTTTAGACTTAACATACATATATGGAGTATTCCATCCATCAAGAAGTGAATACACTTTTTTCTCAGCACAATATGGATTCTTCTACAAAATATGTCATATTTCATGTCACAGCAAGTATTTGCAAATACAAAAAAATAGAGATATTACCCTGCATCGTATCTGACTGCAATGGAATAAAATTAGAAGTCAATGACAGATTAAAAAAAAGAAACTACTCCAACATATGGAAACTAAATAATATGCTATTGAATGAGGCACGGATAACAGAAGACATCAGGGAAGAGATAAAAAAAAATTCTTAGGGTTAAATGAAAACTCTGATACAACATATCAAAATCTCTGAGACACCATGAAGGCAGTACTAAGGGGAGAGTTCATTGCATTAAGGCAATTCATTAAAAGAAGAAAAAGTCAACAAATAAATTACTTGACTCTACATCTCAAAGCCCTGGAAAGAAGAACAAACCAACACCAAAAGAAGTGGAAGACAGGAAATAATTAAAATCAGCGCTGTAATCAACAAAATTGAAACAAAAGAAACAATTCAAAAAATTGACAAAACAAAAAGCTGGTTCTTTGAAAAAATAAACAAAATTGACAAACCCTTAGCCACCCTAATGAAAAGAAGGAGAGAGAAAAACCAAATTACTAAAATTCATGATGAAAAGGAAATATCAAAACAGACACTACTGAAATACAGAGGATAATTAGAATTTATTGAAATATGATTTGTAATTCTGGTCATTTTGGTTTGTTTTTGGTTTTTACCTTGAGTTGTTTTCTCTTTTGAATGGTCTTTCCTCTAGTGTAGTTTCTCTCCTTGTAAATTTCCATTGTTAGTTATCATTTCCTCCTCATGGAATATTTTGCCAAGAATGCTGTGTAGTGCAGGCCTTCTTGCTGTAAATTCTTTTAACTTTTGTTTATCATGGAAAGTTTTTGTTTCATCATCAAATCTGAAGGTCAATTTTGCTGGATATAGGATTCTTGGTTGGCATCCATTGTCTTTTAGGGCATGGAATATGTTATTCCATGATCTCCTAGCTTTTAGTGTCTGGGTTGAAAAATCTGCTGAGAT
>CM053417.1:50860502-50871059 GCA_028644305.1 Xerus rutilus | reverse complement strand
TTGTGTATCTTCCTTTCTTGAAATACCAATCTGAGGTATTGCAGCTTCTATCTTATAATGTTGTATTGACACTCCAGATTACCTGTGTCTCACCTTGGAGCTACTTCTGTTCTCCCAGTGTCCCCAGATGAGCACTACTCTCACTAAAGTTGGTGGCGGAAGTAGTGGATGTACCTCTAGTGTGCAGTTGGAGTGGCCTTGGCTGGGCTCCTGAGGCGGCCCCTGAGGGCTGTTTTGGCCCTCTCTTGCACTCCTGCTGGTGAACAGGAACTCTGGAGTGGAAGTAGAGGCAGGCTCAGGTCTCACTTAGGCAGAGTCACAAGCTGGAGAGTTTGTGCGCGACTCTTACCATGAGTATGAGCTCCCCTGGGGTTAGAGGCTAGCAGGCTCTGGTCTGCCTTCAACTGGGCACCTTGGCATTCCCACTGGAACTCTGGAGTGAAACTAAGGCAGGCCCAGAGCACACTAGGGTGGGGCCTCTTCACGCTGGGGTCTCTGGAGGCCACTCTTTCCCTGGGTGTGCTTTCTGGAGGCCACTCTTTCCCTGGGTGTGCTTTCCTCTGTGGCTGTTAGCAATCAGACTCTGGTCAACCTTTAGTTGGACACCTGTGGAGTTTCCTGAGGGTGGATCTGGGCCCTCTGCAGCTCCTGCCAGACCCCGGGAACTCTGGAGTGGAACTGTGGCAGACCCAGCCTGCGCTTGGATGGGGCTGCCTCACACTGTTGTCTCTGGAGCGACTCTTGCCCTGAATTTGGGCTCCCCAGTGGCTAGAGATACCTGACCCTGGTCTCCTTTTGGCTGGACAACCGTGGAGGTTCCTGAGGGCAGATCAGTGCCCTCTGCAGCTCCTGCCAGTCCCCGGGAACTCTGGAGCAGAACTGGGGCGGGCCCAGGCTGCCCTTGGTTGGGGCTGCCGCGCGCTAGGGTGTCTGGGGGGACTCTTACCCTGAGTTTGGGATCCTCAGTGGCTCGAGGTGGCAGTTTCTGGTCTCCCTCTTGCTGGACACCCGAGCAGGTTCCTGCGGGCGGATCTGGGCCCTCTGCGGCTCCTGCCGGTGCACCGGAGATCTGGAGTGGAAGTGCCGCAGGCTGTCTCCACTGGGGTCTCTGGAGTAACTCTTACCCTGAATTTGGGCTCCCCAGTGGCTAGTGGCTGAGGCCGTGTGTCCACGGGAGCAGCTGCTAGGGGCCCTGCGTGGTTGGGTGGGCGCTGGAGCCATGAACCCCGTATAGAAGCAGGACCCGCCCGGGGCGAGCCCTGGGCTGGGGCTCTGAGCCACCGCAGCTGAGCTCTGTCGCCGCTTGCTGCAGACTTCATGCTGCTTGTGGCAATGGCTGCTGCCTGGTGGCCCTGCTTACACACACAAGTGAAATTCCTGCCGGGGTAGCTGTAGGATGATGTCCAGAAGCTGGCTGGGAGATGGTATTTCCACAACTTCAATCTCTGGCTCTGGAGAGACTGACCACAGCGTCTGCCTAGGCCGCCATCTTGGAACCACCCCTCTGGATAATTAGAATTTATTTTGAAAATTTATACTACAGTAAATTAGAAAACTCTGCAGACACCAACAAATTTCTAGCCGCATATGACCTACCCAAACTGAACTTGAAGATCATACACAACTGAAATAGATCAATTCCAGGGAAGGAAATAAAAGATGTCATCAAGAGCCTGCCATCCAAGAAATGCCCAGGACCAGATGGATTCTCAGCCGAGTTCTACAAGACCTACAAAAGAAGAGTTAATACCAATACTCCTCAAACTATTTCATGAAATAGAAAAGGAAGGAACCCTTCCAAACTCATTCCATGAGATGAGTATCAACCTGAAACCAAAACCAGATAGAGACACATCAAAGAAAAAAAATGTCAGACCAATATCCTGATGAACACAGATGCAAAAATTCTCAATAAAATTTTGGCAAATTGCATTAAAAAAACATATTAATAAGATAGTGCACCATGATCAAGTGGGATTTATTCCAGGGATACAAGGTTGGTTCAACATATGGAAATCAATTAACATGATCCACCACATCAATAGACTTAATGATAAGAATCATATGATTTTATCAATTGATGCAGAGAAAGCATTTGACAAAATACAGCACCCTTTTATGTTCAAAACACTAGAAAAACTTGGGATAGTAGGAACATACCTCAACTTTGTAAAAGCTATCTATGCTAAACCCAAGGCCAACATCATTCTAAATGAAGAAATATTGGAAGCATTCCCTCTGAAAATGGGAACAAGACTGCTATTCAACATAGTCTTCAAAACATTAGAGCAATTAGATGAAAGAAATTAAAAGGATATGAATAGGAAAAGAAGATCTCAAACTACCAATATTTGCAAACAACATGATTCTCTACTTAGAGGATCTAAAAATTTCCACCAGAAAATTTCAAGAATTAATAATAGAATTCAGCAAAGTAGCAGGATATAAAATCAAAACCCATAAATGAATTGTATTTCCATACATCAGTGATGAATCCTCTGAAAGAGAAATTAGGAATACTATCCCATTCACAAAAGCCTCAAAAAAAAAAAAAAAAAAAACTTGGGAATCAGTTTAACAAAAGGGGCAAAATAACTCTACAATGAAACTACAGGACACTAAAGAAAGAAATTGAGCAAGACCTTAGAAGATGGAAAAATATCCCATGCTCTTAGATAGGCAGAATCAATACTGTCAAAATGGCCATACTACCCAAAGCACTATATAGATTCAATGTGATTCCAATTAAAATCCCAGTGTCATTCCTTATAGAAATAGAAAAGGCAATCAAGAAATTCATTTGGAAGAATAAGTAACCCCAAATAGCCAAAGCAATCCCTAGCAAGAAGAGTGAAGCAGGAGGCATCACAATACCAGACCTTAAACTACACTACAAAGCTATAGTAAAAAAACAGAATGGTAATGGCACCAAAATAGACATGTAGACCAATGGTACAGAATAGAAGACAAAGAGACAAACCTACTTAAATAAAGTTATTTTATACTAGACAAAGGTGCCAAACATGTACATGGGAGGGAAGATAGCTTCTACAACAAATGGTGCTGGGAAAACTGGAAATCCATATGCAGCAAAATGAAACTAAACCCCTGTCTCTCACCATGCACCAAATTCAACTCAAAGTGGGTCAAGTACCTGAGAATTAGACCAGAGACCCTATGCCTAATAGAAGAAAAAATAGGACCAAATCCACATTATGTTGGATTACGACCTTACTTCCTTAGCAAGAGTCCTATAGCACAAGAAGTAAAATCAAGAATCAATAAATGGGATGGATTCAAGCTACAAAGCTGATTCTCAGCAAAAGAAACTATCAATGAAGTGAACAGTGAGCCTACATTCTGGGAACAAATCTTTGCCACATGCACATCTAATAGAGCACTAATCTCCAGGATATATAATGAACTCAAAAAACTTAACACCAAAAAAAAAAACTTGATCAATAAATAGGTTAAGGAGCTGAACAGACACTTCTCATAAGAAGATATATAATCAATCAACAGACATATGAAAAATGTTCAGCATCTCTAGCCATTAGAGAAATGTAAATTAAAACTACTCTAAGATTTCATCTCATGCCAGAATGGCACTTATCAAGAATACAAACAACAATAAGTGTTGGTGAGGTTGTAGGGGGAAAGACACACTTGTACATTGGTGGTGGGACTGAAAATTGGTGCAACCACTCTGGAAAGCAGTATGGAGATTCATTAAAAAACTTGGAATGGAACCACCATTTGACCCACCTATCCCACTCCTTGGTCTATATGAAAAGGACTTAAAAAAGTCCTGCATCCTACAGTGATGCAGCCACTTCAATGTTTGTAGCAGCTCAATTCACAATAGCTAAACTCTGGAACCAACCTAGATGCCCTTCAATAGATGAATAGATAAAGAAACTGTGGTATATATACACAATGGAATATTACTCAGCAATAAAAGAGAATAAAATTATGGCATTTTAAGGTAAATGGATGGAGTTGGAGAATATCATGCTAAGCAAAGTAAACCAATCCCCAAAAAACCAAATGCTAAATATTTTCTCTGATAAGTGGATGCTGATCTATAATGGAGGAGAGGACATGAGAAGAATGGAGGAAATTTGGTCAAAGGGGAGGGAGGGGGGAGGGGGCAAGGGGGCAATAAAGATGGTGGAATGAGATGGTCATCATAGCCCTAGCTTCATGTATGCCTGAATATATGATGTGATTCTTCATCATGTACAACCAGAGAAATGAAAGGTTGTGCTCCATCTGTGTACAATGAATCAAAATGCATTCTGCTGTCATGTATACCTTAGTAGAATAAATAAATGAATAAATAAGAAAATAAAAAAGCAACTAAAATCTCAAAAAAAAGAAATAAAAAAGAAAATATCAAAAAAAGCAAATCCTGAGCTGAGTGCAGTGGCGCAAGCCTGTAATCCCAGCACTTAGGGAGGCTGAGACAGGAGAATCGCAATTCAAAGCCAGCCTCAGCAACCAAGAGATGCTAAGCAACTCAGTGAGACCCTTTCTCTACATAAAACACAAAATAGGGCTGGGGATGTGGCTCAGTGGTCAAGTGCCCCTGAGTTCAATCTCCAGTACCCCCCTCAAAAAAAAAAAAAGCAAATCCTGTGTGAGTAGCTGATAGTCATACTTTAAGGGAATATGTTATTACTTATTATATGTTTAATTGACAAATTATAATTGTATATATTTATAGTATACATCATGGTATTTTTATATATGTATACATTGTGGAATGGTTAAATGAGGCTATTTTCCTTGAATACTTTTCACTTCATTGTTATAAGAATTCTTGTAGCTTAGCAATTCTCAATAATATATCATTGATGTTTTTGTCACTGTGTTATACAAATAGAGCTGTTAAACTATTCCTCTTATGTAATTGCAATTTTGTATTCTTTAATTAACACCTTCCTAATCAGTCCCCTCCCTCCAACCCCTGGTAACCAACATTCCACTTTATTTCTTTGAGTTTAGCTTTGTGAGATTGCACATATAATGAAATCAGGCAATATGTGCATTATTGTGCCTGACTAGTTTCACTTAACCTAATGTCTTCTAGATTCATCCATGTTGTCAAATGAAAGGATTTCTTTTATTGTTAAAGATTGAATAGTTTTCCATTGTGTATATGTTCCAAATATTCTTGATTTATCCACTGGTAGACACTTAGGTAATTTGAAAGTACTAACTAGGCATAACTGTAAGTAGATACGGCATGACTGGAAGTGGCGGGTCAACCCCTGAAAGAGTTAATCTTCCCTGAGGTCTCTTCCCCTTTCTCTGTCTCCCGGCCACTATGAGTGAAGCAGCACTCCTCTGCCATGCCTTACCACTATGATGTTCTGCATCACCTTGAACCCAGAGCAATGTAGTTGGCTGATCATGGACTAAACCTCTAAAACTATGAGCCAAAATAAATTTTTCCTCCTCTATCTTGTTCTTGTCAGGTATTTTGGTCGCTGTGACCTAAAGCTTACAGTATGGATGTATTTCTCAGCTCTATTCTGTTCCATTGGTTGATATGTCTGTTTTTATACAAGTACCAGGCTATTTTCATCACAAATGCTCTATGTTTTGAAATCAGGGAGCATGATGTTGCTGACTTTTTTCCTTTTGCTCAAGATTGTTTTGTATGTTGATTATTTTGTGTCAAATATAAATGTAAGGATTTTTTATATTCAAAAATGTTATTGGTATTTTAATAGAGGTTTCATTGAATCTGTAGATCAGTTTTTGTAGTAGGACATTTTGACCATATTTATTTTGATCCATGATCCCAGGATATCTTTTCACTGATTTTTGTTTTCTCCAATTTCCTTCACCAAAGTTTTAGTAGTTTTCAGTGTACAAGATTTTTGTTTGTTTAATTAAATATATTCCTCATTATTTTATTTGTTTATTTAGCTGTTGGAAATGGGATGTTTTTTTCTGATTTCTTTTTTAGATAGTTAATTTTCAGTATATAAAACGTTGCTAATGTTTTATGTTGATTTTATATTTTGGAACATTACCAAATTCATTTATTAGTTCAAAGAATTTTTGGTGGACTCTTTAAGGTTTTCTGTGGAGAATGGTGATTTGAATCATGGCCTGATTCCCTCATGACTGCATTGCACTGGGAACTGCCTGTGCAAAGGTGAAGGCAATCTAGATGCCCTTCAATAGGTGAATTGATAAAGAGACTGTGGTATATATTCAGAATGGTATATTACTTAGCATTAAAATAGAATAAAATTATGGCAATTGCAGGTAAATGGATAGAGTCAGAGAACATCATGCTAAGCAAAGTAAGCCAATCCCAAAAAACTAAACTCTGAATGTTCTCTCTAATAAGTGGATGCTGATCCATAATTTGGGAGGGGACATGGGAAGATGGAGGAACTTTGGTCAAATGGGAAAGAGGGGAGGGGAGGAGTCATGGGTACAGGAAAGATAGTGCAATGAGATGGACATCATTGCCCAAGGTACAGGTATGACTGCACATATGGTGTGACTCTACATCATGTACAACCAGATAAATGAACAGTTGTTTTCCATTTGTGTACAATGAATCAAAATGCATTCTGCAAAACACACACACACACACACACAAAGGTGTATTAAATATTGTATAAAATTTTAAAAAAATGTCCCAGTTGCTATGGTGATGCTGTCCCAGGGAGACTGAATGCAAAGGCATGCACAGTTATCAGTCGGAACCTTAAACTCAGTCACCCACTCCCAGAGATAGAGGATTCTGAGAAAAACGAGATGACCCTAATGCCTTGCCAGTCCTGCATCCTTCAGATTGCCTGCTTTGCTGAAACTTTCAGACAAATAACATTTTGATGATGAAATATATATAATAAACATGCTGAGTTAGCTCTGGGTCAGTCAAATTCCACCAGAGTTTGACTGCCCGCCTGGCCCTACTTTTTCTCTCTGTGTTTATTTGTCTTTTCTTCATCTCCCATTGTCCCTCATCTTGTATCTCTTTAATTAATGGTCATGGCTGAGAGATGAGAGGGCTGCATCAGTTTTCTCTGTATAAAGTCATGTAGTCTGTAAACAGAGGTACTATAACTTATTCCTTTCCAATGTAGATGGTTTTTATTTCTTTCTTTTACCTAATTGCTCTGGATTGAGTTTTTATACTGATTAGAAATGGTGAGAAAGAAAACCCTTTTCTTATCTTGATATTAGAGTAAAATCTCAACATTTACTGTTGATTATGATGTCCACTGTGGGCTTGATATATTTGACCTTTATTGTTGAGATACATTTCTTCTATATCTAAATTTTTGAGTCTTTATCATGAAAATATGTTGAATATTTTCAAATGCTTCTGAGATGATTGTGTTTTGTCCTTTATTATGTTGATGTAGTGTATGAAATTTATTAATTTTTGCATGTTCAAACATCCTTGTATCCTTGAGATGACTCCCATTTTGTCATAGGTTGTGTTGTTCGATTTAGTTTTCTAGTATTTTGTTGAAGATTTTACGTTTATATTCATCAAGGATATTAGACTATATCTTTCTTTTTTGCTGTTTACTTCTTGTTTCTGATATCAAGTTAATGCTAGTCTAATGGAATAAGTTTGGAAGAATTAATTTCTTTCACTTTGGGGGGATAATTTGAGAATAGTTGGTAATAATTTTTCTTTATATATCTGGTAGAATTCAGCAGTGAAGTTATCTGGTTATGAGTTTTTCATTGGTAATAGAGTTTTTATTACAAATTCAATCTTGTTGCTCATTATTAATCTGTTTAGGTTTTTATATTTTCATGATTCATTCTTGATAAGATGTATGGATCCAGGAATATTCTGTATATAACTGATAGGTCTATATTGTCTAAAATGTGGCTTAAATTAGATGTTTATTTTTTGATTTCTCATCTGAATGATCTATCTATTACTGAAAAAGGGATGCTGAAGTCCACTACTATTATCATATTATGGCCTATCTACCCCATCAGATATTTATTACTATTGATTTCCTTTAAATACTTAGGTACTCCATTGTTGGATACATGTATAATTTAAATTGTTACATCATCTTGATAAATGAACTCCTTTATCCTAATATAGAAATCTTCCTTATCTTGTTTTCAGTTTGGGGCTTAAAATCTATTTTATCTAAGTATAGCTGCTTCTGTTCTCTTTTGTTTCCACTTGAATAGAGTATCTTTTTAGGTATGTCTCTTGCAAACAGCATATATGTAGTTGCATCTTATTTATTTTTTTAAAAAATCTATTCAAACATTCTGCCTATTTATTGGAAAATTTAATCCATTTTTATTCATGATAATTATTTATAGATATATATAATTGCTACTGCCATTTTGTTAATTGTTGATCTTTTGTTCGTTTAGTCTTATTGCTTTCTTTCTCTGTGCATGTGATTTTTCTACAGTAATATGCTTTGATTCCTCTCTTAATCTTTTGCATATCAACTTTAGGTTTTTGCTTTATGGTTACCTTGAGGATTACAAAATTATCTTCATAAAAGGTTACATTAAGCTAATAAAAAATCAACTTTGATCACTTAAAAATATTCTACATTTTTGCTCTTCCCCATAGTGTTTGAGGTTTTTGTTGTTGCAATTTACCTCCTTTTATACAGTTTATCCTTCCTTTAGGGGGTATTATCTTCAATAATTTTGGTTTAACATTCATGCTGAAGATATAAATGATTTATATACCATCATTATTCTGAATTTGACTAGGCTTACTTTTACCAGTGAGTTTTATACCTTCAGATGTGTTTGTGTTACTAACTAGTATACTTTTATTTCAGCATGAAGAGCTTCCCTTAGAATTTCTTGTAAAAGGGGTATAGTGTAATGAACTCCCTCAGCTTTTATTTGTCTGAAAATGTCTTTATCTCTGCTTCATTTCTAAGAATAATTTTGCTAGGTATAGTACTCTTCCTTGAAAATTTGTTTTGTTTTTTAATGTTTTCATTTGTATATTAGAGTTATACATAATAGTAGGGTTCATTTTGACATAATCATACATGCATGGACTATAATTTTCTCCAGTTTGGTCCCCAGTCCTTCCACTTTCCCTCTCATCTTCCCTCCCACTAATTCTCTTCCTCTAATCTGATGATCTTGCTAGTACTTGTTTATTTTTATTTGTTGATTTATAGTTATACACAAAAGTGGAACTCATGGTTCTGTATTCATATAGGTACATAGCATGTTTGTCAATTTCATTCCACATTTCCTCCCTTTTCCCATCCATTCTCCCTCCCCTTCAATACCCTTCCTCTACTCCATTGATCTTCCCTCTATTTTCATGGGATCTCCCCACCCCACTTTTACTTACTTTGCTGTATCTTCTACATATGAGAGAAAACATTTGACATTATGAGTCTGATTTACTTCATTTAGCATGATGTTTTCCAGTTCCAAACATTTCCCAGTATATGCCATGATTTCATTGTTCTTTATGCCTGAGTAAAACTGCACTGCATATATACTGCATTTCCTTTATCCATTCATAGGCACCTAACCTGGTTCCATATCTTGGATATTGTGAATTGTCCCACTATAAACATTGATATTCCTATATCACTATGATATGCTGAATTTTGTTCTTTTGGATAAATACCAAGGAGTGGAATAACTAAATCTTATGGTGGTTTCATCCCTAGTCCTTTGAGCAATCTCCATATAACTTCCAGAGTGATTGTACTAATTTGCAGTCCCAACAACAATGTGTAAGCATACTTTTTTACCTAAATTCTTGCCAGAATTCATTATTATTTGTGTTCTTGATGATTGTCATTCTAACTGGAGTGAGATGAAATCTCAGTGTAGCTTTGATTTGCATTTCCTTGATTGCTAAGGATGTTGAAAATTTATTTTTTAATATATACTTGTTGTCCATTTGTATGTCTTTTCAGAAGTGTCTGTTTAGTTCTTTTGCCCATTTATTTATTGGGTTATTTGTTATTCCAGTGTTCAAATTTTTTAGTTCCTTATATATTACAGATATTAATCCCTTGTCAGAGTCTCTAGCCAAGACTTTCTACTTTTCTATAGACTCTCTCTTCTTGTTCTTACTTGTTTCCTTTGCTGTGCAAAAGTTTTGTCATTTGATGCCATTCCACTTATTGATTCTCGGTTTTATATCTTGAGCTTTAGGGTCTTGTTGAGGAAGTTGGTGTCTGCACCTATATGATGTAGTGTTGACTCTATTTTTCTTCTAGCAGTTATAAAGTTTCTGGTGTAATTCCCTAGTCTTCCATCCACTTTGAGTTAACTTTTGTGCAAGGTATGAGGTAAGGATCAAGTTTCATTCTTCTACACATGATATCCAGTTTTTCTAGCACCATTTTTTAATAAGCTATCATTTCTCCAAAATATATTTTTGGCATCATTTGAGAGTATTTATTTCCCTTCAGGGTTTTAAATATATCATTCTACTCAGGGTAACCTCTTACTTTTGAAAGGTATTTTCTTTGCGGGATTGTTGTTCCAATCAGTGTTCTGCAGGGGTTCATGTGCTAAAGAGTCTCATTCCAGCTCCCTGAG
>CM053417.1:50736095-50860402 GCA_028644305.1 Xerus rutilus | reverse complement strand
AAAAAAAAAGAGTCTCATTCCACTGTCTTGCTGATGTCTACCTCCCCTGAGATGATACTTTAAAGTACACATAAATCTGTTCTAGAAAAGTTAAACATTAAACTCCAGAAACTTGATTTCAGAAGGCTAAATTCAAGCACTATCTACATGAATGTTTCAAAGAAGAGAAGAGGTTGATGATGTTGATTGAAAACATCTTGGGTGGATAGTTCTTCCAATTTCTGGTTCAACAGAAAAATAGATGATGGGCTGGGGTTGTGGCTCATTGGTAGAGCACTTGCCTAGCATGTGTGAGGCACCAGGTTCAATCCTCAGCATCATGTATAAATAAATGAATGAAATAAAGATCCATCAACAACTGAAAAAATATTTTAAAAAATAAAAGAAAAATAGATGACTGTAAAAAAAAGTTTTGATTTAATATGCATTTTTAAGATTCATATATTTGCAATGTGCAAGAGAATTTGATACTTTAGTTGCAGAAGATAAGATGAAGATTATTAAACTGGAAGCTCTTGTAATTGACCTCTGGAGCATTTTATCTACCCTTAATAGTCTTATGATTTCTCAGGGTACTAATGGTGATTGAAAGAACTCCACAAACTGTAATGTAGGTTATCCTGTTATTTCTTTATAAAATGTGTAGAAGCTTTGCATTATGTGACACACTGAATCCAAATGTCTTATCTCTTGAATTTTATTTTTGTCACAAAATGACTTTGGCCTTATGTATGTATCTCATTTACTACTCAAAAATTTGATGGAAATATATTTGCTTCTGTGACCAAAGTTTTTAATAAAACATTCAAATGAAATGTCCATTCAGTTCAATTCAATAAGTTGAATTGATCAATTCAATTAGTTAATTTTCTGAGTATATTCCATGTGTCTGGCACAAATTCTCAATAATGGGGTTCTGAAGACCATGTAGTTTAGTGGAAAAAACACATGAGCAAATAGCGAAATGCAATTGACAAAATCAATAGTCACTTCTTAGTTCTTCTCTTACTCAATGTATCAGCAGCATTTCATCACTAATGAGCTGTTCTCCTTCTTTTTTTTTTTTTTTTTTTTTTTTGGTACTGGAGATTGAACTCAGGGGTACTCGACCACTGAGCCACATCCCCAGCCCTATTTTGTGTTTTATGTAGAGACAGGGTCTCACTGAGTTGCTTAGCGCCTCACAGTTGCTGAGGCTGGCTTTGAACTCGCGATTCTCCTGTCTCAGCCTCCCTAAGTGCTGGGATTACAGGCGTGAGCCACCACGCCCGGCTTGTTCTCCTTCTTAAAACACTTTCTTCACTTGGAAAATAATCATAAAATAGACACTCCATACCCTTAGTATCCCAAACCCTCTTCACTCTTAACTAAATATCTTTATAGACCTATCATTGAATCACATATTTGTTTATTATCTTTATCTGCATACAATGAGAGACTTTTTTTCAATCAATATTATAACTCCCATGCTCAGAACAGTGCCTGGAAGGTAATAGGCAGTTGATAAATATTTGTTGAATGAACATTGGGTAAAGCACTATTGGAGAGAATGCAAAGAAAACAAAAATTAATTCTGTTTCAGAATAGGATGAAATTAATTAGTTGAGTTTATGGGTAGAAGTTATCACTAGAAATAAACTTAAGGATAGATATGTGTTTTCTAGGTGACGTTCTAGAAAAGTAGATACATTGTTCAGAGAATGTCAAGTAGTTCAGTATGGTCAAAACACTACTTGATAGTTAACAAATGGAGCCTGCATTCATCAGCTAGGGTTGGCTTGTGAAAGGTGTTGTATGTCCTTAATATGATAAGGACATGTAACTAGGAAATGAGTAAATCAAGGGTGTTTAATCAGGGGCATAATAAGCTCAGGTATGTTTTACTATGTTTACTTCTACCATTAGCTCATATATATGCAGCATTTAGTTTGTCCCAGGAAATTTTCTAAGTGAGATTTTTAAAAATAATTTCTTCTACTTAGAATACACCACAGAGCTAGATACTGCTATCATTGGCATTTTTCAGAAAAGTGAAGTACAAAAAGACTAAATAACTTATATAACATTACCCAACATGGCAATGGCAGAACTAAGTTAATATACCCAGACACTCTGGTTCAGGAATTCATACTTTTATGATATGAAGTATGAATTGGTTTTGGTAATTTAAATCTGGAGATAGGATAACCAGAGAATTATTAAAGTTATGATGAAGGTCTATAATAGAATGGTAGTAGAAGTAATGGAAAGGAAGTTATTGTTTTGGACATGTAATTGACAGAACATTATAAAATGATTGAATATGAGTTGTAAGGGAAAAATAAATCGGAGGTAACTTGGCAGTATCTGTAGTATATTTTATGGTGTCATTAACAAGGAGAAAGAAGGCAAGAAGAAAAGCAGGTTTGGGTAGAGATAAAAATGATTAATTTATCTATGACACTTGAATACAAACAAAATTGTTCTGGTAAATCACCTATGTTGAACTTTTATTTAATTGAGCCATCCCCCAGTGTCATAAGAAGAAAATTTCTCAAAGGAAACAATAGGATTTTATACAAGTTTATGCTATTTCATTATATGTTATTTTCAAGCATTGCTAAAATCCTTAGCAATCTGATTGATACTTAATTCACCTGGGTAGTATCATGGGCTGTTAGATAAATCTTTGAAATTTTATTTTTCGTTCCCTCCTTTGTGACAGAGGGACCTTCTTAAATGCAAATAAAGTAATTAGTATTCTCCTCCCCCCACAAAAAAAAATGTCTGTGTACAAATCAACTTTTTATCATAATGGTACTGGGAGACATTATGAGGAAGCTAAGTTCAATTAAGTAATAATGTAAAAATATATATCAACATTTAAAATGGATGCTTTTAGCTTAAGAAATATAGACTTATCCTTATTAGCTTTAGTCAAAATATATATTATGATTTTCCTTTCCTTTTCTTAGATAATTACAAAAATGGTATTATGCACAGATTATTTCAGTGACGTGTGATAGAAATATGAAAAATGCTGTTGAAGTGTTTTTGAGTAGCAGTCGTCCTAGATTCAGAGGTCAAAGAAGTAACCCTGAAAAAAGAACCAACTTTGTAGAGGACAATCAATATGTATGGGGCTCACCAGGTGAAGATATGGTAGGCAATGGAATATTCAAGGTTGAAGAAATAGCTTTGAAAAAAACAAGAGCATAGGAATATAGAAGAGTTTATATGCTCTTTGGATGGATAAAGCAAGGCAAAAAACCACCAGTAGTAAAAGACAAAGCAAAAGAGGTAGACACATTCAAGCCATGTGAGATCTCCTAGACCATGTTATTGAATTGGAACTTCATTCTGTGAAGAATGGGAGGGACATTGAAATGTTTTAAGAAGGAGAGTTACATATTTAGACTAATATTTTTGAAAGTCCTCACCAATAGAAGGGTAAGAATGGATTGGAGTGAGGCAAGTCTGGAAAGCAGTGATCTGACATATCTGAAATATGACTTCAAAATAAACAAGATTTTTCTTTTAAAAGTGCATATCAGTAGTTATATGATAATCTATACTTATAAAAAGTAAAACTGATGTGAAAAATAACCCATGAGTATATTCTTTAAAAGATAAAGGAAAAACTAATATAATGTATGTGAGATACTCCATTGTCAGTGATACTCCATTTGGGGAGAAAATAAATATGCATTAAGTCCAAAATAAAAAAAAAACATTCTGGAAGATCATTAATAATCCATTTTAATAACTCTACCCTTGAAAAACACTTCTCCAATACATGTTCCATATATTTGCTCATGTAATCTTCTTTGTCACAATAAAGACTATCAGTCACACAAATATTAGTATCTCTTTATCTAAAATAATGGAATCTTTTCCTGAAATAAATACTTCTTAGGCCTATTTTCAAGATGCCACTCAAACTTGGAGAATTCCAGAAATGTCCTCTCCACCGAGGCTCATCTTACTAATTTGATTCATGTCTGTTTACAACTATGTTTCCCCCATGTGTTAGTCAGCTTTTCCTCTCTGTGACAAAAATACCTGGCATAAACAACTTAAAGTAAGAAAAGTTTATGTTGGCTCATAGTTTCAGAGTTCTCAGTCCATGGTCTATTGTCTCCATTGCTTTGGGCCTGAGGTGAGACAGAAGACCATGGTGGAAGAATGCAACAGAAGAAAACTGCTCAGCTCAAGGCAACCAGGAAGCAGAGAAAGAGAGGAAAAAGGGGCCAGGGAAAATATATAGTCTTCAAGGTCAAGCCCCCTGTGACCTACTTCCTTCAAAAATGCCACACCTGCCTACAGTTTCTACCATTTCCTGGAAGGCCATTCAATTATCAATAGATTAATTCACTGAAGAGGGCAGAGCCCTTATGATCCAATCACTTCCTAAAAGCCCCACTTCTGGACCTTCCAGTATTGGTGAATAAGTCTTCAACACACGAAGGTTTGAGGGACATTCCAGATCTAAACCATAATACCCCACTGGACTATGAATTGTTTTAGCACAACAATCCTCTATTTAATCTTTCTATCTGCTAATATTTGATGTAGGCCCTCACACATAGGGGTTCTCAATAAACATTTCTCAGTAATGCTTCTTAGTAGAGTGAGAAAGGGCTGGGAATATATGTTCCTCAATTACATAAATATCACTCATTCAGATTTTTTGGTTTGTTTTGTTTTTCCAAAGAAAGAGTTAGGAATGCTAGAATGGTAATTTTAAGACATGCCAGGTCATGATTTCTGAGATAAAAGCAAAACAAAAAATTTTCATAATATCTCCCTTTCTCACCAAGAGTGGAACTAGAGTTCATTACTATAGCCTTTATCAGGCCTTTTAATCTTTCTCTTCTACATTTACCCACCATTCCTCAATCCTCAGTTAGAATTCCCTTTACCTTCTTTATTTTTTCTTTTATCAATAGCATATATTACCTTACAGCTCACTAAAAAATACACTGATTTATTATGCTTCAAGTTTATTGCCTGTCTCTCTTCAGTAGTAGAATGCAAGCTTCACAAAGGCCTATTTATCTGTATTTTTGTACACTGCCATGTGCTCCATTCTCAGAAAGGTACCTGAAATATAGAAAACAATAAATATTTGTTGTACAAATGAATGAATGGTTGTAAAATAAATCCAGGCATGTATGGTGAATTAGTTTTTGACAAGGGTACCAAGATGACGCAGTAGGGAAAGTTAGTCTCTCTGATAAATGGAGCTGGCAAAGCTAGATTTCCATTATGTAAATAAGAAACTGTTATCTTTAATTATATACAAAAATCAACTCAAAACAGAACACATGTAGAATTTAAAGCTATAAAACTACCATAAGAAAGCACAGAGATATCAAACCAAAAGCTCAGACAACAAGCAAAAATAAAGCAATTGGGATTCCATCAAACTGTAAAACGTTTTTCACAGCAAAGGACACAGTATACAAAATGATATGGCTACCAATTAATTGGGAGAAAATATTTCCAAATCATGTATATGTTAAGGGATTCATATCCAAAATATATAAAGAGTTTATGCAAATCAATAGCCAAAAGCAGAAGACTGAATTAAAAACTAGCAAAGGACTTCAGTAGACATTTTGCTAATGAAAGCATACAAATGGCCAAAAGACATGAGAAAAATTCTCAAAATTACTAATCATCTGAAAAATGCAAATCAAAACAATAATGAGATATCACCTTACTTCTGTTTGTATGGCTATTATCAAAAAGACAAGAGTTGTTTGGAAAGGATCTTATACACTGTTAGTGGGAATGTAAATTGTTACAGCCATTATGGAATACAGTATAGAGGTCTCTCAAAAAATTAAAAATAGAACTATCATATGATCCAGCACTCCCTCTTGTTCACATAAATTCAAAAGATATGATATCAGTATCTTGTAGAGATGTTTGTTTCTATGTTCTTTGCTGCAATACTCACAATTGTCAAGATATGAAAACAAGGTTCTATGCAAGGCCGAATAAATAGAGAAAATGTAGTCTATTATTCAGACATAAAAAGAATGAGATCTTGTCATTTGTAACCACATGGATGAAACTGTGTGACATTATGCCAAGTGACATAAAGTAATAGATAAGGACAAACACTGTATGCTTACCTGTGAAATCTAAAAATAAATAATAATAATAATAATAATAATAATACATAGGATTTCAAAAATGGTGGTTACCAGGGCAGGAGAGTAAAATATCAGAAAGGGAAGAAATGAGGACATGTATGTCAAAAAGTAGAAAGCTGCAGTTTATAGGATGAATAAATTTAAAGATCTGAAGTACATGAGGACTATAGTTAAAAATACTGTATTATATACAGGATATATGCCAAGAGAGTAGATTTTAGGTGCTCTTACCACATACATACACAAAAATAGGGTAACTATTGGAGATGATGGATATGTTAATCTGCTTGACTATATGAACCATTTTATGATGTATAAATATATCACATCATCATGTTGCATATTTTAAATATATATAATAAAATACTTTTAAAAATCAATGAATATAAAGAATATAGTAACCATCCTATGGTGCCCTCTCTTTGTTCCCTCTCTTTTTCTCAAGAATTACATTTTGCATTTCCAATAATTTCCTTTTCTTATGTGTATCTTTTCTGCTCTTGCATATTACCATTTAAAACGGCTTTAGAATGCCTACAGCATGCTGTGAGAAATGAAAGATACTATTTGTGCAGAAAAAATTAACATTTCATTTTCTATTCTTGACTATAAATTATCAAAATAAAACAATCCTTAGGAGGTTGGATTTACCTTGCTTCAAATTTCAACTGTGAACTAATAGAACAAATAGAAATCGGGTTCTTTTGAAGGCAAGAGCTTATCTACAGTTGTACACATTATAAAAATTCTCCACCAAAAGATTTAGAATCCAGCATCGTGTGCATCAATAGTCTTCACACTAGGATACATGTGCCCTTGAAGGTATAGGATACCTTCCAAGAGTTACTCTGTCATAAATAGTTTTAAGATAATCAAATTCCAGATCTCAAATAACAAATTCTCTTTGTTAAAACTAGTATGTCTAAGGAGTTGTCACAGAAACATTTTTTTTTTCTCCACAGCCCTCTTGCAATTGACCTTCTATTTACAAAAGAAAGGCATAGCTCTCACCTCCTAGGGATCTTGCCCTCGGGCACTGCCCGAGGGCATAAAGATTGGTACCTAACAAAGGAATCCTGTATAAATATATCAAAATATATTTCCACTAAGGAGATAGTAAGATCTAAAATAAACAATAAATTCTTTTGCAAACAAATGAATTTGAATTTATTTTGCTTTTAATGAAAAATTGAAGTCAGATATAATGAACTGATACACCATTAAACACTTCTTTGATGTTACCTCACTAGGTAACTTGGAAGTGCACATTACTGAGTAATATTGCTGTGAAAAACGTTTGTCCATTTTCATTTCATTGCATATGAAAACAAGTTTTCTCATTGCTTATACTTTCATTTTTACCAGTACATAATATTCATCTACAGATTATATGAGCTAATTGAAAATATTTTCTTTTTTTTACTTTAAGAGGTTAAGAGAGGCATTTCCAATAAAATTTTACATTTTTGATTAATCTTTATTTTAAAAAATTATTACATATTTATTTCAATTGCATTTTTCTTTTCTTTCTTTTTCTTTTTTCTTTTTTTGTTTTTGTGTTTTGATACTGGAGATTGGACCCAGGGATGCTTAACCACTGAGCCACAAATCTAGCCCTTTTTGTTTTTAATTTTGAGACAGGATCTCACTAAGCTACTTAGGGTTTTGCTTAGTTGGTGAGCCTGGCCTGCAACTTGAGATACTTCTGCTCAGCCTCCTGAGCCACCAGGATTACAGGTGCACACCATGTTTTTTTTAATAAGTTTAATCATAACTCAGTCTTGAAGAAAAAATTTAACACTAGAATCTCATGATCATATTAAATAGGAATAAATATTAATTCGAATTCATGTGAGATAGGGTGATAAATAAAAGATTTTCAACCATAAAATATTTTTCTTGAGGATAAAATTTAGTAAATGAGAGGTGGATCCAAGATGGTGGCCTAGACAGATGCTGCGTTCCTAGTCTCTCCAGGATGGGGATTAAATTAGTGGAAACGCTGTTTCTCTGAAAGTTATTAGAGGACCCCAACAGCCGCCTTCTGCAGGAATTCCAGTTGTGTGCCCATGCGGGTTGCCAGCCCTAGCATTTGTGCAGGACCCCAGCCACTTGCCTGTGCAGGTCCCACTCCAGTGCCCACACACTGTGCAGGACTTTGGATGGCCCACTCATGCAGGACCCCTAGCCATAGCTCCCACACAGGACCCCCAGCTCCTGCGCAGGACCCCTGGCTGCTGCTCCTGTGTGGACCTCCATCTACCAAGGTGGAATTCCCTGACTTGCCTACACCCAGGATCTGAAGTCAACCTTCTGCTTCCACACAGCATGCCACAGAGCAGCATCTCCAAACATATCGTATCACATCAGCCCCGGCCTGGCTGTACGCCCTATCTCTGAAAACAGACGCCTCCATTTTGTGACTCCATTGTAGCCATTTTGGACCTTAGCAGAGAGATACCAGTAAACAACAGACAACCCCACCTACTGGATGAGAAGGGAAGCAATACATTTTATTTACCTTGAGACTTTTTTTTTCTATTATCCCTTTTTTTTCCTTTTTTCTTTTCTTTATTTGTTTTTCTTCTTTTCTCTCTCTCTCTTTTTCAGCTTTCACATCCCCAACATTTGTAAAAACATATATTTTTATGCATTAGATTACTGAGAACTGGGATACCTGATTAGAATACTACAGTTGTATTATACAGCCTAATATCTCTTATTTTTACATGTTTTAAATTTCTGAAGTTTTATGTTTCCTTGTTTGTTGTACTCCATTTTCTTCCTATTTACTTGTCTTCCCCAAATCTCTTTCTCTCTTCTCTACTACGTGCCAACTTCTTTTGGATTCCTCTTTCATGCTTTCTAGGCAATAATAACTCTATATCTTCACTTCCTACCTTCCTAATATCTCATTCTACACCCAACCCCTGGTTCTCTTTAGTCCACTAGCAGAAACTGTATGCCCTTGTGCAAACCTATTGTTTATATAGGAGATAATAATTGAACTCATAATTTCTGTATATTGTAACAAATCTACAAATGTCCTATTAGGAGCTACTTAGTCTAAAACTATATATTATATATTGTTTGTATTGAGATCTGTTAATATTGGTTTCTCCCTTAAAGCATAGTTATTGGAACCATGTAGGGGATCTACAAGCCTATAAGATAAAGACTGTTGACTGACCATGCACACACAGAGGAGGAGACCAGCTGAGTGCTACACTGCAGCTCCCCATCTACCAACTGGTGGCTGTCACTGCCTACTTCCATCTAGATTCAATAGACAGGACCAGGAAGATCATCCCTGAGATCCCTGCAGGCCTAGTTATACCAGAGGTAAGGTATTGGTAACTAGCAGGGACATTTCAAGATTATACAGTAGAAACTGTAATAACTCAGATTGGCACTTCTAGAGAGGAAGACACATGAACATGAAAAAAAGTGAAGAAAATGCCCCAAACAAACGAAGATGCTACAATAATAGAATCCACTGAAAGCATAGTAGATGAAATGTCAGAGAAGGAGTTCAGAACGTACGTAGTTAAAATGATCTGTGAAACAGAATAATATAAGAGAGCAATTACAGGCAACAATTAATTAATCCAACAAAGAGATTAGAAAACAAATACAGGCAACCATTGATCACTCCAACAAAGAGATAAGAGAGCAAATACAGGAAGCAAAAGATTACTTCAGGAAAGAGATAGAGACATTAACAGAAAAGCCAAGCAGAAATCCTTGAAATGAAGGAAACAATAAACCAAATAAAAATTCAATAGAAAGCATCATCAACAGACTAGATAACATGGAAGACAGAACCTTAGACAATGAAGACAAAATATATAATCTTGAAAATAAAGTTGACCACACAATGAAGATGGTAAGAAATCATGAATAGAACATCCAAGAATTATGGGATACATCAAAAGACCAAACCTAAGAATTATTGGGATAGAGGAAAGCACAGAGATATAAACCAAAGGAATGCACAATCTCTTCAATAAAATAATCTCAGAAAATTTCCCAAAGATGAAGAATGAATTGGAAAATCAAATACAAGAGGCTTAGATGACACCAAATGTACAAAACTACTACAGATCCACACCGAGGCACATTACAATGAAAATGTCTACTATACACAATAAGGATAGAATTTTAAAAGCTGCAAGAGAGAAGGTATAGATTATATAAGGAGGGAAACCAATTCAGATTTTAGCAGATTTCTCAACCCAGACCCTCAAAGCCAGGAGATCCTGGAACAACATATACCAAGTTCTAAAAGAAAATGAATGCCAACCAAGAATCATATCCAACAAAATTAAGCTTCTGATTTGATAATGAAATAAAAACTTTCCATGATAAACAAAAGTTAAAAGAATTTACAATGCGAAAGCCTACACTAGAGAACATTCTCGGCAAAATATTTCATGAGGAGGAAATGAAAAACAACAATGACAATCAACAAAATGAGGGACTACACTAAAGGAAAAGTCAATCAAAGGAGAAACAATCAAGTTAAAAAACAAAAATAAACCAAAATGAATGGGAATACAAACCATATTTCAATAATAACCGTGAATGTTAATGGCCTAAACTCATCAATCAAAAGACATAGACTGGCAGATTGGATTAAAAAACAAGAAATGACAATAAGTTCTCTTCAAGAGACTCATCTTATAGAAAAAGACATCCACAGACTGAAGGTGAAAGGATGGGAGAAAACATATCACTTAAATGGACCATGTAAACAAGCAGGGGTCTCCATCTTCATATCAGATAAAGTAGACTTCAAATCAAAAATAGTCAGAAGGGATAAAAAAGGACATTTCATACTGCTTTGATGTATGATGTAAACATACATCAAAAAGACATAACAATAATAAATATCTATGTCCCAAACAATGGAGCATCCATGTATATCAAACAAATCGTTCTCTATTTTGAGAATCAAATAGACCACAGCAAATAATATTGGGTGATTTTAACACACCACTCTCACCACTGGACATTTTCCAAACAAAAACTAAACAAAAAAACCATAGAACTCAACAACACAATCAATAATTTAGAATTAACAGATATATACAGAATAATTCATCCATTAACAAGTGAATACACTTTTTTCTCAGCAGCACATGCATAATTCTCTAAAATAAAGCATATGTTATGCCACAGAGCAAGTCTTAGAAAATGCAAAAAAAAAAAAAACCCAGAGATACTACCCTGCATTCTATCAGACCATAATGGAAAAAATTAGAAATCAATGATATACTAAAAAATAGAAGCTACTCCATCATCTTGAGACCAAATAATACATTATTGAATGATGCATGGATAACAGAAGACATCAATGAGGAAACAAAAAAATTCTTGGGACTAAATGAAAACTCTGATACAACATATCAAAATCTCTGGGACACTATGAAGGCTGTGTTAAGAGGAAAGTTCATTGCATTGAGCTCATTCATTAAAAGAAGACAAAGTCAACAAATAAAGGACCTGACATTACATCTCAAAGCTCTAGAAAAAGAATTACAAAGCAACCCCCAAAGAAGTAGAAGACAGGAAATAATTAAAATCAGGGCTGAAATCAATGAAATTTAAACAAAAGAAACAATTCAAATATTGACAAAACAAAAAGCTGATTCTTTGAAAAAATAAACAATATTGTAAACCCTTGGCTACCCTAAAGAAAAGAAGTAGAAAGAAAACTCAAATTACTAATATTTGAGATGAAGAGAAAAACATCATGACAGACACTATTGAAATACAGAAGATAATTAGAAACTATTTTAAAAATCTATACTCCAGTAAAATAGAAAATCCCAAAGACATCAATAAATTTCTAGAGGCATATGATCTGCCCAAACTGAATCAAGATGACATACACAACCTAAACAGATCAATTTCACATAAAGAAATAGAAGAAGATATCAAAAGCTTACCAACCTATAAGAGCCCAGGACCAGACGCAAAGAAGAATTAATACCAATACTCCTCAAATTATTCCATGAAATAGAAAAAGAGGGGAACCCTTCCAAATTCATTCTATGAGGAGAGTATCACCCTGATTCTACAACCAGACAAACACACATGAAAGAAATAAAATGTCAGATCAATATCTCTGATGAAAGTTGACACAAAAATTCTCAATCAAATTCTGGAAAATTGAATACAAAAACATATTAAAAAGATAGTGTGCCACAATCAAGTGAGTTTCATCCCATGTATGCAAAGTTGGTTCAACATACAGAAATCAATAAACATAATTCATCACATTAATAGACTTAAAGTCAAGAATAATATGATTATTTCTATAGATGCTGAGAAAACATTTGACAAGATACAGCACCTCTTCATGTTCAAAACACTAGAAAAACTAGAGATAGTAAGAATATACCTCAACAGTGTAAAAGCTATCTATGCTAAACCCAAGGCCAACATCATCCTAAATGGACAAAAATTGGAAGCATTCCCCCTAAGAATGGGAACAAGACAGGGATGCTTTCTTTTACCACTGCTATTCAACATAGTCTTTGAAACATTAGCCAGAGCAATTAGACAAATGAAAGAAATTAAAGGGATACAAATAGGAAAAGAAGAAGTCAAACTATTATTATTTGCCAATGACAAAATTTAGAGGATCCAAAAAATTCCACCAGAAAACTTCTTGAATTAATAAATGAATTCAGCAAAGTAGCAGAATATAAAATCAACATCTATAAATTAAATCCATTTCTATATGTCAGTGATGAATTCTCTAAAAGAGAAATTAGAAAAACTACCCCATTCACAATAGCCCCCAGAAAAATGAAATACTTGATAATCAATTTAACAAAAGAGGTGAAAGAACTCTACAATAAAAACTACAGAACACTAAAGAAAGAAATTGAGCAAGGCTTTAGAAGATGGAATGATCTCCTATGCTCTTGGATAGGCAGAATCAATATCATAAAAATGCCCATACTACTCAAAGTGCTATACAGATTCAATGAGATTCCAATTGAAATCCCAACATCATTCTTTATAGAAATAAAACAAGCAATCATGAAATTTATTTGGAAAAATAAGAAACCCAGAATAGCTAAAACAATACTTAGCAAGAAGAGCAAAATAGGAGACATCACAATACCAGACTTTAAATTATATTACAGAGTGATAATAACAAAAACAGCATGGTATTGGCACTAAAATAGACATGTATATCAATGGTATAGAATAGAAGACACAGAGACAAATTCATATAAATACAGTTATATCATACTAGACAAAGGTACAAAAAAAAAACACGGGAGAATAGATAGCCTCTTCAACAAATGTTGCTGGGAAAACTGGAAATCCATATGCAGCAAAATGAAACTAAACCTAGGAATTAGAACAGAGACCCTGCACCTAATTGAGGAGAAAATAGGCCCAAATCTTCATTATGTTGGATTAGGGCCCAACTTCTTAAACAAGACTCCTAAAGCACAAGAAGTAAAATCAGGAATCAATAAATAGGATGGATTCAAACTACAAAGCTTCTTCTCAGCAAAAGAAACAATCAATGAGGTGAACAGAGAGCCTACATTCTGGGAACAAATTTTTGCCACACACACTTCAGATAGAGCGCTGATCTCCAAGATATGTAAAGAAGTCAAATAACTTAACACCAAGAAAACAACCCAATCAATAAATGGGCCAAGGAGCTCAACAGAAACTTCTCAGAAGAAGATATATAATCAATCAACATATATATGAAAAAAGGTTCAACATCTCTATCCATTAGAGAAATGTAAATCAAAACTACTCTAAGATTTCATCTCGTGCCAGTCAGAATGATAATCTTCAAGAATACAAAGAACAAGTGTTGGTGAGGATGTGGAGGAAAAGGCACACTCATATATTGCTGGTGGGACTGCAAATTGATGCAACCAATCTGAAAAGCAGTATGGTGATTCCCTAGAAAACTTGGAATGGAACCACCATTTGACACAGCCATCCCACACCTTGGTCTATACCCAAGGGACTCAAAAACAGCATACTACAATAATGCAGCCACTTCAATGTTTATAGCAGCACAATTCACAATAGCTAAACTGGGGAACCAACCTAGATGTCCTTTGATAGATGAATGGATAAAGAAACTGTGGTACATATACACAATGGGATATTACTCAGTATTAAAAGAGAATAAAACTATGGCATTTGCAGGTAAATTGATGGAGTTAGAGAGCATCATGCTAAGCGAAGTAAGCCAATTCCAAAAAACAAAGGTTGAATGTTCTCTCTGATAAGTGGATCCTGATCTGTAATGGGGGAGGGGGCATAGGAAGAATGGAGGAACTTCAGTCAAGAGGAGAGAAGAGAGAGGGGACATAGGAGCAGGAAAGATGGTGGAATGTGATGGACAATGCCCTAGGTTCATGTATGACTGCATATATGGTGTAACTCTATATTGTGTACAACCAGAGAAGTGAAAAATTGAGCTCCATTTGTGTACAATGAATCAAAATGCAGTCTGCTCTCATGTAATCCTAATTAGAATAAAAAATATGTAAAAGAAGGTATTCATATTTTAATGTTATATGACCAGCAAATAATGCAAATTCCTATTAGGGATTTGTGTAGTCATGTTTGCATATGTACAAAACCTGGAAGAAAATACATAAAAATAAAAACAATTTATATAATAGAAAAAGTTAGTAAATGAGGAGGAAAGGAAGTATAAATTCATGGAGGAAGATAAATAATATGAAATTTCTTCCTTTAAAGAACTTGAGCCAGACACAGTGGTGCATGCCTGTAATCCAAGTAGCTTGGGAAGCTGAGGCAGAAAGATTGCAGGTATGAAGCCAGCCTCCAAAATTTAGGAGACTGTAAGAAACCTAGTGAGATTTTGTCTCAAAATAAAAAATAAAAAAGTGCTGGGGATGTGGATCAGTGTTTAAGGGCCCCTGGGTTCAATTCCCTGGACCAAGAAAAAAAATTTGATAACATTTCTTAAATGAAATGTGATGGTATAAAATTGCCATGGTAGTAGCATGGACCCATCCATTGGATACATTTTAAATCATGCTATTCCTATTTTATTGCAAAATGTTTTATTTATAATATATAAGAACTTATATATTATTATGTATATATATATATTATATATACATTATATATATGTGTGTATATATATATAAATTTGCTGATGTTTAAACTCATAGTGAAATTTTTTCCATGTAAAGTTAAAAATATACAAGAAAGTGTGCCTAGTTCCAAAATTCTTTTAGGGGATATACCAACAAAAAATGGAAAATTCTTATTTCATTAAAAATAATACATTTCAGAGTATAGTTTAGACTCTGATAACAGTTAATAAGGCCAGGTTCATCTTACTCAACTTGATAGTACATAAATGATAACAGACTTAATGGAGTGTTCTGTTTATGTTTGAACAGAAAATTAGCATAGCCATTACAGTTGAATCCATTTAATTGAATGCCAAAAAGTTGAGTTGACTAACAAATTGGCAAATATCTGATTCAGTTGGATCATTAAGACAGTAAAAACAGTCAAACCGACTTTATTTCCTTTGGCCATTTTTAGACATTTTAATAAGCATGTGAAGCAGATTGACAAACCACTTCAAAACTTTTTTGTATCCAGGCAGGAAATTAATATATGTTTGATCATGAACCATGGTATATTCTTCCATTTTTTGTTAAATATTGTCAGATACTGCTGATATTTCAGTATTTAAAGTTAGCTCTTTGAATGCATCTTCTTTTAATTTAAGACAAATCTTAATTTCCAAAATTGAACCCTTGTCCTTTAATTACAGGAGGAGAAATCAGTAAAGTAATATTGATAAAAGACAGACACAAGTGGTGGGAACATGAGGTTAAGGAGATAATTCTGTAAACTGGACTCACTGTGCTGTCCCTCATATGCTTGCTTTTAAAAAGCAATTTACCTAAGACCTGTCTGCTCTATGTCAATAAGAAATATTACATCTTTCAACAATCTGCTATCTGCTGGAGAAATACAGGCCCAAACATTTCTCTCTGCCAATGAGAACACAGGTTACCCCAAATGGGAGAATTTTTTGTGACCTTTACACAGACTATATTCTAGAACTCAGGGAGATAGTATAATTAGAACTCCAATCCACAAAATCTGTAGGAACAAGTTCCAATTAGGACTGGTCAGCATGGGCCAGTGACCAAAAATTTCCTTGGATCTTTAGCATGTCAGTATAATAGTAAAATATTTCCTCCATGGGGTAAGACCATGCACAGTGGAGACATGAAAGTCTGATGCAATCCTACTGTCAGACAAAAGTCAAGAGGTATACCTGGAAAATTTCCTAGGACCCCAAAAAAGCTGGAGGGCAGGGAGAGCATGTGGTACTCCTCTCTGAGGACCCACTCTCAAGAGAGAGAGTGCCCCTTTTTTTTTCCTTTTCCTATCTCTTCTAATAACCTCATGCCTGCTACTATGTGTGACACATCTGATATCTTTCCAGCCTTAAGTGAGGACTGCCTCAGCCTCATGGTTAGTCTTTGCTGTGTAACAGTATAATTTTTTCCTCCAATGATTAATCTTTTAACAAATGTTTTGTTAAATATCATTTGCAGGTTAAGCACTTTGATAGACATAAGCACAGGGACATGGGGACACTAATAGATGAGACATGTAGACCTAATCAAACGGAGGTACACTCAAGAGGTTCACAGATACTAGGTGGGAGTTAGGAGACACACAGATAGTTCTAATCTGATATGAAAGTGATCACAGAGATAAAATAGATTTTAGATGCTTTATATCAGTCGATGATATAAAAGCTTGATATTACCTAAACCAGTGATTCTAAAACCTAGTCTGCTGATCTGTGTCATGCCGGTTCCAGTGAGAGTCACTTAAGACATTTTTAAATATATGGATTCTTAGCTTCTACTTCCATAAATTCTGATTTTGTATGTCGAGAGTGGGGCTTTCAGCACCATGATTCCACTGCCCAGCCAAGTTTGACACTACAAGTTTGATGACCACTATGCACTGAAACACTTTGTATATGGTACTTTCTATAGAATCAGTGACCTGAGAAGAATAATGCATGCCTTGAGACTAATTTATTTGAATTTGATGTCCTTACATAAGGAAACTGAGTCACAGTGGGATTATTTAACAAGTCCAAGATTTCAAAGTTAGTTTGAGTACTAGAATTGGGATGTGATTCTGGTACTTCATTGAAATACATTTGTAATTCTTTGCCAAATATTATAAAAAGAAAAATACATTCACATAGGTCCTGTCTACTTGTTCAGATTATTTTAATTTTCTCTTCTTGCTGGAGAACTTCTATCTCTAAAAGGCTATTTTCATTTATTAGGCTGTTCCATCTCAAAAACATTGCTAGCAAGTTTCCTTTACTTTAAAAAATCACAATAGTAAAGATTTAATTTCATTAGTGTATCTTATAAAACTTTGAAAATTTCATATTGAAAAACTTAAATCACACAAAAATCCATTGTTCAAAATCATTTAATTGTTCATCTATGCATACATCATCTTAAAATATTATTTTGTAACAGAAATTTGTTCTGAAGTGACTTCATTCCAATTCAGAAAGTCTTGATTGAAGGATAGAATAATAATTTGTTGAATGTCAATATTATAATTGTGTTAATTAGCTTTACATTGCTGTGACCAAAATACCTGATGAGAAAAACTTAGAGGAAGAGAGTTTATTTTGGCTCATGGTTTCAGAACTTTAGTCCATGTGGAGTGAGCCCATTGCTCTGTACCCAAGGTGAGGCAGAACATCATGGTGGAAGGGCTTGGCAAGGAATGCTACACAGCTCATGGCAGCCAGGAGGCAGAGAAAAGGGGTCAGGGATGAATCCTTCCAGGGCATGCCTCCAGTGACCCATTTCCTCTAGCCATGCCCCACCTGCCTGTAGTTACCACCTAATCAGTCCATTCAAACTAGGATGAACCCATTAAAGATGCATCTCTCACAATCCAATCACTTCAGCCCTGAATGTCCCTGCAGTAATACAGGAGATTTTGGGGGACATATTTTATCCAAACCATCACATTATGCACCATATAAACTATTTTGACAAATATTTATTTCCTGTATAGCACATAAAAAAGAGAAATCATAAACTTCTCATTGGAAAGCCTTCCAGATACCAAAATCATCTAGAAATATCAGTTTTAGAAGTAGGAATTTAAGTATAACTGACCAGATACCAGAAGTCAATATTTGATATCAATTGTCCCTAAGCTATCATTTGTACTAAGGCACAAGCCATAGAAAATAGGGTTGAAGGTGTTTGGGAGGTGAGTGGGTAAATTTCACTTACCTTTCTGTCTCCAAGTATCACTATAATGTAGACATATGATTGGTTATAGATAAAGAACTATCCTCCCTGAGCTGAGATTCTATGATTGTTATGATTTAGATATGAGATATCCACCAAAAGCTCATGTGTAAGACAATGCAAGATGGTTTAGAGGTGAAATGATTGAGTTACGAGAGCCTTACCTAATCAGTTAATTAATTCCCTGATATGGATTAACTGGGTGGTGACTGTAAGTAAGTAGAGTGTGGCTGGAGGAGGTGAGTCCCTAGGAGTGTGTTTTTGAGGTGTATATCTTGTCCTTGTTGAGAATAACCTCTCTCTCTCTCTTTCCTTCCTCTTACCATGTTCTCAGTTGCTTTCTTCTGCCTCGCTTTGGAACCTGAGGAATGGAGCCTGCAAACTATGGACTGAGACCTCTGGAACTGTAAGCCCCCACGTGAGCCCCCAAATAAACTTGTCCTCCTAAGATTGTTCTTATCAGGTCTCTTTGTCACAGCATTGAAAGAGCTGACTAAAACAATGACTAATTATAAGCTCTAACATCTTTCTTCAGTTTTTCTCTCAGAGATGCATGGCAAACTAGAATTGGGGGTTCTTAAAGCAAGCATTAGAAGTTCAAGAACACCTAAGATCACACATTTCTAAATGATATTTGAGAATGGAGTGTGATGAGTTGCATAAAAAGATACATCATCTCACATGTCTTCATTATCTTCCTAAACAGAAGATAGAAGAAATCCATAATGGGTACCTAGTTTAGATTCATGTACTTTGGTTTGCAAAAAGTAGACCTAGTGTGTCATCTTTATTATTTGTGAGTTTTTGTGGTTTTATTTCCTTGTTTCTATGTTTGTGGAGTTTGGAAAACTGATTTGAGAAAAATAACCATTCACAAATGATTTATTTTCATTTAAAAATATGTATTTATTATGTTTAGGGGAATATGGAAATGTTATATTTCAGGGAAAGCATACAATGAGACAGAGAGTAGCTTTGGGGAGAAGACTTGAAGGTCTCAACTGTGTAAACTTAGACTTAGTTATAACATTAATAAGAGGATGAAACTCTCAGAAGCATACCTATTTTAGTCAGGTTCACATACCTACTAGAATTCCAATTCATTGATTTACCATGAGAAATGAACAGTATGATAAAGTTAATATTCATATTTATTAGCTGGTGGGAACATACAATACCAGTGGGAAATATGCATAAGATGCCAAAATATCATCAGAAATTTGCTTAATGAACATGAAATCATAACAGTGGTATTTTTTTTAGATCCTCAGAAATGCCTTTCAGAATAGTTGACTAAGAAACTCTCACCCACTATAGAGACATAGTGCCTAGGAAGCCTGAATACTCCAGTACTCTTAGCCAAGTATCTCCTCTTTTGGATAACGCATAGAAGGTACTGTCAAATTCTTGCTTCTGTGAGTCTTCATTATCATGTTTCTGTGGCTCACTAAACTCTTCATGGTGTCACCTTTTTTCCCCAAAAAATAGTATGATATGATTTATTAAGATTTTATTTCCAAAATTAAAATAATACTTTAATTTTCTCTTGCTATGTTAATCCCAAATTACTTTAATCAGAATGTTATTCTTCCCATCATATATTTGCTGTTTCTTGGATTTTACCTAGCAGATTAACCATATCTGTTGTGAAAAGATGTTAATGTTTTGAGTGTTAGAGAAAAATCTATTTCCAAGTTATTAAATGGTGTCCTACTATACCAACATTAACTCTACAAAGACAGGAACTGACACATACTAAAGTATTAATGTAATGATTATTATATAACAAATGCTCAAAAAGAGTTGTTAAATGAAACCTCACCCTGCATGAACTAACAAAGACTAATACCTAGTTTACTATAAACTAAACTTTCTAGATTCTATACAATCCATATGGTTGAAAATCTAATAGCAAACAAGAAGGCTGAAATGAAGCAGAAATAATCTACCATAAAGCTAATGCAAAATATCCAATGACAAATCATCTTATATCTGAGTGTATTTTGTAGCTCCCCAACAATTCAGACTATCTCAGTTTTACAAAAGTGTTTTGGAATGTGATGATTAGGAACAAGGAAGAATAAATTTTTTTGGTATCAAGGATTGAACTCAGGGAAATCTAAACATTGAGTCATATCCCTAGACCTTTTTAATTTTTTCTTTTGAAATAGAGTCTGGTTAAGTTGCATAGGGCTTCAGTAAATTGCTGAGGCTAGCTTTGATTTTGAAATCCTGTCTCAGACTCCCAAGCAGCTGGGATTATAGGAATGAGTCATCATACACAGCAGAAATTTTTAAAAGTAATCACAATGTGTGTTGTAGTGGTGATCATCTGTAATCCCACTGATGCAAGAGGCTAAGGGAGGAGGATCACCAGTTCAAGGCTAGCCTCAGCCTGTCTGAAAATAAAAAATAAACAGACTAGGGATGGAGCTCAATGGTAGAGTACCCCTGAGTTCAATCCTCAATAATACATACACACAGACACAGACACACACACACACACACACACACACACACACACACACACACAGGACAACCCAACTGAAAGTAGTAAAAGAAAGCTGTAGAAAATAAGGAGGAAATAGAGAAAAATGCTATAGAGACAATAGAGTTTCTCCTCCCTTGCTGTCTTGTGTTATTCAACATTCAATTCTGAAATTTTCCCAGAAATTCTTTGAGGAAGAAAACTGCATTTTATTCTCCTTCCATTCCTTTGTGCTTTGTAGTGCCTCAATTAAAATATGCTAAGCAATCAAAGATCAACACATAAAAATAAACAACATTGGATGGACCATTAAATGTACCTATAGGGACCTATGTTTCTCAATATACCATGAAGATATATGCAATAAAATGAAAGATTATTGGTAGTAATCATTTCATACCATTAGCAATTACTATTTACTGTAAATTAGAAGAATGTTTTATGAGAGGGTTATTCTTGCTTTTCTTTGCTCTTTAGAACTTTATTGAAATTTTATTGAAATCTTTGGCAATTTACTAAATTATTCAGAAAGTATGACTTTGGAAATGAATGAGTGGTAAGAGCCTAGACTTAGTTACAGTATATTTTATTTAAAAGGAGACAGAATGTTTACTATAACAAAGTAATGTTTAGGGCTCTTCATTTAAGAAGATTATTTTTGATTAGGCTAATTGTTGGTATAATGAACAGAATAATTCATTCACTCAACTGAGATAGAACTTATCTCAGTTAAACAGTAAAGAGAGTTGTAAAATAACGTTTTAGCTTGACTAATATGTAAATTTCTACTTTGTTAGACTTGCAAAGGTGGTGAGGTAAAGAGACACAAAGACTGCATCAGTAATAAAGGTTATTTCAAAGATACAAGGGACTATGATCTTTCTTTAATAAATAACTAGTATAAGAAGTGTGAACTGTTGAGTCAAAATTAAGATTCATTTCTTCAGAGAACCAATCTTATTACATCACAGATGGAAGCATTACATAGACTAATGAAAATAAAATTGTGAGTGATGGATGATATCAATACCATGCCCACTTCAAAGTAATTTCACTTTGAAAGTTAGGTTTGGAAATAAATGTTTTACTTAAAGGAATCCCACTCAACTTATCACTGTAGGATAGAAAGATAAATCATTTTGACCTGAAGGCAGGAGAAGTCATTTCACTTTCTATCAAACAGAGTGTTTTAGGCAATTATCTGTCTGTGCCCTGGATATACCACACCAAAAGACATATTCTTATGACAGAAGTTTCATCAATGTAGGGAAACTTGTTTTGGTGTACTAGTGTAGATAAACGCCTCTGCCTCTTGCCCCATATTTAGTTCTACAGTCAATATTTTTTGAGTGATTTAGTAAATGCCTGAGATTTTAATAATTTGGTCAAAGCTCTAAGTAAAAAAAAAATAATTCCAACAACAGTATTACTCTTACTCAAACTTCAGTATATAATAGCATTGGATAAATTATTTTTGAAACTGACTAGTTGTTTCAAAGATTTAAGAAGTACTATTTACAAAAGTAAATGACAATGCACATTTTTCATTGGTGGTTGAGAATGTTTTATTCTGTATGTCAAAGTAATTTTAATAAAGTAGTTGACCTATGAAAAGATATTCTGCAACATATGTAAGACATTGATTTTCTAGTAGAAAATAATGAAATAGAATTTGAACAATTTGTTTTCTCTGTAACTGTGATACATAAAAATTATACCCAGACCAAACTTTCAAGCACAAAATCAATAAGACTTCAATAGCACTGCATTCCATTAAGTATAAATGATTACTTGGAATACTATGAGGGAAAATATAAATACCCAAACAACAAAAAAGTAATTTGATTAATCCATTTTAATGGTTTACATCATTTAGTACAATTTTAATATTCTCAACTCTATCATAATTTACTAGAGGACTATATATTGATGAAACAAACAGTTGTATATTTTGGTGGAATACTTTTAAAAAGATTTGAACCCAAATATACACCACACCCTACATCTGTAACATGCTGTTACAGTGGCTACTTTGCATTCATCTTCAGTTATCAGTAACCATTTTCTTTTTAACAATGGCTAATTACAGATTACAGTTTATCTCTTTTTAAAAAAATTTTGCTGTGTTTTTATACCTTTATTTAATTTATATGTGGTGCTGAGGATTGAAACCAGTGCCTCACACATGCTAGGCAAGCACTTTACCACTGAGCTCTAGCCCCAGTCCCATATTTCACCTCTTCGTCTACAAAATGTATCATAATAATGGAAGAAAACTGGTAATTTTATTTTTAAAGACTCATTTTTGAGAAGCCAACTATGTAATCTTTATAATGATTCTTTTTTCTTAAATAAATATTTTTAAGATTAGTAACTGACTGATGCTCCATTGTATAATTTGTCCATTTTTATAGTGAAAACATTCTAGATGTACTTCATATGTTGGGTAGGAAATAAAACTATTTTTGACAAGTATAAGTTTCTGTTTCATCTTGTATTTTTTAAAAATATTTTTTTAGTTGTAGATGGACACAATGTCTTTGTGTTATTGCCTTGTAAGTGGTGCTGAAGATCGAACCCAGGGCCTCACGCACGCAAGGCAAGCGCTCTACCGCTGAGCTACAATCCCAGCCTGTCTTATATTTTTAATAGAAACGGCATTTCAGTATTTGGGGAGAAGCAGGACAATGAGGTGTTGGTAAAGGATGTCTGGTCAAATGTCTTGTGATTAGCTTAGCTGTTTTATATGACAGTGATGAATAAGGTGACACTCTGAGGATAAAAATGCTGAATCAGCTTGCATAACCTGCTTAGATATTTTTTGTGAAAGCAGCCAAATGATCTTACTGCCCAAGGTAACACCAGATGCAACATCTGACGGTAACAATAATGTCCTCATGAAACTCCCTAACTCCAACAACACACTACAAAAACTGAGCTGACTGATGAAGTTGACTACTCTGTATTGATTCCGGACTTCTTTTTTGTCAGGTTTAGAGTTTACATTATTACAATACTGTCTTCTCCCACCCTCAATCACTTTTTTTCTATTGGTTCCTAACCAGTTATGATAAGCTAGGTAATTTTGCCCAGAAACATATTTTCAATCTGTACAAATAAATATTTGACTTACCTCTTAACATCAAAATGTGACAACTTGGATACATTTCAGTAGGGACTATATCATAGTGATATGCCTATTAAACAGTTTTTTGTCTTTCGACTAAATAACAGGAACTAGAAACTTTTGTGTCTGGACGATCTGTTTATTATTGCCTGATTAGATGGTCTGGCAGTTTAAGAAAATAGTGTGTTGAATTTTAATTGAAGGCCTGAAAATACTTATTAAAATCAATTAAAGCCCAGAATTCTATGGGGAGTATACATTTGCTTAGTATATTTAAAGGCCTATAAGAATTAACAAAAAAAAATTTCCTGTGAAAGGTTATGTGGAGGGTAACTAGAATTAAAACAATGGAAGATTTTATGCCCTTAAATCTAATTCTCAGACTCAAAGCTTATAAAATTATTTATTCTGCTCTGTAGCTAACCAGTAGAGCATGCAATATCTATTTGATTAAATATGTCAAATGTTGGAAAAATGAGAAGAGAGGAGAAGAACATAGACTGAAAAAGGGGAATCGTACAAAAATAAGAATTTAAGCATGAAAAAAGGCTGACAAAAATACATAGACAGGAACTAAAGATTCTTCACTGTATTTGTTTTTAAGCACACTTTGTACCAAATATTTCTACAAGGTAAGTCTATTCTTAAAATTTTAAAATTAAAATTTCAGTGTTTTGTTTATTACTGGCATTTTTATCATTGGGATTTATTTAAGAAAAACAGAAAAAAAATATCCATAGAGCATTGTAGGAGCATCTCCATACCTTCCCACCCCTCCCTTCCATCCTTCCCCATTCTATGCTAATACACTGGGCTCTTGCCAAAGTGTACCCCTTGGTTTGTGACCTTTGGATCTTATTGGTCCAAGAGTGTATTTAAGCTTCTGTAGTTTCTAGAATAAACAGTGTTTGTTTGCTCCTCGCCCCGATGGTGTCCCTCTTTTTGTCCCAGGTGTCTCTGCATCTCACTGGAACAGAGCAGACTTTTACCTACACCCTGGGGCCTGGGGAATTTGGCTCCGCAGATCGCCACCGTCCAGAGGGACTCCGTATCATCTAACCCAGGGACCCCTTCTTTCTCCGTCTCTCTCTACTCCAACTCGTTGAGAAGCCACATGGCTCCTCTCCCCCCTTTTTATTAAGGTGATAGAGCATCTACTCTGACACCATACTAGGTCTTATAAAGGCAGTTGTAATATGATGGTTATAAAGCATGAGTTCCTCAGCTGGAATGCCTGGGTTTGAATCTTGATTCTGATACTTCCTAGATAAGTGACCTTGGGAAAGAATGTAAACCTCTATACACCTTCATTTCTTCATTTGAAAATTGGAGCTAATAGTACTATTTATTTATGAGATCATTGATAGGATCATATGATTGTTACTTTATATATAAAGCACTTAGATCAGTGCCTAATCCATAATCAGGACTACATATGTTTGCTGTTTTTATTATGGAGATTAGAGAAGCATAAAATTCCTCCATAAGTGATGTCACAGTCTGTTTATAGAAATAAGACTGGCTGGGTGTAGTGGCACACACCTGTAATCCCAGCATCTCAGGAGGCTAAGGCAGGAGGATTGCAAGTTCAAAGCCAGCCTCAGCAATTTAGCAAAGCACTTAGCAACTTAGTGAGACCCTGTCTCTAAATAAACTACAAAATAAGTCTGGGGATATGGCTCCGTGGTTGAGCACCCCTGGGTTCAATCCTCACTATCAAAAAAAAAAAAAAAGAAAGAAAGAAAGAAAGAAATAAGACTGACATACATTAAACTATTGACATACATTACAAAACAGAATAAAATCACCTGATCAATGGTTATTCAGCCAATAAGTTTTATAGTAATTGAGAAAAGAAGGAAGAGTGAAGGAGACTGCAATTAATCAAGGAAGTCTTTAAAAGGGTAGAGTTTAAAATAGATATGAACAAAACTAAAAGCCCATTTATGAGTGTTTACTATGTGTTATGTATTTATAGGGCACATTTGTTTTAATTATGAGGAATCTTTGTAGAGAGAGGAAAAGTAAGTAAATAGTGGAACTGTGAATTAAATGTAGGCAATCTAAATCCAGGGCCCTTGTTTTCAGCAGTTGCTCTTTCTTGGCTACCAAGATTGGTAAGACTAGGACAGAGGAAGAAAGATATTCTAGGCAAAGAAAACAAAGTGTATTGAGATACAGAGGGTGTATAAATAAAGCTGTATCTATTTCAAATGAAATAAATGATAGAACTAGAATAAGGGAAAATGAGGAGGGAAATAATGCATAAGTTTACATAGGCTAAGTGGACCAGAATATTGAGGCCCTTATAATCAAGGCAATGCTGGTGAGATGATGTAATAGGAAACTAGTGGTCAGAATAGAGGAAAGAAATGAGAAAATTAGTAATGGGAGATAATTATTTTAAATAAATCTGAAAAATCTTTTGAGATAGGATAATAAAAATAAGAGAAAAAACAGGAGATTTTTTTTTAAGATTTAAAGATTCTTTTGAGAGGAGGACACAACACAGAGACACTTGTATAAATAAAAGGCAAAATCCTTTGTTACTTTCAGCTCCAAAGGAGATTATATGTGGGGACAGTGTAAGGGCAAGCTGGAGCTGTAAGAGGCTGTTTATGTGTGGGAATCAGGGATGGTGGTATCTAGGTCCCCCCCCCCACCACCATTGGCTAATTTGAATAACTTCTCTCTTCTGACTCTAGGACATAGAGCCTGTCCTCCGTTTTGCTACCTGGACCCAGAGTAAGAACTAGATAAAGGACAGTGAACCATGTGGGAGTTGAGTAGATTGCCAATGAAGAAAAGCATTGAGAAGTTTTTAGCTTTGTCTTCAAAACTGAGTTGACACAGCTCTTGCGGAATTTTATTACAGAGATTGATATAGCATTTCAGGCAGGAAGAGCTGATATACAGAACTAGGATGGTAGCAGTAGGGAGGACACACAGGAGACATTTAAAAAAGGACAGGCTGAGGTAAATGGCCCTTAGTTATTACTACTTTCTTAGAGCTTGGTACAATGTTTGAAAATCTAAAATTATCAATAAACATTAGTTGAAAGAAATAAGAAAAGATCTATTTCAAGATTTCAAGACTGGGTAAGTGAATGTTGGTGTTAATTTGTTCTCAGATATACAAAGATACTTATTCTACATGGCAGATTGGGGGTGGAGGGTGTTAGTGGCAATTATTCATTCATATCTGGATTTGTCCATCTTTATCTGATGTTAGAACTTCCATACAGAAACATCTGATATGACAATATCTTCTTAAGGATATGACACATGGTATATTTAGAGAGGAAAAAATGGCAGAGGCCTGAATATTGAGAAATGTTCTTTGAGGGTCACAGAGTAATAATCTATGAGAAGTGTCAGGCTTTTCTCTAATCCCTAGTTACCTGATGCTACATAGAAATGGTGCAGTTGGAAGGAAGATATTTTAGAAGTAACAATTCATAATAATTTTGGAATTTAATTTCTTTCCACCTTAAATATACAAAATAGAAAAAAGATAAGATGAAAACAACCAGTTTACTGCTCTAATTATTCCCAGGAGTCTCAGATTGGTCCCTTTAGCAGGCACAAACAGGGCCATAGTGAGAGAATGAATATTAGTGCACTTAGCCCTCCACAAGTTGTTTTATGTGTGAGATGTTTGGTTTATGTGTGTGCATGTACATGCTTCTATACTGTTTTTATAAACCTAGCAGAATTATGTTCCTGGAATCTTAACTAAATCTAATCCCTAAAATTCAGCCTCTAAAGTGGAAACTGAGATTTTGAAATATTTTCATATTGTGAAGACCAGTGTGGAGAGAAATTTTTTCTCAAAACAATAGAAATGCAGCCTCCAACCCACAAAAGAGCATTGCTACACATGGAGAACAAATGGTTTTCAGTTTTTTTTTTAAAGAATAAAGATGATTCAATTTTTTGTGAGCTAACTACATAAAGAAAAATTTGAGGTTTTTTTTTTCATACATGTTGGAATGTAAAAATAAAATATATCACATACATGATACTCATTTGGGAAAATAGTACCATTTCACCAGTTTCCATAGTTGGAAAAAGGGCAGTATTATCCTATAATGAGATTTTTTAAATGCTAAAAAGGATTACAAAAACAAAAAAACAAGTATATATAACTTCTTTGGAAAAGCAGAGGTAATGAAATGAGACACATATATTTAAAAAATGAAACCAGTACTTATGAAGGACCTATTATATATCAGGCATTATGAAATATTTGTTTCACTTTATTTTCTAAAATATATTCTTGGTAGGTTGGTCAAAATTTGCCTAGAAGGACAACTCAAATGACATCAATGAGGAGTAAATTAAAAAATAAATACAAAGAATTTGAAAATTGGAAGAAATTTGTATACTAACAAAATGTGAATACATGATCACATATTTTTGAAATAATGTTTTTCTGTGAAGGAAGGACTCATAAATATCATAAAAATAATAAGCCTAGGGTTTACAATGACTCTGTGTTAAAAACCACATGTAGGAAATTATTCTCTTTATGACTTTGGCCATATGACCTATTCCCTCTGAGTCTCAGTTTTATCATTTGTTAAAAGAGAATGATACTATTCTAATTTTTTTTGGTACTGGAGATTGAACTCAGGGGTACTCGACCACTGAGCCATCTCCCCAGCCCTATTTTGTGTTTTATGTAGAGACAGGGTCTCACTGAGTTGCTTAGCGCCTCACCATTGCTGAGGCTGGCTTTGAAGTCGCGATTTTCCTGTCTCAGCCTCCCTAAGTACTGGGATTACAGGCTTGCGCCACTGCACTCAGCAGAGAATGATACTATTCTCTACCTCATAGAACTATTTTGCTATAAAATTATATGTATTCTTTATTCAGCAATAATTTATTGTGCTTCTAAGAACTAGGCATTATCCTAGACAACGAGGCTAAAGCAATTAAGATCAAGGCCCTTTCCTCATGAAATTCTCATTTTAGCTGTGATAAGAGGGAATAATAAAATAAATAAGAAATATAAATTATGCTACATGGTGGGGAATGAAACAAAAATAATGCCAAGAAGGATGGGAGATACATGAGTTGTATGTGAATGAAGTAGCTATTTTATATAGGGTGATTAGGAAAGTATTATCTAGTGTGGTGACACTTGAATAAATATTTGAGGGAAGTGAGATAACAAATTATGCATGTCTTGGGAAGAACATTTTAAGCAGAAGGTGCAGCAAACATACTATCCCTGGAACCTGCTTGGCATTTTCAACAAAAAGCAAGGAGACTAATGGGGAGAGAAGTTTATAGAGAGAGCAGGGAACTAAACCACATAGAACAATGAGCAATGTAGTAATGGGATTTGACTTGGATTTTTACCAGGTTGCCTAGGTTTCTACCTTGATAATAGCTGAGGGGTCAAGTACCAGACCAGGATGACCTCTAAGAAGGCTACTATAATCATTTGGGTGATAGTAGCCTCCTTATCAAGTGCAGCTTGAACAAGAGTACAATCAATGAAGATGGTAAGAAGTTGTCCAATTGTGGATATAAATTAAAAGTTAAGTGAGGAAGACTTGTTGATACATATATAGATACAATAATGGAGAGAAAAAGAGATGTTAGAGATGACCACAAGATCTGGGAGTTGATGAAGGATGAAGAATGAAGGAGTTATTATTTAATAATGTGGAGAAAATTAATGAGGGGCTGAGGATATAGCTCAATTGCTAGAAGGCTTGCCTTGCATGCAGAAGGCCATGGTTTCAATCCCTTGAACCACTACCAAAAAAAAAAAAAAAAAAAAAAAAGAAAGAAAGAAAGAAAGAAAAAGAAAAAGAAAAGAAAATTAATGAGGCAAACAAATTATAAGGTGGAATTCAGGAGTTTAATTTTAATAAAGTTATGTTTGAGGTGCCCATAAACATATAAAAAGAGATATCAGGAAGGAATTTGGGTATACACATTGGATATTTGGGTTTATGGAACAGAAAGGGCTTATACAGACTTAAAGGTGGCCTTTAAAGCCACAGGACTAGAGGAAATTACATTGAATTTCATAGGTTAGTGAGGGGCAAATAGCAAAGGAAACTGGAAAGGAGAAGCAAGTGAAGGAGGAGGAAAACAAGCACTATGTGGTGTCCTCAAAAGCTATATGAAAGAAATGCTGCTTTCAATATAAGACAAAGATCACATTTAGTAATATGGAGTTCTCGGTGTTACTGGGAGAGCTGTTTTCAATGGAGTCACTGTGGGGCAAATTCCTAACTGGAATAAGGTACACAATAAACGGGAGGATTTTAAAGACAATAATTGTAGACAACTCTTGAGAAGTTTGGCTTCTAAAAGGAGTAGAAAAACACTGAAAGGTAAGGGGGATTAATGTAAGCTATTTATAAAGATGAAAGCAAATGCAGTACATTTATATGCTGATTGTCGTGATCTAATAGAAAGTAGGAAGTTAAGAGAAACTTCATTATATAAAAGAAATAATTCAGAATTACTACAACAGTGCCCTTGATTGAGAAAGAAAGAATGGGAGGGCTTACACATAGATGAGACCACAATCTGTTCATTCATAGTAATAATATTTCTTGGTAGAGACTATGGGTAAAGATGAACACATGTAGATAGGTAAATGTGGTGTCAGGGGTATGTGAAACATCTTTATTTTATTTTATTTTATTTTTAGTTGTAGATGGACAAAATACCTTTATTTTGTTGATTTATTTTTATGTGGTTCTGAGGATTGAACCCAGTGCCTCAAGCATTCTACCACTGAGCTACAACCCCAGAACTGAGAAAATTATTGTTTCTGTTTTCTCAGTGATCAAGGGAGTAAGATCACCAGATGGGAATGAAGAATACAAAGACTTTAGAGGTATGAAAAAATATGTTCAGTTCCCATCTAGGAGAGTAGAATAGTCAATGGACTACTGACTATTCTAAAAAAGAGACTAGATTGACAGGCAACATTAAATTCCTCTTTGAGGTTTGTGCTCATACATTTAAAGTGTGGTAAGAGAGGATAAATATATTTTTGACTATGTTCAACTGTGTGAGTATGGCCTCAGAGTATTGGATTTTAGTAGCATTGAGGTTTTGCTAGGTAAATGAGATGAAGGAAAAGTGTGCATACAAGAGAGTGACCATCATCATGGGCTATACCATCTAAGTTGGATAAAGAAATAAGGACATGACATAGGTGAAAAGAAAGGGGGTGGTAGAATCAATGGACGATGCTTGTGTAATTGAAATATATTTGAACTGAGATCCAATCTTTAAAGAATGAGTTGGAAGTATTGACAGTGATCGTTCAAGATTCATGAAACTAAGATTATGAATGTGTGTAGGGAATGGACTGTGGGAGAGAATGGCTGAGGTAGTTGGGGAAGAAGATCATCAGAGAAGAGGAAGTCAAAACCTTAGAACCCTAAAATTTATTCATTTATTTGTTTATTTATTTATTGTTTATTGGTGGCAGTGGGGCTCAAACTCAGAGCCTTTCACACAGTAGGCAAGCATTCTACCATTGAGCTACATCTCACTCCTAAATCTCAAATCTTTAAAGAAATCACTAAGAATTACAGCATGAGTAATATTGCAGTGCACAATAGTGAGTTGGGAACTAATATTTACATGGAGTAGTGCAGAATTATCCTGAGGTCTGCAAAAAAATTCAAGAGAGAGTCCTAATGGGTCATATGATACAAATCTCTGAGATTCAATTTGGATTGGAGAAGAAAAGGAAGGAGGGAAAATTGTCTCAAAGTGGATGTTTTTCATACCCCTAGGCACAGTGACATGAGATCACATACATAAAGAATGCATTTAGCACAATACTCGGCACATAATAAGAGAAAATAAATGAATATTAGGTATTGTTAAATATGTTAAATAATATATTTTAATATATAATAATTTTAAAATTTGTATCTCCTTTCTGAAATGCTTTTAACATATAATTTATACTATTTGAGGTAATATAAATATTGTGCTATGGAAGGCCACAGTGTAGAATAGATGCAAAATATTTATGAATGGAGAGCTGACAGGAAGCAGCTGAGAACCATTAAACTCACTACCAAATCTAACATGTTTTAGAGCTGTAATGAGTTTCAATTCCTGTTTTATGAGAATTGACAGTATACATCAACACCAAGGCAATGTTCTGGGAAAATTGTGTCTTTGCATTGCAGGATACAGCACCTCCCTCTACACATTACCCTCAGTTTCAAGCAGATACAATTTGACTGCAGTGTCCAAAGGACAAAATTTTCCTAATGCCACTTTGCTCAACAGTAAGAGGGAATAAAGTGAGGCTTCCTCAACACACACAGATGCTGTGGCTTGGTCTGAGAGTGTTAAAGTATTTCCTTATTTATTGATATCTCACTTTGACATCAGTTACAGAAACCTCTAATATGATATGAAAGACACAGAGTTTAATGGTCCTAAGCCACTGCCTGTCACCTCTCCATTTAGAAACATTTTGCAAAACTCCTATATTTTGGGAGGCTTGATGTGTAGAAGTTATTTTTTTCTGTTTTGTTGTTATTAATAACACATTCCTGGAAATTTAAAGCACCTGGGAAAGTGAATTATTTTCAAGAACTTTGAAGTTTTTCAGAGGATTTTAGTTATTTACTAATAACTAATGTGCCAAATCTAGTTTTTTATAAGGCAGTATTTTTGTTTTGGTACCAAAGATTGAACCCAGGAGTGCTTTACCACTGAACCACATCCTCAGCCCTTTTTTATTTTATTTAGAGACAGGGAAGTTGCTTAGGGACTCACTAAGATGCTGAGGCTAGCTTTGAATTTACGATCTTCCTGTCTCAGCCTACTTAGCTGCTAGGACTACAGGCATGCACCACCAGTCTGGGAAGGCAGCATTTTATTAAAGTGAATTTCCTTCCTCTACATAGCTAATCAGAATTATTTTAGTGATGAGCCATTAAGGCTGTGCTTCTTTGCTCTTTTATTTTATTTTCAATATTTATTTATTTTAAAAATGAGCTGGTAATTTAATTTTAATTGACAAATAAAAATTGTATGCATTTATTGTGTACAACATGTTGTTTTGAAATACACACACATTGTGGAATTGCTAAACAGAGCTAATTATCTTATATATTACCTCACATATAATTGTTCTGGGTGTAGTGGGGGTGGGGGAGAACATGTAAAATCTATTCTCTGCAATTTTCAAGACAGGCTGTGCTTCTTTACAAATGAGACAGACTAAATGAAGTTCTGCTCCCTCATAATGCATTCCACAACTAAGCACAAGTGATTTGGGCACTTATTTATAACAAGCTCTATTTCATCAGCACATTAATTTATTTTAATCTATCAACATCTGATAACCCTGAAGTAGTTCAGGAAAAAATTTATTTTAATCTCTCAATATAACCCCCAAGTTGATGCCTACAGAAGCATTGCCTTTTCAATGAACTTATTTTATTTATCGAGGATCCATTCTGGTAAAAACAATTTCCTTACAGAATTAATTAGCCTACAGGGAAATATTTCATTATGAATAGATGCATACTGATGCCTATAAAGTCTCCTTGAAATTGATGCAAAACCTTGAAGAAACTAAAAATTTTCAGCTTATGACTTTACTGAGTGTTTTATTCCCTCTTCATACAAGCCACCTATTAGGTAACATAGAAACATTAAAAAATAATAGACTTTATATTCCCAGTAAATATATTTTCTGAATATGAAAAAGGGATTTACCAAGATCTATCTAAATGTACAATATCTCTGCCAGTGATGCACATCCTTACAGCAAATTATTATTTAATGCTTTATGCCAGTTTTCATATTAGTAAATGAAGACAGAATACTTGATTTTTAAATTCCCTTCTAACATTATGATTATTTTTAATCATTCAAGGAGGATTGTATACTGTTTATATTTATTTCTAACATTTTCATAAGTAGAATATTACTTCTTATAATCATTTTATTGAATTTCAATTACTTGGTCAATATCTTACTTCCCCATTATCTTTTCAGTTCTATAAAAACAGAAGAATTGCCTAACTAGTAAGTGTTGATGCTATATCACCATTATGTAGCACATAGTACATGTATACTTAATGAATATACTTAGATTAATAAAGGAAGTTTAAATGTGTTATTTACAAAGTTAGGGGTGGTGGTGCATCGTGGTCTAAACATTGGTGCCCAAATTCATATGTTGGAAACTGATACATAATATGATAGTATTAAAGGGTGGGCCTTTGGGAAGTGATTAAGTCATGGGGACCCCATTCTCATGAATGAAACTAGTGTCCTTGTAAAGTAAAAATTCTCCAGTGAGTTCTTGCATGTTCTACCATGTAAGGCTACATAAAAGGTGCCATCTCAGAAGAGGAGGCCCTCACGAAGGGCCAAATCTGTTGATTCCTTGACTTTGGATTTCCCAGCCTCTAGAACTGTGAAAAATATTTCTTTTGTTTATGAGTTATCTATTCTTAGATATTTTGCTATAGCAGCCAAAACTTACTAAAACACTCTTCATTTCACCATGTTTTTTGTCTTTTCTCCAATATTGTCAGATAACAGATTAAGAAAAGGTACTGTACCAGGATACCTAATATATGATATTCATCTAGTTAGCTGAAAGACGTTATTTCCATTCTTATATATTTACAATTCAAACTGGTTTTATATCCTTGCAAACTTCAACAGCTTTGTGACTAGAAAATTCCAAGAAAAATATAAAATGCTGCATAATTAAAGCATAGAACTATTTTCAAAAGAGAGCAGTGTCAAATATTATTAGTCATTGAAATCATTAACAAATTTTCTGAGTCATTAAGCTGGTTAATCCCCCTATTCCTAGGTAATCTTTTCAATTTCTCACCTATAATATATTGTTACACAAGAAATGTAAGAAGTAGGGATATAACCGAATTTGTGGTATAGAATTTGTGTTTTCCATTCAAGAAGTATTGAGAAGAAAAATTAAAACCTTTAGTTTAAATTGAATATTGTTGTAATTTAAAGCTACCAGAGTGCTTCTTTGCAGAGGGTTGGCCATAGTAGATGTCATATAACACTTGTGGCATATTATCTCATGAAAATTGGACCAAACAAATCAAACTGAATAAACTTTCTATTCTAGATCAGAGACCTCAATTGTTATGCTTCATTGATGACCTGTTCAAAATACAAAGTGTTAAATACTTTCTGTCATAGGGGCCTAGCTTAATTCTGAAATTTGAAATGATAGAATCACATGATTCCTTACCTTTTTCTACCACTAATTTTCCAAAGGGATCTCATGACCATATTTTCTACTAGCATATTCTGGTATCTTTTTTTCATGTATATCTAGATTTAACAGAAATTAATTTTGGTATAAGGAACAAGGCAGGAAATTAATTGTCCTGACATAATTTATTGAATAATATATGTACAAAATTCAGAATGATTTCAATTGCAAGTAACAGAAATTATTATTTAACCTGAGTCAAATAATAAAGGAGATTATTGGATCGTGTTCAGGGTTCAGGTAGAATTCAGCATTGATTCTTCTGGTGGACCCAATTTCCCTTGAGAGAAACTTTGCTGTACCACCCGCAGTTTCTCCTTTTAAAGTCAGATTCCATCTTTGAGACAAATTAGGTGCAGCAGTTCTAACCTTCACATCCATATGCCACAACATCAAGAAGTACAAATACTGCTTCTGAGAGTTACACCTACTAGATTGCCCTAGTTTAAATCCTCTCCCTATTCAAGATAGTCACTGTGATCAGAAAGAGGATAGAACTAAATGGACTTATGGGCTTATAACAGTCAGCATTCACATTAGGTTCTTGTGGAGAACAGATGCTCTAAATACTAGAAGAAGAAGGTGTGAATACCACAACAAAAAATCTGGGTCACAACTACCCACTATAACCATTTTTCCCCACTGATTAGAAAGGACATTTTCTATTTTTCTCCATTTATTTGTTTGTTTTTCCTTTGTCAGTACCTCACTATATTTGTAATGCTTTGTTGTACTTTCATATGTAGTAGGTCAGCCTCTCCCATTTGTCTTCTTTTTTTTCAAATTTTGGTTGCTATTTTCACGTTTCTTCTTTCAGACATTTTAGATTTATTCTCTCAAATATTTAAAAAATTTTCACTGGAATTTGTTGGCAAATGCACCAAGTTGTTGATTAAAGAAAATTGATATATTTAAAATTATATGTCTGTTTCATTCAAGGAAGGATGTGTATTTTCATATTTAAATATTTTTTTAAAAATGTATCCATAAATGGGTTTAAAGTTTACTTCAAGTTACTCCTGTACATTTTTTGCTGAGCATATTAATAAATATTTTGGCTTTGATTTTGGTATCACCTTCATTCATTATAAATTTAGCTATTATTAGTATGTAGAATAACTATTATTTTGTGGATAATAACTTATGAGTAGACTGTTTTCTGAATCTTCCTATTGTTTTTAATATTTTCAAATGTTGATTTCCTTGGATTTATGTAGATAGAATCACAGTGTCTGCATATGTTTGTCCCTTCACTCCCCAATATTTCTGTATCATATTTTATTCTTTTATACAATTGATTTGTCTAGCACTTAATTTTAGGACAGAATTTTAAGAAATATATATTATTTTAAAAGCTGTAATGATTTCTACATATAAGTCAATATCAGCTTCACTTTATGAAAAACATAAGCTTTTCACTTTATGAAAAACTTTCACAGAATGTTAATATGCATTTTATTTTTTGTGGTTCTGTGAAAGATGTTATCATTTCAATGCATTATAAGTTGAAAGCACACTTGAATGTAATAAATTTCAAACTTCAAGATACATCAGAATTACTGGAGATCCTTGGTTCTACTCCCAGAGATTCTAATCAGCAGGCACCAGAAATATCAAATAATAGGGAATAAAACAAGCAGCTTCTTTATCTTTCTTAGTTTAATCCAAATGCTTTTATTATTTTACTCTTAAACATTATGTGGCTCTTATTTATCTATAAAGGTATAAAATCAAAAATCAAAGGAATTTTACATTAATGAGATTAATGAGTACATGAGATTGTCAATAACTTCTCTTTGTATATTAATCAGATTTTTGCATCAGTGCTTTATAAAAATGAAATAGAATTCTTTTTTTAATACATAGGATACTTTGTAAACATTGAAAATAGCTTTTCCTTAAAGTTTTAAAGAATTCATCACTAAGACATCTAGTCTTTACACATTTTAGTGGGATGAAATCAGTTGACCCTCTTTTTTAAAACTCTGGCCAATTTCTTAAATATTCATATATTCTTAGTCTGTTTAAGTTAATTTTGTGATTCCCTGTTGGTTAGCTTTGTGTCCCTGGGACCAAATACTGACAAGACAACTTAGGGGATAAGAAATTTATTTTGGTTCACACTTTCAGAGGTCTCAGTTCATGGTCAACAGGTTCCATTGCTTTGGGCCTAAGGTGAGGCAGTATATTGTGGCAGAAAGGTATAGCAGACAGCTGCTCAGTTTATGGTACCTAGGCAGAAGAGAGAGAGAGGGAGAGAGAAAGAAAGAGGGTGATGAAGAGAAACGAAGGAAGGAAGGAAGGGAGGAAAGAAGGAAGGAAGGAAGGAAAGAAGGAAGGAAGGAAGGAAAAAAGAGAAAGGAGCTAGGGAGAAAATAACCCTTTCCAGGTCACGCACCCAGTCCCCAGTGACATATTTCCTCTAAGTAGTTCCCACCTCCCTACGTACCTCATCCAAATGTCAGAGCCCCCAGGATCTAATCACTGCATAAAAGCCCCACCTCTGAACCTTGCTGCATTGGGGACCATACTTTCAACACATGAGTTTTTTCACTTGTTTGTTTTAATAAGTTATATGTGACAGTAGAATGCACTATGACACATCATACACAAATGGAGTATAATTTCTCATTTTTTTGGTTGTACATGATGGAGAAGCCCACCAGTCATGTAGTCATATATGCACATAGGGTAATAAAGTCCAATTCGTTCTACTACCCTTCCTACTCCCATACCCCCTCCCCTCCTCTCACTCCCCTCTGTCTAATCCAAAGTAATTCTATTCTTCCCTAGCCCACTCTCCCACCTTTATTATGAGTTAGCATCTGCATATCAGAGAAAACATTAGCCTTTGATTTTTTGGAATTGGCTTATTTTGCTTAGCATGATATTCTCCAGCTCCATCCATTTACCAGCAAATGCCATAATTTTATTATTTTTTAAGGCTAATATTCCATTGTTAACACATGAATTTTTGAGGGAAATTCCAGATCCAAACCATAATTGGTTCATATTTACCTAGGAAAATCCATTTTATCCAGGTTTTTAAATATACTAGTATAGATTTTTATGCTATATTTCATTTATTTATTTCCTTTGTATCTATGGTTATTTTTGTCATGTCTTTTTTTAAAGAGTTCCATTATTTTCCTTATTTGATTTATTTACTGGTTTATTTTTCCCAAACAAGCACATTTTAGATATTTTATACTTATAGTGTCTTTGTTTTCTGATGTATTATTTTCTGCTTTTATCTTTATCAATTCCTTCTTTTTGCTTCCTTTAGGTTTATTTTTCTCATTATAATTTCTTGAAATAAATGTTGAATTATTTTTGTTTAATAGTGCAGTGTTTAAGGCTGTAAGATTGCCTCTGAATATATTTGGCTCACAGCATAAGTTTGGAAATAAAGTTTTTTCATTATTTCCTCAATATGCTGTAATAATTATTTTGATTCTTTCATACACTTGAATTGTTTAGGAGAGTTTATTTATATGCCCAAGTGAGTTGTTTATGGTTATGATTTTATTTTATTTTTATTGTTGTTTATTTTAGATTTATGCTGAGATAATTGTAACATTTAAAATACTCTTTAAATAGGTATTCATTCATATAAGAATCTAATACTTGTACATTACTTGTTTAAAGTAAATATGTGAACAATAGTCATCTGTACCTCCTCACAATTACATTTCCACAGAAACACCACTTCTAACATTTTTGTCTGATTCTTTTGGCATTTACCGCCATATATCTAAATAGCACACTTTTATTTTTGCTTTTCAAATTTTCAGTTTTAAATATTTTCTGTTGATTTTCTACTAAAAAGAGAATTATCTTTCCCTCCTTACACAACACCTTCATGCACCCTTCCCAACTATTATAAATCTATCATAATTTGCATCCAATAAATATTCAGTTTTTCTTTACCAAGCCTATGGCAGTGCTAGAACTGAGCTACTAGAAAATAGATGATTTTTCCTGCAAAGCCCAAATTATGTGTAACATTACAAAACAATTTTATTTCCACCATATTGAAACAGATAATGTCATATTTATTTAATATTATTTTAAAATAATTTTTAATTGTAGATGAACACAATATCCTTATTTTACTTATTTATTTTTATGTGGTGCTGTGAATTGAACCCAGTGCTTCAGGCATGCGAGGCAAGTGTTCTACCACTGAGCTACAATCCCAGCCTCTATTTTTTAATCTTTACAAAAAATTCTCTGCTTTTGGGTCCCAATCTAGATTATTTACTCTTCCCTGAAATCATCTGAGAGATCCTTCTTTGCCACCTTTGAAATTTTGCCCCTGTTCTTGCTGTTTTAGATCTGTTATATATTGCATCTTGCATCTTCCTCTTTTAGAAAATCTTCTACCTCATTTCAGTGAAATATATCATCTAATAGATTACTGAAAAAATGCTTATGAAAAGTAATCATTTGTGACCTTAAATACTTTAAGATGACTTATTCTCACTTCATCTTGACCAATGGTTGGTTTGGGTGGGAGATGACTGTACTGTGCTCTAGTAGCTGATGTTACTAAAAAAAATTTGAATGCTATTCTGATTTCTATTATTTTCTGGGTGACTTTACTTCTCTTGTTCTAGAAGCTTATAAAATCTATTTTTTTCTTTAATGTTTTGAGATTTCTTAATAATATGCCTTGCTATCTGTGACTTTTATTTCAAATGATATGTGGTGTGCTGAACTGCTTCATTTGGTCATGTCCTAGTCATGTCCTTCATTTTAGGAAAATATTTTTTAGTTATTTTTTTTAACTATCTATCCTCCATTTTCTCTCTATTCTCATTCTTGACTTCCTATTTTTCAAATACTGGATTTCATGAACTGTCCTTTTTTTTTTTACATGTTTTCTCTCCTAATTCCATCACTCGTTTTACTTTATTTTACTTTTTTTGTGATACTAGGGATTGAACGCAGGGGTGCTTAACCACTGATGCATATTTAAATCTCTTTTTACTTTAAGACAGGTTTTGCTTAGTTGCTTAGGGCCTCGCTAAATTGATGTGGCTGGCTTTGAACTTGCAATCCTTCTGCCTCAGCCTCCTGAGCCACCAGTATTACAGGGATACGTCACTGTGCCTGGCTCCATCCTGATTTCTTTTTGCTCTCCTTTATGAGTGATTTCTTAAACTTTATCTTTCAACACTTTAAAAGTTCCATGGCTTTTTTAACTTTTCTGAGAGTTCTTTAAATTATGTATTATTTTTTCATAGTATTTTTTTACCTTTATTTTATTTATTTATTTTTATGTGGTGCTGAGAATCAAGCCCAGTGCTTCATACATGTGAGACAAGCACTCTACCACTGAACCACAACCTCAGCCCCCTCAGTCTCTTAATGTTTTATTATTTGTTCATATTTGAGGATAGATAATAAAAATCTGATTTGAAGTTCTGAGCACAAGTGTGAGTTAGTTGGGCTAATTTTCTAGAAATTACTGATCTCATTATTTCAACTTTGTTACTGAGCTCATTGGCTTCTCTGGACAAGATGCTTTCCATCTGCAGGTGAATATTGATGCCAGCCTTCTAAGTGCCGAAAGGTTAAAGAGGCTAAGAGGGGATTGCTCAGCACCGGGGAAGAATTTATTAAGGTTTATTAAGTCTCCTTAATTTTGTTATGGTAATACATAATAGAGATTTAAAATTTACTTTTGCTAAAAACATTAACTCTTCACTTAAACCTGCAGGTGTCCAAAGGGTAACTAAAAGAAGGCTAAAAATTTGGCATGTCTGTCTTGATTTGTATTTACCTTAAACTTTGAGTCAGATGCCTACTCAGCTGTGCATATAGACATGTTACACATTTAAGGAGTGTTCATCTAAAGCTGATAATCATTCTTAAGGCTGAAGGTACCAAGATAAGTGCAGTTAAGATATTTTCAAGATTTTTAGGGACACCACAATCAATCAATAGATCATCAACTGCCAGGTTTTACAATATCCTATTCTAGACCCCTGGAGTAGCACTGAGAATTCTCCAGTCATTGCCCTAAACCTGAATGAACTGACTCCATCTTGCTTTTCTGACTTATCCTTTTCTCCTGAGTTATCTCCTATAGTTACCTTAGAGTCTAGGAACAGGTAGCCTTATAGTCTAATCACCTCATAATGAGACTCTTCACCCCTCAAACCTGCTGGCAGTGGGAGCAACTACTCCATCATGGGAACTGAGGCTGCCCCTAGGAGTAGGAGTAATTATCTCATGATGAGAACCAAATTGTCTCCTTAAACAATAATGTGTGAGCTTGCAGAACCAGACATGAGGTAATCATCAAACTATAATCTGACCAAGATTACCTGCTCTGTCAGATATGCAAAACACCAACCCTTAACTTCATTTCCCTTACTATAAAACCTCAAAGCTCTTGTCAGCTCCTTGAAGACAAATCATAGGTCGATAGACCTCTCTGTTCTTCCTGCTTTGGCTGCACTGAATAAAGCTCCTTTCCTGCCTTCATCACTACTTCTCTCTTCAGTTGGCTTTTAGGGTTGATGGCTGAACTTAGTCTCTTGGGATCCTCAGAGCCAGAGCTTTTCTTCAACTCTAGTAACAATCCTACACAGTTATCTCTGGTGTTCTCCAATTCAGAAGACCTCTGTTCCAACTGTTCCAACAAATATACCAGTTTTTGTTTGCTGAGATTGAGAATTTGATTTAAAATCTTATTTCTTAAGCAAATTTTTTAGTTATCCTCTCTATTTTACAATCCTCTTCTTGTCCCATTTCCAGAAGCATTTGCTGCTGCCAATTTCTGAGTCTTTTAGGGTCCTGCAGCAATAATTGAATGACGCTAGGTTTTCCTCACTTGATTTGGATTCAGTTTTCTCTAGTTTGCTGTTATCTATCACCCATCCATCTTCCTTTAGTTTTATTGCTTTATGGCTCAAAAAATCATACTTTATGTGTGGGGGAAAGATAGTAAGATTGTGAAGCAGTAAAAACAAATACACATATTGGATCCTACAACCCTACTCAATCCTAATACCCTTCCTTTTCCTGTTTTTATTTTATTGTTATTGTTGTATATTATTGAAATTTCTGTGTTGCTTTTGATAGGTACCTTCTATAAATGTTCCATGGACATATCAGTAGAAGGTATATTCTCTGTTTTCTGGTTATGGAGTCATATATATATATACATATACTTATTTTTAGTGTACTATAGTCCTCAATATATATTCCAATACTCAATATTTTTCATAGAAAAAGGATACAAACTTTAGTTATATGATGAATAAATTCTGGATATGTAATGTACAGCATGGTAACTATAGTTAAGGTGAATGTACTGTGTACTTGAAGTTGTTAAGAGTAAATCTTATACATTCTTTCCACACACACACAAAAAAATGCCAATTTTATGAGGTGATGAATATGTTAATTAGCTTGATTGTAGTAATAATTTCACAAAGCATATTTATGTCAAAATATTACACTGTTCACATTAAATATATATTTATTTATTTTTTTGTCAGTTGTACTTCAGTAAAGCTGTGGGGAACAAATTATAAAAAGGTTTTAAAATATCTTTGGGAAAAAACTCAATCTGATTTTCTGTGCTTTTCAAAACATATTAGTGTATTAAAGACCTTTGAATCTCAACATTTGGTAAATCAATGCACTTTGCAATGTCTTTCAAATTTATCTGACCATGAAATTCTTTTTATTATAGCAGCTAATCACTTCCCACATAAAAGCTGTATTAAATCATCCTTTTTTCGGTATTCAGATCTTCTGTTGCCTTAATTAATTTTTTTACCCTTTTTCTATCAAAGATTCATCAGTGTTGTTTCCAGGATTAAATGGTAGTACTATAGCCGAATAGAAAAATCCACCCTAAAATATGCCAGCTTGTCATAAAAATTATTTTGAGTGGATGTTTTTAGCAAATGAAAAGAAACAGATACACAAAATTCTCCCTATTGACCTAAAAGCAAGATATAAATTTACCAAAATGTTTCATCCTTTCCTTCTCTACCAGGAAGGACAAACAGATCACCAAAGACAACTTTAGGCCCTAATCATCCTGGACATGGCATGAAAGATATATTCAGTAAACAACTTTATTTATTTATTTGATTATTTATTTATTTATTTATACTAGGGATTGAATCCAGTGACACTTAACCACTGAGCCACATCCTTATCCTTTTTTATATTTTATTTAGAGACAGAGTCTCACTAAGTTGCTTAGGACCTCGCTAAGTTGCTGAGGCTAGCTTTGAACTTGAAATCCTTTTGGCTCAGTCTCCAGGATTACAGGCATGCCCCACCACGCTCAGCTAAATAGCTTTATTATCTACCTTTTATTTACCAATTATTTGCCTCCCCACAGTCTGCTGTCCCTAGAGACTCAAAGGCCTTTGCCTTTGGTGATTTATCTAAAAATTTTACTATTTTTTGTTGAGATTCTATATAAGCCAGACTTCTAAGCCACCTCCTTGAAAATTACTCATTCTGTGGATATCTCTCATATATATGTGAAATATATATGTTAATAAAATTGTTTTTCTATTGTTAATCTGTCTTTTGTTCCAGGAGTCAATCCCAGTGAAGAACTAAGGGAAGAGAAAAATTAATGTTTTCCTCTCCTATAATAACTATGAATTGTCTGATATTTAGTGATAATTATTCAGAACTAAGATATTGTTATATATTCTGTTTAATTAATGATGTAAATAATAAGGTATGTAATGTGATGTAACCCAATATTCAAAATGAATAACTCCTGTAATGACACTGGTTCACGTTTTATAAAGAATTTTTCTCTTTTGTACTTTTTCCTGTCTTCACTTCTAGTCCATACAACTAGTTTAAATGTTGGAGATATCCAGTTTTACAAAGTGGACAAAAGATTGTCAGATTGTCTTTTTAATCAGATGTCCTGCTAAATACAAGTGAGGGACAATCAAATATTGAAAAAGAATGATGGCTTTTTGCACAACAAAAAGATTACAGTAATTTTCTTGCATATTTTCATAAGGAGGAACTTTGATCTTCAACTTTCTGTGGAGTAACAATGAAGCAAAATGAACAAATTCCCAAAGAACGTTTTAGAATCAATATTCATAGTATCTTGCCACCAAGTTTTACTATGAAAGAGATTGGAAAAAAACTAGCATAGCAATTGAAAAGCAATCATTGATGGAGGGTATGTAAGAGGGATATGCCCATATGGTTGATGCTAAGCCCAACTGCTGTGGTTATTTAGTTGAAGTTATCCTTGCCAACAGTTTAACACTCCAGAAGACAGCATGTGTTTATCTCAATAGGGCTCTTTATTTTATGGTGCTTTCCTTGAATGTCAACATAGCTATAAAAGGAGAATTAAAGCTTTTAGACATGTTATAACTGAAACCTTTTTGACACTATGTACTCTATAGCTGACGAATGTCAACTCTAGCTTCCTGTGGTGTGCTCAATGAAATATAATAAATCAACTAAAAAATACAGCTACAAGCATTTTGAAAAATACAAGGGTCACAGCGGAATAACTAACTGTTCCATCTATGTCAATTACACTGCAGCCATTTGTTGAGGATATTCTTCAGGCTCAGTCAAGTAGACATTGACATTTATTTATTACGAGAAACAGCAAAAAGTTCTTATTGTGGTCCTTAAATGCATTCCTTTACCATAGGTAGAGTAGTGTCTGCCATATTTCTTCAATGGAGAGACATTTTATCCTTGGTAAATCACTAATTAATAATCTACACATAGATATTTTCAGTGTGTCTCTCTCTCACCTACACACTTCATTCAATACAATTAAAATCAATTGACAGAATTTTCTTGCATCAGTCACTACTACAATGGTTGTAAAAATGATGATTTTACAATTTTATCAATCCTGTTCCATTTCTTAATTTGTATTCTACTGGTTTTATTTGCGATAGGTCATTGTTACTATTGACCACCGGAACAGACTGTAATGGGTTCCACTTTTGTGATGGCACCTACAAATTGTAACTTGCTCATGAGGATAATTCAGGTTGTGATTAATTTGTTTGGTTTTGTTTTTACATATTCTCATTTAAAATATCAAATGTTAGCTGGGCAGCCATGTGTTAGTCAACTGATCAATTATTTTGACTTGCTTATGAAGAAAAGGTATAATCAATATGGACAAGGGTAAAAGTCATCAGATTGATGTGTCAATCAGAATTATAAAGCCTGGAATTCTGACTCATTTTGTGCCTTTTATATTATGTATTACAGTGAAGCTGTTATCACTATCACTATTATTGCCTTACTTTTGTCAACCATAAGATACTATCTGTGAAGTTGTTTGCCTTGAAATGAAGTTGCCTTTTCACCACGTCTCCATGATTAGATTTAAGTAGAGTTCCAGTGTTAGAGTTAATTCCTGTCTGATTTCAAATCAATGCATATTATAGTATTTTGCTAATTAAATGGACATTAAGCAGTTTCCTTCTGCAGCTTTCTGGGAGGTATGGCAGAAGATATTTCTTCCTTGTTTTATAGAAATTATATTTTTAAAGGATAGGATAAATTATCCCTTTATATATTTAGTGTTTGACCTTTAAATGCTTGCTCCTTAAAATGCACATATAATTATTTGCTATGCGTATTACTAAACCATACAATATTTCTGTGACATTAAATTGCATTTTATCTTTTTCCAGCAATTCGCAATGGCAATGAAAATTTTAAAAAAATATTAACTAAGTATGGCACTTCATTTATAAACAAGAGCTTAAGTTAAATAAAATGTCTCAAGCCTCTGAACTATGCTTTATCTTTATATTCTTAAAATGGATTCCTCAGTGCCCACTGTAGTTCATTGAAAATATAAAAGAAATATCCCTCAACAGTGAGATAACATTATTTTTTCTTAGAGGATAACATTTAATTTCTCTGGTTGTAAGTGATATAGATTCACAACATACATGCAGTCATACATAAAGGTAGGGCTATGATGACCATCATATTTCACCACCTTTACTGTCCCCATGCCCCCTCCCCACTTACACCCTGGTGAACAGAGTTTCTCCATTGTTCCCATGTCCTTCTATTATAGTGTTTTACTCCTAGATTTGAAATAGTTTGGAATAAATATTTTTTGAAAAATATCCATGTATGACATAACATTCTATTATAATGTTTTACTCCTAGATTTTAAATAGTTTGGAATAAATATTTTTTGAAAAACATCCATGTATGTCATACAATGTAGTTATACCTGTCAGTTACTAAAGGAAATCAATCAAATTTATTCTGTTTAATTTGAATTTATTAAAGAATATTAAATAGTTCATAAAGTTATTTCAAGATTGATATAAATGGACTTGACAATAACCTTCCAGTAACAACACTGAGAAACACACCACAAAATCAGACTGATAAGAAAACTGCTACTAATGCTTCCACTGTTATACCCATACACCTGGCACCAGGAATGCAATCTACTATAACTGCTCTGATTTACAAAATGGAAAACTTTTCCATGACTTAGGTCAAAACAATGCAGGCCAATTCAGAACCTATTTCCTTAAACCTTTTGATTATGAATTCAAGTCTCAAGATGATGTGTCTACAGAATCATATATATCTATTATCTAGCTGTTATGGTTTAGATATGAGGTGTCCCCCAAAAGCTCATCTGAGAGACAATGCCAGAAAGGTTAGAGGTGAAATGATCAGGTTAGGAGAGCCTTAACTTAATCAGTGCATTAATCCCCTGATAAGGGTTAACTGGGTGGTAATTATAGGCAAGTAGTGTGTGGTTAGAGGAGGTGGGTCACTGGGGGCATGCATTTAGGTATATATTTTGTCTTTGGTCAGAGGAACAACCTCTGTCTGCTTTCTGGTGGCCATGCCCTCAGCCTCTTTTCTCTACCACACTGTTCCACCATGATGTCCTACATTACCTAAGACCCTGAGGAGTGGAATTGGCCAACTATGAACTGAGACCTCTGCAACCATAAGCCCCCAAATAATTTCTCCCCCCTAATTATTCTTGCCAGATCTTTTAGTCACAGCAGCAAAAAAGCTGACTAAAACTCCAGCTAAAATGGAGAAGAGGAAAATAAATTTTCTGATTTACCATGGGAAGATATGAATCAATATGTGATGCCCTATCAAAATATAAAGATGGTATTCAGAAGATGTTAAGCAGACTAAAATGACAGGTGATTTCTATTTGTAATATTCTCTAAAGAACATATATACCTCTATACATGCATGTATATGAATTTGTGAATGTAGATACACAACTCACACCGAGCAAAATTCAGCCCAGAGTGGGAGTTCTTATGATCAGTAGTTGGGACTTTTGATAAGATATCTAACCTCTCCAGGTTCTCATTTTCTGTTTTAGATGGAAATAGCAATATAACATTCTTCTAAGAATGCGTTTAGAATTAAAGAGGTAATTTTCAAAAAGTTCTTAGTCCTGTGCCTTGCACATAGCAATGGCTAAGTAAAAGTAAGCTATTTTATTAGTTCTCATTTCAGTCCCCTCTCACTCCTTCAATTGTATCTTCTTCCCTCCATCCCTCTGAGTAAGATTAACTTATAAGTTTGGATTTTGAAGGACTATAAACATGTTCTTAAACCTTAAAACAAGCAGGAATAAAGAGTGTTTAAATTAGAGTTTTAGGAGTGAATCATTCAAATATCTAGTGGAAGACAAATTTACCTTATGGAGTTCTATTGCATTGTCTTCCAGACAATACTACTTTATCCTTTATTCTTTGCAATTGGTTTAAACTTACAATTACACATGCTAAAACTTGCACTCTGTGATTATAGCCTGTTCCCTGCACTGATGATAATTTAAGACTATTCATTTGCGGGCATTTACTGTAATACTTTAGTTCCCACATGAAAATAGTCATCCGCAATATTTTTGTCAATCTTCAGGTATACAGTCATAGGAAAGACAGAGGAAGAAAGAAGGAGAAAGTAAGAAAAGAGGAAGCTTTATATATATGTATATATGTGTATATATATATGAATTCTAAACCTTTCAAATGAGTTTAAAAATGCTATAACAAAATAAAATATTTTAATTTGATAAGAAGTTTAAAAGAGCCTGTCAGCTGCATTCTCTTTCCTGAAATAGACCTCATCATTTATCAATTGTTACAATACTGTTGATAATGATCAACATTTAAAGTGATAGGAATGCATTCCTGAATAGTGGTCATCATAACCCAAAGGGATTATATTTTAAGAGAAAATAACAACTGGACACTTGGAATACATATTCTACAGTGCTGTCAGGTCTTATAAATAAAAGATAAATCTTATTTGGTATTTGTATATTTTTATGGCCTAAAATATGATGATATCATGCCAGTCTGGCCAGCTCTTTGTGTTCTGCACTGTGACCTATAAAATTAAAATGTCAATTGGAATTGAACCATTTTAAGTAATTAGAATGTTGAACATTTTCTCCCAAAGACACTCAATACTGAATCTTCTCAGTGAGATTCAAACACTACTTTATTCTATGATTATTCCAAATGTCCCCTTTTCAGACTAGTCTTCTTGAAAGAAAATTCTGTTTATTATATACTGTTATTTGTTATTATGCAAAAAACTGTAGAGAAAAATATGATGGAAGAATTTTAACTTGTACTCCCTTGAGCTATGCAAATATACATGAGTAAATTATCCACTGATAATCAATCTTTATTTTGTTATGGAAAAAATGATTATACTACAAGATATCTGGCTTAACTAATATGCTATTTATTTGGCTATATAAATATTTATTTAGACACATGCATGTATATAGAATGCTTCTGTTGATGCTTTGTTGCCCTACCACTCATGTTTTCATTAAAAATGAAAATGAAAATTTATTTTGCAGAATGAAAGAAGTTATTTCTTGCCCATTTTTTAAACCTAATACCAGAATGATTTGTTCTGTCAAATGCAGACCTCCATTGTGTGTATCATATTACCTGGAATTGTATAGGATTGAACAAAGAATATACCCCAGGTAAGTACCAGTTCTCTCCTAGCAGGATTGTTCTGAAAGGCATATTGTTATCAGTACAAAATAATAATGAAAACAGTGTTTTTCAACCATTAATTCACTCATTAGCAAAAAAATTTTTTTTAAGTATCTTGTATGCTCCAGGAACTATTATCAATACCAGGAATATAGCAGGCATTAAAAATAAAGTATTAAACCAAACAGGGAATAACCCAAAAATGCCATCAAGGAACTTACATTTCCAGTAGTGGAGAGAGATAGTACATGAATAAATAACAGAATTCACCTGCATATAGTAATTTAGATCATGATAAAGCTAAAGGAGATAACACATAGAAGCACAGAAAGAAGTTAAAAAGTACATGCAAGTGTTGATATTTTATTTAGACTGACCAAGGAAAGCCTAGCTGAACAGGGAAAATTTAAAGACTTAAAATAAATGAGGCATGAGTCAGTCATGCCAGTGTTTTGAGATAAGTATTGGAAGCAAGGAAATAATCAGTGCAATGTTTCTGAGGCAAGAACTGCTCAACCCATTCAAAGAGCAGGCATTAATCCTGGATCCTGGAACTGAATGAGTGAAAGCAAGAGTAATAGGAGGTAATATCATGGAATCAACAGGTTTCTAATTCATGAAGAATATTTTTATGTCATCATATGGACTTTATCATTATCATTGATGAAACTTTAACAATTAGAAATTCTCAAATTCTAGTAGCATAAGATCAATTCCTAATCATAGTGAGTATAAACTTTAGGCAAAATAACAACAATGTTTTAAAATTGTTGAAAGGCAATCAAAAGTAAAAAGAAACTAGAACAAAGAATATATGCTAGATAGAGGATAAAACCAAAATAAGTTTGCCCTAACCAAAGGTGGATTTGCCTTTTACTCTTTTATAAGGCCAAATGATTCATTAGAATATAATTCCACAGTTTTCAGAGAAAGATTACAGAATCTGGTCTGTATAATGCAACATCTACATTGTCCAGCATACAATAAATATTAGTAGTCAGGCAAGGAAGCCTGAAAAATATATGATCTACAATCAAGAAGAAAACAGTTAAGACATGGAATTACAATCAACCTAGATGTTAGAATCAGCAGATAATTAAAATGACTATGACAAATATAATAATCTAGGATCGTGTGTGTGTGTGTGTGTGTGTGTGTGTGTGTGTAATCACACACTGGGGTTCTAATTCAGGACATTTTGTAAACTAGGCAAGTGACCTACCACTGAGCCATATGCCTGACTTCTGAATATGATAATCTATAGGAAAATGTGGATATAGTGGACGAAATACTGGGGAATTTCAGGAGAGAGATAGAAACTATAAAAGACATGTAGATCAATGGTATAGAATAGAAGACACAGACACAAACCCACTTACATAATTACCTTATACTAGATAAAGGAGCCAAATACATACACTGGAGAAAAGATAGCCTGTTCAACAAATGGTGCTGGGAAAACTGGAAATCCATATGCAGCAAAATAAACTCCTATCTCTCACCATGCACAAAATTCAACTCAAAGTGGATCAAGGACCTGGGAATCAGACCAGAGACCCAACGCCTAATAGAAAAAAAAAAAAATACGCCCAAATCTTCATCATGTCAGATTAGGACCATACTTCCTTAACAAGACTCCTATAGCACAATAAGTAAAATCAAGAATCAACAAATGGGATAGATTCAAACTAAAAAGCTTCTTCTCAGCAAAATAAATAATCAATGAAGTGAACAGAGCCGACGTTCTGGGAACAAATCTTTGTCACACACACATCCGATAGAGCACTCATCTCCAGAATATATAAAGAACTCAAAAAACTTATCACCAAAAAAACTAACAAACCAATCAATAAACGGGCCAAAGAGATGAACTCAAACTTCACAGATGGAGATATACAATCAATCAACAGACATATGAAAAAATGTTCAACATCTCTAGCAATCAGAGAAATGCAAATCAAAACTACCCTAAGATTTCATCTCACACCAGTCAGAATGGCAATTATCAAGAATACAAACAACAATAATTGTTGACGAGGTTGTGGGGAAAAAGGCTTGCTCATACATTGCTGGTGGAACTGCAAATCTGTACAATCAATCTGGAAAGCAGTATGGAGATTCCTTAGAAAACTTGGAATGGAACCACCATTTGAGCCTGCTATCCCTCTCCTTGATCTATACCCAGAATACTTAAAAACAGCATACTACAGTGACACAGCCACTTTAATGTTTATAGCAATTCACAATATCTAAACTGTGGAACCAACCTAGATGCCCTTTGATATATGAATGGATAAAGAAGCTGTGGTATATATACACAATGGAATATTATGCAGCAATAAAAGAGAATAAAATCATGGCATTTGCAGGTAAATGGATGGATTTGGAGAATATCATGCTAAGTGAAGTAAGCCAATCTCAGAAAACCAAATGCCGAATGTACTCTTTGATAAGTGATCCATAATGTGGGGAAGGACATGGGAACAATGGAGGAACTCTGTTCACAGGGGTGTAAGGGGGGAGGGGGCATGGGGACAGTAAAGGTGGTTGAATATGATGGTCATCATAGCCCTAACTTTATGTATGACTGCATGTATGCTGTGATTCTACATCACTTACAACCAGAGAAATGAAATGTTATCCCCTAAAAAAAAAAGAATCAAATATAAATCATTGAAATAAAATGAAAATCATAGTCAAAACAAAGAAAAGTACAAATGAACATGAAGACAGAATAACAGTAATCATTCACAGTGACACATGTGAGGAAAAATTGGAAATAAAATATTAACAGTGCTACTACATTTCCTATAGTATCAAGCAGTCTAACATATTAATTGAAATCCAAAAAGGAAAAGAAAAGTAAAATGAGGTTAAAATATTTTTTAATATATTGGCTGAAAATTTTCCAAATTTTTAGGAAATTTACCAAATCCTACCCAAATTTCATATATATAATGTGTGTGTTTATGTGTGTGTATACACATATGTATGTATATGTATTATATATATATACACAAATGCATAATATATAAAATTATATATATATATATATAAAATTTCAAATGGAGCACTATAATTTGAGGCAATGAATTACAACATTAACTCAATTAAGGGATATTTGTGTATTTTTTAACTCCCATTTTCTATGAAATATGAGATTGTCACTATTATGATGATTTTTCTCTTCTTCCACATATTCCGTATAGCCCTGACAATAAAATGTTTTTCTTGGATTGCTAATTTTCAAAGACAAGTATCAATGAAGTCAGTTTCTTGTGAACTAAGAGTTTTTTTCTTCTCTTTCTACCCATGATGACCATAGGCTGTCATACTCATATGATGCAGTCCTCAGCCAGGATACATGTTGTAATGAGCAGAGTACTTTTATTTTTAGCTGTCCTTATCCTTTTGACTGTGCAAATCTTTGATTGTAAACAAATTATAAAATTATGGTTACTATCCTTGTATACACTAATTCTGTATTCTTTGGTAGGTTTATATGCAAGTGTGCATGTTGTATATGTGTCTGTCTGTCTGTCTGCCTGTGTTGATTGAGATCATTGTGAAGGAAGGTTTGAAGAACTTGCATACTAGCACAACAGAAGAAAGTCTTCAGCCTGAATGCTGCCTTATATTCTACATTTCTTAATAGGATCACAGCAAGGACACACTTTGTTTAGTATTTTTTTTATTACTCAGATTTGTTCATTTTGTTGTAGTCATACATCCTGAACCCAAAAATGTTTCAGTAGTCAGGAATAGAAATAATTTAATTGAAGAAGGAAAAGTCTTTTAATAGCCTGACTATAAAAACTCAAAACAAAACAATTGCTCCAATCCAAAACTTCACATTTCAGTTGTTAGAGAAGTATATAATTAATTACTAGCAATACACAAATGTTTCAAATGTTAATTTTAAGAGAACATCAATTACTAATCCAATTCTGTGAATTTATTGCTTGTTTTCCCTTTATTGAGGAACTGGGCAATTTTTATGAATTGTTTTTAATTATCATATAATTTATAATGCATAAGAAATGCCTTCAATGCTTCACAAATAGCACACAATTCCCTAAAAAATACTTTTAATAGTAGACCATTAATCTCTGTTATTGCCCATCATGAATAAAGCAGATGGAGTTCAACCTATCAAGAAAATGTTAAAGGAATTATTAGTCTAATGTTTATTTAAATAGCCATTCCCGGCATCAGCTTTCACTTGCTTTGGCGTCATTGTAAAACTTTCAATAATCACAAGTCTACCACCACCAGCCTATGGTCAGCAAATAATTTACACTTAATCAACTCTATAATTTGAATTTCTTTGTAGGGATAATAGGAAATGTTGCTGTAAATTACTTTACTTTGGAAATTCAGGAATTGTTCACCTCTCTCATATATATATATAAATATGAATATATGTATAAATGGAGAGATATATATGTACTATCTAATCACACATAAACACACATATATAATTGAAAGTTTAAATATGTATCCCTTTAAATATGTATAATTTATTATATATCAGTTATATCTGCACAAAGCTATTCATATATAAAGTATGTTTAATAAATAATTTTATTGACTTGCAATCAACTCATAATAAATTTCATATAATTAAAATAGGCATTTTATAAGTTTGGAATATATATACTCATGAAATCATTGTGTTAAGTAACAGTGAATATATCCATTACACTCAAAAATGCCTTTTAGTAATACTTACCTTCTGTCCCTCCCTATCCTCTCCAGCACCATTTATCTGCTTTCAGTCACTGTAGACTACATTTTCTACTTTTTTAAAAAATTTTTTTCGTTGTAGATGGACACAATATCTTTATTTTATTTATTTTTATGTGGTGCTGAGGATCGAACCCAGTGCCTCCCACATGTAAGGCAAGCGCTCCATCACTGAGCCACAATCCCAGTCCCCATTTTCTACTTTTTATATAATTAAAATAATATAGTTTGTAATCTTTTTATTTTCCCTTTGAATTATTTCACTCTTCAATATTGTTTTTAGATTCATCCATGCTGAAAGGAATATCCCATTCCTTTCTTACTAGTAAATAGTCTTGCGTTATGTGAATATACCAGTTTGTTCATTCATTTACTTGTTGATGAACATTTGCACTGTTTCCAGGTTTTTACCATTATCAATAAAGCTTCTATGAACATTCATGCACAGTATTTTGAATGGACATATATTTTATTTTAAATATTTATATATAGAATGGCTAGATCCAATGATAGATAACTGCTTTACTCCTTAAGCAACTGCCAAAGTAATTTCTAAAGTGATTGTACCATTTAACATGCCCCACAATCTGTATATAAGAGATTTAGTTGTTTCACACATTCACCAAAAATCAGTATGGTCTTTTTGATTATACCATCCTACTGGGTGTGTGGTGGTATCACATTGTGTTTTTAATTTGCATACTTTAATTTGTAGTGAGATTTAAGATACTTTCTTGTGCTCATTTGACATCTATATATCTTCCTCATTGAAATGTTGTTTAATATCTTCTGCCAATTTTCTAATTAGGTTGTTTGGATTTTTCCTGTTGAATTTTGAGAGTTGTTAATTTTCTAAATAAATGCAGTCTATCAGATGAGAGTTTTATGAACATTTTCTCTTAGTCCATATCATGTCTCTTCATTCTCTTAATATTATCTTTTGAAGAGAAATTTTTAATTTTGATATTCATTTTAACTATTTTTCCCTTTGAGACTTGTGATTTTTATCTTTGACATTGTATATAAGAAGATATGGCCTAACCCAAAGACAGGAAGATTTACTTCTATGGTTTCTTTGAAGAATTTTATACTCTTTTGCCTTTACATTTTATGTATATGGTACATATGGAGATACTTTTTGTGAAAGGCATAAGGAAGGGGTGCATCATTGAAAACTAAAATTAACTTTGTGCTTGTGTTGTATCCAGTTGTTCTGTTATTATTTTTTAAATTATTTTTTACTTCATTGAATTTCTTAGCATCCTTGTCAAAAATACATTGAATATAAATATTAGAATTTATTTCTGGACCCATATCCTAGTTAATTAATCTATATACCTATCTTCAAGCCAGTATTATGTTATCTTTATTGTTGCAGTTTCATAATAAGATTTGAAACTGGCATGTGTGTGGTCTGCAATGTTTTACTTTTCCAAAATTGTTTCAGTTATTTTGGATTTTGAGCATTTCTATATGAATTTTATGATCAGCTTGTCAATTTCTGCAATATGATATGGATTACATTGACTGTGCAGATAGAAGAGAATTCTCATCTGCATTAGTGTTGTCCAGAGAAACAAAACCAACAGTATGTGTGTGTGACACACATACATATATTTCAATTTGATTCAAATCCAGGGAATCTAATGGAATGAATTGTAGTTCAAGGGTAGGAAAATATGAAGTGTTATGTCCCCCAGATTATGTATTAAAGCAGGAAATATAAAGAAGTGTCCTCCTTCTTCAACCTTTTGTTTTATTCAGATGTTCAATGAGTTGGATGATGCTGAGGACATTGATGAAGACAATCTATTTTATTGAATCCACTGATTCCAATGCTAGTTCCCTTCAGAAACACTCTCAAAGGTACATCAGAAACAATGTGACTCTGACCCAGTGGAATTGAAACCTAAAATTAACTATCACAAATCCACCAACTTGCAACCCACACATATCCTTAAATCATATTTAATCTCCAAAAAATGAAAATAACAAGATCATAACTGGTAACAACTATCCTGTGTACAACCAAAAATGTACTAATCCCTTCTCTTAACTACTATGATATAAAAGTAAAAATATTTATATTTATAGAAAAATAAAGAAGAAATACTTCTAACCATTACAATCCTTATTTCTGTAATTGGCCAAATGATAATGGTATTTGTAACTACCTTCCATCACCTATTCTCTATTCCCTTTGCCTTTAGCAAGAACCTCCGTTTTTCATGGTTCTTTTTCCATTGAAGTGACTAAAACTTTCATCTCTGAAGGATTTGGGCCTTTACCCTTCCTGTTTGTGTTGGATTGTTATAATTTTTATTGATTTTTATCACAAGGAACAGTAATACTAAGATTTGCATTGAGGAATCTCCTACATTCCAGAAATTCTTTCCTTCCTTCTTTGTAGTTTAGTAGTCCAATTTTCCCTTGTGAATCAGGATGTATCACAATCAGAAACAACATATCACTTTATTTGTCTGTTGATTCAGGGACATAATGAGACCAGAGTGGCTTGGGAACAGTTTCAGCTTTCAGTTCAATGGAATCACTATTGTGTCTCTTGGTGGAAACATTCTTCCCTCTGGAGTTAAGAATTACAAACAAGCAGAATATAAAATCAAGCAAAGGAGACAATCAATAATGTGAAGAGAGCCTACAGAACTGGCAAAAATTGTTACCACATGCACCTCTGATAAAGCATTAATCTCCAGGATATACAAAGAACTCTAAAATTATAATACTAAAAAAATAACTAACCCACTCCATAAATGGGCTAAGGAACTGAACAGACACTTCACAGAAGATGGAATACAATCAATGAACAAATATATGAAAAAGTGTTCAACATCTCTAGCAATTGAAGAAATGCAAATCGAAACTACTCTAAGATTTCATCTCACTCCAGTCAGAATGGCAATTATCAAGAATACAAACAACAATAAGTGTTGGTGAGAATGTGGGGGAAAAGGTACACTCATATGTTACTGGAGGGAATGCAAATTGGTATGACTATTATAGAAAGCAGTATGCAGATTCCTCAGAACACTTGGAATGGAACCACCATTTGACCCAGCTATTCCACTCCTTAGTTGGGTATCAAAGGACTTAAAATCAGCATATTACAGTGATGCAGCCATATCAATGTTTATAGCAGCATAACTCACAATAGCTAAACTATGGAACCAACCTAAGTACCCTTCAACAAATGAATGGACAAAGAGAATGTGGTATGCATACACAATGGAATATTACTCAGCATTAAGGAAGGATGAAATTATGGCATTTGCAGGTAAATGGATGGAGCTGAAAAATATTATGCTAAGCAAAATAAGCCAATGCCAAAAAACCAAAGGCCAAATATTTTCTCTAATATGTGGATGCTAATTCATAATAAGGTGGGGGTGCTAAGGAAGACTAGAGTTACTTTATAGTAGGTGGAGAGGAGTAAAGGGAGGGGAGGGAGTATTGGGGCAGGACAGATAGTAGAATGAATCAGACATTATTACCCTAAGTACATATATAACTATATGACTGATGGGATTCTACATCATATACAATCAAAATAATGAGAAATTATACTCCATCTATATATGATATATCAAAGTACATTCTACTACCATGTATAACTAATTAGAACAAATGAAAAGGTAACAAAAAATTAAACATGTGTCATGTATTTAGGATGGGAAAGACATTCAACCATAACAAATGTTAAGCTTTTAGTGATATTTGACACATTTGATTAATAATCTTTTCCAACTAGATATTATATATCACTTATATATATATATATATATATATATATTTGTCATTAGTTACCTTATTTTATAATTAAAATAAAAATAGAATTCTTTGATCACTGTATGAGTAAAATTGTGTACAAAAAGTTTGCATTTTCACTGTGCTTAGGTCAATGCTAGTGACAATTGACCCATGCTTATCATTAGTGTAGTAGAAACCAAAGCAAACATATTTAATATTTTCTCAGATTATAACTATATGAAATATGTAGTGGCTTTCTTTTCAAGCATCATATCTGCATGCCTATACAAAATAATACTTTCAGTATTTGGATCAGGGACATATTGCTCACAGAAACCATCTTAAGTGGGCCAAAAATAACAAATATTTTATCAAACATAGGACACAACAGACGTGAGTTCATCTAAGGAGACTTTATTTTTGATCAACAAATACATTTTAAGTCAGGAGGAATGTGTTTTTTCTCTCTAGAACAACCAATAACATTTTGTTTATTGTAAAAAAATCATGAAACAAATCATAGTTACTGAGTTACAGTTCTGTATATTTGGAATTCATTGGAAAATCTTCAAGGCTATAATTTAGATTTGACAGCAATCAGTGTTTGCATTGTTTTTTAAATTAAGTTAGAGTTATGTTTTGGCTCTAACTTTTGTGGTAGTTTTAGTCATTGCTTTAAATGAACTTTGTTTGATTTTGTCGCTTATGCTTATGTTTACAGATAGCTAGTGATTATATTATATATGTATGGAAACAATATTCTTTCTTACTAAATAGCACACAATGGAGAAAAATTGTTCCTCAACTTTGTTAAAAGGTATTTGTTTCTCTTTGTTAACTTCACTAAGCATGGGGACTCATTTATCATAGTGGGGGTTTACCACAGTAAGAAATTAGACATTGTAGCTGTTTTATATTTTCTTATAATTTTGTTAAATTTATAGTCCAGTGAGATATAAGATTATGGAATAACATTTAAATACATAAGTAATTAAATCAATGCATCAAATTAATTTTAAATATCTGTTTAGTAGTCTCCTGAAGATGTTTTTTTACACATATCAAACCAGACTGCTCAAATCTAAAAATCAGAAGAAAGAATTTAACAACATACAGAAAAACATTTGAAAAATGAGAAAAAGTTTATAATATAGAAGATTGTGTAATTAACACATTAATAATACAATTAATAAAATAAATTAAAATGCACCAATTCTTTCTAAGGTTAAATGTTTATAAATAGTTGTCTGGTTCAACTAATTGCTTAGTGATTGATCCTTTTGATATCCATTTGTCCTGAGGAGCATTAAATATGCAGTTAATTATAGTACATTACTTAAAAAATAAACAGAGGGGCTGAAGCTATAGCTCAGTGGTAGAGGGCTTGCCTAGCATGCGTGAGGCACTAGGTTCAATCCTTAGCACCACGTAAATATAATCAAATAAAATAAAGATATAAAAATACAATAACATTAAATATAACTACTACTAATAATAATAATAAGAAGAAGAAACAGAGGAAAGCAGTATGGAGATTCCTCAGAAAACTTGGAACCACCATGTGACTCCATTATCCAACTCCTTGGTTTATAACTAAAGGACTTAAAATCAGTGTACTGCAGTGATGCAACCATATGAATGTGTATATCAGTTCAATTCACAATAGCTAAACTATGGAACCAACCTAGATGCTCATCAACAGATGAATGAATAAAGAAAATGTGGTGCATATATACAATGGAATATCACTCAACCTTAAAACAAAAATGAAATTATGGTATTTGCAGGTAAATGGATGGAACTAGAGAACATCATGCTAAGTGAAATAAGCCAATCCCAAAAAACCAAACACTATGCTGATACATAGTAAGGGGGGTGGGAAGAATGAAGGACATTTGGATTGTGCAGAGGAGAGTGAGGGGAGGGTTGAGGCTGTGGGGATGGGAAGGACAGTAGAACCAGAGAGACATTATTACCCCATATACATGTATGATTACACTACTGGTATGACTTTGCACCATGTACAGCCAGAAGAATGAGAAGTTGCACTTCATATGGGTGCAATGTGTCAAAATGCATTATACTACCATCTATAACTAATTAGAACAAATTAAAAAAATAGAAGGGAGACCAGCAGAATAAAAGAAGGGGCTCAGAGGGAGGGAAGGGAGGAAAAGGGGAGGTACTGCAGAATGAAATTGATCAAATTACACTGTTTTATTGTGTGCACATATGAATATATAATAACAAATGCCAAAAAATTAAAAATAAATAAATTAGAAGAAGGAAGATGAACAGAGTAGAGGAAGGGGATCAAGTGGATGGATTAGGGAAGAGGAAAGAGTAGTATGGGGTACTGAAATGAGAAAACTATGTTATATGCATTTATGAATATGTCATAATTAAGGAAACATCTCTATGGAGGCAAAATGTGAACAAAGGCCTGTGTGAAACAAGGGGAAGTGCTACTAAAAGTGCAAATAAAATAGCATTTCTGCCAGAGGAATCAGAAACTTAAGTCAACCTGAATACTGATGACTAGAGGGTTGGGAAGGGAGAAGAGGATTGATAAAGGGAAATTGGATTTAATCAATGTATGTTCTATAGTGTATGCACATATCAAAGTACCAAGCTGAATCCAATTAATACATATAATCAATATGTGTTAATACAAAAATTAAAAAGCATAATAGCAGGAGAAACAGAATTTTTAAGAAAAAAAAGTGTGATTTCAGAGATTTAGTTTTTAGTTTTCATTTGTATTTGCCATACTAGAAAATGATGACTCATGTCTTTTAATATTAAAATGTTTTATGCCTGGCATGATGCCTAATTTTAGAGTAAAATCTTACTCAATGTTTCCTGAATTCTTTTGGTGGGGCACATTAGACAAATGCTATATTCCTTGGGCATTGTGTTAAGTGCTTAAGGAGACTTACCTTGGTTAATACATCCAATTCTTACAACATAAACCTGAGATCTAGGTACTTAAAAAGAGTCAAGTATTTATTCTAAGTGTTAAATATATAAACATAATTTTTATGAGGAAAACTTAGGCCATAGAAGCCAAGTTTCTTACCTAAGTTCATATAGCCATTAAGAAGCAGGGTTAAGGGATTCGGTTCCAAGATGGCAGCCTAGACGGACTTCTCCGTGCAAGTCTCTCCAGGACGGGAGCTTGAAGTGGTAGAAATACCGTCTCCCAGCCAGCTTCTTGACATCATCCTATGGCTCATCATCCTCCACAGGAATTTCACTCATGCGTGTGTACGTAGGGCCACCAGGCAGCAGCAATTGCCACAAGCAGCATGACTTCAGTGGCGAGTGGCGGAACACAGCTGCAGTGCGAGACCCCAACCCAGGGCTCGAGCCCAGGATTCGCCCCGGGTGGGCGGGGCCTGCTTCTACACGGGGTACCTGGCTCCAGCACCCTACCAACTACACAGGACCCCTAGCACTTGCTCCTGTGGACAAAAGTCTCCCACGCAGGACCCCCAGCTACTGTTCTTTATGGATCTCCAACTAACATGACAGAACTTCCTGCACCAGGGGACGCCAGACAGCATCTAGGGAATCTTTGACTTCAACACAGCACACAGTGAAACAGCATCTACAATGCATCCAAGACCACCAGCGGCCCAGAACTTCACCCTGCTGCTTAAGCAGATGGCTTCCTTGTGAGACCCACACCCAGGACATTCTTCAACCAGTGAGGAAATTCCAGGAAGCATTGGACAATGCCACCTACTGGAGGTGAAAGGAAGCAGACCTATTTATTTACATTGAGACTTTATTTCTTTTATTCTTTATTTTTTATTCTTATTTTTATTTTATCCTTTATGTTTTTCTCCTAATATTCCTCTTGTTTAATCTTTTTGTTTTATTTCTCTGCTCTTTTCTTCTTTCCTTTCTTTTTCCTTTCCTCTTTTCTCTCTCATTTTTTCCCAACATCTATTCTCCAACAGTTGTGAAACAAAGTATTTGTTATACAGTAGGATATGGTAGACTGGAATTTCTGAACAGCATACTAGAGTGGTATTATATAGTCTGGTAACTCCCACTTACATATGTTTTATTTTTCTTACTATCGTGTCTCCTCGCTAGCTGTACTCTTCTTCCTCCTTATTGGTCTTCCCCAACTCTCTTTCACACTTTCTATTAATAGCCAACTTCTCTTGGATTCCTTTCCCATGCTTTCTAAGATCTAATAACCATATCTTCACTTCCTACTACCCTAACATTCTATCCTACACCCCACCCTCAAGTTTCCCTAGCCCACCAACAGAAACTATAGACCCTTGTGCAAACTTATTATTTACATAATAGATGTTAAAGGAACTCATAAGTGTTGTATATTGTGACTAAATTGTAAAAGTATTTAGGAGCTATTAGGAGCTACTTGGTTTAAAACTGTATATTGTTTGTATTGAGATCAATCAATATTGGTCTTTCCCTTAAAGGAGAGGTATCGAAACACTGCAGGGAAACTATAACCATATAGGAGTACAAACTGTAACACCTTGGATCAGCAGAGCTAGAAGGAAAGACACACAAACATCAGGAAAAAACAAGGGAAGAAAGTGCCTCAAACAAACCAAGATACTACATTATTAGAATCCACAGTCAGTACAGCAGAAGAAATGACAGAACAGGAGTTCAGGATGTACATAATTAAAATGTTCTGTGACTTAAATAATGATATAAGACAGCAAGCCCAGTCAGAAAAGGATTATTTTGATAAAGAGATACACAGGCAAAAACAGGAAGTAAAAGATCACTTCAATAAGGAGATAGAGATTCTGAAAAGGAACTAAACAGAAATCCTTGAAATGAAAAAAAACAATAAACCAAATTAAAATCTCAATAGAAAGCATCACCAACAGATTAGTCCACTTGGAAGAGAGAACCTCAGATACTGAAGACAAAATATTTAATCTTGAGTATAGAGTTGACCACACAGTGAAGATGGTAAGAAACCACAAACAGAACATCCAAGAACTATGGGATAACATTAAAAGACCAAACTTAAGAATTATTGGGATAAAGGAAGGCATAGAATTCCATACCAAAGGAATGAGCAACCTATTTGATGAAAAGATATCAGAAAATTTTCCAAATATGAAGAATGAATTGGATAATCAAATACAAGAGGCTTACAGGACACCAAATGCACAAAATCACAACAGACCTACACCAAGGCACTTCATATTGAAAATGCCTAACATTCAGAATAAGGAGAGAATCTTAAAAGCCACAAGAGAAAGGAATCAGGTTACATATAGGCATAAGCCAATTAGGATCACTGCAGACTTCTCAACCCAGACCCTGAGAGCAAGAAGATCATGGCAATGCATATACCAAGTGCTAAAAGACAGCAGATACCAACCAAGAATCTTATATACAGCAAAATTAAGTTTTAGGTTTGATGATGAAATAAAAACCTTCCAAGATAAACAAAAATTAAAAGAATTCACAGCAAGAAAGCCGGCACTACAGAACATTCTTGGTAAAATATTCCTTGAGGAGGAAATAAAAAACAACAATGAAAACCTGTGATGTCATTTATGTAGTGCCTCTTGTGGGTTCGCTCGACAAGTTGGGGTCCCAGAGGATGAAGGGACCAAGGAATGGGTTCCCACGGGATGAGGTCAGGGGTTCTGGAGGATGAGGGACAATGGGGTCCCACAGGACGAGGTCAGGGGTCCTGGAGGATGAGGGTTTATGCAGTGGACAGTCACAGAGTCACTCACCCAGACACCGTGGGTAGGTAAAACTGCTCTCCCGGAGCAAGAAGCAGACCCTGAGGTTAGGTTACAGCCAATACGGTATTGATCCATGTCAGGCGCACAGCCAATCAGCATGGGATGAGAAAAGGAGAGGCACTGAAGGCAGCCAATCAGCATGGGGTAAAGAGGAGGAGAAACATTCAAAGTAACCAATCAGCATAGGGCAAAGGGGAAGGAAAGTATTGAAGGCATGGAGAGAGCTCCTATATTTCCCCCTTTTTACTTTTATTTTATAGGTCAGCAGGGCCTGTGTGGCCCATAAGCAAACATGTTGGAGGGATCTGTTATAAACTCCTCATGGGAGAGAATCATTCCGCTGGATTTTCCAGACTTCTACATGCTGCATATGAAACTCGAAAAGTGATTTTGTGGCAATCCCCTTTCTTGTCTTGCTGGTGAAGGTAACATAAGCCTTTTTGTGGTCCTCTGTGTCTGTTTGTCTTTGTGTAATAAAGTTAGGTCAGGGAACATACCTCCACTTCCTGGTTAGTCTGGCAGTCACACATAGGGTCTGATTAGCCCGGTGACTGGAACCGCCATAATGCCTGTGGTGTATGGTCTTCTGAGACACTGTGTGAGCATACGGCTGTGGCCTAAAAAACCACAGAAGTCCCTCACAAAGCGCAACATACCCTAATCCTAAACATTTATGTGTTTTTTATGTCTCCTGAGACTCAAACTCACTTTCTTCTCACAATCCTCAGTTTTTTTTTTCCTGTCCTCTTTGCTTTCAATTTCTTTTCTCTAGCTTTTCCTCCTGCTATCATTACTGTTACTTTCACTTTAAAGTTTCTTGTCTCCACTCCTTCTCCAGGGGAAATCTCCTCTCCTCAGTCCTCAATGAGGCAACCCCTACAGCACCCCCACAACATAAATCACATAGTCTTGATCCTTTGTCTTCGACTTCCTGTGAACAACCTCTTCATGGAAACTTCCCTGCCTCTGACACCCCTTGTATTTACCATACCCTGCCTTCAGTGCCCAATGCAGTCCTCCTCCTCCTCCCAACCTTGTTTCCTCTGCCTGTGACCCACCCACTCACTTCTCTCCTTTCAACCATTTTCACCCGACTCCACCCACCACCCAAGGTTACATGGTTAATCTCCAGGCAGATGGCAATGTATGCCCCTGATCCCCACCTCGGTTTCTGAGCTTACTAAACTACTGCAGACCTTACAAGATCTTCCCTTAACAGTGACCACTCACGCTTTTCCCTCGAGTAAACCAATTCCTATGGCCCCTTGTGTGTTTACAGATGCCAACACTCGTCATCTTGGATACATTGAAATGGGATCTAATATAACAAATGATCAATTTGTCCAAAGGCATTCTGATTCTGTCCAAGTAGCTGAATTGACTGCACTTATCCTCGTACTGGTAATATATCAGACCATTCTCCTTAATATAAACTCTGATAGCATATATGCTGTCAAGGTCTGCTCTTCCATTGCTTATTCCACTTTTAGGCCCTGAGACTGTCCTGTTGATCAGCCTATGGCTACCCTAAAGGCTGTACTAGAAATAAGACAGCAACCATGGTATATTATGCATATTCGCTCCCATTCTGGGTTGCCTGGCTTCCTATCAGAGGGGAATGCCTCTATTGGCAAACTTGTAAGTCAGCCTAAAGTCATCATGTCTACTCTAGAACAAGCTAGAGACTTACACCAGAGGTTTCACCTCTCAGCAAATAGTCTTAATTGCTTATTGCCTGAAATTCCAATCCAACAATTCAAACATCTCATTCATACATGCTCTTCTTGCGGTCCATTGTTACCGTTGGGCCCACTCCAACCACAGGGAGTCAACCCCCGTGGGCTGACACCCAACTCTCTATGGCAGATGGATGTCACTCATATCACTACCTTTGGGAAACTTAAATTTGTACATGTGATAACTGACACCTATACCTCCCTTGTGTATGCTACTGCCCTCACAGGGGAAAAAGCAGCCCATGTAATTAAGGCTCTGAAGCAAGCAATGCTATTTATGAGTGTCCCATGGTCAATCAAAACAGACAATGGCCCAGCCTATGTCTCCCTAAGATTGAAGGAATTTTTAACTTCCTGGGGAATTTCTCACATCAAAGGGATTCCTTATAACCCCGAGGGACAAGCAATCATTGAAAGAACCAATCACACTCTAAAGGAGATGCTTCAGAAACTTGATTCTACTGAAAGGACCCTTCTTTGAAATTGTTAGATGCATTATTTACCCTTAACTATCTCACTTTTGACAAACAAGGCCTCAATGCAGCAATCTGACACTGGGGTCCATTTACCTTCCCTACTCCCATTCCCTTGGTAGGATGGAAAGACCCTTTAACCCTTCAATGGAAGGGCCCAGACCCTCTGCTCACACAAGAGTGAGGCTATGCTTGTGCCCGCCCCTACAGAATCTAAGCCTCTTTGGATCCCAGCCAGGAATATTCGTCCAAGCCTCTCTCACGAAGACAAAAAAACTTATCACATGAAGAAACAAGTCACTTCCGTGAGTACCTGAAATGCAATACCCACTTATACTACTATTGGTCTTCTAGGGCACTGCTGCCTCCTGGTGGGTTTGTGCCCCCACTCCTGGAATACTGCTGCCCATAGGCCTTGATGACTCTGTCCTGCCCTTCCGCTTAGCTACCAATGAATCATTACAATGTCCTGTCACTTCTGACCCCACAGTCTCTCAGACTAATAGATCTTCTGAGATTACCCACGTTAGACTCTATAACTTGAAGAAACTGTCTCTCTATTACCTGACCATATATCCTCATTCATGGGGAAGCCATCACATGGTCCAGATTCATATCATGACCCTCCACAATAACATATTAAAACTTAACAAGGTCTTTTAGTTCATATTATTAAAGAATCGCAGTAATGCAAAAAAAAATTCCTGCCACATGGATTGCAGACCTGGAGAACATAAGAAGCTCATCCACCCCATCTTCACTGGAAACGCAAGGCTTCACAGCTTCGGCCGACCCTAACCTCAAGCCCTCCTTCCTTTCCAACCCTACCCAACTCCATTACTCCTTCTCTTAGGAGAGAGCTCATTTTGGGGCACGTGCATACAGGCTGGTCAGCCAATGACGGGTAAGATGCCCAGAGGGGCACAACCTAAGCCAGGTACAGTCTTGTTTGCCCCTTCTCTTGCACACAAGCTGATAATTGATGATGGTTAAGTGCTCAGAGGAGCACAACCTAAGATAGATTACAGCTTTGTTAGTGTCCCCCCACTCTATCATATGCAGCATGTAGGAGTCTGGAAAATCCAGCAGAATGATTCTCTCCCATGAGGAGTTTATCACAGATCCCTCCAACATGCTTGCTTATGGGCCACACAGGCCCCACTGACCTATCAAAGAAAAGTAAAAAAAGGGAAATATAGGAGCTCTCTCCATGCCTTCAATACTTCTCCTCCCCTTTGCTCTATGCTGTTTGGTTACTTTGAATGATTCCCCTCCTCTTTACTCCATGCTGATTGGCTGCCTTTAATGCCTCTCCTTTTCTCATCCCATGCTGATTGGCTGTGCGCCTGACATGGATCAATACCCTATTGGCTGTAACCTCACCTCAGGGCCATGATTGATCTGAGGACCCTATATAAACTGTTGCAGTAACTGAAATAAATAGGTCTGCTTCTCGCTCCAGCAGAGCACTTTTATGTACCCCCGATGTCTGGGTGAGTGACTCCGTGACCATCCACCCCATAAACCCTCATCCTCCAGGACCCTTGACCTCATCCTGTGGGACCCCATTCCTTGGTCTCCTCATCCTCTGGGACCCCAATTCGTCAATAGAACCCACACGAGGCATGACATAAATGACATCGCAGAGGGAGGAGCTACACTAAAGACCAATCAAAGTAGAAACCCAGTCAAGTTAAGAACTAAGAATAAACATAAATGTCTGGGAATACAAACCATGTCTCCATAATAACATTGAATATCAATGGCCTAAACTCAGCAATTAAAACACACAGACTGGCAGGTTGGATTTTAAAAAAAGACCCAACAATATGCTGCCTCCAAGAGCCTCATCTCATAGAAAGAGGCACTCAGATTGAAGGTGAAAGGATGGAAAAAAATTTATCACTCACATGGACTGTGTAAACAAGCAGTAGTTTCCATTCTCATTTCAGATAAAGTAGACTTCAAACCAAAATTAGTGAAAAGGGCTAAAGAAGGTCATTTCATACTGCTTAAGGGAATCATACATCAAGAAGACATAACAATCTTAAATATCTATGCCCCAAACAATGGGGCAGCCATGTTCGTCAAACAAAGCCTTCTCAAATTCAAGAAGAAAATAGACCCCAACACAATAGTATTGGGTAACTTTAACACAACTCTCACCACTAGATAGATCTTCCAAAAAAAACTAAATAAAGAATCTACAAGACTTAATAGAACAATCAATGGTCTAGACTTAACAGATATATATAGAATAATCCAACCTTCAACAAGCAAATATGCGTTTTTCTCAGCAGCACATGGATCCTTCTCCAAAATACATCATATGCTATGCCACAAAGCAAGTCTTAGTAAATACAAAAAAAAAAAAAAGAGATACTTGTGGGGGTATACTGTAAAATGGCAACGAGGAATCGGCCCGGGGCAAAGCCTCCCACCCTGAGAGAGGCACGTCACCTCGCGACTATTGGCTGACCTCTATTTCCATGCTCGTGGACAATGCATGATCCTCAACCTAAACACTTCTATGCTGCTACGCGTGGACAACTCTTTCTGCATTAGTGGCTCAAAAACGAAATGCTATTTTATCCCTGCCCCTATATAAGTTTGTAACCTCCTCTAAATAAACAGTTCCTTCTTGAGACAGAACTCTTCGCCACGTGGTGGTTTCGTGCCAGATGACATTACCATTCTCAGCGTCACCTTGTCAGGGAGTGCCTCGGGGGTTGCTGTCCCTGCTGGCCAGGAGGCTAGGCTCTGTGGCTAGCAGAGACCCTGACAGATACTACCCTGCATTCTATCTGACCATAATGGACTGAAACTGGAAATTAATAACAGTTTAAAAAAAAGAAGCCACTACAACACCTGAAGACTCAATAATTTGCTATTGAACAATTCATGGGTAACAGAAGACATCAGGGAAAAGATAAAAAAATTCTTGGATGTAAATGAGAACTCCGATACAACATACCAAAATCTCTGGGACACTATGAAGGCAGTGCTAAGAGGAAAGTTCATTGCATTAAGCGCACATATTCAAAGATGTAAAAGTCAACAAATCAATGACTTGACACAACAATTCAAAGCCCTAGAAAAAGAAGAACAAAGCAACACCAAAAGAAGTAGTAGAATACAGGAAATAATTAGAATCAGAGCTGAAATCAATGAAATTGAAACACAAGAAACAATTCAAAAAATTGATAAAACAAAAAGCTGGTTCTTCGAAAAAATAAACAAAATTGACAAACCCTTAGTCACCCTAACAGAAAGGAGAGAGAAAACCCAAATTACTAAAATTTGTAATGAAAAAGGAAATATCACGACAGACCCTGCTGAAATACAGGGGATAATCAGAAACCATTTTGAAAACTCATATTCCAGTAAAATAGAAAACCCCACAGACACCAACAAATTTCTAGAGAAATATGACCTACCCAAACTGAACCAGGAGGACATTCATAACTTAAGCAGATCAATTACATGCAAGGAAATAGAAGAGGCCATCAAGAGCCTTCCAACCAAGAAAAGCCCTGGACCAGATGGATTCTCAGCTGAGTTCCACAAGACCTACAAAGAAGAACTAACTCCAATACTCCTCAAATTATTCCATTAAATAGAAAGGGAAAGAACCCTTCCAAACTCATTCTATGAGGCTAGTATCACCTTGATTCCAAAACCAGACAGAGACACGTCAAAAAAGGAAAATTTCAGACCAATATCCCTGATGAATATAGATGCAAAAATTCTCAATAAAATTTTGGCAAATCACATACAAAAGCATATTAAAAAAATAGTGCACCATGATCAAGTGAGGTTCATTCCAGGGATGCAAGGTTGGTTCAACATATGGAAATCAATAAACATAATCCATCACATCAATAGACTTAAGGATAAGAATCACATGATTCTATCAATTGATGCAGAGAAAGCATTTGACAAAATACAGCACTCTTTCATGTTCAAAACACTAGAAAAACTAGGGATAGTAGGAACATACCTCAAAATTGTTAGAGCAATATACACTAAGCATAATGCCAACATCATCCTAAATGGAGAAAAATTGGAAGAATTCCCTCTAAAAACTGGAAGAAGACATGGATGCCCTCTTTCACCACTCTTATTCAATATAGTCCTTGAAACTCTAGCCAGAGCAATTAGACAGACAAAAGAAATTAAAGGGATATGAATAGGAAACGAAGAACTCAAACTATCATCATTTGCAGACAACATGATTCTATACTTAGAAGATCCAAAAAATTACACCAGAAAACTTGTAGAACTGATAAATGAATTCAGCAAAGTTGCAGGATATAAAATCTATATCCATAAATTAAATGCATTTCTTTACATTAGCAACAAGTCCTCTGAAAGAGAAATTAGAAAAACTACTCCATTCATAAGAGCCTCTAAAAAAATTAAATACTTGGGAATCAATCCAACAAGAGTGGTGAAAGACCTCTACCAATGAAAATTATAAAACACTAAAGAAAGAAATTGAAAAAGATCTTAGAAGATGGAAAGATCTCCCATGTTCTTGGATAGGCAGGATCAATATTATTAAAATGGCCATACTACCCAAAGCACTATACAGATTCAATGCAATCCCAATTAAAATCCCAAATCCTTTCTTATACAAATAGAAAAGGCAATCATGAAATTCATTTGGAAAAATAAGAGACCCAGAATAGCCAAAGCAATCCTGAGCAAGAATAGTGAAGCAGGAGACATCACAATATCAGACCTTAAACTTCACTACAAAGCTATGTTAACAAAAACGGCATGGTACTGGCACCAAAATAGACATGTAGACCAGTGGTACACAATAGAAGACACAGAGAGTAATGCACATAAATACAGCTATCTCATACTAGAAAAATGTGCCAAGAACATACATTGGAGAAAAGACAGCCTCTTCAACAAATGGTGCTGGGAAAACTGGAAATCCATATGCAGTAAAATGAAACTAAACCTCTATCTCTCACCATGCACAAAACTCAACTCAAAGTGGATTGAAGACCTAGGAATTAGACCAGAGACCCTGCATCTAATTGAGGAGAATGTAGGTCCAAATCTTCATCACGTTGGATTAGGCCCCAAATTCTTAACAAGACTCCAAAAGCACAAGAAATAAAAGCAAGAATCAATAAATAGGATGGACTTGAACTGAAAAGCTTCTTCTCAGCAAAAGAAACTATCGATGTAGTGAACAGAGAGCCTACATTCTGGGAGCAATTTTTGCTACATGCACATCAGATAGAGCACTGATCTCCAGGATATACAAAGAACTCAAAAAACTTAACATCAAGAAAACAAACAACCCAATCAATAAATGGGCTAAGGATCTGAATAGAAACCTCTCAGAAGATATACAATCAATAAACAAATATATGAAGAAATGTTCAACGTCTCTAGCCATTAGAGAAATGCAAATCAAACTACTCTCAGATTTCATCTTACCCCAGTCAGAACGGCAGCTATCCAAAATACCAGCAACAATAAGTGCTGGTGAGGATATGGTGAAAAAAGCGCACTCAAATATTTCTGGTGGGACTGCAAACTGGTACAACAAATCTGGAAAGCAGTATGGAGATTTCTTTAAAAACTTGGAATGGAACCACCATTTAATCCAGCTATCCCACTCCTTGGCCTATACCCTAAAACTTAAAAACAGCATACTACAGTGACCAGCCACTTCAATGTTTATAGCAGCTCAATTCTCAATTGCAAAACTGTGGAAGCAACCCAGATGCCCTTCAATAAATTAATGGATCAAGAAACAGATGCATATACACAATGGAATATTACTCAGCAATAAAAGAGAATAAAATTATGGCATTTGCAGGTAAATGGATGGAACTGTAGAACATTATGCTAAGTGAAGTAAGCCAATCCCAAAAAACCAAATGCCAAATATTCTGTCTGATTAGTGGATGCTGATACATAAGGGGAGTGGGAATGGGTAATATAGGATAAATGGAGGAACTTTGGATGGGGCAGGGGGGAAGGGAAGGAAGGGAAACGGAAATGGGTGTATTAAAGATGTTTAAATGAGATGTTCATCACTACCCTCAGTGCATGTATAAAGACACAAATGGTGTGACTCTATCTGGTGTGCAACCAGAGAAATGGAAAAATTGAGCTCTATATATGTAGTATGACTTGAAATGCATTTAAATAAATTAATTTTTAAAAAGTCAAAAAAATAAATAAGCAGGGTTAAGCCAGATAAAGTGGCACATGCCTGTAATCTCAGCACTTTGGGAGGCTGAGACAGGAGAATTGCAAGTTCAAAGCCAGTCTCAGTAACAGCAAGACACTAAGCAGCTCAGTGCGACTCTGTCTCTATATAAAACACAAAATAGACTGGGGATGTGGCGCAGTGGTCAAGTACCCCTTGGTTCAATCCCTGGTACCAAAAAAAAAAAAAAAAAAAAGCAGGGTTAAATGTTAAAATCCACCTGGACTAACTTCAAATTCCCCATTCCATCACTTAATTCTAGTACCCTTCTGTAATGTATTTGTTTATTTTTATTTTTATTATTTTTTTGGATGTAGATGGACATGACATCTTCATTTTATTTATTATTTTTATGTGATGCTGAGGATGGAACCCAGTGCCTCACGCATGCAAGGCAAGCACTTTATCACTGAGCCACAATCCCAGCCCATCTTTAATGTACTTGAATAAGCCCTCTTTCAAAGTGTATTGATTGCCTCAGCCATACCTGTTGATCAGATTGTTAAAAAAGAGATTTGTGTTTATTAATATGTTATACGGTTAAAAGTAGCAACCTTTTGTACATACTTGAAGGAAACTTCCATACCTAGATTTCTGTATTTTATAATGAGGTAACCTTGACCCTGATGATTTCCCTCTACAAATATAACTATATTTTACTTTACTGAAATTTAAAAGTGATATCTCTAGAAACTGCCATACATGGAATTTGAAATCCATGAGTCAATAAAAAGTGCTTTCATCCTACACAGCAACAATTTTATTTTTACAATTATCAAAAGAATAAGGGGGGGAGGAGAGAAGCAAGACAGAATAAAAAGTTGTTGATTTTTTGAGTGTATATACAAGTGTTAGGAAAATGGTGTGTAAGCCTGGTCATATATTATGTTTAAAAATGTAGCTTTATTTTAGACATAATTTACATATTATGCTATTCACTGATTATACAGTTCAGTGGGTTTTAGTTTGTTCACAGAGTTGTACAATCATCATTGTAATCAATTTTAGAATATCTTCATCATCCCTAAAAGAAACTCTATAAATATGAGTAGTCATTCCAGTTTTCTTCCTCCCACGCACCTATCCTGGTCCCCTCCTATAATCTTGCCCAAGGCAATCATTTATATCTACTTTTTTTACTATATATATTTGCTTAGACAAATTTAAATATTCCTCTTAACTGTAATTGTATATTCTCTGACCACTGTCTCTTCCCCATCTCCCCTCTGATGTTTCAAGCTTCAAGTCTCTGCTAGCAACCATTCTACTCTGTAATTCTATGAAATCAATTTTTTTTGGTACCAAGGATTGAACTCAGGGTTACTCAACCAATGAGCCACATCCTCAGCCCTATTTTGTGTTTTATGTAGAGACAGGATCTCACTGAGTTGCTTAGTGCCTCACTGTTGCTGAGGCTGGCTTTAAACTGGAGATTCTCTGGTCTCAACCTACCTAAATGCTGGGATTACAGGCATGTGCCACTGCGCCCAGCTGAGATCAACTTTTTTAGATCCTACATGATCTTATTTTTAATGGTACTATATCTATAAGTAATTCTGAGTATGATTTTTTCAAACTCTGATTTCACGTGCTTTCAACAAACTAGTATTTAAAAAAGAATCCACAGTGTGCTTTTTTCAGTTTTAAAACCTAACCTAAAAACCTAGCTTATTTAGGCTTAAATGAATACATAAAAATGGCCAATAAATAAATTCATGAGAATATGTTTAATATTATTAGTCATTAGCAAAGTAGAAACAAAAATCATAAACATTAATTCCCACCCACTACTTACAATTATACTAAACAATAACAAGTGTTGATATAAATGTTGAGAAAGTTGAGCCCTCATATATTATTTGTAGGACTGTCAAATAGTTTGGCTTCTTTTGAAAAATAGTCTAGAAATTCCTTCAAAGTGTAAAAATATAGTTATATGACCCAGAAAATTCACTGCTAGGTATACATCCCAAATTGAAAACCTATAGTCTGGAAAAACATATGTAGGAATATTTAGAACAGTAGTATTTATAATAGCCCAAAGGTAGAAACAAACCAGATGTTCAACAATAGATGAATGAATTAACAAAAGTGGTATACACATCCAGTAGAATATTAAGCTTTTAAAAGTAATGAAATTGGAATAGGGATTTCAAGATGATGGACTGTGAGTATCCAGTGATCACCAGCTCCTCCAAGGGATAAAAGCAAAACAACTGGAGAAGGGACTCTTTGGGGCCTGTGCTGTAGAAACATACTGAAGTTTAGGTTTGAACAAAGTCAGAGAGAGAAAAACTAGAGGCATTGTAGAGGGGAACAGAGGGTATAGGCAGGTATCAGAGCAACAAACACTTGGCAACACGAGGCAGGAGTAGAGGTCAAAGGGGAAAAAAAAAGTCGTTCTGAATAGGGCTCCTGTAACTCAGAAAACAATAAGTATCAGTAAATGGGATGGCATCAAATTGGAAAGATTCTGTAAGTCAAGGAAAACAAATGTGAGGAGACAGCCTGTAGAATGGGAGAAAATTCATTACTAGCTACTCTTCTGACAAAAGATTAAGGTCCAGAATACATAAGCAACTCATAAATTTCAACACACACAAAAAAACATTTAGTATGTGAAATGAATAGACACTTCAATAGAAGAAGTTACAAATATCCAACTATTATATGAAGAAAAGTTCAACATCTTTAGCCATCAGGGAAATGCAAATCAAAACTACAGACCTTCCACCACACTCCAACAGGAATGGAAATCATCCAGAATACAAATAGCAATCAATGGTTGTAAGGATGCATAGGAAAAGGTACTCTTAGACACTGTTGTTGAAAATGTAAATTAATACAACCACTATGGAAATTGGTATGGAGGTTCCTCAAAAAGTAAAACAGAACTACCATATCATTCAGGTATACTACTCCTTGGTATCAACTGAAAAGAATTAAAGTCAGCACACTTTAGTGATGCATGCATACCTATGTTTATGACAGCACAATTCAATATAGCTGCCTTATTGTATCAGCCAATATCACAGATTGATAGGTAAAGAAAATGTGACAGATATACACAATTGAGTTTATTCAGCAATACAAAAGAAAAAAATATGTCATTTGCAGCAAAATGAATGGTAAGGGAAATAAGCCAGAGTCTGAAAGACGAGTATTGCAAGTTTTCTCTTGAATGTGGAAGGTAGATGAAAGGGAAAAAAAGGGGAGGATGTCATAAATGTAAAAGGGAAACTAGGAGGCTATTAGTGTAGAGTAAGGAAATTGGGGAAAAAGGGAAGGGAGGTAAGAGGGAGGTAATAGGGAATAAATTTGTTCAAAGCATGCATAAATATGCTACATGGAAACATATCTTTCTGAATAATTAATGTGCAGAAATTTTAAAATGAATAAAATTTTGATGTATGCTACAACATGGTAACATTCTTGAAAACGTTAGTGGAAAAAGTAGATACAGAAGACCAAATAATGACTTAATCCACGGTATAAGGAATGTCCCAAATAAGCAAATCCATGAAGATAGAAAGTAGATTAGTGATTTCCAGGGCTTAGGGAGAAGGTGGAAATGAAGACTACCGCTCATGGGTATAGCTTTCTTATTGGTGTGATTAGATAGTAGAGATAGTTGCACACTTGTGAATATTCTTTAAAAATTCCAAATTCTATATTTTAGAGAATAAATTTTATACTAGTTTGATGATATCATAATAAACATTAGATATGAAAATGCCATTGTAGATGTACATCAATAGCTAATTGGTCTTATTTGAGAAACCGGAATAACAGATTTGGTTTTTTAAAATATTTGGGATTCTGTGTACAACTGTGATACTATGAAACCACATTTATTTTAAGAGAAGAAGGAAAATTATCGCTCACATACCATGTTCATTTACATTGCATTAAGACCTTGTAATTTGGGGCTGGGGTGTGGCTCAGTGGTAGCGTGCTCGCCTAGCATGCGTAAGGCACTGGGTTCGATCCTCAGCACCACATATAAATAAAAAAAAGATATTCTGTCCACCTATAACTAAAAAATAAATATATTTTAAAAAAAGACCTTGTAATTTATTCAAATATAGTATAATCAAAAGAAGAATTTGTCATTTTGTCTGAAATTAGGAGTCTTTCATGATATCCTGACAAATAATACATGGTTATAGAAAATTAAAATTTTCCTTTGGTACTTGTTCACTTTGCCATCTTGAAACTGAGAATCATTATGAGACTGGGACTTTATTAATTAATATCAATTGCTGGAAATACATTTTAATATTTTTATTCTCATTCTTTCGAATTCTATTTGGACAGACAATTTTATTTTAAAGTTCTCACAACTGGATAGTGTTCATTTTATAAAAATATTTATTTTTAGTTGTATGTGGACACAATACCTTTATTTAATTTTAATGTGGTACTGAGGATTGAATCCAGTGCCTCACGTGTGCTAGGCAAGCACTCTACCACTGAGCCACAACCCCAGCCCTGGATACTGTTCATACTCTGTGGACATTTCAATTATAAAATGTGAACAATATAATCCATTGAACCAATTTTAAAAACTTGTGAAATACATCAGATGACATTATAAAGTCATTATGAAAGATAATCATATTAGTAATGTATAGTATTGTTATGAAGAATATACTGTTTATCAACATGGGATAAATTAATATACAAGTTCATATTATACTAGCTATATCAGGTGCTAAAGAGTTCAGCTTAAAATTCAGCAAAGCAGAAAGATAGTGTGGTAATAGGTACCAAAGAGACTGTAGTAGTAGCTACATTGCTAGAAAGACAGACGTGTGAGAACATGATGAGGGAAACAGCCATGCTTCATCCAAGGGAAATCAAAAATCTATTGAATTCTCTTATCAGTTTTAAATGGAAGCTGTTCCTGGTCATCACCTAATTATGTGAAATGAATAAATATCTAAGTTGAAACCCAAAATATTATAAGGAACACTGAATAGCTGAGCTTCTGTGAATTATATTAAACTTCATATGAGGAAAACAAACAAAGAAATGGATTATTTTGTCAGCAATTCAAACCTGAAACATGACTAGTATCTGCAGTTTTGGCCAGCTCTTCCAAGTCCATCTTATAATTTAAATCAATGAGAAATTTATCAATGTATAATTATAAGTTCTCTGAAAAGTTATCTATCGGGCCAGAGTTGTGGCTCAGTGGTAAAGCACTTGCCTAGCATGTGTGAGGCACTTGGTTTGATTCTCAGAATTGCATATAAATAAATGAATATAATAAAGGTCCATCAACATCTAAAAAATATTTAAAAAAAAGAGTTATCTAGCAAGTACAACTTTCAGGTATGTTTATAAAAATGTGTATAAACTAAATATAGCAAATAGGAAGGTATTATCATTAAATAATGTTGGTGAAACTGAATATTCACATAAGAAGAATTAAATTTGACCCTTATAACATGTGCAAAAACTTATTCATGATATATGTATGTATGGAAATGTCAAAGTGAAACCAATTAATTTATACAATTAGTATGCATTAATAATAATGATGATGATAAAACATTACCTGACCATATGTATAAGGATTTGTTTCTGGGCTCTTATTTATTTTTCATTGATCTGTATATCTGTTTTTATGCCTGTATGGAACTATTATTATTACTGTAGCTTTGTAATGTGTTTTAAAATCAGTTAGTGTGAGGACTCCAGCTTTGTCCTTATTTGATTTTATACTTTTAAAAAAATTTGTTCTAATTAGATATACATGATAGAATGCATTTTGACACATCATACATAAATGAATATAACTTCTCATTCTTGTGGTTGTACATGATGTAGAGTTACACAAGTCACATGATCATACATGCACGTAGGGTCATAATGTCCTATTCATTCTACTATCATTCTTACTCCCATACCAACTCTCCTCACTTCACTCTCCTCTGTCTAATCCAAAATACCTCTATTCTTCCCTAGCCCCCTCATTATTGTGAATTAACATCTGCATATCAGAGAAGATATTTGGCCTTTGGTTCTTTGATACTGGCTTATTTCACTTAGCATGTTATTCTCCAGTTCTATCCATTATGCCATAATTAGGCAAATGCCATAATTTCATTCTTCTTTAAGACTGAGTATTATTCCATTGTGTATACATGCCACATTCTCTTTTTACATTCATCTGTTGAAGAACACCTAGGTTGGTTCCATAATTTAGTTATTATGAGTTGAGCTGTTATAAACATTGATGTGGCTGCCTCAATACGATATGCTGATTTTAAGTTCTTTGGGTATAAACCAAGGAGTGGAATAACTGTATCAAACGGTGGTTCCATTCCAAGTTTTCTAAGGAATATCTGTACCGCTTTCTATAATGGTTGCACCAATTTGTATTCCCAACAGCAATGTATGAATGTACCTTTTTCCCACGTCCTCACCAACATTTATTGTTACTTGTATTCTTGATAATTGCCATTTTTATTGGAGTAAGATGAAAACCTTAGAGTAGTTTTAATTTGAATTTCTATAATCGCTAGAGATGTTGAACATTTTTTCAGTGAAATGTCTTTTCAGTTCTTTAGCCCATTTATTGATTGGGACATTTGCTTTTTGGTGTTAAGATTTTTTTGAGTTTTTTATATATCCTGGAGATTAACACTATATCTGAGGTGCATGTGGTACAGATTTTTGCCCATTCTATAGTCTCTCTCTTCACATTATTGATTTTTTCCTTTGCTGTGAAGAAGCTTTATAGATGGATTCCTTCCAATTTATTGATTCTTGATTTTACTTCTTTTACATTAGGAGTCTTGCTAAGGAAGTCAGTTCCTAAACTGACGTGGTAGAGATTGGGATCTAATTTTTCTTCTATTAAGTGCAGGGTCTCTGTTCTAGTGCCTAAATCTTTGATCAACTTTGATTTGGGTTGTGTGCATGGTGAAAGTTAAGGGTTTAATTTCATTTTGTTACATATGGATTCCCAGGTTTCCCAGCACCATTTGTTGAAGAGACTATCTTTTCTCCAATGTATGTTTTTGGAGACTTTGTCTAGTATGAGATAATTCTATTTATGTGGGTTTGTCTCTGTGTGTTCTATTCTGTACCATTGGTCTATATGTCTGATTTGGTCCCAATACCCTGCCATTTTTGTTAATATGGCTTTGTAGTATGGTTTAAGGTCTGGTATTGTGATGCCTGTTGCTTCACTTTTCTTGCTAAGGAATGCTTTGGCTATTCTGGGCCTCTTATTTTTCCAAATGAATTTCATATTTGCTTTCTCTATTTCTCTGAAGAATGCCATTGAGATTTTAATAGAGATTGCATTAAATCTGTATAATGTTTTGGTAGTATTGCCATTTTGACAATGTTAATTCTGCCTGTCCAAGAGTATAAGAGATCTTTCTGTCTTCTAAGGTCTACTTCAATTTCTTTATGTAGTGTTCTGTAGTTTTCATTGTAGAATCTTTCACCTCCTTTGTTAGGTTGATTCCCAAGTATTTTATTTTATTTTATTTTTTGAGGCTATTGTGAATGGAGTAGTTTTCTTAATTTCTCTTTCAGTGCATTCATCTCTTATGCATAAGAATGCATTTGATTTTGGAGTGTTGATTTTATACCCTGTTATTTTGCTGAATTCATTTATGAGTTATAGAACATTTCTGGTGGAATTTTTTGGATCTTCTAAATATATAATCATGTCATCTGCAAACAGTGATAGTTTAAGTTCTTCTTTTTCTATTTGTAGCCATTTAATTTCTTTCTTCTGTCTAATTGCTTTGGCTAGAATTTCAAGGACCATGTTGACTAAAAGTGGTAAAAAGAGACATCCTATTTTTGTTGCAGTTCTTATAGGGAATGCTTTCAATTTTTTTTCATTTAGAATGATGTTTTCCTTGGCTTTAGCATAGATACCTTCTATAATATTGAGATATGTTACTACTATCCCTAGTTTTTCTAGTGTTTTGAACATGTAGGTGTGCTATATTATTCAAATGCTTTTTCTGAATCTATTGAGATGATTGTATAATTCTTGTCTTTAAGTCTATTAATATGATGAATTATGTTTATTGATTTCCATATGTTGAATCAACATTGTATCACTGGGAAGAACTCTATTTGATCATGGTGCACTCTACTTTTGTAGGAAATTTACCAGAATTTTCTTGAGAATTTTTGCATCTGTGTTTATCAGGGATATTGGTCTGAAGTTTTCTTCCTCGATGTCTCTTTGTTTGGTTTTTGTATCAGGGTGATACTACCTTCACATAATGAGTTTGGAAGGGTTTCTTCTTTTTCTATTTCATGGAATAATTTGAGAAATATTGATATTAATTCATTTTTGCAGATATTGTAGAACTCAGCTAAGAATCCATCTGTTTCTTATCTTTTCTTAATTGGTAGGATTTTGATGGTATCTTCTGTTTCATTGCTTCAAATTGATCTGTTTAAATTGTGTATATCTTCCAGATTCAGTTTCAGTAGGTCATATATCTCTAGAAATTTGTCAATGTCTTCAAGATTTTCTATTTTATTGGTGTGTAAATTTTCAGAATAGTTTCAGATTATCTTCTGTACTTCAGTAGTGTCAGTTATATTTCCTTCCTCATCATGTATTGTAGTAATTCAAGTTGTCTCTCTCTTTCTCTTCATTAACATGGCTAAAGGTTTATCAATTTTATCTATTTTTTCAAAGAACAACTTTTTGTTTTATCAATTTTTTGAATTTTTTCTTTTATTTCAATTTCATTGATTTTAGCTTTGATTTTACTTATTTCCTGTCTTCTATTGCTTTTGGTGTTAATTTGTTCTTCTTTTTGTAAGGCTTTTAGATATAATGTTAGATAACTTATTCATTGACTTCTATTCTTTTAATGAATGAGTTCAGTGCAAAAAGCTTTCCTCTTAGCACTGCCTTCATAGTGTCCTGGAGATTTTGATATGTTGTATCAATATTCTCAATTACTTCTAAGTATTCTTTATTTCTTTTCTGGTTTCTTCTGCTATGCATTAATCATTCATTAGTGTTTTAGACTGTCTTCTACTTTTTATTCTATCATTTATTTCTAATTGCATTCCATTATGATTTGATAGAAAACAGGGTATTATCTCTGTTTTTTGTGTTTGATAAGAGTTGCTTTGTGGCGTAAGATATTGTCTATTTTAGAGAAGGATCCATGTGCTACTGAGAAGAAAGTATATTCATTCATTGATGGATGAAATATTCTATATATGCCTGTTAAGTCTAAATTATTGATTTTGATTGTATTATTTAATTCTAAAGATTTTTGTTTAGTTTTTGTTTGGAAGATCTGTCCAGTAATGAGAGAGATGTGTTAATATTCACACAGTGTTATTGTGTTGTGATCTATTTGATTCTTGAAATTGAAAAGGGTTTGGTTGATGTATGTAGATGCTCCATTGTTTGCGGGCATAAAAATTTATGATTGTCATGTCCTGTTGATTTATAATTCCCTTAAGCAGTATGAAATGTCCTTGTTTGTCCCTTCTCATTAACTTTGGCTTGAAATTCTTTTTATCTTACATAAAGATAGAAATCTCTGCTTGTCTATGCAAACCATGTGAGTAATATTTTTTCCCATCATTTTAAATTCAGTCTGTGGATGTCTTTGCCTATGAGGTGAGTCTCTTAGATACAGCATATTGTTGGGCCTTCTTTTTTAATCCAATATGCCAGTTTACATATTTTGATTTATAAATTTAGATCATTAATATTCAAGATTATTATTGAGATATGATTTTGTATCCCTGTTCATTTTGGTTTATTTCTAGTTTTTAATTTGATTTAATTTCTCTTTTATTTAACTGTTCTTTTAGCATCATTTCTCCTCTTGCTTTTTTTAAATTTCATCTTCATAGAATATTTTGTTGAGAATATTCTGTAGTATAGGCTTTCTAGATGCAGAGTCTTTTAAATTTGTTTAACATGGAAGATTTTTATTTCATCTTCTAATTTGTAATATAATTTTTTTGTATATAGGATTCTTGATTGGCATTAATTTTTTTTCAGAGCTTGGTATATGTTTTTCCAGGACCTCCTAGCTTTGAGGGTCTATGTTGAGAAATCAGCCAAGATCTGAACTGGTTTCCCCATATATGTAATCTCATACTTTTGTCTTGCAGCCTTTAAAATTCTATACTTATTCTCTACAGTAGGCATTTTCTGTATAATGTAACTTGATGTGATTCTTTTGCAATTTTGTACATTTGGGATCCTGTAAGTCTCTTGTATTTGATTTTTGATTTCATTCTTTACATTTCAGAAATTTTCTGGTATTATTTTATTGAAAAGATTGTACATTCCTTTGGTTTGTATTTCTGCTCCTTCATCTATCCTGATAAATTTTGTCTTTTCATGTTATCCCATAATTCTTGGATTTTCTGTTCATAGATTTTTAACATCTTCTCTCCACGGTCGACTCTGTTTTCAATATTATATATTTTGTCTTAATTGCCTGAGGGTCCATCTTCCAAGTGGTCTAGTCTGTTGGTGATGTTTTCTATTGAATTTTTTATTTGTTTATTGTTTCCTTCATTTTGAGGTATTCTGCTTGATTTTTTTTTCAGAATCTCTGCCTCTTTATTGTCATGATCTTTCACTTCCTGTATTTTCTCTCTGATTTCATTCCTTATATCATCCTTTATTTCACAAATCAGTTTAAATATGTACATTCTAAACTCTTTCTCTGATATTTCTTCACTGTTGTATCTGTGGATTTTGTTATTGGAGTATTTTGGTTAGTTTAGTGTGATTTTTTCTCTTGATATTTTTATTGTTTGTGTGTCTACTCATCTAGCAGTATGGATGTGAGACAATAGAGTTTCTACCTTGCAGACTTGTAGTATCCCTGAAGTTCTCCAGTACCTCATTGTTTAGGGGGAGACAAATAATAACAACAAGCAATAAAAACAATAAACAGCACTAAATCAAATAGTTCCTACTATGAACTCTATAATGTTAATTATCACAATAAACAGACATGATATGATCTGTTATTGCTTAAAATAAAAACAACAATTTTTCAAAAGAGTTTAATATTTCAAATGGTGGATAGGGAGAGAACAGACATGATATAGGATGTGATGATTATGAGGGAGAAGGAGAGAAGACAGAAGTAAAAGTTTAAAGGAAGAGTGAAAGAGAGAACAATAATGATTGGATGTTGGCATAAGAAACAAGCAACTCAAGGGAAACAGGTAGGATAAAAATATATATAAAGTAAAAAAATTTTAAAAATTAAAAATAAAGATAAAATAATACAAATAAAACTAAAATATACTAATCAAATATTCACAAAAAAAATCCATGAAAAACAACTGGCTTCAAAAATGCTAGAAATAAAAAAAATATATGAAAATGTATAAATATCCATGTGCAATTAAGGCCACAATGAAACAGAGAAAATGAATTACAAAAAGAAATTTTAAAAAATCTTGCTAAAAAGTTAAAGAATTATTTCCATTGGAGTTCAAATTATTCTCAGCTTCTCTTCTCAGCAGTTTTATGTGGAATAATCTGGAGTGTGATGCTCCAAAAGTCTTCCTGCCTCAGATTGCTGGAGTGAGAGAGTTAATCCGGTACATGGGGTTTCTGGGGGCAAGGTTTAGGCTTAGATGAGCTCCAGACTCTTTGCTGAATAACAAATGGTTTGGAGATTTTAAATAAGCACACCTCCACTGTCCAATACTTGCTGGTCCAAACTGGAATTCTACCCTAGGGATCTCCCCTGGGCTCTACTCATGTGGTAGGGAACAAATTTTTAGTCCTCTACCTTACTTGCTTACCACACATTTCCTGGTCTTAGATTCAGTCTCCAAACCATCTCTTGTGCCCCTGTCCTGAGATCCTGGCCACAAATGTCTCTCCCAGATGGTCCTATAAGCAGTCAGATTTGGCATTTAAGTTTTTCTATATATAAGATCATGTTATTTACAAAAAATAAAATTTTACTTCTTCCTTTCTAAAATGGATAGATTTTACTTGTTTTCCTTGCTTAACTTTTCTGATAAGGATTTAAAATAATGTATTGGATGAAAGTAAAGAGAATCAACCTCCTGGTCTTATTCTTGATCTCAGAAGGAAGAGTTTAGCATATTACCATCAAGTAAAATATTAGCTCTGGAATTTTCATATATGATTTTTATTATGTTAAATTAATTTCCTCCTATTCCTTGTTTATTTTGAGCTTTTATCATAAAAGAATGTTGTTTTGAAAATGTTTTTTTCTATATTTATTGAAATTATCATGTGATTTTTTTCATTTGTACAGTAAATATGCTTTATCATACTAAATTATTTTCATATGTTGAACTATTCTTGCATCCTAAGGGTAAATTTCACTTAGTTTGCTGGTATATTATTAAGGACTGTTGTATTTTTCCCAGAGATATTTGCCTATAGTTTTCTTTTCTTTTTCCTGTTGGCTATCTTTGGTATGAGGATAATAGTAGCCCTAGGAGGTGAGTTTGGAAGCACTCCTCTTCAAATTTTTGGAAGAGCTTAACAAGTATTGACATTATTTCTTCTTAAAGTATGTGGTAAATTTCACCAGTGTAGCCATCTGTTTCTGGGCTCTTCTTTGTTAAAGTTACCCCATTTTCAATAATGGGCAGATTAGATAGGAGATCAATAAGGAAACAAGAGTTTAATAATACTACAAACCAAATGGACTTAACAGACATACAAAATATTCCACCCAACACCAACAGAATACACAATTTTTAAGTACACAGGGAATTTTCTCCAGGATAGAGCACATTTTTTAAATCATAAAACAAATCTTAACAGATTTAAGAAGATTAAAATCATACAAAATACATCCACTGACAATAATGGAAAATATATGGAAGTTGATAGCAGGAGACAAATGAAACATTCACAAATAAAGAGGTTAAGCAATTTGTACAAATATTTTTATTCTGTCCATACATTGTCCAGGCAATAACTTTGCTTTTGACTATTCATTACCAAGAATTGTAACAAGTTTGCTGGATACAGTGGCACATGCTTATAATTCTAGAACTTTGGGAGGCTGCAACAGGAGAATTGTGAGTTCAAAGCCAGCCTCAGCAATGGCGAGGTGCTAAGCAACTCAGTGAAACTATGTCTCTAAATATAACACAAAATAGGGCTGGGGATGTGGCTCAGTGGTTGAGTACCCCTGAGTTCAATCCTTGGTACCAAAAAAAAAAAAAAAGATTGTAACAAACTTGATGAAGTTACTGTTCATTAAACATTTCTGTATTTAATGTATGCTTTCTTATTACAAATGATTGGTCCTTTTAATCCAATGTAAGCATGCTTTTAAGATTTAATGATTTCAGCTAAACTCTTTGTCAATTATCAAATAATTTCATTAATGAGATTAATGCTATGCTCTAAAATATTCATCTTTATGGTTAAAATATTGGTTTCATAAATATTTTAATAAAAGTATGCTTGTCACATTGTTTGTAAATATTACTTGGAGAAGTAGCAAGATATGCTTTTATTTTAAGTGGCTTGTATAGTGCTCTTTCCCCCAAAAAATCTGTATGAGTATTTTGAATCTGCATTATAATGAGCAGAGAAAATGTTCCAAGGGTGCTGGAAGCTGATCTAGGGAATGTTTCAACATTGAAATCACTAAGTGTTTCAATTTAACTAGGAAACTAAACCAAGAACAAATTAATTAGCAAAGTTCAAAATGTGAATAGGAAATATTTGCACAAAATAGCATCTTGATACACACAGAAATTCATGGGCAGTAAACATGAGTTTTAAGAAGTGTTTGCAGTAGGGGAGAATGGGTTAGGAGAAAGGTACAAGTCCATACAAACCCGTGAACTGTAAATCAGGTCTTCAGAAACAATGGAATGTGCCAGTGATTTCTGGGTTAATTAAGTCAACATTTTTAGGTGTTATTATGTATTATATACTTGAAATTTGCTAAGAGGTAGATTTTAATTGTTCTCACCATGCAACAATTATAAATATGTGAGGGATATGCTAATTAGCTTGATTTAGACATTCTACATAATCAAAACTTCATGTCCTACACCATAAATATATGCAATTTTGTTAGTTAAAAATTAAATTAAAAATATCCAACTATTATTAACTTTATGGAAATATATTCAAACTTTGCAATTGAACTTAATTCAGGCAGACCATAAAAAAATTTTCAAGTCAAAAATAGTATCCAAAATAATCTACTGAATTTAGTATAATGTCATGGGTTAAACACAAAGTAGTTCAGATGGTACTGAAGTCAAACTTTAGAAATGCACAACTGTTCCTCCATATACATGGATTCCACATCTATAGATTTAGCTAATTGTAGATCAAAATATTTAAAATTTTTTGTACTGAATATGTATAGAATTTTTCCTTTTCATGAGTCCCCCAAAGTGTAATATAGAGCTATGCACATAGCACTTAGATCATATTAGATATTAAAAGTAATCTAGAGATAATTTAATGAATATAGGAAGATATATGTAGGTTGAATGCAAATATACCCTTTTATATAAAGGACATAAATGTCTATGGATTTTGTATCCTCAGGGGTCTTAGAACCCTTGCAGATACCAATAAATTACTCTATTAGTAAAGTAAAACTAGGCACAATCTTATAGAAGGATATGTTCTCACAGTAAATGAGCACACATTGGAAGTTGCAGTAGTACTATAGTATTCTGATGCAATTTTAGCTAGAAATTATGTGATGTGATTCTAAAGGATTCTAATTTGCTGAGAGCAAATGCATAGTATGTGGAATTGGATCATATTCTTTTTGCCTTAACTAGTATTTTTAAGATACATAAAGTTCACTGCTTTACTTTGAAAGATTTGTGCTAATTAGGTTGCAGAAAGAATATTTGCCCCTAAATGTTGCTAGTATTCTAGAAAACAGGTAGCTACAGGCCAGATAAGTCAACTGTGAAAGAATAATGTGATTTATGTTGTTGTATTTTGATTTTAAGATATTTCTTAAATTTTGCCCACGCTGGTCTGGAATTCCTGGGCCCAAGAAGTCTTCCTGCCTCAGTCTCCTGGGTAGCTGAGAGTACAGGCACACACTATAATACCCAGATTGGAATGTGATATGTTTTGAAACCTAATATAATGTACATCATTTTTACTACTTAAAAATATATTGTAAGGGGTTGAGATTATAGCTCAGTGGTAGAGCACTTGCCTCACATGCATGAGGCCCTGGGTTCAATCCTCAGCACCACATACAAAGCAATAAAATAAAGACATTATGTCCATCTACAACTAAACAATATTTAAAAAATATATATTTTAAGCCTTACTTACTACTACTACTACTACTATTTTTACCACTACTACCACCACTACTATTACTACTTCCAGTGATTAACATTTATTTAGTTCTTATAAATATGTCTGAAACAAGGCATAACTTATTTCATTATTATAATAACCACAAAATGTAGATATTATTCACATTTTACAAATAAGAAAACTAGGGCTCAAAGATTTGAAGCAATTTGCTCAAAGGCCAAATGCTACCAGATATTTGAACTTAGGTCTTTAATTTTAAATTCTGTACTACCACTACTATTGTTTGGAGTCAATGGTTTTGTTTAACATGTGAATTGATGTATCATTTGTTATTAGAAATATTGCTATCGGTTTTTTTAAGATAGAAATTCAGTGATAGAGAAAGTTATGTAAAAGGAAAGGAAGGTCAGAAAAGTTTAATAGAAGAGGAGGAAAAGAAGAAAACTGAGGATCCCAAAGAGGTGGGCCAAATATTAGTTGCACCCATGTGAGACCATGGATTAAGAGGAAAATTGAAATAAACCAAAAATACTTTTTTTTGTATTCATGTGGTTAATTAAAAGTTCTAGTGAATGATATAAGAATTAGTAAGACTTGAACTAACTAAATCAAGTCAAACTGTATAGTCAGAATATGGTTTATGGTGTGAGATAGAAATTATTACACTGGCTTTAAAGAAAAATAAAGCAGACTCATTTGAGTTTATATCAAAAGAGAATGCTAAAAAGATCATTTAATGACTTTCAAGTGCAAGAAATCAGAATGCAAAAATTCCATAAACCAGACAAATTTCATCTCCAAATAACAATAAAATTAGTTTAGTTTGTGATTGGTGCTCAGAGGGAACAAACACAATTGCAGGGATGACTCAACAGTTTAATAAGCTGACAATAGATCACTATTAACTGCCAACATTTAAGGACTACCTGGATTAAACAGGAATCTATTAATGTGCAGGAGCCAGAACACTGGTTCTGCAAAGCCAACTATACACATGTCTCCCAATTCTGTATTCAGTGACATATCGGTAGCATAGAATGAGCCACAAAAGGAGTATTTATTCCACAGGAATCAGAAAAAAACTACAAATCAAGGATGTGTATTTCTGGAGAATCATTTTAGGTAAGTATTTATTAACAGACTACTCCTTTGAGTTGAAAAAATTTTGGACTATCTCCCAATTCCATGATTCTCTGAATATATCTATAGTTTCTTATCACAAAATCTATGAAGACAACTTTGTTTTGTGGAATATTTTTTATGGAAGGAGGGGAGATAGCAAAACTGTGGGGGGAGAATGGGTGTTGTATGTATAGAGAATGGTTACCACAGAATTATATAGATGAACAACTGGTATGTTAAAGTTTCATTAAGAAGAATAAAAGAATTTGATAATGATGATCTTGATCTGGCTATTTTGATCATGGACCCAATTCCTTGACAGTTGTCTCTTATCTTAATTTTCACCCCAACCCTCACTATATTATTCTAAATCTAAATCTGAATCAAATAAATGTATGACATATAAATTTTCCCTATGCTCAAATGCTTAATATGTAATGTCTAGTGTTTTCAATGTGTATCACTTTTCTTAGTATTATTCATATTCTACTCACTTGAAAAATTGATGTATACCACGATATATGCCAATCAGTCAATTAAACAAAGCACACTTCTTCAGTAAAATGCAGAATTTTTTCCTAGTAGTGACCTTAAAAATATATTTTTGCATAAGTACTTTATAAGAGCATCAAAAATAAAATAGTGTAATTGATGCTGTTTTTCAAAACCTGCAGAAAATCATGTCAAATGGACATATTGTTTATTGAATATAAATAAAATCCATAGTGTTTGTGCTCAATTGCAAGTCAGTGTAATCATTTATATGGGAGATTATAACATTGGGCTTAAAATATGTAGTGTTTTGATGGTTTTACTTGGTAATACGGTAAGATATTAGAGAAGTCAGGTTAGAGAAACAAATAATATGAAAGCTCTCTACACCACCTAGTATTCTAGAATATTAATTGTCTCAAGTATTATTTTATAAGAAGCTAGATACCGATCGTCTGGCAATTTTAGTTGTTAAAATAATTTTATTTGTTTAATCTGAAAGATAATACCAAATGACCTCTATTAATAAACCACATAAGTTACATAAACAAATGCCAAGCTACTGCATATTAAACTTGATGCTGTGCTTATTTTGGGTGGTACATACATAAGTAAACATACTTTATAAAAGTTAAGGCACTATTGTTTAAATGTGTTTATTATAATGAGTCTATGCCCTTTACATGTGCTACTTTTTATGTTCCCACTTCCTGTTGTTTGGTTCTTTTAAAACATAACATGTTATTAGTTGATCTATTAATCTAAAAAGAACACTGGGGCTAATTACATGAAAAATGTTAACTCACTGGAAAATAAGATACTCAAGTCAGCAGTTATTCTTTTTCACACTCCCAGCACATCCCAAGGTCAGCATCTCTTGAGGAGCAATTAACTTTGGCAGGGCAACTGAATTCAAACATACAGAGATTTCATTTTCTCTACATTAGGAATCATAATTAATAAAGAAATTGTAACATGTTGTCACCGACTATCCAATTATTGTGATAACATTCCTTTTCTTTGAAAGCTCAGGGGAAAGCTTTCCAAAGCAATAAGGTGGCAGTCAAAAATGCTTTCCTGTGTCTTATGTAGTTTAAATAGAATCATAAAGGCTACTGCTGCTTATATGAAGACAGTTATAGTTTGGACTCCGCGGAGGGTGTGGGTCTCCGCAGAGAGGCTGAGCTTCTCCGGGGTGTGGGAGATGAAGGGACCCCAGACCCAAGTCACCTCGTTCCCGCTCTGGGACTTGGTGCCCGGCCGACTCGAGAGGGAGCGAGATGTGGGACCCTCCTGGCCCCAGGCCACGTGATGTCCTGCTCCAGGGTGTCCTGGACCAACTTTCCACGTGAAGGCGGGAGGAGGAAGGCTCTTCCCATGGTGACTGAGCTAATATCAAGTGCCTAAAGAAGACAGTTTCTGTGATATGGGTCATGATGGCCACTGAACCTTCTACTCCGGATCCCAAGGCTAGCAGTCCTCAGAAGACCCCTGTTAATCCCATCCTGGTTTGAATATGATATGAAGAGTGACTCACGTGATTATGAAGGCTGAGAATCCCATCAGCTGCAGACAGCGAGGAGGCTTCAGTGGCATCTGAGTCTTCTTGATATATTTCTAGTTATGATAATTTTGTCTGATTCACCTGGGATAGTTCCAACCTTGACCTCTAATCAGACATGTCTCCAAGGGAGCCTGGTTCCTTTCAGCAGGACATGTTTTTAGAGGATTCAATCTGGGTAATAGAGTTACTCATGACTGCTTGATTGCTTAATATTTCTTATTTTATTCATCACATGGATCCAGTAATTGTAATATTTTTGAGAGAATATGCATCATTGATTTTAAAATTTTGACCTGTTTTAAAAATGTGACATTTATAACATTTATATGACTACTCTTCTATTTCATAGACAAGAAGTACTATTTTGTAAATCAATCGTAGTTTCTACAGAGATGAAAATATTCTGTGTGTACACAGCACAACACAGTGGCCACTAGCTCTCTGTAGCAGTTGAATACACAAATTGTGATGAATGAGAGGACCAGGGTGTGACCCTGGGAACTACTACTTGCTGTTTGTATGATCTAGAGCAAACAATTTATTTATTATATGTCATCTTGTATCATTGATAATCATCATCATCCTCACCCTCATTCCACCACTCATTCAAAATATGAATGATAAATGTGGAGATTACAATACCAGCTGTTACAGAGTTCCACAAACATTTGATTTTAGAACTGTTGGATTGTGTCATTCACCTATAGATTAAATTAAGTTTATAGAGAGCACATGAGGAGATGCAGACATATTACTTGCTATGCTACAGATATGGAATTTCTAATCAGGTACATTGTTGAAGAAATGGGGCTTGGCCAGGCTAGGGGCACATGCCTGTAATCCCAGCAACTAAGGAGGCTGAGATTGCAGGATCACAAGTTCAAAGCTAGCCTCAGCAACTTAGTAAGACTCTGCCTGAAATAAAACCTAAAACAGGCTGGGATGTAGCTCAGTGATTAAGTGCCCCTGGGTTCTACCAATTCACATTTCAATGAGAGGAAAAGAAATTGGGCTTGATCTTCTGGTACAAGATTCATTAATAGGAAAATTAGATTATGCTAAATTAGATTATGCTTCATCTATGTGTTAGTACTTAGCATAAAAGTTCAGATAAATGTAAAAACAAAAGTAACAAAAACTTTGTATAGATAGTTAATAATATGGGCCCATCCTTAAGTGACTTAGGAAAGGGGGGTACATTAGTGAGGAATTTGGAGAGACTTTGAAGACAGTAAACACTCTCAGTGTTATTGTTCAGGGCCATCTGGCACACTAATGAGCTCTTGCTGCATCAGAACTTTCAACTTTCGACCCTGTGAGCTTGGAACCTGGCCAGTTCCCACCTTGCAGAGAATAAACAACCTAAGGCCAGTTGCATAATGCTGGACTGCATATTGGGAGGGGTTGCTGTGCCTTTTTAAGTCCTCCAAAGGGGAATGAGAAGAGAAGAAGGAATCCAACTGGAGAAGAAGGAATCCAACTGGAGAAGAAGGAATCCGATGCTTTGAGTGTAGAAGAAGGAACCTGATGATGAGAAGAGGGAATCTGACTTGTGAAGAAAGAATCTGACTCTCACCTATGTTTTTACCATACCCTCAGTGTTGCTCCTTTTACCCGAGGATAGATGTTGAAAGTGATGATGATGCTTTGAGGAGAAAGACTCCCACTTATATGTTTACCCTGCCCTCGGTGTTGCTCCTTTTACCCGAGGATAGGTGTTGAAGGTGATGATGATGCTTTGAGTGGAGAAGAAAGACTCTCACCTATGTGCTTACCCCATTCTTGGTGTTGCTTATTTTACCGAAGGCTGGGTGTTGAAGGTGATGATGATGCTTTGAGTGTACTTCCAAACCCGTGTTGTGTTATCCGCTGTTGATTGGTGAGTGCTTATTGGGCTGGAGCCGCTCTTTCTTTATTTTTTTCTATATTATTGATTCATTATATACAATACTCAATATTGTAAAGTATAACTGTTGCTTGCTTATTGTTATATTATCTCATATTAAAGCTTATAAAACCCCCCAAAAAAAACAGTTATAAAACTTATATTTCATAAATACCCTCTTATTCCACATAGATATTTGCTTATCTACAGAAAATGCCAAATTTTAAATTATATGACAACATTCATTTAATTATAAGTATTTCAGTCCTGTGTAATAAAGCTATTAAAATGTTGTACCATAATTAAAATGTAGCAAAGTGATATTTAAGCTACAAGCAGGTTTCTATTAGGTTACAATTCCCACATGATTTCAACCATTTTTACTAATGTTACTTAGGGAATTGATGTTGATGGTAGCAGACTGATTTTTAATGTTTATGTTTTCTTTTGTAAACAATAACATATCACTCTAAATTAAGTCAGTGACAAAATTGGCAATATCCTCTCTTCCTGAGAGGTGAGGGAGAGGTAGTAAAAGGAGGAGGAAGAAAAGGAGGAGCAGGGGAAGTGGGAGAAACCTGAAATGTGCATGCTATCCAGAGGGGGGAAATTTTTGTTAAGCAACTATTAGTTGATTGTATTCCAAATTGTTTTATAAGTTTTGTTATTTAATAAATGTTTCGTGGTGTGTGTGTATGGATACATGAGCACATCTGGTATATATATATAATGACAACATTCAAAGAAATGTTTAAATCATATAAATGCTTACCAAATATTAGAAAAATCAAGAATTTTTTTTATACTTTGGAACTTGGCTTTAACTCCTTCCTTAGTCTTCAATGGCCTCTACTTTTGATTGATTTCATGGTATAGAAAAATAATCATTTACTTAAATATTTCTCACACACTAATTTACTCTTTCTCCTGAAGCAAGTCACTTAATTCCAGCAGACTCCGTTTTCTTTTTCTATGAAAAGAGAAATTTAGATTTCTCTCAATGCTTATCTCACCTCTAAGGAGGAGGGCAGAGTGAATGGGTAGAAAATTATGATTTTATGATGTAATTATTAATTTTCTCTCTAGAGAGTTCTGTGATTTTTGTAGGTATTCCTCCAGGCTAACATAATTCAATCCCATAGTAGTTGTATATATTATTTGTTTAGACCTTATGTTTTTTTTTAATGTAGATTCCTGTTTCACAATGTAGTCCAGTGCTATAGGAGCCCAAGGAAAGTTTTTGTTTCATTCAATTTAAACAATCAAACGTTGAGTCAGAAATATTTGAACATATATATTAGTGGTTTTTATAACTGAGTCCTAGGGAACTGAGAAAGGCCAATTGCATGGGGATTCCAGTCCTTTAGTTTCACATAAACTAGAGAAATTCCTTTTTTTCTCCAAATTTTTAATTTGTGCATTATAGTTGTACATATTGGTGGGATTTGTTGTTACATATCAGTACATGCACACAATATAACAATAAGATTTGTTCAATATTCCTCCCCAGCATTTTCCCCTCCATCCGCTTTTTTCATCCTGTGGTCCCTTTCTTCTACTGATCTCTCAGTTTTTCATGGGATCAACACATCTCTGTTTTCCTTTTACCTCTCTAGCTTCCACATATGAAAGAAAACATATGACCCTTGACCTTCTGAATTCCTTAGCATAATGGTCTCAACTTTCATCCATTTCCAAAGGACATAATTCCATTTTTCCTTTTGGCTGAATAAAACTCCTTTATTTATATATACAACATTTCTTTATCCATTCATCTGTTAATGGACAGCTAAGATGGTTCTATAGTTTGGTTATTGTTAATTGTGCTGCTATGAGCATGGGTATATATGTATCACTACAGGGTGCAAATTTTAATTCTTTAAGACAAATACCAAGAATGGTATAGTTGGGTCATATATGGTTCCATTTCTAGTCTTTTGAGGAACCTCCATACTGGTTTCCATAATTTTTTTACTAATTTACAGTCCAACCAATTGTGTAAAAATCTTCCTTTTCCTCCACATCCTCTCCAGCATCTACTATTACTTGTATTCTTGATGGCTGCCATTGTAAATGGTGTGAGATGAAATTTCAGTGTAGTTTTGATTTGTATTTCCCTAAAGCAATTTCTTTTTAATCCCACTTTTAATATTGGGATTCTGTAATTGATAGAAGAAAAATTTTGGTAAATCACTGGCCTCTATTAGTAAATTTTTCTTAATGTGGGCAGAGCATAAATCAAGGCATCTATCTTAAAAATTTAAGTATGCAGCACAAAATTGTTAACTAGAAGCACAGTGTTGTACAGAAGCTCCTTAGAACTTAATAATCTTGTATATCTAAAAATTTTTACCCATTGAGCAGCAAATTTTGCTTTACTCCCAGCCCCTAAAGCCACCATTTTACTTTTCTTTACTTTTCATTTCTATAAGTTTGACTATTTTATATACTTCACATACATAAATTCAGTGTTTTTCCTTTTGTGATTGGTTTATTTTACTTCAAATGATGTTCTAAAGTTCATTTATATTACCATGTAAAATGAAATGTTCTTTTCTAAGGCTTAATAATATTCCAATGTATGTATATACACATTTTACTTATCCATTTATTCATCTCTTGGTTATTAATTTGTTCCCACTTCTTGACTATTGTGATTAATGTTGTAATGTAGATGATGGTGCAGATATCTCTTCAAGATGCTAACTTCAACTCTTTTTGATAAATGCTCAGAGGTAGGATTAATGTAATATTTAGTACTTTTGTTTTTAATTTCTTGAGGAACCTCCAAACTGTTTTCATCAAGATTATGCCATTTTTAATTCCTATAAACAGTGTAAAAGTGTTCCCTTTTTCCCTCATCTTTGCCAACAATTATTACCCGTTTTTTAACAGCCATCCTAAAATATGTAAGATAATATCTTATTGTAGTTTTTTTAAATATTTATTTTTAGTTGTAGGCAGACAGAATATCTTTATTTTATTTTTATGTGGTGCTGAGGATCGAACCCAGTGTCTCATGCGTGCTAGGCGAGCACGCTACCACTGTGCCACAACCCCAGCCATCATTGTAGTTTTGATTTACATTTTCCAGATAGTGATTTTGAGGACTTTTTTTTTTATCTGTTAGCCATTTGCATATATTTTGGAGAAATATCCATTCACATCTTTTACCATTCTTAAATGGTAAAAGCTAATTGGGGTTTTTTGGCTGATTTGTAGGATTTTCTTTTGTATTTTGAATATTATTACTTTATCAGGGATACAACTTGCAAATATTTTCTCATTCTATACATTGCCTTTTCATTTTGTTAATCCCTTGGCTGTGCAAGAGCTTTCCAGTTCTAAAAATGATTCTAAAATAATCCTTTTTTTTTTTTGGTGTGCTAAAAAAAATAAGCAATACTACTTATTGCTTTTGTTGCCTGGTGTTTTTAAGTTTCAATATCCAAGAAATTATTGCCAAGGACAATGTCAAACAGATTTTTCTCCAATGTTTTCTTCCAGGAGTTTTACAGTGTCAGATCTTACATTTAATTAAGGCTTTCATCTGTTTTGAGTTTAGTTTTGTGTATGGGACATGATAAGTGTTCAATTTCATTCTTGTGTGTGTAAATATTCGGTTTTCTCAAAATCATTTATTGAAGGGATTATCCTGTCCTTAATGTGTATTCTTGAAACCACTTTTGAAAATTAGTTTATTATAAATATACAAGTTTATTTTGGGGCTCTTTGTTCTGTTACATTGCTCTATACATCTCTTTCCATGCCAGTATCATATTATTTTGATTACTACAGTTTTGTAATATGTTCTGGAATTAGAAACAATGATGCACCAGATTTTTTCTTTTAAAGATTATTTCAGTTATTGCCTATTTGAACTCTTTTGTGATTCTACATGAACTTTAGAATATTTTATTTTTACTTCTATAAAAAGTTCCAATAAGATACACACACATGCGCACACACATACCTACCTTCCTTTCTTTTATTCTCTTTTCTTTTTTTTTCTTTCTTTATGATGAGGTCTCTCTATATTGCCCCAGTTGATTTATTTTTGTAGGTGAATCTTTTGCACAGTTTCTTTCTTTTTTATTGGATATTTGTAGTTATACATGACAGTAGAATCTATGTTGACATAATTATACAAGCATGAGACTTCAGTACTTCTTGTTCTCCTTCCCTCTCATCAACCCCTGCTCCCTTCCCTCTATTAATCTTTCTGTCATTTACCCATAGTTTTTTAAAATTAATTTCTTATGGATTTACATGATGGTGAGATCTATAATGGTATATTTATATATGTACATAGGAAAGCCACGTCAGATTCATTCCATTGGCTTTCCTTTCCCTATTCCCTTTCCCTTCCCTTCAATCACTTTTGTCTAATCCACTGAACTTCTATTCTTCCCTGCCTCCTTTGTTGTGAGCTAGCATTCACATATCACAGAAAACATCAGACCTTTGGTTTTTTGGCATTTGCTTATTTCACTTAACATGATAATATCTAGATCCATCCATTTACTGGCAAATACCATAAAGTTATTCTTCTTTATGGCTAATACTCCATTGTGCATATATACCACAATTTTTTCATCCATTCATCAGTCGAAGGACACCTAGGTTGGCTCCATAGCTTACCTATTATGAATTGTGCTGCTATAAACATTAATGTGGCTGCATCACTATAGTATGCTGATTTTAAATCCTTTGTATATATACTGAGAAGTGGGATAACTGGGTCAAATGGTGGTTCCATTCCCAATTTTTTGAGGAATATCCATACTGCTTTCCTGAGTGGTTGCAGTGATTTGCAGTCACACCAACATTACATGAGTATACTCTTTTTCCACATCCTTGCCAACATTTATTATTCTTTGTATTGTTTATAATTGCCAACAGGCTGATCTTGAATTCATGAGCTAAAGTGATCCTTTTAGCCTCAGCCTCCACAGTAGCTGGGACAATAGATGTTTATCACCACATCTGGCTAAAGGATGTAGTTTTGATTAACATGCATTAATTGTACATATGAATGGAGATTAGTATAATATTTCAACACATGAATATAACATGCACTGCTCAAATCAGAGCAATTAGAATACTGTTTTTCTTATCATTTCTTTATGTTTGGAGACATTGAGTTCCTTTTTTCTAAATTTTCATAAATTTATATAACAACTTATTGTGAATTAAGATCACACCATGCTATAGAATACCAGAACCTATTCCTTCAAATGTGTTTTGGCATAGTTTATCCAACTTTCCTTCATCCATCCCCCTTTTCCAGCTTCTAGTAATCACTACTCTACATTCAGCTGGATATTTTAGAAATTCTGCACATGATAAAACATTTGATATTTATCTTTCTGTGTCTGATTTAGTTCATTTAACATAATGTTCTCCATTTCTATAAATCTTGCTGCAAAATACAGTATATATTTCTTTATGGCTGAATAATATTGCATTTTGGGTGTGCATGTGTCACATTTTCTCTATCCATTCATCTGTTGATGGACATTTAGGGTTTCATGACAGCTATTATTAATAGTGCCAAAATAAACATGGGAATGCAGGTTTTTCCTTGGTACACAGATTTAATATTTGGATGTATACTTAGTAATGGGATAGCTGGATCATATTATTAGATCTATTTTTAGGTTTTCAGGACTCTCCATCTTGTTCTCCATAATGACCATATTAATTTGGATTCCCACCAACAGTACTTATGAGTTCCTTTTTCTCCACATCTTTGATAGTATTTGTTAACTATTTTTAATAATAACTATTCTAACTGTTGTGCAATATTTCATGGTGGTTTTGACTTTAATTTTCTTGGTGGCTAAAGATATTAAACATTTTAAATATTTTTTTTTTGGCCATTGATATTTCTTCTTTTGAGAGGTGTTTTATTCAGATCATGTGTCCATTGTTTAGTTGGATTACTTTTTTGTTAAGTTTTGAGTAACATATATTCCGGATATTATTCATTGGTCAGGTGAATAGTTGGCAGATATTTTCTCCCATTCTATAGGTTGCCTTTTCACTCTGTTGATTTTTTCCTTTGTTGTGCAGAAGTTTCTTAATTTGATGTCATCATTTGTCTATTTTTGATTTTGGTGCCTGTGTTTTGAGGCTTATAGCTAAAAAAATCATCCAATGTTTTGGAATGTATCCCCTATGTTATCTTCTAGTGGTTTCATAACTTTAGGTCTTATATTTAGGTCTTTGATCCATTTTTAGTTGAGTTTTTTTTTTTTTCTTTCTTTTCTTTTTTTTTACAGTACTAGGGATGATTGAACCCAGGAGTGCTGTACCACCAAGTTTTATTCCTTGCCAATTTTTAATTTTTTTTGAGACAGGGTCTTGGTATTTGCTGAGGCTGACCTCTGACTTGTGATCTTCTTGCTTCAGCCTCCTGAGTCACTGGGATTATAGGCATGTGCCACCTCATCCAGCTTTGTTGAGTTTTATAGAGACTAAGAGATGAGGGGCCAAGTTTCAATCTTCTGCATATGGATATTTAATTTTCCAAGCACCACTTATTGACAAGATTGTTCTTTCTCCAATATAGTATAGCTTAATCTCTGGGATCTTTATTCTGTTCCATTGGTACGTGTGTCTGTTTTTATGCCAGTATCATGCTAGTTTGTTACTATGACTCTGTAGTATATCGTGAAATCTGGTATTAGGATGCCTCTACCTTTGTTCCTTTTGTTCATGTTTGCTTTAGTTATTGTTTTTGTGCTTCCATGTGGATTTTATGATTATTATTTCTAGTTCTATGAAGAATGTAATTGACATATTGATCGAGATTGCACTGAATTTGTAAATCATTTTGGATAGTTACATTTTGGATAGTTACATGAACATGGAAAATTCAAAGTGCTCTCTCACTGTTCAGATGGCCCACATTCTCCCTTGAATGAATATTCTTTGCTTTTACCCCAAAGATATCTCTCTCTCTGGAGTTCACTCTCATTTTTCCTTGAATTCATGCCTACTTTACTAAATAGACCTCTTTCTGTACCTTCAACTGGTATGCAATGAAATTTTGGGAGGGATGGATGTCAAGGATCTCACTGATCCTGAATCAAGTTTCTCCTTCCCCCCAGAAATTCCTCAGACCCTTAGGAGATACCTCTTCTCCTGTGACATCTCAAAGGACATTATGCTTGATGTAAAATACCAATCACAGAAAAACAAATACTGAATTATTCCACTTATATGAGCTATCTAAAATAGTCAAACTTTTAAAGAAATAGAATGTCAGTTACCAAGGCTGAGTTGAGAGGGAAATGGGGAAATGCTACTCAATTAATATAAATTTTCAGTTATACAACATGAGTAAATTCTAGAAATCTGCTATACAATATTGCACCTATATATAAAATTACTATTATAAAATTAAAAATCTGTTAAGAGATGCCTTCATGTTGTGTTCTCATAATAGTAAATATAATCTGTGAAGGAAAATATCTGTATAATAAAAATAGGGGCAATTTTATAACTTATTGTGGTGCCAAAAACAAATATTATGTGACTTCTAAATTTTTTTGTTCATATTTGTTTATAACCACTATTTCAGGATAAAGTATTGACAAAAAATTGTGGGAAAGGAAAATTTGAACTTTTTGAAAATTTTTGCATTACCTATTAAGGTAAACTATTTCTCTTAGCCATTACATTTAATCCACATTTATTTATTGTCTGAGAAAGAACAAAGTGGGCATGACTTAGCCTAAGAAAGATTTTGATTTTTTTTTAATTTGTAGTACAATAAGATCCTAGAGGAAACTGACATTATTTTGTGGATGATATACACTTAAAAATTATAAGATTTTTCTATTATAAGATCAAGCTTTGGTAATCAAAATGATACAGATTTTGTATAAGCTCTATATACAGGGCTTGGAGAACATGATGACAAATGACTTTTCATGAGACTTGAAGATAAAAGAAAGTGTTTCCTTTGAAGAAGAAAGAGGGAAAAGGTTAGTATTAAGATGTGAAATTTGAACTTCATGGTGATCCTCTTTAAATCTTGTGTTATGACAATAGTCTTAGTTTTTACATTTCCAGATGCACTCATTTTTGGAAGATACATAATAGCACTTTATTGAAAAAAAGACATTTATGCAGTTCATTAAAATGACTGAGGTATATGTGTAAGTTTAAAAGAATGAAATAGTGTAGTGACCTTCTCAGTCTGTGAGATACAGATATTATCATGAACTCAAAACATTACTGAAGAGCTGAGAGAAATGAGAATGAAATGAGTAGTTGCAAAGTGTTGAGACTTTAATATCAGTGTGGCAGGAGCTATGGAGATAACACTAGGTCTTAACTTCCCACTATGAGGTGGGAAAGTCAAATATTTGTGGGCATAAGAATCTCATATTATTCAGTGACTATTGTCCAGACTTGCCATATCATATTGGAAGGTAAGGAAGATCTTAAGAATATCATGAATAATGGAAGTTCTTCTGTGAACACACTAACTTGGGAAGGAAGAAAGCCTTCCTTTGAGTAAAGAGAAAAAGTTGATAGTATATTTGAATTTGTAAATGAAGATATATAAATGGGCAATAAACACATAAAAAGATATTCAGAATCATTACTTATTAAAAATAGCTAAAATTAAAAAGGCAGAAAATAACAAGTGTTGCCAAGGATGTGAAGAAACTGGAACTCTCACATATTGCTAGTGAGAATGTTAATTGTGCAGCTAGAAAACAGTTTAATAGTTTCCAAGAATGTGAGATAAAGAATAACTGACTGCCAGCAACATCACTGTTTGTTGTATACTCAAAAGAAATGAAGATGTAGGTCCACAAAAAACAAGTACATGAGTTTTCATGTTAGTATTATTAATAATAGACAAAACATGGAAAAAGCCTAAAATATCAACTCATGAATGGATCATAAAATGTGCTATTTACACATGGTCACATTCTTTGACAATAAAAATAATAAAATAGAGCTGAAGATGTAACTTAGAATAGTTCTCTAGCATACATGAGGCCCTAGGTTCAATCCCCAGCACTTCAAAAGAATAAATAAATTATATTAAATTTAAAAATTAAGAACAAATTTAGAAAATAATGAAGTAATGATACATTAATGATACATATTGCAATGTGAATGAACTTTGGAAATATTATGCTATGTGAAAGAAACCAATCACAGAAGACCACATATTACAGGATCCTATTTATGTAAAATGTCTAGAATGAGCAAATCTATATGGACAGAAAATCAATTCATGATGGCCTGGGACTGAGATTAGGAAAGGATAATGGGAGTGGGATTGACTGCTAATGTGTGTGGATTTTCCTTGTGGGATATTAAAATGTTAAAAAATTAAATTGTTGTGATGGTTGCACATCTCAGTGAATATAACCACTGAACTGTATATTTTGAATCAGTGAATTACATGGTATGTAAAACATACAATAAAACTATTAAGGGGTTGGGGTTGTAGCTCAGTGGTAGAGCACTTGCCTCATGTGCGAGGTACTAGCTTTGATCCTCAACATCACATAAAAATATAATAAATTGAAGAGTTTTTTTATTTAAACTATAAAAAACTAAGATATGTTTTACACACCACCATGGCTGTGTTGTGTAAGTTGCAACTCAGCTGCAGGAACTTATGTCAAACCTTGCTAGTTAGTATCTAGACCCTGCCTGAATGCATGTCGTAAGTACATAAACTAAAGCATAGACTTATGAGATGTAAGTTCTCTCTTATTTTTTATATATGTATTGTTCAAGAGAAACTATGACAAAAAGGAACTCCAACTATATTTTAGAGAGTTTACTTTTTCCAGGTATAATTAGATAATAGTGTGTCTAACAGGGAGAAAATAGAAAAGAAAAGCTGTATTTTGAAATTTTGGCCAGATGTTAAATTATTTGGACTGATGAAATTGATGAAATACATTAAGCACTCAATTTGAAATAAAAGACAATTATTCTATAATTAGCTTGTTTAAATGATTAAACTCCTTTTATAAGTGATTAATCATCTTTGTATGTAAACCTGTTAAAGGAATGGGCAGTGTGTGTATATAGTCGACTTTAGATTATAGTCATAATTTTACTCTGGATTTTTATAAGGATTCAAATAAAGCCTTTGTTAATTGATGACAAACATCAGATATTGCTGGAATTCCACCCATCTACAGTACTCACAAGTATTCAAATCTCTGTCCAGAAGTTCTTTCTAGTAATTTCTACAGAATATGATAATGCATAGTAATGAAGACATTATTCACTTCTACTATGAAACACTAATTAGTGGTAATTCCTCCTCTGTGAAAATGCTAAACAGTGCTATAAATGAGCAATGCAATTTTCTTTACAAGGTTGCTAGATGGAGCAATGAATGAAAACAAATGGCATCAATTTGTCAGTAAAGCAAGAGTATATATGTTGCAATTCTAAGTAACAAACTTTGTTGATGCTGACAGTCCAAAACACCATTACTATATCTTTTGTGGTTTATTGTGAAAAAATAGAACACTGAAAATTGCTATAACAGAGATATGAAAGATGTATAATACAACCATTAAATTTTGTAACAATGGAGCTGAGGTTGTGGCTCAGTGGTAAAACACTTGCCTAGTATGTGTGAGGTACTGGGTTTGATTCCCAGCACCACATATAAATACATAAAACAAAGGTCTATCAATAACTAATAAAATCTTTTTTAAAAAACTTGTAATGATGTTTCAATATTCACTTAAATTTGTAAGAAGTGACTTAGATACTTGCATATTAAATGTCATTTCAAAGGTACTATTTGTTTCTTACTTTAAAATGGGCCAAGGATAGTAATTAGACTCTTATTACATCAATTACATTCCTTTATAATTACAAATATCCTTCAAGAAAACTGGGAAATTAAAGCAGAGAAAATAAATAAATAAACTTCATAATAGGTCATATCAGAAAAATATGTATTGTATTATCTCTGCTATCTGTGATTTTAATAGTCTAGCTGCAAGACATACAAGATGATGTTGTCCCTCAGGTTCACTTAGATCAATATTTGTGTGCCTTCTACAATTTCCTGAAGGGACCTAACTGACAGGGAGGTGAAGTTATTAAATGATGCTATGGGAACAGTAAAGGAATGTTGTTACTTTTGTTTCTACTCCTACAAGCTGTTTATTAATACAATTTTATGATGGGATTCAGGCTTAGAGGCAGTGCAGAGAAGAGTCTATAATTTTCTAAACCGCACTAGGGATAGGAACTGAAATGGAGTTTAGATGTGGGGTGTGAGCACAGCAACCAGGTTTATTTTTAGGAGTTGCTTCAAGATGGTTCCTCAGTACGGTAGATTAATAGTTAAAACAAAACAAATTGCTTTTCAATGTCTCTTTATGCTCACCCTTCTTTTCCAAAAAATACCAGGTTCTTAGCAAATATGAATGTACTTCTTTAAATATCTAAGTATTATTTAACACATCTGAAATAAATTTTGCTGCTATAGTTTAGAAAATAAATTTCTGGACAAGGTACATAAATTATTAACTGCAAATAAATGGTTCTGGCAATTCAATTTATTGTCATATTCAAAAACAATTCATGGGATTATCGAGCTATCTTTTTTGATACTTACTGGTTCATAGAAAATCATCATTACACAGCGTCTCTGGTAAATATCATGCCCATCAAATCTCTAAACATGTACAGTGGATAGGAGGGAACAGTCTCCTGTATCTGCTGCTTAGGTTTCATTCATTGTCAGATAAGGTTTTACAAAATGTTGCTGTTCTTAAGCAGGATTTTCAGTGTACATTTATCAAAATAAGCCTTCAGTGGTAAAATCAACAGATGCCTTAAGGAAATATTAAATCAGTCATCCACATAAATCTTTTCTTTGAAAACAACCAAGCAAAGAAAATAGCATAGAAATGTATATAAATACTTTCAATTTAAGAGATAAAACTTAAAGTTGATAATGCTATGACTGAAAATATAGTTAAATGATTCAGTTCAATAAACCTTTCCTGTGGCAGCATATATGATATTTTGCCCAAGGCTTAACATATGTGCTCAAGAAAGTGTGCAAAACTATAATTAGAGTATAAGCCAATCAGCTTTGTGATTGCATAGAGTAGCATGGAGAAAGTGTTGCTTGATTATGAAAACAGAACGCAGTGTAATGTGCTACTTGTTCTTCAGCATGAGACAAAGTATTCCTGGCAATGATTTTTTTTGTACCATTTCAAAATTGCTGAAGTGATTAGATGAGAGTCAAAGGAAATCAATCAGTTGTGCATATTTTAGAGACATATGCTTTTTAGCAATGTAGACTCTGAAGTTACACAAATAACTAGCTACTCAAATCCCCTGACACATTCCCTCAAGGCATTCCAAACATTGTCTGTTCCATCTCCTTGAATTAGCATTGTTCTATGGCTTTGTATTGTAAATCTTTTACAGGGAGCTCACTGAGCTGTCACTCAGTCCTATTACATGATGTTTATGACAAGTATTGTGCCGATGAAATATCTGTTATCTTTACATGACAACAAGTCAAAGACGCTTCTGAAGTGAGCAATACATTTTTCAGAGCCTATTAAAGTAATTCACCAAATGTTTCAGTAATTAAGGGTAGTTGTTAAGGCAAACTAACATGTAACCACACTTATTCTGTAAAATATAAGTGTTCTAATTGTTTAAATGTAAATAATTCTAGAAAAAGAATGGAAAGAATATTGCTACCTAGATCTTCAAAGTTGTCTAGTTTTTGTTCTATGGCCTTGTTTTTTTCAAGTCTCTGAATTATATTCATATGCTTTAAAATAATTATTTATCCCCCTTCATAACTTTGGTATTTCTGCTTCTGTTGCTTGCAATCAAATAAACCTATCTCATATGTACACTTTTTCAAACCTCAGTGAAATAAATTCCATATTAATCTTCGTGAGATCATTTGGATTTCAGACATAGGAACTTAAATGACCAATTTAATCATATTTTTGGATATCTTTGGTATTCCTCTGACAAAAGAGAATCTCAAGCCTTACTACTTTGATATAAAGAATAATTTGTTGTATTAAAAACTATCTCTAGGCATGTACCTTTCCATAAGCAAAGCAATAAAATCCAATAAAAACTTAGGATCTGGTGCAACAATTATGTATTCACTTTCCCATTCTCCCATGTGCACTCTCTCTTAAGTATTGTCTAATTTCTGATTGGCTTTAAAATTCACAATGGTTTTATATTTAGTCCTTGATATAGCTACAGAAGAAAATACAACTACTTGCCAGGTGCAGTGGCATACATCTGTAATCCCAGTAGCTTGAGATGCTGAGCCAGGAGGATCAAAAGTTCAAAGCCAGCCTTAGCAATTTAGCAAGGCCCTAAACAACTCAGCAAGACCTAGCCTCAAAATAAAAGAATAAAAAGGAACTGAAGATGTGCCTCAATGATTAAGTGCCCATGCATTCAATCCCTGGTACAAAGAAAAATAATACAAAAATACAACTTCTTGTTTACACCCAGAATTTTTATTTCTAATTTTATATTTACCTACTTAAATTACAATGTTTCTCATGTTTATATGCTAGATATCATACAAAACCCTTGATTCTACATTTCTGGCTCTTGTCTCTTCCTCTCAACATTCAGAAGATTAACCTTATGATCCAGTTATAGAAACTATAGTGTTGATATGTTTTCTAACATATATTGTGTAGTACAATGGGTTGTTTAAGCATATACATAAAAAACCTCACATCCAAATGTTCACATGCCCAATTAAATAAAAAAATAGCGTACATATTAATATGGATGAATTCTGTTGTAAAGCAAATGTTGGATTTATCATTTTTGGAAATCAGACTATCTTTTTTTAAGGGGCTGTCAGAGGAAGTAGGGTTAGAGCACTCTTAAAAACCAAAAAGATCTCTGGTCATAGAATTACAATCTAGTGGAGGATGGTTTCACTGATGAAGGACACCTTTTTTAGACTTCACAAGAATAAGAAAGAAACTTCTATTGTAATAAAAATGATATTTTAGTGCTTATCTATTGCAGCAGCTTGTGTCACAATATAATCACTAATTTGCAAACCCCCTCAACAACTATGTCCTTTGCCTTCTAATGTTTTCACCTGGCAAAACTCCCCCCCCCTCAGATAAATTTAGCTCCACAACTTTATGCTGACCTCCAAGAGACCACCTGAAGATGAGTGGAGAAATACAACCATGATGCTAGCCTTGCTTTTGTATTAATGTCTACACACATTAAATGGGGAATTAAAGATGCCCAGTAACTCTACTTTTCTGCAAGTAAATTCACTCTTCCATTCTCCTGCATGGTGACTATTTCATATCTCTTCCTCACTTTTTATTTCCCACTCATGGTCTTCCTTCCTAATTCTCTATGAAAATATAAACAATGAGAAAATTCTAGAAATATCCATTCCTCCTCAGTTCTTACATGTCTACCTATTCACCCTGCCTTTCTTCTTGTTGTATGGATGAATCATTGATACTTCTACCCTACACCAACTATTCTTCCTATTATCTACATTGCAACCCTCTTTACATACATGTACAACATGACTCCTATAGTTTCTCTCTGCCCTTGGTGGATTCATCAGATTTTTCCTCTTATTTATTGAATAATTTCTATCAGCCTGCCAACAAATTATAATTTATTTAATCATTAATAAAAAACACTCTTGACCTCACATCCCTTTTGGCTAGCTTCCATAACATTTCTCTGCTGCCCTTATAGCTGCCCTCATATAAAGAGTTGTCTGTATGTATTATTTTTATTTTTATTGAATATTTTCATGTCCTTCATTCTAGTCAGGCGTTTGTACACTCCATTTCTCTGAAACTATAGCAAAGTCACTAATGACTTCTATGTTGCCTAAAAGTCATGTTTTGATCTTCTTCTTATTCAGCCTTCCAGCAGTACTTAACAGGGTTGATTCCTCTCTTCTTTAAATACTTGTCTTTGTGAGCCTCCCAAACATTTGGACTTATCATCCTACCTCACTGGTGGTCATTTTTTCTCATCTTTCTGATCTGTAAATATTGAAGTGCCCTTAGAATTGAAATATTGATTTTTCTCCCTTCTCTGTCTATATTTACTTCCTATGTTATTCATAAGAATCATATGACTTTAAATATCTATCTATATGTTAATGACACACAAGTTTTTATCTTCAGCCCTATCTATCCCATGAAATCCAGACTTTATTCAACTATTGATTTAACATTTCTACCTGAGATGTTTAAAACTCAAATTTGACATGTGCTCAAATGAGGTCCTAAATTCTCCTCTTTAAAATTGTACTGTTGGTCACTAACTCTTCTCAATAAACGGTAACTCCATTCTACCATTGTTCAAGCTAAAACTTTATAGCTATCTGTAATTTGTCTCTTTTTTCAGATCACTCTGTGTTTTGGCCTTCATCTCGGCTATTTCCACAACCTAATTTCTATTCCTGTTACCCTAGAGCTTTTACATTTTATCACTATTTCCAACAAGATGGCATTTCTCCTCACTCCGTTCAGGTCTCTTCACACCTGCCACTTGACTGGTGATGCATTTCCTGGACTTCCTCTATAAAATAGCATTGTTTTCCTTTTAGCATTCATCACCACTTAACATATTATATATTTGTTATCTGCCTTTCTCTAATAAAATGTAAGCTGCATGAGGGTATATATTTCACAAGTTTATTCACTGTTTGTTACTCATACTTGGCAAATGATAGAAATGTTCACTAAATGAATGAGTGAATCGGTAAATAAGCAACAGCAAAAATATGTGTCAAGAATATAATGAAGCAAAGTAAATAACACAGAATAGAGGGACAGGAAAAGATTAGACTTATATAGGGCTTTTAAGGACAATTCTAAGCATAATATCATCTGCTTACTAATCGTAGATATTCTGCAAAGAACGTGTGTGTGTGTGCGCGCACGCATATTGGAAGGATTGCAAAGGGGAATAAATCATGTTTTTTTTCCTCATAATATATAAGGATAAACTGGTTTTCAAAGAAATGATAACTAATAATTTGCTTAAGGAACAAAACAAACTGGGGGAAAATGTTCTCACATGGTTGTTACATGGAGAAACAAAGAATATGCATTTGAAATAATTTTATGTATTAAAAAGTAAATGTTCACAGTATTGAGCTCCTTCAAACACCTACATAACCTACACAGTAAATACTTCATAATTAGTAGATTCTAAATAAATGCTTTAGCATAAACTGGTGAGTGAATGTCATTATTAATATTAATATGAAATATTCCCAATAATGATGTGTAAGAAATAGGTGGAAGTGAAAAATATCCAGTGCATTACTTTGTAAGTATATTTCAATTCTACTGCAAAATTTCCCATCAAACTATTTCCTTAATTCTCCATTCTATAATGATACTCAGCTAGTACCAATGATTATGACTGCCCCCAACCACTCCAGGCTGCCCCAAATTGCTGAGATGGAAGATGTTTTGGCATGCAATAAGTTGAATTAGTAAATGATACTTATAATTGTTTTGCTTTTTATTTTCCATAATCTGTTTTTATTAAGGTGACCATAGTTTTGAAAATATATGGTTACCATTTTCATTTCAGATTTATAGTACTAATTTTGTCATCAATATAGATGGTCTCCCACTCACAATGATTCAACTTATGATTTTTTCACTTTTATTATGTCACCAAATAGATATGCCTTCAGTAAAAAATCACACTTTGAATTTTGATATTTTCCTGGGCTAACAGTATGTGGTACAATACTGTCGTGTAGCAGCAAATGGCAGCTCCCAAGTCAGCCATCTGGTCACAAAGAAAAACAACTGTTCTAGTGTACAGTGTTAATTATGATGTTTATTAGATAAAGTGTATTAAACTCATTTTCAGTTTATGGTATTTTCAACTCAATGATATTTTCAGCATTGTAATTGAGGCTCATTGGTGTATTGGTATTTTGAAATATTTCTACTTTTCATAATGTGGCTGTTTCCCCTTTGGGTTCTACCACAGTAGTCTGTCCTTTCTCAATTTCTGAAAACTATATTACTTATTTTGTTCTTCATTATTAAACAATTATCATTGAATAACTACATCAAGTAACACATAACATTAAGTACTGGAATATATAAAATTGAGTATGATTGAAGTCTATACAGTGAAGTAGTTAATGAAATGACAACTGGCATTAGATTACCTGGATCCACCTGCCTGTGCTAGTATACACTGTGTGACATTGGGTAAGCTACTTAACCTCTCTATGAGTCAGTTTCTGCACAGGTAAAATGGGAATAAAAATAGTGCCTACCACATATATTTGTCATGAACAACAAATGATTCAATTAGTACATGTGAAGTGTTTATAAAAGAACCTGGCATATGGAAGGTTCTGGATAAAGACGTTAACAATAACAAAATGTCCTTCAGAGAATCTGATAAGTCAGACACAAATTAGTTTAATATGTAGACTGTAACTGAGCTATGTAGTGGGTGCTTGTTGCTTTTTGTTACTAATTCATCTTCTTTTGCCTGTTCCTGAAAGATGGTATCCAAGTTTCTTCTAGGTTGATTTCATCTAGTTGCATGATTTCAAATATCAACTTCATGCATATTCATTTGAATGGTGCCATAATTATCATAATTTCCCTGAGGGAAAGAGCTTGTTTCATATGTCTATTATAATTTTAACAGTGTAATAAATATTGAGATGTAGTAATAATAGCTATTGATTTTATATCATTTGATTGGAAAGAGATATTCTATGAACAGGAATACACTTGTATAGATGAAAATGTTCTGAATTATACATAACAAGTACCTTTCCAATGCCAAGCACTTCAAATTTTTCATTATGACTATTGCATATTGAGTAAATTATTTGTTGTGCCTTCTCCACTAGTAGCAAGGATTTTGTATAGGATGTTAATTAATGATATCTGTAGCTTTAAAATATTTATATGTGCACATCTTACACATATTACATATACTATATACATTAATATGTAGCATACACAAATATATAACTGATATATAACTGAACTGCTTCATAAATTTAAAATTTTCAGAGAACCTCGACACATCAATGTTATTTTAAAAAGAATAATACTCTCACAGAGTATTATGAAAATAATAAAGTGAGAAAAGCCAAGTCATCTGTATATTCATATGCACATATATATAGCCGCATATATGTGTATGTGTATATTCATCTCAGCATCCTTTTTAATTTGCAAACATTTTCTCTGTTTATGAAAACAACCATAATTTTTTCAGTCTATACTTAGAGAATTCTTTAGGGATGACTGAGTTTGACATAACTGAATAAAGAGGATTTATATGAAACAATCTTATGAAGTAGCATGGAGTCATATTGCTTTAGTGTTGGAGGCAGGCTCTCTGGGCCCGGGAGCTGCCCCGCCCTTTCAAGATGGCGACCTGGCTGTATGCCAGAAACTTGCAGTAAACAGGTAGACAACTTAAGGAAGTGCATAGCATTGGCTGGCGGTAACATCACTGTGCATGCTTGGCTCGTGGGCAATGCCTGCTCTGATACCCACCTGTATTCTGCTCATGCATTCCCCTCGTGCTTGATAATGCTATTCCTGCTAATTGGTTGTAACTCTGCTCCGTAATACTTCCTGCTGTACGAAAAGTATATAGAAGAAGGCTGGGAGGAGAGAAGGAAGAGGGAGAGAACAAAAGAGAACCAAGGAAGGCAAGAAGAGCGCTCAACAAAAATAAAGATTGCTTTCTGAGAATAACGGCATGATTATTGTCTCCTGCCAGCGGGCAACAATACTTTAGCATCCTGAAAACATTAATCTTTCATAACCTTGAAGTATTTAATGTGTGAAGTAAAAATTATGTTTAATATAATATTCAGAAAGAAGAAATAATAATACCTAATAACTAAAAGAACTTAAAGTACTTTGTTAATTATAATGTAAATCTCTTGAAAACCATTTTTTATTTTTCCATGTGTTTTGAATGACTAACAAAGGGCCTGCTGTGTCTGTTGAATGAAGGAATGAATAACTGACTTTAGTTTTTCCCTTTTATAGGCCATGATTACTTAATTGTTCTAGGATACAACGTGTTAAAATAAAGTACAGTCCAATGCAACAGGCATTCAAATCACCTCAATATCTTCTTAAAAATGCATTTATATAGGCCTTACTCAAGATCTACTCAAACAGGGTTGAGAAAAGGGGGTGTTTCTGAGGAGTTTACATTTTAAAAGCAATCTTTTAGATGACTTTTACATAGTCTGCATGAGAATTGTAAACCATGACTCATTAGAAGGCTTATTCCTAAAACAATTATGAGGAACAGAAAAAATACTTGACTTTCCTGTTTGTAAGTTTCTTTGTTCATTTTGTGACATTTGAGTAGAACTTGGGAATTGAATGCTCATTCTTTTGTGGCAGAATATAAAGACAAGTGAAGACACACACATACATATACACAATGATTGCCTTTAGCCAAACACAAATCAACTAGAAGAAAAAAAAATCAAGACTGATTATACCCATTTAACACTTGACATTTTAATCAGAGTTGTTGGCAGTGTAGCATTCTTGAGTATCCCTGATAACTTGCTGCAAAAATCTGCATACATGTGATTTCTTGGCAACAGTGGTTTTTCATTCTTATGTTAATATTGATAAAATTTATAACCATCTATAAGCATAAATAACGTCCATTGCATAAAAATTTATAAGCATACATAATGTCCATTGTATAAAAGTTATTCAAATGTTACAACTCTCTTCCAGTTTGATGTCATAAGGAAATGTAATAGTCTCACTGTGAAAGGCCTTGCTTCATACCTCTTTTATATGTTCCATGATACAACAAAGATTTAACTCAGTAAATTCTTGATGAGTTTTGTACATCATTTGGTTAAATAGAAAAAGTTTTAAATAAAGAATTTTTTAAAATATCCTGGCAAACAATTGCAAAACATATGTGAGAAACAAAATCATATATCAATATAGTAGTACTTAATACTGTTGGTTCTACTACCTAAATTCATGAGTTACTGCTCTTTTCATTCTCTTGGTAGAATATCTTCAGCAGCAGTCAAAAGACTCACCAGTAAGTAATATTTAAACATTCTTAAATGTTTGACTTAGAAAGCCAAATTTACAAAGAATTCCCAAATTAATTCTGCTCATGTGCTCAGCAAGGAGTTAATGTGTTATGATGTAAATCGGCCATATCACAACTTTGTTACCAATAACATGAAGAAAAGTTATGAAATTGTAGGATATGTTAGAAATCTTGTTTTCTGGTAGGTGGAGAGTAAGTCAAAAGCAGATGCAATAACAGCCTGCTACATATTAAGAAATAAATTACCACAGTTTTCAATCTATGTTAATTTTCAGATGTTTGACTTAAGTAACAGAAACCAATCTATCTTCTCCACTATATATATTTATATCATCTCTTAGGACTAAAATAGTTAAAATATTAATCAAAAATGAAAATGTGTTTTAGACAAAGAAATAATATATATTGCTTTAGTTAGCTTTTGCATCACTGTGAACTCAACAAATCCTTATTCAATGTATGATATTACACTACACATTCTTTTTCTCAGTACCAATCTATTGCCTCTTATTTAGTATACTGTCTAAAGATATATTCCATCACTGAATATTTTTTTAATTTTTTGTGTTTTTTTTAGTTGAAGATGGACACAATATCTTTATTTTATTTATTTTTATGTGGTGATGAGGATCAAACCCAGTACCTCATGCATGCGAGGCAAGCACTCTACCACTGAGCCACAATCCCAGCCCATCATCACTGAATATCTTGTAAAGCTGAATCAATCTCTATACCAATCTTTCTTTTTAAAAGGAAAAAAGTCAAACAGTCATAAAAAATGTCAGAACTGAATGTGATTTTTAAAATCATCTAGTTAAGCATTGTCTAAAATACATGGCATGTTACATACATTCTTGAAAAAAAGATTTTATGCTCAAATGATAAGTATAAGGTAAACAAGTTGGCCCACTTTTGATGAATCATAAACATTTCTGAAGTTCATAATATACTAATATATATTGTTGATTTCCAAGGAAAGAATAATTCTAAACATGTTATCTGATTATGTAAAATTTGTATTAAAGCATAATATTGCCAGTTCTAGTCCAGTACTTTTTCTCTATAAGATGAGATAGTAATTTACCCTTAATATTACAAAATACTCTATTTTTGTGACTATTACTACATTAAGATGTAAAGGAATAGAAAATTACATGTTAAATATAATAAAAATATGTATTTCTGCTGATATGGGTATATCTTTTCTTGAATAGTGGTAGTTACCTGTCAGACAAAAAGGTTGGGATGAATTCTGGATGATCATATTATTACTTAGTGAAAAGGGCTTCATTTGAAACTTATAAACCAAGGATGCACAACAAAAAAGCACTGGCCTGGCATCCTCCCATATTTCACAAAAATGAATGCCAGGATGAAGTGCTATTGCTGAACATATGATCTATGTTCCAGGAGAAAGATACTATCAAATCTATTGATCTCCATAAGATAAACAGAAGAGCAATCTTGTTAATGAGGGAACAGATAGGCTGCTTGGCACCTTGCTTTCTGAATTTAAGGCATAGCTTTTACTGAAGTTTTCTGGGGAATTAAACTGCTCATCACCTTGGGACTATGGGATTCTGTGAAAGATTAGGTTGAAGAATAAATCTTTCATCCAGATAAAAGAAAACACTGGTACTATGGAATATGAATTTGGATAAAGCCCCTCCATTTGGGAGAAGATCCTCTATCCCAAGGATAGATCCCAGCTTGTTCATTGTGTTGTAAACACAAAGCTGTTGAGATCATTTTATTGCACTCTACTTGATGTATCACAGATTTATCTACATTAATGAAAAAAACAAGGTGATGAACAGTGCATATGAAAATATATGCCCAATATATGGAGGTGTGTTTTCCCTAGAAGCAGTGTCTACAGTCTATATACATATCTACATACCTATCCATGAATCTACACATGATTGGATTGAAAATACATGAGGTTAGGTTTTAACTTTTTAAACTTTCTATGCTATGTGAAACTTTAAAACTGTGAATATACATTACTTATATTAAAATACTTAAAATGAAATCATTTCCTCAACATCACATATCCCCCAAATAGTGTATCTTTTCTTTTTCTCTTAGTTGATTTGAAACAATAAATTGGAAAAGGGAGAATGTATTTAAACTCCTGAGGACAAGCAAATATTATATTCTAGGGGCTGGGGTTATGGCTCAGTGTTTGAGCACTCGCCTCGCATGTGTGAGGCACTGGGTTCGATCCTCAGCACTACATAAAAATAATTAAAAATATTGTGTTCATCTACAACTAAACATATTTTTAAAATATTATATTCTATGGGCTGGGGTTGTGGCTCAGTGGTACAGTGCTTGCCTCACACGTGTGAGACACTGGGTTTGATCCTAGCACCACATAAAAAAAGATAAAATAAAATAAAGATATTGTATTCATCAAAAAAATTCTAAAAAAATATTATATTCTATATGAATAGAGTTTTTCATGATAGTTTGCTACTATGTATGAAAATACATTAGATAATTATGTAGGACAAAATTTTTCAGAACATTATCCAGATTCTAGAGCTATGTTGCCCAATAGGTTATCTACTAAGTATATTTCCCTTATTCTAAAAATTTTATTGGATAGCACAGCTCTAGAACTATGATATAAAGGCCCCAAAACATACCTAATCATAAAATATGATATTTTGTACACCTACATAAATTCACTGAAATTCAACAGTTTTTTTAAATATATCTGTGACAATAACTATAAAACTGGATAAAATACAGTAATAATGGTTTTAGACATTAGGTTACAATAGTGATATTGAAGGAAGTTAAACATATGAGATAATCCTTTCAATATCACTGAACTTCTTCCAGAAAGCACTTTTCTACCATGCTGCAGGGGAGGAATCCAAGTAAAAGAATAGTTTTGCTGATATGATTTGAGGTTTTGAGGTTGAAATTCAGTGGGAAGGGTATTGAGTTGAGAAAACTACAAAGGGGGTACTGTAGGAGTCTGCATGGGGAGTTACAATTGGTCCTTGGCTGATAACTGGGCTGTAAAAGAGAATGGTGAAATTTGTATGCCTAGCACAGATTGCCTTTCTGCAAAACTCAGAGCTGAACAATGATTCCAAAGTTTGCAATGCTGGAAGATGGCATCAAAGTAGAAATATGGCTGTACCTTTTTGATGATTTAATTTAGGCTTTATATTGGCCATAATTTAGGAGAAAGCAATATTCTGTGGAATAAGGGCCACAGCATAGGACTAACATCAAAAGCAAAATAGACCCACCCAAACAAAGAATAAAAACAAGTCTGATAGAACCAAAAGGATTTGACCATTATTTAATTGCCTTTGCAAACAATCAAACATACAAATATAGTAGTCTTGAAAGGAAAACAGAAAATAATAGTTCTTTTTTTTTTCAATGCTGAGGTTCAAACCCAGGACCTTGCACATGCTAGGCAAGCACTGTACCAAAGAGCTACACCTCCAACCCTGAAAGGAAACCAGTATAACCCAGATTCCATGAAGCATATTGGTTTATTTAGCTTTGTGTCACTGTAACCAAAATATCAGACAAGAACTACTTAGAGGAGGCAAAATTTGTTCTGGCTCACAGTTTTAGTGTTATAGCCCATAGTCAACTAATTCCATTGTTCTGAGCCTCAGGTGAGTCATAACATTATGGTGGAAGTATGTGGCAGAGGAAAGCAGCTCAGGACTTGGAAACCAAGAAGCAGAGAGTAAGCTCTGCTCACCAGGGACAAAACATAAACCCCAAAGGCATGTCCCTATTGATCTATTTTTCTAGCCACACCCAACTTGCCTGCAGTTGCCACCTAATTAATCATTGAGGTGGATTAATCCGTCAATTACTGCTCTCATAACCTAATCCTTTCACCTCTGAACATTCTTGCATTGTCCCACACATGAGCTTTTGGGGGAAAACTCATATCTAAACCATAATACATATTATACACAAAGTATAATCAACTTTATAAAACACTGTTAGATGTGAAGAAGCAGCAAAATGTGACTCATAATCACGATAAACCAACCAAATTCAGTAGAAATAGAGCTGAAGATGACCCAGGTATTAGAATTAGCAGTAAAGTAATTCAAAGCAGATATTAAATATCTTCAAGCTCACAAACGAAAACATGGTCATAATAAGGGAAAAATGTGGCAACCTCAGCAGAAAAAATTACCATAAAAATGGAAATTCTAAAATTGAAAATTATAGTATTTGAAAATGAAAAAAATATATATTTTTAAAAGACTTTAATTTTGGAGCTGTTTTAGGTTAAAATGAAAATTAAGATACTGCACAGAGATTTCTAATAACTTCCTGCTCCCATGCTGATAGCCTTTTTCATTAACATCCTTCAATATGGACTGGTAAATTTTTGATAATTTATGAACCTATATTAATGCATCATTATCACCCAAAGTCCACTATTTACAGTACAGTTCACTCCTAGTGCTGCATATCTTATGGGTTTGGACAAGTTTATAATGATATGAATTCATCATCATAATAATACAAAGTAACTTTACTGCCCTAAAATCATCAGTGTTCCACCTATTTAGCCTCCACCCCAAACCTTGGCAACCACTGATCTTTCTACCATCTCCAGAATTTTGCCTTTTCCAGAATATCAAACAATTGGAATCATATAGTGTAAAATATTTTCAAATTGACTTCTTAATAATACACACTTACAGTATCTTTTAATGGCTTGATAGCTCATTTCTTTTTAGCACTAAATAAAATTCTGTCTTCTGTATATATCATTTTATCCACTTGACTACTGATGGACATTTGTTTCCAAGTTTGGACAACTATGAATGAATATACTATAAACATTCACATACATGTTTTTATCAGACATAAGTTTTCAACATCTTCGGGTAAATGTCAATGAGCATGAGTGCTAGATTATATGGAAGAGTATGTTGAGTTTTTTAAGAAACCAATGGCCTTCCCAACTAGCTGTACTGTTTTGCATTCCCACCTACAATGAATGAGAATTCCTATTGATCCACATCCTTGCCAACAATTTGATAGTTAGTGTGCTTGATTTTGGCTGCTCTAAGAAGGGTGGAAGATTATATCATTGTTCTTTTAATTTGCACTTCCCTGATGACATGATGTGAAAAAAATTTCATATGCTTATTTGCTATTTGTTTAGTTTCTTTGGTGAAGTGTCTGATAAGTACTTTTACTCATTTTTCAATAAAGATTTTGTTTTATTATTATCAGGTTTTAAGAGTTATTTGAACATTTTGGATAAATATCTTTTATCAGATATATCTTTGACAAATATATTCTCTAGAATTTTTTTGTGGCAATGAAATATTCTGAAATCTCTGTTGGTTTGTGCACAACTGTAAATATACTAAAAACATTAAACTTCATACTTTAAACTAGTAAAATGTATAAAAGTTGAATTATTTTTAATAAATCCACTGCAAGTAAAATATTAAGAAAAACTATTTTAAGCATATATGTTAAGAAAAGCTATGTTAACCAATATGTTTAGCAGCTTGAATTAAGTGGACAAATTTCTTGAAAAACAATATTTACCAAAATCGACACAAAATGAAATCAAAAGTGTGAATAGCATATCAATTAAACACATTTTATTTTTAGGAAAAAATTTCCTGCACAACAAATTTTACATCCATATAATTTCACTGGTAAATTTTATCAAACATTCAGGAGAAAATAAAACCAGTCTTAAATACCTCAGAAACTATAGGGGAAAGTGACATTTCTCAACTTATATTACAAAGCCAACATAACCCTAATACCAAATCTTGACAAATTCATTACTGAAAAATAAAACTAAAATAAAATATTCTTCATGAACAGTTATGCAAATATATTTAATAAATTATAAGTCAATTGCAAAATATAAAATGGATATTAGGAATATAAGGTTTATTTTGCATTTGAAAATTAATGATTTTAATTCTGTATTAACAGAATAAAATACTAATATCTAATATTATAAATACTAAAATTATCTAAATACTAATTATCTAATACTAATATCAATTCTCAATAGATGCAGAAAAAATATTTTATAAAATTCAGCTCTCAAGCATCATTAAAACTCCTAGAAAATTAGAAATTAAAAAATGTCTTTAATTTAATAATGGGTCTCTATAAAGGAGAGATAACATACTTCACAGTAAATGACTCAATGAATACTTTCTTTATAATATAAGAAAAAGTCGAGAATGTTCTCTCCTACCAGTTTTATTCCACATTACCTGTAGACTCTTGGTAATTGAAACTATACAAAGTACTGCTAGACCTAATAAGTGAATCCAGAAAGAAAGTAATGAATTAAAATAAAAATATGTTGTATTATATAGTATCAAGAATATTTTGAAAATGAAAACTTTAAAATGTAGAACCCCAAAATAAAACATTTAGGAATAAATTTAGCAAAAGTATGTGACACTTTTAGAATGAAAAATACAAAATATTATTGAGAGAAATCATAGAGTATCTAAATCAATACAGAGCTGTTCATGATTATGATTTGGAAGATTATTAAAATATTTTCCTAAAATTATTCTATAGATTTAAGACATTCTCAATTAATATTTGTGTTAGTCAGTTTTTTTGTTGCTGTGACCCAAATACCTGATGAAAACAACTTAGAAAATGAAAAGTTTATTTTGGACTCATGGTTTTCAGAGATTCAGTCCATGGTTGGCTGGCTCCATGGCTCTGGCCAAAGGGAAGCAAAACATCATGGTGGATGGGCATGGCGGAGGAAACCCACTCACCTCATGGTAACCAGGAAACAGAAAGAGAGTGAAAGGAAGAAGCCAGGGGACAAGATATAGTCCCATAGGGCATGATACCAGATACTTCCTTCCTCCAGCCATGTCCCACCTGCCTATAGTTACCACTCAGTACTATTGTCCTTTCGACTTATTCCTAATCCATCAATTAGGTCATCGCTCTCATAATCTAATCATTTCACCTCTGCACATTAACATGGGAGCAATATTCTATCAAATTCTTTTTAGTAGAAAAAATCTATAATATGTATTAAAATTAAGAAGACCTAAAATATTCAAAGTGTAATTTTCTCAAAAGATAATAAATTTTATTTAATTTCAAGAATTTTATAAAGCTAGAGTAATCAAGAAAATGTAGTATTGATGCAAGTATAGAAAAACATGTTAAAAACACATAATATATATTCCAGGAATATGCTTCCACATATATAGTCGATATTTTTGATAAAGAAATCATGACAGTTAAGTGATTTGGAAGGCCTTCTTGAAAGAAGTGTTTCATCTACTGGATAAAGAGAGAGAAAAAATGAGCCTCGACTCTTTACTAAGCTCTTGACTAAGTTGAATATTGTGCCGTCAAAATTTATGTTCAACCCTAAACATAAAATTTGACCTTATTTGGAAGTAGAGACTTTATAAATACAAGTATTTAAGATGAGGTCATCCTGGACCCCAATAAATATAATGTGTTCTTATAGGAAAAAGATAAGAGATACACAAAGAATATGCCACGTGACAATGAAGGCAGAGATTAAAGTGATACAGCTACAAGCCAAGGAGCATCGAAGATTGTTCACCTCCCAAAACAAGAAGGAAGCAAGGAAGACTTCCCCATTACAGCCTTAGGAGAGAGCATGGAATTACTGATAACTTGATGTCAGTCTTCTGGCTTCCAGAACTATGAGGGAATGTATTTCTTACATTTAAAGATATCGACTTATAGTAATTTACTACAGCAGCTCTAGCAACCAACTAATACGGATCCCTACCTTAAACTGTATGTGTGGAAAGCAGTGAATCAAATCATGGCCTCTGACTCTCTCATGGCTATGTTTGCATTGGGAGCTGACTATGCAAAAGTGTAGGTCATGATTCCCCAGTTGCTATGGTAATGCTGGGGGTGAAGAGGGGGCAACATGCAAAGGCACATGGCTCTATCAGTTGAGGCCTTGAGTTCAGCACCTTCTCCCAAGGATAGTAAATTCTGAGCAAAACCAGATGAACCTAAAGTCTCACTAATCCTTCAGATTGCTTGCTTTGCTGAAACCTTACTACAAATAACCTTTTGATGAAATATATATAATAAATGAGCTGATCTAGCTCTGGAGTCAGTCAAGCCTCACCAGGGCTTGGCTGAACCACCTGGCCCCAGCTTTTACTCTCTATGCATGTGTCTGTCTTTTCTTCATCCCCTCATCACCCCTATGGTTCCTAAATTAACAGCCTAGGCATGAGGCCTCTGCATATGTGCAAAATTTATTTAAGATGGATTACATACTGTTATGGTTTAGATGTGAGGTATCCTCAAAAGCTTATGCATGAGACATTTTTAGTTTAAGATGGACACAAAACCTTTATTTTATTTATTTACTTTTATGTGGTGCTGAGGATTAAACCCAGTGCTTCACATGTGCTAGGTAAGCACTTTACCACTGAGCTACAACCCCAGCCCTGGGGTATATATTTTGTATCTGGCGAGTGGAATTTCTCTCTCTGCTCTCTGATCATCAAGCCATACTCCTCAGCCATGTTGTTTGTCTCACCATAGAGCCAGCTGTCTATGGACTGAGACCTCTGAAACTGTGAGCCCCCACATAAACTTTTCCTCCTCTATAGTTGTTCTGGTCAGTTCTTTTAGTCACAGCAGCGAAAAAGCAGATTAAAACACATACCTAAACATAAAAGCTAAAACTATAGAACATCTTGAAAAAACCATAACAGAATACCCTCATGACCATGGGATAGGAAAAATTCTCATAGAGGACATGAATAGCATTAACCATAAGGTTTTTTTTCTTTTTTGCTTCTTTTTTTCTTTTATTAGTGCATTATAGTTATATATAAGAGTTGGTTTCATTATGACAAAATCATATGTGCATGGGACTTGATTCACTTTATTTCATTTCCTGGTGCCCCCTTTTCCTTCTCTTCCTCCCTTCCCCTATTCTCCTTCCTCTGCTCTACTGGTCTTCCTTTTACTCATTTATTTATTTGTTTTTGATTGGTGCTTTATAAATATACAGAAAGGTGGAATTCACGATGATATATTTATACATGCACATAGTGTGATTTTGTTAAATTCATTCCACATTTCCTCCCCTTTCCATTCTTTCCTCCTTCCATCTTGATCTTCTTCTACTCCACTGATCTTCCCTCTATCTTTACAATATTCAGTACTCCCCTTTTCCTTCTTATTTTATTTTAGTTTCCATGTATGAGAGAAAAACTTTGAGCTTTGATTTTCTGAGTATGACTTATTTCATTCAACATGATGTTCTCCAGTTCCATCAATTTACTGACAAATGTCATAATTTCATTTTTCTTTATGGTTTGGCGATAATTTTTAAGAAGTAATAAATTAGATTTTTTTTTGGTACTGGAGATTGAACTCAGGGACACTCAACCACTAAGCCCCATCCCCAGCCCTATTTTTTTTTTGTGTTTTTATGTAGAGACAGGGTCTCCCTGAGTTGCTTAGCACCTTGCCATTGCAGAGGCTGGCTTTGAACACCTGATTCTCCTGTCTCAGCCTTCCTAAGTGCTGGGATTACAGGCTTGAGCCACCACGCCTGGCTAATAAATTAGATTTTATCAAAAATTTAAAAACTAATGTGTTCTCATCTGCCAGTGCCCGCGGTGGCACAAAGGGAAACCGAGTCAGGCTAGGGAGCCGCGGATGAAAAATCAGTCACACACACACACACAGAACAAGGCAAGAGACTCTCCCTTTTATTGAGCTCAGGTCCCTCTTTATATATGCTAAGAGGCCCTTTGTCCTCCAAGCGCTACAGGGTGCATAGAGTGTGACTATTCCATTAGCACCTTGCTGCTATTCACAGAAATGTGGCTATTGTTACATTATGGAACTATGGCCAAAAGCCCATGATTGAAAAACCTGATATAGTTGTACTATGTACTGCAGAAGCCCTCAGGCCAGCTCTCTCCCACAATTCCCCCTCATTTTTCCTAGCAGCCTGTCTTAGGTCGTGGGAACTCTGGAACACAGCTTACCCGTCGTGGGAGAGCATACTTTTTGATGATATGGTATGCTTCCTGTCTTAGGTTGCTTGTGACCACGCTCCCATCTTACCCGTCATTGGCTTTACTAGGATTGTGCCAAGCCCAGCTAGATTTGGGCAGAGGGGTTATTTTTAGAAAGAGCTATCATGGCCTGATTGATTTAGAATTGATCTTACAATTTTGCAAGATCACCATCCCGCCAGTACTATGGCAACCAACAGGAGTACAATCAAGTCTATTGACCCAGCCCACTGATGTAACATAGTTCCAAACTTTTGCAAAGCAGAGAGAACTGCACCAGAATCCATTAAATCAACCTGAGTCTCAATTTGGGCTAACAATTGAAAAGTAAAGTTTAAATATAGCCTATTACAGAGTCCTGTTAAATACTGATTTAACTGAAACAAAGCACTAGACAAGTTTTTTGAAAATGATTGTTGATGGCCTGTTGATGATGTAAGTGCATCAGCAGTACAGCGTGCTAACTTCTCCACCGTCATAGCCGTCACAGCAGACTGGGCTAGTGCGATTCCCACAGCAGCAGCAGTAGCACTCACAAGGCCAGCGACAAGGCAGGCTCCATGGTGTAGCAGCCGCAGCGCGGGGAGGGGAGCATGTGAGCTCCCACTGTGACAAGCTCAGTGCTCGCTGTCGCTGCCTGGGAAGCAGGTAGGCAGCAGGGATGGTCGCGACTGCTGCAGCTGTAATCCCAAAATCCCGTGGAGCTCTGTAAACTTACACTAGGAAGAAAGGCTTAGACACATTAACAGGATAACATTTTTAACATTCAAAAAATTTATAGAGGACATGAGTAAATCTACCACGTGGAAGGGAATTCCCCCTCCTTTGTTTTGGAAAGATAGGTTTTAATAGTTAGATGAGTATCTTTAATGATTGTTTGTCCTTGGGGATTCTTATGCATAATCTTGTCTTAAGTGTTAGGGTATCTGCCAGCCAGACACAGACACCTTTGAGTAGCCAGAAAAATAGAGCCCACTACAAACCGCATGACAAGCCAGGGATTGGTCACTTTAAAATCTGTGGGTCAGATAAGCAGTAGCAGTCTTCTTTTGATGTGCTAACCTGAGAGGTTAGGCTTTGTTTCCCAGGTGGAAGATTTGGGAGAGGAACCCCCTGGGGCAGGAACTGTCTTGGGCTTTTAGAGAGGAGATGTGAAAATTACAAAAGGGCTGTTTTTTACCTTACATTAAGAACTTTGGGCACTCCCATGAAAACAAAGTCTTGTGAACAGTGAGCCTTTACATCTTTGACCTTTTTTACCTGAATGAGCTGAGGCATAAATAATGAACAAGGGTTTTTTACGGTGCCAAAGCAAGTATGGAAGAACCTATAGAAATGGTGGCAAGGTCACTTTTGTATAGTCTGATATAATCATTAAGACATTTGTCTCAGCCGGGCGCGGTGGCTCACGCTTGTAATCCCAGCACTTAGGGAGGCTGAGACAGGAGAATCGCGAGTTCAAAGCCAGCCTCAGCAATGGCGAGGCGCTAAGCAACTCAGTGAGACCCTGTCTCTACATAAAACACAAAATAGGGCTGGGGATGTGGCTCAGTGGTCGAGTGCCCCTGAGTTCAATCCTCAGTACCAAA